>CAWUFW010000943.1:1850000-2450000 GCA_963921515.1 Calotriton arnoldi
TCCAGAGCTATGCCAACACCCAGTGGAGTGTGAGTTTTCTGACCCCAGGGAGCTTGCACTGGAGGCAGACCTTTTGGTGGATTCCAGAGGGTCTGGAGAAGCATCTGGGGGTGACCCGGAAGGAAGTGGCTTATGTATTTCCCAACCAAGGGTGGTGGGAAAGGTTCGTGGTAGCCCAGCTAGGTCCCGGTGTCATGGGAGGGGTGTAGGGACTCACGTCCTGTCTCTGCGGAGAAGGAGTGGGAAGGGGCTGCGGCCCAAGGTGCCCGAAACCCGGTCCCAGAGCCTGGGTGGTTCCAGGAGGGAACACCAGGTGGGGAGCCCAGGCTGTACTGATAGGCCATCCGTTGAGGGGGATCTCCTAGGGTCCGGAGAACCTGGAGCATCTGTAAGCGGAGCTCCAGTGGTTCTGGTGTCTGGCGGTGCCGCTCCTAAGTGGAGGGTGCAGAAGTCCAGAGTGAGGGGTGAGAGGGGGATGTGTTCCCCAGTGGGAGAACCAGTGGGTCAGGGGCCAGCCAGAAGGGCTGAGCCTCCTAGCAGTGACCATGGTGACACCACTTCTGTCCTGGGGGATCTTCGCGCACTGTCAGATGGACAGAGGTCAGGAGATCTGCGCCAGGCAGACTGTCACACAACGCATGAGTCATGTGTTACCCTCAGGGGGGGCATGCGTGCTCCCAAGGAAGTCCTGGTACGCCGGGCAGGTGCTCAGCTGCAGGGTTTAGTCCCTGGGTTGGGAAGCCAGGTTCAGGTCCTGCCTGACCTGGAGGGAAGGATGACTGTAAGTAGTGTCCTGACCGGGATGTCTTCTAGGGGTATCACTCCAGGTGGGAGGGTGCAGAACTCTGGAAGGTGGTGCAGAGGGAGGGAGTCCTCGCCTCTGACCCCGGTTCAACTTGAGGGTTTAGACCCTAGGTTGGGAGACCAGTTGCTGGAGGGAGGTCCTGAACTGGTGGGTGAGTTGGGCAGGACACCTGCCACAGGTGCCCTGACAATTTTGGAAGGACCAGTAGGTCAGGGATTGCCAGCTCTGAGGTCAGAGCACCCCAGGACTGACCCTGGGGAGGCCACTTCTGGCCTGGGGGGTCTTCATGCTCTGTCAGGTGGACAGGAGGCTGGAGACCTGCGCCAGGCGGATTCTGGCACAACTCATGAGGGGTGTGTTTCCCTTGGGGGGGGTTGGTGTACTCCCCCGGAAGTCCTGGGTTGCCAGGCACAGGTCCAGCCTAAGGGTACAGGCCCTGGGTTGGAGGACCAGGTTCAGGGTGTCCCCTCTGACCTGGGGGAAGGGGCAACTGCTAACAGTGCCACTACCAGTTTGTCTTCTGGGGGTGCCGCTCCAGGTGGGAGGGTACAGTGCCCCAGGCAGGAGGACCGGGTGTGGGAGAGCCTACCCCAGTCCCTTGTTTAGCCTCAGGGTACAGACCCTGGGCTGGTGTACCAGTTGCAGGATAGCACCCCTGAACTGGTGGGTGAATTGTGCAGAACACCTGCCACAGGTGGCCTGACAATTCTGGAGTTGAGGGGGACTGCTCCCGGTGGGGGATGCAGTGCCCCAGGGAGGAGGACAGGGTGTGGGAGAGGCCACCCCAGTCCTGTGTCCAGCCTCAGGGTACAGACCCTAGGCTTGTGTACCAGTTGCAGGATAGCACCCCTGAACTGGTGGGCGGGTGTGCAAGGCACCTGCCACAGGTGCCCTGACAATTCTGGAAGGGAGTACCGCTCCAGATGGGAGGGTACGGAGCCCCTGGGAGGAAGACCGGGGGTGGGAAAGCCTACCCCAGTCTCCTGTCCAGCCGCCGGGTACAGACCCTAGGCTGGTGGGTCAGTGCCAGGATGTCATCCCTGGCCTGACAAGAGGGAGAGTGGACAAAGGGTGCCAGGCACCTGGGGCTACCGCCCCCACTCTCTGACGCCACAGAGGTTAGAGAGCCCTGAGAGGCATAAGGCCTGGGTCTCCCCACTGACAACTGTCGGTAGCCACTGTGGCTTACTGTCCTGGTGGACAGAGTTGCCCCTGGGAGGGGGAAAGGAGTCACACCCCGGGGGTGGACTGGGCCACACCACTGTGTTGGCCATGTGGGCACTGTCGGCCCGTTAGGACACATCTGTGAGCAAAGTAAGTTTAGGCGCTGCACAGATGGGGTTCACAGGTGAAGAGAAGGGTACCCCATGGGTCAGCTTAGTGGGCCCTGAGAGTATGGATAGAGAGATCCAACTGGGTTTGGAAAGGCGTAGAACCAGAAAGTGCCCCCGCTGTTGTGGGCCAGGTCTATGTTCTATCGCCCCAAGCAGGGAAGTCCATCAAGGGATTGATTAGTCTATCCTGGCTTTAGGCTGGGAGGGAGTTGTGTTAGACTTGGCTTTTTCAGCGGGTTTACCCCCAGACTTTTTGCTTTTTGGCCTCCTGTTTTTGACCCTGTGTGTGTTGGTTTTAGGACTCTGGGCACTTTACCACTGCTAATCAGTGCTAAAGTGCATATGCTCTCTGTGTAAATTGTGTTATGGATTGGTGTTTCCATGATTGGCCTATTTGATTTATGTGTCAGTCCCTTGTAAAGTGCACTGAGAGTGCCAGGGCCTATAGATCAAATGCTGTTGGTGGGCTGCAGCACTGGATTGTGCCACCCACGCAAACAGCCCGTAAAGTGTAACTCTGGCCTGCCATTGCAGAGCCTGTGTGCAGCCTGGGGCTGCCATGTCGACTTGGCAAGTGCACACACTTGCAAGTCCCTAAACCTTCCCTTTTCTACATGTTAGTCACCCCTAAGGTAGGCCCAAGGTACCCCTGTGGGCAGGGTGCATTGTATGTGAAAGGTAGGACATGCCCTGGTGTGTGTGGCATGTCCTGATAGTGAATTACAGCCTATTTCGTTTTTCACTATTGCAAGGCTACCTGTTCCCCATAGGCCAGAATGGGCAGTTTTGATTATTACAGCTTATAATCCTAACTGACCCAGGGAACATGGTAGAAATTCGAGTTTAGTATGCCTGGACTCAGAATGATAAAATGCATCTTTTAGTGAAGTTGGGTTTAACATTCTGTGTTTGAAAATACCACTTTTAGAAAGTGGGTATTTTCTTGTCTAACCATCCAAGCCTGCCTCTGCTAGGTTGTGTATTCCTTGTCTGGAGTGTGAGTGACAGGGGCTGGGGGATGCCAGGAGACAGGGTCAGTCAGCACAGGGCTGAATAGCAAGATCTACATGTAGATGGGTGGGAGGAGTTGCACCTGGGACCTGAATAGGGCTGGGCCTTCCCTCCACAATGCTGGCTCCACCTCCTGTGGTGCGTCTGATGTCCCTGGCCTGCACTGTGAAAGGAAAGAAGGAGTCTTGTCAACAAAGTGCTCCAGGACTGACCAGAACTGGTTTGGACTAGGCAAAGGCCTCTCTGCCTTCAGAGAACAAAGAGAAATTGAGGATAAAAAGGGGGACCCAAACCCCAGAACTTTAGATTACTTCTGAACTAAGGAACCTGCCAGGAAGAAGGACCGGGAAAGCTGGAGGAGGAGTACTGCCCCTATGCTGCGTGTTGTGGGGTTGGCCTGCAGTGGTTGCTTCTGTCTTGGGTAGGGAAAGGACTGGACTGTGCTTTCATCATCCTGCTGTTAGAGTTTTCTCCAAGGGCTTGAAGTAGAGCTTGCCTCCTGTTGGAAGTCTCAGGGATAGAAAAGACTTCAAGGGAACTCTTTGGGATCAAGAAGACTGCCAAGAAGAAGAGCTGGAGAAGCTGTGAGGAGGAACTACCACTTTGCTGTGTGCTTTGCTGTGTTGGCCTGCAGTGGCTGCTTCTGTCTTGGGCAGTGAAAGGACTGGAACTGAACTTTCTGCAATCTACTTTGTGAGTGTCTCCAAGGGCTTGAGGTAGAGCTTGCCCCATGTTCAAGAAGTCTCAGGAACAGCAAAGACTTCAAGCCCGACGCCGTCTACGACGCCGCTGCCGACTCCGTGTCCTGAAGGCACCGCCGCAACGCCGCACCGCGACCCTGGTCTCACCGACGATGCCTGCTGATGCCGCCACCGAGCCGCTGCTCACACCGCGACCTGTGGGCACCGCACTTCGCACCGCCTCGCTTCACGACGACGCCGTGGTATCCCCGACGACGCCGCTCCACGCCGGACTCGACGCCGCTGCTTGCACCGTGGTTCGGGGGCACCGCTCGTAAGTTACACGACGCACCGCCCTCATCCCGCACCGCAGCCTTGGCCCACCGACGCCGGTGCCATCGACTCCAAGTTCGTCAGCCGACGACAGCGCTGCAGCTACAACGACGCCGCGGCTGCATCGTGACCTGCCAGCACCGTGACGAGCACCGCCTTCATCTCACACCGCGACCCTGGTCTCACCGACGACGCCACCGACGCCACCACCGACGCCGCCACCGTGACCTGAGGGCACCGCACGCCGCACCGCTGCACTTCGCCCCGCAGCACCCGACGCCGGCCGACGACGGCCGACGCCAGCGCTCCTGACTTCAACAGAGAGGAGATCGATCTGCAATGCGTGTGACTTCGAGGGCCCCGACGACACCGCACCGACCTCCGGAACCGATGCCTGCGGACGTCGTGTGTTCGGAAGCTCACCGCGAGGTCATCGACGCCCTGCATTTCTGAAAGGTACTGTTTGCGGGTCTTCCCGACACCGTAGCTGACCCGCGATGCCGCGGTCAGCCAGAACTGTTTGGATTTGTTTGTTCACGACGCCGTGATAGCCCCGGACGGAGCTATCGACATCAAGGAACTGTTTTTAAGGACATTTTGATAACAGAAGATTTTTAAAGTACTGTACTGTGGATTTGTATCGTATTTGGTCTTGTTTTAAAGTATATAAAAATATCGGATATTTTTCTAAACTGGTGTGGTGTCAGTTTGTAGTGCTTACATTGTATTACTGTTGGTTATGTGCAAATGCTTTACACACTGCCTCTAGAATAAGCCTGACTGCTCATGCCAAGCTACCAAGGGGGTGAGCAAGGGTTATTTTAGGAGTGTAACTCCCTTACCCTGACTAGGAAGAAGGGTCCCTACTTGGACAAAGGTGCAAGCCCTTGCCAACTAGAGACCCCCATTTCTAACATTTGTTGTCAGCGGTGAGGATAGGACTTGTATTTGCACTTGACTTACAGTGATTGGTGTGCACTACTACCATATCGCAGACCATTACGTACCACATACAGGTTCTTTTTCTTTTTGGCCTATTTTTGATCTTGCCAGTTTGAACTTGCTACTTCAACATGCCTGAATCAATTGCATCATCGCTTGCATCCTTGGAAATTGCCTTTGAGGAGGATAGGTTGGAATCCTACAATGTTAAGGAATTGAGAGCGATTTGCAAAAACCTAAGAATCCAAATCAGAGGCCTCTCTAGGAAGGAGGAGCTACAAAAGGCGCTGAGGGCCTGGGTAGCAGCCAGACATGCCAGTGGGCAATCTGGTGATCTCAGTGGAGAGGCAGAGGAGCCTATTTCTAGGGTGGATGTGCTTTTGGGAGGGGGGGGACCCTCCAGGCAAGGCAGCAGTGGCTTGTCCCCAGAGGAGCTGGAGGACAGGCGGGAAGCAAGGAAGTTCGAATTAGAGAAACTCAAGATGGCAAATGGGAGGGAAGAAAAAAGAATAGCCATGGAGGAAAGGAAAATGATACTAGATCATGAGCTTAAAATGAGAGAGCTGGAGCTGGATTGGGAAGCCGGTAGGGCTTTGTCCAGCCCAGATGGTGGCAGCAAAAATGTAGTATCTAGTACTGAGGATGAGGTACACACACATACAGATTTGGGGCCCTACTTCAAGGAGGGGGTCGACATACACCAGGGGTTCAGGATTGTGAGGTTACTCCAGTGGTGCGCAGTATCCCTGAGGTGGATTGGGGAGCTGACACAGGGGATCATTTTCCTGGTAGTGGGAGGGACACTCTACTGACTCTAGATGAGAGGTGCAGGGAGAGGGTTCCCCCATGATAGAAGCCCTGGTAAGTGAGTATGGGGACCAGCCAGAAGAGTATGGGTGGAGAGACAGCAACAGTCAGACACTGTCTCACCAGTCTTGTGAGAATGATGTGGGGTACTTTTCTGAGGCACTGGATGGTTGGGTGAAGGGTAGTTTGGTTAACACCTGTGGGGGGCTGTGTGATTCAATTGTTGGAGAGCATATTTTAAGTCCCTGTTTTCCAGAGCTATGCCAACACCCTGTGGAGTGTGAGTTTTCTGACCCCAGGGAGCTTGCACTGGAGGCAGACCTTTTGGTGGATTCCAGAGGGTCTGGAGAAGCATCTGGGGGTGACCCGGAAGGAAGTGGCTTAGGTATTTCCCAACCAAGGGTGGTGGGAAAGGTTCGTGGTAGCCCAGCTAGGTCCCGGTGTCATGGGAAGGGTGTAGGGACTCACGTCCTGTCTCTGCGGAGAAGGAGTGGGAAGGGGCTGCGGCCCAAGGGGCCCGAAACCCGGTCCCAGAGCCTGGGTGGTTCCAGGAGGGAACACCAGGTGGGGAGCCCAGGCTGTACTGATAGGCCATCCGTTGAGGGGATCTCCTAGGGTCCGGAGAACCTGGAGCATCTGTAAGCGGAGTTCCAGTGGTTCTGGTGTCTGGCGGTGCCGCTCCTAAGTGGAGGGTGCAGAAGTCCAGAGTGAGGGGTGAGAGGGGGATATGTTCCCCAGTGGGAGAACCAGTGGGTCAGGGGCCAGCCAGAAGGGCTGAGCCTCCTAGCAGTGACCATGGTGACACCACTTCTGTCCTGGGGATCTTCGCGCACTGTCAGATGGACAGAGGTCAGGAGATCTGCGCCAGGCAGACTGTCACACAACGCATGAGTCATGTGTTACCCTCAGGGGGGCATGCGTGCTCCCAAGGAAGTCCTGGTGCGCCGGGCAGGTGCTCAGCTGCAGGGTTTAGTCCCTGGGTTGGGAAGCCAGGTTCAGGTCCTGCCTGACCTGGAGGGAAGGATGACTGTAAGCAATGTCCTGACCGGGTTGTCTTTTAGGGGTATCACTCCAGGTGGGAGGGTGCAGAACTCTGGAAGGGGGTGCAGAGGGAGGGAGTCCTCGCCTCTGACTCCGGTTCAACTTGAGGGTTTAGACCCTAGGTTGGGAGACCAGTTGCTGGAGGGAGGTCCTGAACTGGTGGGTGAGTTGGGCAGGACACCTGCCACAGGTGCCCTGACAATTTTGGAAGGACCAGTAGGTCAGGGATTGCCAGCTCTGAGGTCAGAGCACCCCAGTACTGACCCTGGGGAGGCCACTTCTGGCCTGGGGGGTCTTCATGCTCTGTCAGGTGGACAGGAGGCTGGAGACCTGCGCCAGGCGGATTCTGGCACAACTCATGAGGGGTGTGTTTCCCTTGGGGGGGGGTTGGTGTACTCCCGGAAGTCCTGGGTTGCCAGGCACAGGTCCAGCCTAAGGGTACAGACCCTGGGTTGGAGGACCAGGTTCAGGGTGTCCCCTCTGACCTGGGGGAAGGGGCAACTGCTAACAGTGCCACTACCAGTTTGTCTTCTGGGGGTGCCGCTCCAGGTGGGAGGGTACAGTGCCCCAGGCAGGAGGACCGGGTGTGGGAGAGCCTACCCCAGTCCCTTGTTCAGCAACAGGGTACAGACCCTGGGCTGGTGTACCAGTTGCAGGATAGCACCCCTGAACTGGTGGGTGAATTGTGCAGAACGCCTGCCACAGGTGGCCTGACAATTCTGGAGTTGAGGGGACTGCTCCCGGTGGGGGATGCAGTGCCCCAGGGAGGAGGACAGGGTGTGGGAGAGGCCACCCCAGTCCTGTGTCCAGCCTCAGGGTACAGACCCTAGGCTTGTGTACCAGTTGCGGGATAGCACCCCTGAACTGGTGGGCGAGTGTGCAAGGCACCTGCCACAGGTGCCCTGACAATTCTGGAAGGGAGTACCGCTCCAGGTGGGAGGGTACGGAGCCCCTGCGAGGAAGACCGGGGGTGGGAAAGCCTACCCCAGTCTCCTGTCCAGCTGCCGGGTACAGACCCTAGGCTGGTGGGTCAGTGCCAGGATGTCATCCCTGGCCTGACAAGAGGGAGAGTGGACAAAGGGTGCCAGGCACCTGGGGCTACCGCCCCCCACTCTCCGACGCCACAGAGGTTAGAGAGCCCTGAGAGGCATAAGGCCTGGGTCTCCCCACTGACAACTGTCGGTAGCCACTGTGGCTTACTGTCCTGGTGGACAGAGTTGCCCCTGGGAGGGGGAAAGGAGTCACACCCCGGGGGTGGACTGGGCCACACCACTGTGTTGGCCATGTGGGCACTGTCGGCCTGTTAGGACACATCTGTGAGCAAAATAAGTTTAGGCGCTGCACAGATGGGGTTCACAGGTGAAGAGAAGGGTACCCCATGGGTCAGCTTAGTGGGCCCTGAGAGTATGGATAGAGAGATCCAACTGGGTTTGGAAAGGCGTAGAACCAGAACGTGCCCCCGCTGTTGTGGGCCAGGTCTATGTTCTATCGCCCCAAGCAGGGAAGTCCATCAAGGGATTGATTAGTCTACCCTGGCTTTAGGCTGGGAGGGGGTTGTGTTAGACTTGGCTTTTTCGGCGGGTTTACCCCCAGACTTTTTGCTTTTTGGCCTCCTGTTTTTGACCCTGTGTGTGTTGGTTTTAGGACTCTGGGCACTTTACCACTGCTAATCAGTGCTAAAGTGCATATGCTCTCTGTGTAAATTGTGTTATGGATTGGTGTTTCCATGATTGGCCTATTTGATTTATGTGTCAGTCCCTTGTAAAGTGCACTGAGAGTGCCAGGGCCTATAGATGCTGTTGGTGGGCTGCAGCACTGCATTGTGCCACCCACGCAAACAGCCCGTAAAGTGTAACTCTGGCCTGCCATTGCAGAGCCTGTGTGCAGCCCGGGGCTGCCATGTCGACTTGGCAAGTGCACACACTTGCAAGTCCCTAAACCTTCCCTTTTCTACATGTTAGTCACCCCTAAGGTAGGCCCAAGGTACCCCTGTGGGCAGGGTGCATTGTATGTGAAAGGTAGGACATGCCCTGGTGTGTGTGGCATGTCCTGATAGTGAATTACAGCCTATTTCGTTTTTCACTATTGCAAGGCTACCTGTTCCCCATAGGCCAGAATGGGCAGTTTTGATTATTACAGCTTATAATCCTAACTGACCCAGGGAACATGGTAGAAATTCGAGTTTAGTATGCCTGGACTCAGAATGATAAAATGCATCTTTTAGTGAAGTTGGGTTTAACATTCTGTGTTTGAAAATACCACTTTTAGAAAGTGGGTATTTTCTTGTCTAACCATCCAAGCCTGCCTCTGCTAGGTTGTGTATTCCTTGTCTGGAGTGTGAGTGACAGGGGCTGGGGGATGCCAGGAGACAGGGTGAGTCAGCACAGGGCTGAATAGCAAGATCTACATGTAGATGGGTGGGAGGAGTTGCACCTGGGACCTGAATAGGGCTGGGCCTTCCCTCCACAATGCTGGCGCCACCTCCTGTAGTGCGTCTGATGTCCCTGGCCTGCACTGTGAAAGGAAAGAAGGAGTCTTGTCAACAAAGTGCTCCAGGACTGACCAGAACTGGTTTGGACTAGGCAAAAGCCTCTCTGCCTTCAGAGAACAAAGAGAAATTGAGGATAAAAAGGGGGACCCAAACCCCAGAACTTTAGATTACTTCTGAACTAAGGAACCTGCCAGGAAGAAGGACCGGGAAAGCTGGAGGAGGAGTACTGCCCCTATGCTGCGTGTTGTGGGGTTGGCCTGCAGTGGTTGCTTCTGTCTTGGGTAGGGAAAGGACTGGACTGTGCTTTCATCATCCTGCTGTTAGAGTTTTCTCCAAGGGCTTGAAGTAGAGCTTGCCTCCTGTTGGAAGTCTCAGGGATAGAAAAGACTTCAAGGGAACTCTTTGGGATCAAGAAGACTGCCAAGAAGAAGAGCTGGAGAAGCTGTGAGGAGGAACTACCACTTTGCTGTGTGCTCTGCTGTGTTGGCCTGCAGTGGCTGCTTCTGTCTTGGGCAGTGAAAGGACTGGAACTGAACTTTCTGCAATCTACTTTGTGAGTGTCTCCAAGGACTTGAGGTAGAGCTTGCCCCCTGTTCAAGAAGTCTCAGGAACAGCAAAGACTTCAAGCCCGACGCCGTCTACGACGCCGCTGCCGACTCCATGTCCTGAAGGCACCGCAGAGGGCACCGCCGCAACACCGCACCGCCACCCTGGTCTCACCGACGATGCCTGCTGACGCCACGACCGAGCCGCTGCTCGCACCGCGACCTGTGGGCACCGCACTTCGCACCGCCTCGCTTCACGACGACGCCGTGGTATCCCCGACGACGCCGCTCCACGCCGGACTCGACGCCGCTGCTTGCACCGTGGTTCGGGGGCACCGCTCGTAAGTTACACGACGCACCGCCCTCATCCCACACCGCAGCCTTGGCCCACCGACGCCGGTGCCATCGACTCCAAGTTCGTCAGCCGACGACAGCGCTGCAGCTACGACGACGCCGCGGCTGCACCGTGACCTGCCAGCACCGTGACGAGCACCGCCTTCATCTCACACCGCGACCCTGGTCTCACCGACGACGCCACCGATGCCGCCACCGAGCCTCTGCTCGCACCGCGACCTGAGGGCACCGCAAGCCGCACCGCTGCACTTCGCACCGCAGCACCCGACGCCAGCCGACGCCAGTGCTCCTGACTTCAAAAGAGAGGAGATCGAACTGCAACGCGTGTGACTTCGAGGGCTCCGACGACACCGCACCGACCTCCGGAACCGACGCCTGCGGTCGCCGTGTGTTCGGAAGCTCACCGCGAGGTCATCAACGCCTTGCATTTCTGAAAGGTACTGTTTGCGGGTCTTCCCGACACCGTAGCTGACCCGCGACGCCGCGGTCAGCCAGAACTGTTTGGATTTGTTTGTTCACGACGCCGTGATAGCCCCGGACGGAGCTATCGACATCAAGGAACTGTTTTTAAGGACATTTTGATAACAGAAGATTTTTAAAGTACTGTAGTGTGGATTTTTATCGTATTTGGTCTTGTTTTAAAGAATATAAAAATATTGGATCTTTTTCTAAACTGGTGTGGTGTCAGTTTGTAGTGCTTACATTGTATTACTGTTGGTTATGTGCAAATGCTTTACACACTGCCTCTAGAATAAGCCTGACTGCTCGTGCCAAGCTACCAAGGGGGTGAGCTGGGGTTATTTTAGGAGTGTAACTCCCTTACCCTGACTAGGAAGAAGGGTCCCTACTTGGACAAAGGTGCAAGCCCTTGCCAACTAGAGACCCCCATTTCTAACAGTGATAATTAACATAGCTTTAACTTTCATTTATTTGGATTAAATAACCACAGACTCAGGAATGTTTAAAACCTTTATCTAAATGAAATGCATGTGAACAACTCAGTACAGTGCAATCACCTTCATTCATTTGGAGAGAAAAATTCAATTCATAATCACCATACGTATGTCTCGGACTCATGCAATAATCAATACTCAGAGTGAGAGAGAGAAAAGAGGACAGAGAGAAAAGATCATTTAGCAAATACGGAATTTATAGTTACCAAGGATGGTGTGGAAGACCAACCCCCTGGCCAAAGGGCTGGTAAGGGTCCCCTGGGATAGGTCAGGAGACAAAGACTTCAGGACAGGAAATCAGGACAGGATAGTTGACCTCTCTAAAAAATACCAACGAATGCGCCGCACCCCTCTCTGACACTCTCTTCCTCCTCGAGATTCTTCCGCAATCTTCAGATCTTACTCAATTAAATTTTAATAGAAAGTTCTTCTTCAGATTCTGCAGTCAGCTCTTCATCAGCAACTCCAGCATCTCACAGCATCTTCCTCCGCACAGCTTCCAGCTTCAGCATCTCTCCGTGCAATTCTTCGAGCAAAACATCTCTCTGTAACTAACTAAAACTATCTTAATTATACTTTTCGTTTCTTCATGTTCCACCCACTAAAGTTTCAATATCGTAAAATACGAAGTCTGATTGGTCAGGCAAGGGGGGGTTCTTCATCACACCATGCTTACATGTCACTAGAATCAGTTCAACTATTGTTCATAAACCCATCCCCTTTTTCTTTATTCATACATGTTATTCCCATATACTAAGAGTATCGACATAGAAACATTTTAAAACTGTCATGAATGTGTCTCTTCTTTGTTGAACTCTTCACCATCCTGTTCCCAGGATGTAGTATTTGTCCTTTGGCTCCCTTTCAACTGCAGAGTCATTGTTCATGGTTCACTTCAGTAGTCATGCGCAGACTTCGCGTCACTCCATTCAATTTGGTTATGCACAAGAAGCCCAAATTCGTACTAATGATAAAAGTCAGAAGACAAATGTTACTTTCTAAAATAAAGTGTTTGCACTGTATACCACCCACCTCTACTCTATCCCAGTTTATTTATTAATATCTTTTCCCCGCTTTAGCATTAGTTAAATAGCTCGATTCAGTTCAAATAAGCAGATGCCATGCACGCGAGTCTTCAAGACTCCATTTTAGTATCTTCTGCTCATGCGCCAGAATTTCCCTCCAAGCATTAGTTCGTCATCTTACGTAGATGCAGTTGACGCATGCGCACAACAGTTTCCCCATTTTAAAGCGGTTTTAGTCCTTCTTCATTGTTATCCACGTTAGTACACACATACGCAAGCTTCACTAACCCGCGTGTTCATGTAGTGTGTATTAGTTTTCACGAAACTTATTAATAACTTTGTTAGTGAGTTAAACAAGTGGATTGCTTCCGAGCAAGTCTCTTTTCTACGAGACCTTGCTCCATCAATCCCCTCTCTGATGGCATTTTGAGCCATCACAAAATTACCCATCCCTACCCAGAGGCCAACTTTAACAATTCTCAGTTTTCTCCTTCTTCTCTCCTCATTTCGTCGGTTACTTCTTTTCCTTCTAAATCTTTCATCTTTTTGTATAGCTTTCCTTTCATTTCTTCTAACTGAATTTCTTCATATTTCCTCTTTCGTTTCTTTCCTTTCCCTTCCTTCTCTGGAAGCATGCGTTCTTCTTTTTCCCTTGCTTCTGCAACATTTGCATGTGATCATTATTAGCAATACTATTGTCATTATCACAACTACTGGCAATATTATTTGTCCTAAGAAACTCTTTCCAAAATTATTAAACCATTTCCCTATTGATGTGATGTTTTTTGTTAGTCTTTCTCATACACCATCAACATCCAGTTGGGTCAAGTCTTTATGAATTCTTGTAATATTTTCAAAATACCCTTTAATTTCCTGACTTTTATCAGGAATATAAGTGCAGCAATGTTGAATTTTCAACATACCACAGACTCCGCCCTCTTTTGCCAATAAGATGTCAAGCGTAAGACGATTTTGTAAAACCATAGACCTTATTGCAACCATTTCTGTATTAATCATTAAGAATCCCCCAGGAGTATCAGTTGAAAGACGATCAACTACTGTTGACAATTTGCAAATTTTCTGTGAATTTAGAATGACTCCAACTGAGGGTATCAATGCACCAAATATATCCCCCACTATTTCTGAAAAACTAGCTCTTCTTCTTCATGTTAGTCCATTAGATATTTCATTGATTCCATTGATTCTGTTCACATGGTAAATTTTTGGAAATACTATTCCAAAATAACAGCTCCCATACCATCGTGCAGGTAACCGTAATAGGCATTATTCCCGCATACATAGTATACTCCTGGAAATACCGGATCGTTTCCCCCTTTTAGTCCCCATCCCCCTAGAATTAGGAAGTTGTGTTCACATTCACTGAAACCAATGAAAATGTTATTATAATTAGTCTTTGACCTATGGAGACAGAGTTTTCCCTTCTTCACAAAATCTAGGGACATTGCAGCATAAGCCTTGCCCTTTGCATAACTTCCCTCTTTCTCAGCCCATGGAGGTATATGGGATTTCTGTTCAGCAGCTTTCTTTGTTAAATCCTGTCTCCTTTCTTCTACTAAATTAAAAAATTCCTTTTCTTCCTCACGCAATATACATGTTAAGTTATCTCTATGTGCCTGTGCTATATCTATTGGGCTCATTGTTAAGAAAAATTCGCCCATGAACTGTGCATCTTTACTACTAAATACTGGATTCATATTCTTTCGAATAGGTAATTCTGAAAACACTACATCTAAGTTTGAATAAAAATACTGAAGTTTCTCGGTTACATAAAATAAACTTGATAGAACACTACATGATACAACATATGTTAAAGGTATATGGTGATAAGTTACCCCTTCTGACACTGATGAGGGTAATTTCATACAGACATAACAATCACTAATCTCCATTGTATTAACATACTGAAATAACAATTTAGTAAACACATTTAAAGACGAATCATTATCTGATTCATTATGATTATAGGTTATCTCATCTATTTTCCCTAATTCTGTCTTAGTTCCTTTCACTGTATCTACTTTTTCATTAGCAACTGTATTATTCTTGTTACTGGTTACCATTAATAAAGGCACCACCACTGTTAGAAATAACCATACTAATGTTAATAATAAAATACTACATAGACAAACTCTAAGACATCTTTGTTTCAGATTTCGTTTCGGTTGTTCGATCACTTCAACTTCTGCCATTTTAAATTCTGAGAAAATTTCTTTTCTCTTTTTCTTTCTTTATCTAAATTTTCTTAAGATTCAGTCCTTTATTTTAAGGAGGTCTTAATTTGTTTTCATCAATCTGTGCAACATGAACTCTCTCTGATTCTTCACGTAAATCCAAGTTCTCAAATTCCTCTAATATAACATAGGTCCACTCGGGGGCCTTGTATTTTCTGTTCAGAATTCTCAATCTTGGACTTCTTCGCGTGAGTTTTACTAAGGTTTGTTTAGGTTGCGTCTGACTCGTAATTTCATTTACTTGTTCTGGTTTCTTTTCTGACTTTCTTAGGTAATATCTTAGTCTCTTCACTCCATCTGGCCAATTATCTCCTTTTCTAACTCTTTTGACCTGAACTGCACTTTCACCTTCTCCGTCTTCTTCTAAGGTTCTTTTATTTTCACTTGGTCTGGGCACAATCTGTTCTTGTTCTTTTCCACTCTCTAATTGTCTTGGCTCTGTATTTTCTGTATTGTTTTCTTCTCCTTCCTGCACCTGTTCAGGTCTTATTATTTTTATATCTTCTTCCGCCTGAACCTGTTCTTCTTCTTTCTGGTCCTGTTCAGGTCTTATTACAATTTGTTCTTCTTCTGCCTGAACTTGTTCTTCTTCTCCTATCTGGCCCTGCTCAGGTCTCTGAGTAGCTTGATTCGCTTCTACCTGAGTGTGTTCTTCTTTCCCTGTCTTTTCCTTTCTACTTTCCTGTTCCCCATATTTGATTCTTCTTCTTGTTTTGCTAACAACTTTAGGTATGTCAATCACTGGTATCCACTCTCCCTGACTGGTACTTGGCTGTTCGTCATATAGTTGTCTTTCAGAATCTATCACTCTAGATTCTTCTATTTCACAACTTTCAATTTCTGACGTCTCAGCTTGTTCAGTCAGTGGCTGCTCTGGTTGTTCAGATGGGTTGGGAACTCTTCTGGTATGACTAGCGTGAATCCAATTGGGTAAACCTGCACACTTCACTGCTGTGGTAGTGACCAGTATGACTTGACGTGGTTTATCCCACCTGGGTGCTAGACACGATTTCCTTGCGTGTTTCTTCTCTAACACCCAGTCTCCAGGATTCAAATCATGCACCTGGTTTGGCTGCCTTGCAACTGCGTCTTCTCCAACCTGATGAGAGACAGAACGCACCAGATCAGCCAATCCTTTGCAATAGTCCAATACCAGATCATCAGTTATATTCATCAATTTATTTCCAGGAATATATGCTTGTCTCATTGCCCTTCCCATGAGTATCTCATGAGGACTCAATCCTGTTTTTCTATCAGGAATACTTCTGAGACCCATCAGTACAAGAGGCAATGCATCTGGCCACTTTAGCATTGTGGATGCACACACCTTCCCTAACCTTGACTTGATTGTGCCATTAAGCTGTTCAACTACTCCAGAAGCTTCTGGACGATAAGCACAGTGCAGTTTTTGTTCAATATTAAATGCAGCACAGATTAATCGAATTATCTCATTGTTAAAATGAGTTCCTCTATCTGATTCCAAAGTGACTGGAAAACCGAATCGAGGTATCAGCTCTCTCAACAGTAATTTAGCAACTGTGAGACTGTCATTTCTTCTAGTGGGTTATGCCTCTACCCATCTCGAGAATAAGCACACTATTACAAGAACATACTTCAATCCATTGCACGGCGGCAACTCAATGAAATCTAATTGCAGCCTGGTGAATGGTCCTTCTGCCTTTCCAATTTTTCCCCAACTAACCACTGTTTTTCTGCCTGGATTTAGCTGCTGACACATTAAGCATCGTTGGCAAAGGCTTTCTGCAACTACCCTAAACCTTGGATTGTACCAATTTTGTCTGAATAGTCTAATCATTGCATGCCTACCAATATGTGTTGTCCCATGATATACTCTTGCCATTTGAGAAAGCAGACAATCTGGCATGACTGGTCTGCCATCTGATTATATCCACACTTCACCTTCTGTCCTCTTTGTACAACCTGACTTTATCCACAGTTCCCTTTCCTTCTCCTCAACTTCTTCCTGCAACTGTCTGACCTCATCCCATGTTTCTAGAGCTGAGAAAAACATAAGTTGGCAGCTGGTTTCACCCGTTTCCATTTTTCTGTTTATTGCCATTTTATTTCTTGCACAGTATTGAGCAATTTGGTCTGCGTACCTATTTCCCTCCGTCACATAGTCATTTCCTGACCTATGTGCAGCACATTTTACCACAGCTATTTCTTTTGGCAATTGTAATGCTTCCAACAAATCCTTTACATTTTTGCTGTTTCTGATCGGAGATCCTGAAGAAGTCAGAAATCCCCTCTGCATCCAGAGCTGGCCAAAGTCGTGCACAACCCCAAAACCATATTGGCTATCCGTAAATATGGTTACTCTCCAATTCTTCCCAATTTTGCATGCATTTGTTAAGGCCACCAATTAGGCTACTTGTGCAGACTTGACTCCCGGAAAACAGGATGCTTCAATGACTCCTGATATTTTACATACAGCATATGCAGCACTTAGCCCTCCTGCTTCCGTTCTCAGACATGACCCAGCCACAAACAATACATGATCTGATTCCGTCAAGGGTATTTCTTTTATGTCTGGGCGGGGCTTAGTACATAATTCAGTCACATCCAAACAATCATGGTCAACTTCATCTTTCACTTCTTCACAACATGGGTCTGGTAACAATGTGGCAGGATTCATTATGGTACATCTTATCACTTTCACATTTTCTGCTCCCAAAATCACTCTTTCATACTTAGTCATCCGACTAGGAGTGAGGTACTGTGTTCGAGTCATTGTTAAAAGAATCTTGACTGAGTGTGGCACATAAACCTTTACAGAATGTCCCATCACAATTGATTCACTTTGCTCCAGACTCATACAAGTAGCAGCTACTGCTTTTAAGCAGCCAGGTAAAGCTGAAGCCACTGGATCCAAAGTAGCAGAAAAATATGCCACTGGACGTCGGCTTAATCCATGTCTCTGAGTTAGAACTGAGAGTGCACAACCTTCTCTCTCACAGCAAAATAGTGCAAATTCTTTTGAATAATTAGGCATGCCCAAGGCAGGGGCCTCACACAGACAATTTCGCAGTTTTACAAAGGGTTCCAAACATTCATCATTCCAATCAATTGGATCTTTTGCTCTTTTCCGGGTCAATTGTATCAATGGTTTCGCCAGCAGGGAGAAACCATTTATCCACTGCCCACAATACCCAACCATTCCCAGAAAATTCTCATCTCTTTCTGTGTCTGGGGTAGTTTCATTTGTCTGATTATTTTTATTCTTTCTGGGGTCACTTTTCTAACTCCTCTTTCTATTTTATGCCCTAAATATTTAACTTCTTGTTGACAAAACTGCAATTTTTCTGGAGATACTTTATGTCCTCCTTCGGCCAAATGGTTCAGTAATGCAATTGTGTTAGTGACACAATCTTCTCGTGTCTTTGATGCCACCAAAAGGTCATCAATGTACTGAACCAGAACTGATTTTCCAGGCATAGTTAGTGACTCTAGACATTTTTTCAGAATTTGATTGAAAATTGAGGGACTCTCTGTGTACCCTTGAGGAACTCGGCACCATGCCAAAACACGATCTTCAAACCGGAAGGCAAAAAGATACTGGCTGTCTGGATGTAAAGGTATGGAAAAGAATGCTTGGCACAAATCGATTACTGTATACCAACTTGCATTCCAGGGTATTTGATAAAGGATCACTGCTGGATTTGGCACCACTGGGCAACAAGGTACTACAATTTTATTAATTTTCCGCAAATCCTGTACTATCCTGTACTTACCACTAGGCTTTTTGAGTCCCATAATTGGCGAATTACAAGGACTACCCATTATTTCTTTCAGAAATCCTTGCTCAATCATTTGGTTAATTACTGGAGCAACTCCTGCTTTCACTTCTGGACTCATTTCATACTGTTGTGTGTTTGGATAAACTGCACCTTCTTTTACCACTATTTTCACGGGATCTACATTCGCCATTAGCCCTATATCTTTTCCTGAAAAGTCCCACACCTCTGGATTTACTGTGGTTCTTAATTCTTCTGGTAATTCACTTTCCGTTAATAATGAAAACATTTCATCCACTTCTGTACCTTGTTTAGCTAACATCATCTTATAAACAACATCCTCATCAGGTGTTTGAAAAACAACACCATCAGGTGTACAATAGATTGTGCAATTCATTTTGCACAATAAGTCTCTCACTAACAGATTTACTGGACTTGAATCACAAACCACAAATCGATGCATGTCTTTAAAGTTTCCAATATACACTTCCATTGGTTTTGTAACTGGGGTTCTAATCTGTTTGTTTGACACTGCTACAACTTGGATAGTTTCTCCCGAGAGGGGTAGGTTTGGGATGTCTGCTGTTCTCACAGCAGACCGGGTAGCACCAGTGTCCAATAGAAAAGTGATGTCACTACCTTCCACTTTCCCGTCAGTAAATGGACCTGTCTGATCTACCGACAAGGATGTGCCAAGCACGCACTCCTCTTCCTCCCCCCTCAGGCACCTTCATTGCATAGAGTCCGAATCATCTCCATCATTCTGTAAAAAATATTGTGAAACCAAAATCCGGTGTTCGCACTATATTTTTGAATGTTCACATTGTTTGGCATAGGAGCTTGTGGCACCTGATACTGTGGAGTAACTACCTGCTGCTGCTGATGCTGATTCACAACCACTTCATTCTGCATCTGCGGATTTAAATTTTGATTTGGCCCATTATTATTCTGGACATTTTTACACTTGTTCTTCCAATGTCCATGCTTTCCGCACGCATGACAAGGAAATTTCTTCCTTGCTTCCTCTCTACTCATTCGTCCTCTCCCTTTACCACCACTCGACACTCGTTCACCCTGAGTCTGTCCTTTTGTCTGATTATCAGTTTGTGAAATTAAATTTGTTTCCTGCTGCTCTGCCAATTTTACCTGTGCCCACATCATTTTCTCTTTTAGCTTTCTATGTTTTGCCTCAATGTCGTCGCTACAATACTTCGCATATTTCAATATTTCGTCTATTGTCTTGCTCTGCCAGCACAACATGTGCTGTTGAATCATCTGGCTAATCTCGGGGTTCAGACCATACACAAACCGATATACAATGTGTCCCATATCTTTATCACCAATATTCTCAAATCCACTATACTGCTTGAACACCTGTAGCAACCTCTCCTAATACGCGTGTACAGACTCCTTTGGCTCCTGAGTTGTTCTATCTATCTTTACCCAGTCTGTTTCTTTAGGAGGGATTTTCCCTTTCAGGAAAGTAATCACCTGGTGATATTTCTTCATCACCTCCTCTGATGGCGCTTCTGTTTTAGAGTCTCTTGCATATTCCTCATTTGGCCAATCAATTGTGATTTTACACTCTGTCCATAAATCAGCAGGTACCACAATATCAAATAAACCATCCAGATCCTTCAACAAAACCTTTGAAACCTTCACAAATCTTTATACCTGTTTATACCATTCAACAGGTTTTTCTCTCAACCTAGGGAAATCATTCATAAATGACAAAATATCCTGTCTGCTCCAAGGAACATGTACATATCCACCACCAGGAACTTCTCTCATTGGACATATTCTCTCAATCTTTTCTAATTCCCTCACTGGAAATGCAGACGACGCTTCCCTTGCCTGTACTTCCTCTTTCTTTCTTATCCACCTAATCCTCCACTTGTCAGTGTCTCCCCACTTTCGCAAAATGTTCATCAACTCTTTTATCTGTAGTCTTTTACCAGATGTATTTACATTTTCTAAATCTTTTTCAGTGAACTCCACTTGATATGGTTTCTGCAATAATTTTGATCTTCCTATATCTATTCCAATCTCTGATGCAACCTCTGTCAACTTCTCATGAAATACCTTTGCTCTTCTGGTTATGCTCTTACATAAAAATAACAATTCCTCATCGTCGTAGATGTTCAACCTTTCTGTGCCCACATTTCCAGCTATCATTTCTTCCAAATCTACCTTCAATCTGCTAATATCTAGAACCTTTGGTTGTAAGTTTTGTTTTTCTATTCCCTGTGCCCATCTAAATCCTCGGGAGTAACCGTTGCTGAACCTCTGGTTCCCATAGGGACCACACACCCTTTTTCTTTCAAATTTTCAGGTGAAACTCTCTTTGGAGTTTCGGTTAAATGTTCCATTATTGGAAGATCCATTAATGAAATAACTGAATCACTCTCACTGGCCTGATCATCAGACATCATTACTTCTTTTCTGGGATTACTTAACGGAATTGTCACAGCTTGAGGTTTCGGACAAACCTTCTTATCTCCATATAATAGGATGACAGGGCCAATAGTCACTGGAATTGTCAAAGCTTCGGCATTTAAATTTAATTGACTTATTTTCTGAACTAATTCTTCCCTAGTTTTATTTAAAGCTTCTCTCTCATTATCTTGCAACACCCTATTAACTGACGCATCATGTAGAATTTGTGGGGTTAAATGCGTTCCTATCACCGGTGCACTTGGAGTGACTCTACTAGGTTCCTCTTGGTACGGTGGAGGGTTTTTAATTGAAATATCTTCCAATAATTCATCATCTGATTCACCATCTCCTGTCGTATTAATATTTTTCGTTTTCTCCTTACACCTACTCCCTGTCTGTTCTTCAGCCATCAATACTGGATATAAACCCTCTGTTACTACAGCTCTTCTCCAACGCTTCATTTGATCTCCACGTGATTCATACGGATACCTAGGCAAAAACCCTCTAAATCTTCGACCACTTCTGAATTTTTCTCGTTCAAATGCCTCAACCTCCCATTCTTCTAAAGCTTCATACTGTGTCAATCTTGGATTTGGTTCTAACATATTCATTCGATTTCTCAAATTCTGAAGTATCTTTACATTAAAAGTACCATGATCTGGAAAAGCCAAAACACCATCACCTTTCGTGTACTCCACCCAATTCTTTAACCACACACAAGTATGATATCCTCTTTCCATCATCATAAATTTAGCAGGCGTTTTAGGTGGCGGAATAGGAATTCCCTCTCTAGTCATCACAGGCTTGTCTTTCTTAAAGAAATTTTTAATTTTCTTTATTAAGGTCATTTTCTTTTGTTCTCCAAACATTTCAGACGGACGATATAGAAAAGAGTCTTTTGTATATCTTCGAACTCTATTACCTACGTCCTGTCCTATGTCAGCACGGCTCACACTAGCAGTCAAATCAGGACTTAACATACAATTCTTTTTCGACCAATCCTAGCGTAGCTTCTATCTATCAACTAATCAGATTTAGGCTTGTGCTTGTTATTTGACCAATGCCAGCGCGGCTTTCTGTGACGTCAGTATTGCTCCTCACTACTGACCCTCCCTTTACAATCTGCTTCTTTCTCACGCCCGCTGTTTCAACCAATCCCAGCGCGGCTCTTTGTGATGTCAGTATAACTCCTGCGACTGACCCTCCCTTCACAAGGTAATACGATAACTTATTTCTTTAAAATCTTCTCATAAAATCCGTTAGTAACAACATAAAAACAATGCTACTCTGTCTGTTCCACTAATCAAGGATAGATTACGACTTATTCCAGACTCCTTTTCGCTACGAGTAAAACCCCTGTTTACCCTCCATTCAAGCTCGGGAGAACCTGTTACTTCTTCAGTGTTACCCCTTTTGGGAAATAAGACCAAAGTTTCACCAGCGAACCCTCTGCTATCATTCACACTCTACTTTTACACAATGTAGTCCCTAATATAACACTGCCAGCCCTCCGTAGCTTCTCAGTGTTATTACAACAGACGAGTAACCTTCTGCAGTGTGGCTTCTATTACCACCCGCTATTCAAATTTTCTTCCTGGGATGCCCAGGCAACCTCTGTACTTGTGCTTCTAGACAACATAAAACAAGACACTAACTCTTTTGTTAAACATAAATCAATAATCAATATTTATCACCAAACTAGTCAATAATAACCATAGCTCTGCTACCAGAAAACTGATCCAGCGGTTCACCAACAACAGATACTCTATTACCATATACTCACCTGGGCCCATTAAACTCACAGTGGTTAAAACCGCTGGTCGGTTAAGGGGTTTCTGTTTAAATTTAGGATTAGTTCATTCGATACCCTTTTCATTTTCAACTAACCCTTCACAGATCAACAAGTTCTTTCCTCTGGTCGATGGACCATTAGTTGAACTAGTTGATGGTGATAATTAACATAGCTTTAACTTTCATTTATTTGGATTAGATAACCACAGACTCAGGAATGTTTAATACCTTTATCTAAATTAAATGCATGTGAACAACTCAGTACAGTGCAATCACCTTCATTCATTTGGAGAGAAAAATTCAATTCATAATCACCATACGTATGTCTCGGACTCATGCAATAATCAATACTCAGAGTGAGAGAGAGAAAAGAGGACAGAGAGAAAAGATCATTTAGCAAATACGGAATTTATAGTTACCAAGGATGGTGTGGAAGACCAACCCCCTGGCCAAAGGGCTGGTAAGGGTCCCCTGGGATAGGTCAGGAGACAAAGACTTCAGGACAGGAAATCAGGACAGGATAGTTGACCTCTCTAAAAAATACAGACGAATGCGCCGCACCCCTCTCTGACACTCTCTTCCTCCTCGAGATTCTTCCGCAATCTTCAGACATAACTCAATTAAATTATAATAGAAAGTTCTTCTTCAGATTCTGCAGTCAGCTCTTCATCAGCAACTCCAGCATCTCACAGCATCTTCCTCAGCACAGCTTCCAGCTTCAGCATCTCTCCCTGCAATTCTTCGAGCAAAAAATCTCTCTCTAACTAACTAAAACTATCTTAATTATACTTTTCATTTCTTCATGTTCCACCCACTAAAGTTTCAATATCGTAAAATACGAAGGCTGATTGGTCAGGCAAGGGGGGTTCTTCATCACACCATGCTTACATGTCACTAGAATCAGTTCAACTATTGTTCATAAACCCATCCCCTTTTTCTTTATTCATAAATTTTATTCCCATATACTAAGAGTATCGACACAGAAACATTTTAAAACTGTCATGAATGTGTCTCTTCTTTGTTGAACTCTTCACCATCCTGTTCCCAGGATGTAGCATTTGTCCTTTGGCTCCCTTTCAACTGCACAGTCATTGTTCATGGTTCACTTCAGTAGGCATGCGCAGACTTCGCGTCACTCCATTCAATTCGGTTATGCACAAGAAGCCCAAATACGTACTAATGATAAAAGTCAGAAGACAAATGTTACTTTCTAAAATAAAGTGTTTGCACTGTATACCACCCACCTCTACTCTATCCCAGTTTATTTATTAATATCTTTTCCCCGCTTTAGCATTAGTTAAATAGCTCGATTCAGTTCAAATAAGCAGATGCCATGCACGCGAGTCTTCAAGACTCCATTTTAGTATCTTCTGCTCATGCGCCAGAATTTCCCTCCAAGCATTAGTTCGTCATCTTACGTAGATGCAGTTGACGCATGCGCACAACAGTTTCTCCATTTTAAAGCGGTTTTAGTCCTTTATGGTTATCTGCGTTAGTACACACATACGCAAGCTTCACTAACCCGCGTGTTCATGTAGTGCGTATTAGTTTTCACAAAACTTATTAATAACTTTGTTAGTGAGTTAAACGAGTGGATTGCTTCCGAGCAAGTCTCTTTTCTACGAGACCTTGCTCCATCAGCACCTGCATAGTGACTGGTGATGGACGCTTCCGGGATGCTGACGGGCGTAGACGGCTTGCCTTTTGTGCGCCAGTGGGGCGTCCGCTGCGAACATCCGCACATCGTCCCTGCTTAAATGCATACGGGAGGCCCGGGAAGCTACGGTGCGCACTCTCAAAGATGGCCGCTCTAGCTGTCCCTAAAGAGGAAAAATGGCCGCCGTGCACAAACCCCTCGTGCACGCGGACTAACAGAATACCAGCTGCTCCCTTCACTTATACAGAATATGGTGCGTGTCCCCCAACATCCCAGGTCAGTGTCCCGTTCAAATTCAATGTACAATTTTTAGTAAAATTTTTAGTTCAGGTTCAAGATCATATTCATATTCTTGTGAACCGTAGAAATCAATCCTTGATAATAGCCACCTAGGGTGTAAAATTAATAAAAATTCAGAGCGCATTAAGAGCGCGCTTAAAAGCAGAGAAAAAGCGCAGAGAAAATCAGAAGAACGAGTAAAGTGTGAAATAAAACCCACCACGAACCTTACAGCACCCGCTTCCATGCAGCGTCCCTGCTTAAATGCATACGGGAGGCCCTGGATGCTAGAGCGCACACTCTCAAAGATGGCCTCTCTAGCTGTATCTAAAGAGGAAAAATGGCCGCCATGCACAAGCCCCTCGTGCACACAGACTAACAGAACACCAGCTGCTCCCTTCACTTGTACAGAAGATGGTGCGTGTCCCCCAACAACCCAGGTCAATGTGCAGCTCACATTCAATTTACAATTTTTAGTTCAACTTTTAGTTTAAGTTCAAGATCATATTCATGTGAACAGTAGAATTCAATCCTTGATAATAGCCACCTATGGTGTAAAATTAATTAAAATTCAGAGCGCATTAAGAGCGCACTTAACAGTTATGTTATGTTATGTTATGTTATATGGGTTTGTAAAGCGCACTGTTACCCAAGGGTGTCCTGGCGCTGAGCACTGTATGCCTGGGGCAGTAAATACCTGGTGACCTCCACCCCTGAGCCCCGCTGAGACTAAGCTGAAAACAACCAGGTTTTCAGACCTTTCCTAAACGAGAGGAAATCAGTACCGGTCCTTAGATATAACGGAAGACCGTTCCAGGCATTGGTGGCTCTAAGGACAAAGCTCTTCCCACCCCAGTTAGCCTTTCTCGTTCTAGGAACGACCGCCCGCTTTGCTTCCATTGAGCGCAATGTTCTCCCGGGAACATACCATTGAATGCGCTTTTGTAGGTCATCAGGGCCCATTCCAGTCAGGGACTTAAAGACCGTGCAGAGAGCCTTGAATTGAACTCGCTGTAAGATTGGGAGCCAGTGAAGGTGACGTAGGTCATTTCTGACTGACATAAACCTAGGAGTGCCTGTCAGCAACCTAGCTGCCGCGTTCTGCACCATCTGCAGTCTATTGAGGTGTTTCTTATTAATAGTCAGGTACAGACTGTTACAGTAGTCCAGACGGGACAGAATGAGGGCTGAGACGACTGTTCTAAAACTTTCTTCTGTGAGGAAAGGTTTTATTTTCCTCAAGGTCCTCAGAATAAAAAGCTTGTCGACACCACCCCGCTTTCCACTGCTTAGCTTTGTGGTGTTTAACTGAAAAAAAGCTTTGCAAAGGAGATTGAAACAGTGGGGCCTCACTGCAGGTGTTTTTTTCTGAGTAGAAATAACTCTTTCTAGTTCAATACCTGTTTTTCTACACCGTATCCCATGAGTCCATCAAGAATGACAAAGTCTCTTTTTAAACTAAAGCTTCAGCATTCAAGTCATCAATCCTTGCTGCTCCAAGTCAGCATGTTCTCGTAGTATCAAGGAGTGCTTAATTTGAGCCGGTGGTTTCTGGTGCTGGCACCGGCACTTAATTGTCAACACCGGCGCTTGGTGGCACTGTCTGAGATGACTACAACAACAGTCAATTATTAATTCAGTACACATTAAAAATCAGTATTACCTGCCGCCCAAGCCATTGTTATAGCTCTGGGGGCCTGGAATAGTCTGAATTGTCACACTTGTAGGGGTGTGAGGGTTAGTAGTTGTGTTGTTGCTATCGTTGGCAGCATGGCAGGGGCAATGTGTGGTGAAAGCTGCAGTAACCTCCTGAGTCCTGACGAGAGCCCTGGCACTTTTTTTTTTTTTTTTTTACAAATTAAGCACGGAGTATCAGTGAATGTTCTAAAGTGCATTATCACTGGCTTTCATACCTGATTTGCACCCTTGCTATTGCCTGGGAGGCATAATTTCGACGATAAGCAATTATTTAATGATAACGCCTTCTAGAATGTTCATTAATGTTGTGATGTTATAAAGAGCTGCTGCATTCATCCTTTCCACTCATCATCAGCCTCTCTTCACTAAGACCACTATGTTCTTAGAGGTTGTTTAATTTAAACCTTTTACACATCTCTTTGCAATGTTCCAAAATGTAATGAATGCAAAAACAAAAATAAACTCCGGCTATTAAGCTGGCAGAGAAATTCCAGTTTGCAAATATCAAATAAAAGTGAACCGTGGATATGTTTAATCGACTGAATGTCTAAATTTAATATGTACACGTGACAATCATTCAACGTGTTTATTTCACAGGTACAGAAGCAGTACTCACTGGTATATCTCCAAATCTCCCCAGTCAATGGAATAATAGTCCACTAGGCTAAAACATGAACTAATGTAAAAGAGCAGGTGAGCACAAAGTCGCACAACAGGAGACAGTACAAAAGTTAACATAGTTCTGTTAAAAAGGATGATCTGTGTGCCTTCTTCATCCAGCAGACCTGAGCTGGTTTCATCAGCTGTCGCATTGCAGGGCCAGTTGCAGGTAACCTGAGCCCGTGGTCCCTCTCGTGTGACAGCCTCCTCTTCTGTTCAGCACTGGAAGGCTGCCTGCCCCTACCTGCGATCCATTATTGATAGAGTCGCTGCTGTCCAGTGTACAGAGTGCGCGTCACCAGGACAGAGACCTCTCTCCTGGCGACAGCGCTAGTGGCGACGACGTTTCATTCCTAGATGCGGCTGTTGTTGGGGCACGGACTCTTGGCCAACCTCAGGTGCAGCCCGTAGAGTAAAAGAACAGTACACCAGCGACCAACAGGTAGGAAGGGGCGCTTTCTAGGTCCGGCTTTAGCCAAGACTTTTCGTTTTACTAAATGGAAAGAGAGAGAGAGAGAGAGAATGTGTGTGTAGATACGCTTCTAAGGGCTTTCAGCCTGACTTCTTCATCCACTGTTCTGCTGTTGTGTTATTCCCATTTTTCTTCCTCACACCACAGCTTACATAATGAGGCATAGAGTCAGTCCACTTCAGCCATTGGCTAACTTCACTGTGAGTGACAGCATTCTGCTCTTTCACAGGAAGCACAGCCACACACAAAGTTGTTCCTTTCTGTGCTAGGGACCATTATGGCAATACATGTTTTCTGAGACCAAAAAACATTTTTGCTTTTAGCCAAGTTTTTTGTGTTTTTTTTAACAGCGAGAGTCCAGCAGCTCCACAACGGTAAAGTGTTACAAAAAAAATGACAAAACAAAAGAATAGATAAAGCCAAATGGCTGGCACCCAATGCCAGACCTATTAATTTTGCCATTGCTTGTTGAATATATGTTAGGATCTAACTCTCATACTGATGTAATATTTATTTATTTACAGAGTTTTGGAAAGTGTTATTCATCACCTTTTGGCCAAATCAACGTTTTTTTTACCACAAAGTAGTCAGGGGCTTAGCTTGGACAGTAAGATTGGGGTGTGAACTTCAGATTTCCCAACTTCAGATTTCCCAACAATCACGCTGGCATGTCTTGTGAAAATACAATATATGAGAAGCAGGGCATGAGGATGGCTTAACAGGCACTGCGTATTGCTAGGAGTACATAAAACACAATATTTTATAAACTAACCAACATTTTTAAAGAAATTCAACACAAAGGTGAGCATGTGTTTTTGTCTGTCTCTATGTGAATATCCCAAATTGAAATTTGACAGACACCTCACTATACCCAACTAAAAACACTTGCACCCAACTATTTACTACAAAATACATTTTTATAGGGCGGTGTACCACCCCAAACACCCCCCTAAAGCTACGCCCCCGAAAAGTAGTTTTCTCCACGTGTTAGGCAATTAGTAATGTCGAGGTTGTGGAGTGGTAGATTCTCTGGTTTAAGTAATGTAGTAGTCCCTGAGAAGGGATGTTGGAGGATAACAGTAAAAAAGAGGCACTGCATAGAGGTGGAAACGTTAGTGAAGGTGAGCACATAGGCTCCAGTTTGGAGATAATGTGATTGTCCTTTGTCTTTCTTCAATGTCTGTGGTTAGAATCGTGCTGAGCTTCTTGTATAGTATCGTTGATTATGGTCGGGAGTGTTAGTTAACTTGTCAACCTGAAGTTGTGTTTCCACTGCATCCTTCTGTTACAGGTCCTCAGCATCAGTGAGTGTTTGATCAGGTCGAAGTAAACTTTAGGTGATCGTGTTCAGTCTTACATGTTGGTGAAGAACTCGGGATCTGACAGGGAAGACAGTCCTTTTATAATATCACGCCCATTGCAAATTCTTGCCGAATAGTAACGTTTTTGAAAGCATTACAAACTGAAGGCTGTTGAGATGAAGTCTCAGTAAATGGTTTAATGCATTCCTTAGTTCTGGCTCTTGGACTCCGGTGTGCCTGCTTGTCTTCATGCCTTCATGTTTTTAGGTTGAGCCGGGGCAGCGCGTGCGCTGCTCTGTGAGGCGTTCTGTATTGAGGTAGGGACTTGAAGCTCCGCCCACTTTACGCCCACATTTTTCATTGGCTTGTGTCATTGTCCACTGAAAACTGTGGCTGTTCATTGGTCAAAAGGCTTAGTAGTCCCTCCTTAGTACCGCCTTGCCTCATTTTGTAACTTCCCATGGCGACAGAATATAGAAAAAAAAGAAATCATACAGTCGGGATCCATAATAAAGACAGCGGATACCCGCGGATATTCTGTTTTTTCCCAGATCTCCTACCTGGATGTTGGTCTGCACCAGGGAGTCGCTGCGGCCCTATGATGAAGCATGTCACTCATTGAGTGGGTGAGGGCAGTATTTACACCCTTTTGGGATTCCCAAATTGGGTCATACATTTTCAGCTCTTACTTCTCTCTTTTGTGTAGGTGAAGAATGTTTTTTCTACATTTTTATTGAAAACAATACTTTTTTGAAGCAGGAGGGGACCGGCTGGCCCACGTCCTAGAGGGTAATATATACATAGAATTTTTTCCCCCCGAGTTATTACCTTTAGTAACTAGTCTTCCTGGATTTAATGTCTGCTCCCTGTGACACAACACGACATAGAACACCAAAACACAGCACATATTATTAAACCTGCTAATCTGACAGTTTATATTATATGACATATTGTAACATGAAAAATAACCTATGCTCAGCATAGGTTTAGGAGGTCCGTCTCACGTCACATTTTTAGGATAATGCACATCTAGAATTATAGTTTGTACATTTATTTTAAATGCCAATACTGGAAATTTTCTATGGGTCCTGTCCTCCTGCCCCTATGCTAGACACCTCTACCCTATTAGGTATGGAGTGAGGTACAGATGAGAGCAACACACTTAACAGCATCTAGGAGCAGTGCCTAATTTGAGCTAGTGGTTTTCGGTGCTCAACACCGGCACTTAATTGTCAACACCTGCGCTGATGACAGTCTGCCACATGAAGGCATTGTCTGTCTAATTTACAGTTGAGCACAACAGTTGTTTATTAATTTAATATACTTTAAAAATGGCTAATACCTGTCATCCAAGCCATTCTTACAGCTTTGGTGGCCTGGAATAGTCTGAATTGTCACACTTGTAGGAGTGTGATGCTTAGTAGTTGTGTTAGTACTGTCATTGGCAGAGATGGCATGGGCAATGTGTAGTGCAAGTTGCAGAGGGCTGGTGTTAAGGGCCTTAGGACTTTTTTTGGGACAAATTAAGCACTGGGTTCTAGAAACATAATACATATTTATAGAACAAAAGAAAAGAGAATCTAATAATGAAGTGAAAAAGAATTATAAAAACAACAAGCGTTGGCCTGCCTCTTTCTAGCCACCTGCCATTATCCATACCATTCAAGGCTTCTCACCAGATGTAACACCCAGCCTGGTGTGAGGGCTCAACCCAACCCCCAGATTTATACGTCTCACTCACAGCGAGTGAGACTTGAGCAATAGGTGTCTCAAATTCAAATAAGGAAGAACCCAGGTTACACACTTTTTCTGGTGCACTGATGTGTCTTAGGAGGTGAGCCACTAATGTGTACATTCATGTGATAACTTTAGAACTGAAGAAGTGTAATCTTGATCCCATCTGAAGATAATGTAGGAGTGCAACATACTCACGAATAGTCAGCGCTCACTATATACTCTGTTGTAACTCATGTACTAAAATAGTGGAGTAATGCATATTGAAAGAACTTTATTTGAAATATACATTTAGAACGTGATTAATAAAGTTATGTGACAATTTGCATATTTACGTGACAGGAGAAATTAACATAAATTGTCTTATTGTGAGAGATGTAACCAGGATGTGTGTAACTGGTGTTTTAGGTTTATGCGTATAATCGGAATTCATTATGTGAAAGTATACTTATAATAACACTTCTGAAGTTGTTGCATTGTATTTATGCATATGCATTATAGAAATGAGCATGTATTTGTAATCCAGTGCACTAGCCAAAGTATAGTTAAATTGAGGCCGAATGAATATGTTAGTTTGATTTCATGTGTTATTTCATTTTAGCCTAACGTTTTCTGTTTCAGATCAAGCTCACGTCGAAATCTCATGTTTTGTCTATGTTCAGCCTTCACTGTGGAATGTTTTGTCTCATTTTGTTTCTACTGCAGGTGTGGAGAAGCTTCATTAGTTAGAATAAAGGAGTTTTTGTTTTAGTAGATAGTAAAGCATGAGAAGAAGGAGGTAAGAAGCGAGGAGAGGAGTTCTTATTGGAGAGGAACGACCAAGGACGAAGAGAAATAATTTGCTATCTAGCTGGGAAAGGTGCTGAAAGTATCCAGTTGAGCCAGAGCTATGGAAATTTCTCAAGAAGTCACATGAGAGTGTCAAGTTGGCAGCAGATGATATTATGTGCTGTGTTTTGTGAGGGAGAGAGTCCATCTTAGGTTTCCTTAGAGAGCAGACCTATGCTTCTGCATGTGTGGCTTTAAGCTACTTGACCAATCGTCAGAGGAATTTCTACTGAAGACTCTGACGTCTGACACCTTTCTTCCTATCTTATTTGTTTACGCCCTTACTTAAATGCTTTAGTATAGGGTTGCCTTTATTAAGGTAGCGTAGGGAAAGTTACTTTACTCATGCTAGTTACAGAGAATCATCTGATGCAATTTAACCTTCATTTCTTTTTCTTGACTGCCTGTGTCATTATTTTAGAGTTAGTCGTTTGCTTTGTACTGTATAGGGTACATCTCTTAAGGAGATGTGGACTTACTTTGATCTTTTTGTACCTCTATACAATCTTGCTGAGATTAATCTACATTGATTTGTTTCTGAATTTATAATTAAACCTACTAAACTCAGATCGAACAGTTGAGTGGATTAATGTGCAGCCACATTGGTTGCACTGGGTTCGGAACGGAAATTAGTGATTTGTTTCCTTTTATTGCTCACTCTACTAGAAAGATCTGTCCCCTTTAGAGAGAACTGTGTAACTGGGCCTAGACTTTAACAGACCTCATTCAGATTTTGGTAGACAGGGTACTCTGCCAGAAAATGTCAATGCTTCAGAGAACCCGATGTGACGGCGGCTCTTCTGAAAGCATTGGAATATCCTCCATGCAGGCAGAGTTCTCTAAATACGGTAGGTGGTAGTCAGTGTGGACTGAAAAGGCCATTACCTCCGCTTGCTTGGTGGAGGGTGGGCCACCCTCCAAAGCCCACATCAGCCGACTTTTCTGTAAATGGGGAGGTCTTTATAGGACACAGATTATAGGATTGACAAGTGAAAGAGTCTATAGCGCAGTCTTTTCACGTAACCTTGCTGCTGTTTCATTGCAGGCTCTTCCTCCAGCTTCCAGGATGGTCTCACCGGCAATAGCACTGGCATTCATTCCCTTCGTGATCACACTGATTATCCGCTACCGCCATTACTTCCTGCTATTCTACCGGGCAGTGATAGTGCGCAAGCTTCAGGACTACCTGACCGGCATCCCCCGCGAAGAGCGCGCCTTCCAGTACGTCATGACGCACGCCATCCCAGGAGACCCCCAGCACGTGCTCGACACCTTCGACCAGTGGTGCTACCACTGCGAGTACCTTAGCAATGTGGGGCCACAGAAAGGTATGTGTTGCCACTTAAGAGAAATCCTTGGATTCACATCCTGTCCTCATTTCACGTGGTGTGATTAACACAACATTTGTTACAATCTTTTTCTATTTTGATTTTTTAATATGTTGTGTCATGCACAAGACATCGTGATGCAACCACTTCCTGCCATACTTGAAGATTGCCATTTCAGTTAACCAAATTATTAGCTTAAACGTGTGTACCTATCAGATGTAATCATTTGTAAACTTCAATACAACTTTAATACAAGGAAAACACAGACTAATGTTGCTCAAAATAGCAATGCACTGGAGTTGACCCTTCTGCAAGAGCATGTGGCTACATGCACGAGGACGCAGTAGTTTTCTAGATGTTGTTGAGATATGACTTTCTCAGCTTGCATTCAAACATTTTTTCATATGGCCAGACCATGTGACACTCAACAACCTGTCTTTTCTGGTGATTCAGAATTTAATATACATTAATCTAAATAGAAACCTTTATATAGTTACTGTTTTCCTGAAAATCTGGCATGGCAATGGTCCTTTTGGACCAACATTGTACAACCCTGGCATAAATCCCACATTGGGTTTTAAATTTAATATATAGAATCAGGAAAGTCACAAGAGAGTCTTACAAGCCTTCTACTGTCTTGGCTTCATCTGTCTTTTTTCTGTTATACCTTGGCCTTCTGTTTCCTTCCAGGTAAGATCTTGGATCGACTGGTGTACGAAAAGGCCCCTCTCAACGTATTGGAGCTGGGAACGTACTGCGGTTATGCGACTGTCCTAATAGCCCAGGCCCTGCCCCTGGGCGCACGGCTCTATACGGTGGATATGGATCTGAATAATGCAGTGGTGGCAGATAAACTCATCCGCCTGGCGGGGTTTGATGATGACACGGTGAGTAGCGCACCTCCTACATGTAGGTCCTCCTCATTCCTATTGCACAAATGGCCTCTCCTGATTAAATGAGACAGCCACTCCTCTTTATTCAGGTGCCTAGCCTTGATTGAGACATACAGCCCCGGGGACCATACTTCAGGTCAGAAAGTGCCCTGTTGGCGGCAGCTGGTCAACCTATTGTACTTCTAACAAATTAACTGATTGTTCAGTGGAAACTGTTCTTTGAAGTCATGGTAAATACTTGCCTAAGCAAGTTTGTGTTTTTGGTCATTCAAGGCAGCACTCAGCAGAGATCTCAATCTGTTTCTTAGGAGTGAAAGGAATGTTGCAGACAGGTGTGTTCTCTTCAGGGATCAGCTATTGCCAACATCCAGTGGGTTGCTGGGACCACAAAGCGCAAAAGGGTTCAAGACAAAGTGTAAAAGTATTCACACTCGCAGAACTCAGGGGAGAAAGTTGCTAAAGGCAGGCTGGTCGACTGCCGACCAATGGCAAAAGGGAGGCGATCAATTCACTACCAATGGCAGGCTGGTCGACTGCCGACCATACGCAAAAGGGAGGTGATCAATTCACTACCAATGGCAGGCTGGTCGACTGCCGACCAATGGCAAAATGTCAGAGGGTCAACTCACAACCAAAGTCTAAAGGCAGACGGGTCGACTCCCAACAAATGGCAAAAGGCAGGCGATTCCCAAGCTTTCTCATCTATGAGGAATAGCCACACTTTTACATTTTGAGATAACAATTGAATAATTCCTGACCCCTGGCAGTGGATCTCTATTATTAAGCAAGTAAACCCATTTGCTTTCTTTTACCACATAGCCCCTACCCAATAAGAGAATATGAGTAGCCAGTTCCTGGTTACTTTAGCTAGATGCAGATATATGCATGTATGGGTATTTGTATGGTGCAAACTTATAGCTGGAAAGCAACAGGGCACTGAACAAATGGAGCAAAGGAAGGGGTACAAAACAAGGTTGTTTGCTGTAAAGCAGGTCACACGTCACATCCTATAATGTGTGTGGATACTGATGAGCATCTTGCAGGAGGTTTGGAGCAGTCCTTATGTCAGTGTGAATCCTATTAACTTTGTGTATTTGGTCTTCATGGGTGTTACTGGGATTAGAACCTAGTACTAAAATGATACTAGCGCTCACATAGTGTCCTTTTCATAGAGCTATTGTGTGAATGTTTACTGATTTAGAAAATGTCAAATCAAGGACCTACTGGAGTGAAAGCCTCTGTTGGATCACACAGTCTTTAGTTAGTGTCTTTTTTTGTTTGCTGTCCAAAACTGTTTATGGTGCAGCTGTTGGTTCTCCCGAATAAATTGGTTGACAAATTGCACATTGTGTTGCTTTAACCCTTGGCACTGCTTCCTCTGGTCTTCATCAGGACGTGTTCCAGGGTTCTATTGTTGGAAAAATTATGTTGTAACTGTTTTCTTGAAAGGTGGCTTCATTTAAGTCGACTGGTGTCAAGGTTAAGACATACCTTATGCGAAGGTTGGGTGGTCCTACTGTCTTTGCATATAGGAACACAAATTAAGTTTGGTGCGTATAACTATAGTACACATTACACCAGTAGATTATAAATGTGTAGCTCAAGGTCGGTTTTGAGGGTGAACCGGTCCTTGTGGTGTTTGAGTGTGTTTGGTGGTCAGATCGATGTTGGTGGTCCAGTGTGGAGTCGGGTGCCTGTGCTTATAGGGCTCCTTGCTTGGTAAGTTAACTTGAGAGGACTCTGGCGCGGAGACTGTAGTAATTTAGGTCCTCGCTGCTGGTCTGTCTTGTGTAGGGTCAGTAGTTCTTTGCTGCAGGCTTGTTTTCTGGTTGCGAGCCACATGTATTGTGTTATTCATAAGGAAGCTCTAGAGGGTTCCTGCGGCGGGAGGGTCGTGATGCGTATAACCTCAACACTTTCTAATGGGCTTCTGGGTATCATAGTTTTGCAGCTCATCTGTGGAAACTGTTACATATAACTCTGTGAGTGGTAGGAACATTGTCTAGAAGTATTTATGGAGAAAATATCATGTATTCCATGGCGAGTGAGTCTTTGCTTAATAGAATGCACTGAAGGGTTATAGTTCTAGGGAACAAATGTATTCTGTGTATCAGATTTTAAAAACAAAAGTATATGAATTATTGCCAGTAAGAGGTATTATGTTACCTCTGTATGAAGTAACCAACTAGTGGTGCAAACCCAGTCCTGAAGTGTTTATGGTGAATGTATCACAGATTTCTTGGGTACTGGGTCCTCATTTTATTGAATGCATCAAAGAGTTCAGGTTCAATGGAATCTTGTGTGGATGATAACCATCTTCTTGGTTTAAGAGCTTGCGCTTCCCTGTTATTTGACTAGATGGTGTCTGGATTTTTATCTGTACAGTACGAGTTGCAGCAATGTTTTACTTTGACTTACAATACATATTGAATTTATTCCACTGTGTTCAGACCCATCTGGTGTGTCAAGTCAGTATCATGTGGGCCTCCTATCAGAGCAGTTGTTTTCTGTATCTCCTCCTCAGGGGGTTGATTTGATGGAGTATTGTCCATGGTATATGTTGTTCTGAATGGTTCATATTGTAGAAGTGTCCCCCTCAGGGCACATTTGGTTTTTTACATTTTATCCTAGATCTATGCTGGATTGTGTTTGATTGTATTTTCTGATCTTTTTGCCAATGTAGATCAGGTACATGGACCTAGGACAGCAGGCAATGCATGCTGCTTATTACAGTTTGTAAATTATTTATGCTTGATTGTTATATTGTTATATACAAATTAATATCCTTCAATGGTTTGATCATAGACCAAACAAGTTCCACATTTGTGGTGTCCTGTGTCTGGCAGTATACCTATTCGCAGCCTTTACAATGTCCTGCCTGACTGTCAATACATAACAAAAAGTCAGGGCAAACCCTTTAACCCTAAGAACCAGGGCAGTATCAATGTATCAAAAAAGGCGGATCACTCGGGGAAAGGTATTTTAAAAGGGAAAACACATGATTCATAACTTAATAACAAAAAAGACAATGCACATATAAAGTGTAAATCACCAGCGAAGAAATCGAATAACAACCAGCGGAGAGAAAGAAAAACGGAACCAAAAATTCTACACTACAGATATATTAATTTATGAAAAATTATAAAATGTTGTGGCAGTGCTTGATGTGATAGGTGAGGTGTAAAGAAAAGTGTGGACGTTCCAGTGTCTTTCTTGACCGTCCCTTAGGTTGCTTCTATCTGGCTCTATTGTGACCCTGTCCCGATGATGGCCCTGGTCAAGTAAACAGTTGAGGCTGAAACGTCAACACTTTTTCTTAACAATATGGACTGCCTTCATATTAATTTATAATATAACCATGAGAGTCCTGTCGCTTCCATTAATTATTGATTTGTAATGTCTTGGTTCATACAGCCTATTAGCTTGAAAGTTTTTTTTCTTTTATAAATTCAAATGGTTCTGTACCTTACCTGTCACATCACTGTATGACTATGTCGCTTACACTCTACAACCTCCAAAACTCAAACTGACTTCCTGATCCCGTTGATTAAGGAAGTCCAAATTTGGGGAAAGAATATCTGCGGAAATGACAGTGAAAAACATATTAATGTTTCTTAAACCAGTGCCACAATAATGAGAAAAGTTTATCAAAGAGCACTCAGTTTTCATTTCATGGATGTTTTTCAAAGCAAGATAATTGAAATATGAAGCATCTGTGCCTCCCTCATGTGCATCTTCTAAGCCGCAATGAGTAATGATGTCAAACTCACCATCTCCCTCACCCATCTTTCACCAGGCTCCGCCTTTGCACAGGTGCTAACTGCATTCAATTGTAAGGATAGGTGTCATTGGGCGACTGAGTGATTGTACTGGAGTGATTCTCCTGCAAAGGCTTGAGACCCAATTATTAGTAATGCAGATTTATATGTGGGGATACAGTGTGCAAAAAATAAAGCGTGGAGTGGGAACCCCAGCACGTAAATTCGGGTATTACAAGTTAGTCCTAAAAGAATGGGGAATAACTGTGCAGACTCAGTTTTCTGGTTAAAATTCTGCAGGGAATTCCCTTTTCCTTGTGGATTACTGGTCCTGTTTACCACCTGCTATAAATGGGAGTGGGGGACCGATGCAGGGTAGACGGTGGGGGAGGGGGATAAGAGGGATGGATGGCAGTGGGCAGGGTGGGTAATAGCCTGGTGGGGATGGTCGTTACATGCTCTCCCCATGCCATAGGAGAGTTTGGCAGAAGCCGGAAACTGGGTCGGCTGCACTTTCAGACCAATCTGTGGAAAATTTGCAAAATGTACAAAATCTACTTGGAACTAAGAAATCTGATGGAAATTAAGATAGTCTTTTTACCGAAAATTCTGCACTGCAGATTTGGACTGTTCCTATCCATGAGCATGGAGGATCACTCCCCTCCCTAAACACTAACGAGTCCTCTGTGCCCGCCTTCACCCCAACCCCCGAAAGGCCTTCCTCAGCCCCAGACAACTGCATGTGTTCCTGGCTGGTTGGGGCATTAAATGTTGCACCAGATCTATTGCTGCAGATTTGTTCTAACAAATAAACTTCTTAATAAACAGAAATCACATTATCTATGGGGGTGGCAATTACCGAGGCAGAAGTTGTGTCCACCACACAGCCACAGTGCCCTTGCTTTACTTATTGTGAGTTTAGCTGAGCGACGTCATGTTTTGGGGCAGTCATACCATTAGATGACACCACTTGACTACACCAGGCAGGTGGGAACACATTTCCATCGGGGCAGGCCCCATGCACATGTTTTCCTTCCTGTCGCCCCCGTTGTTCGGTGTGACAATACTCCGTAGACAATGGCGCACATGTAAAAGCATTTCAAGCATGCGTGCTGGCATGCCAGTATTTTAACTCTAAGTTTGGCGTGGTTAACAAACAGTTTCACAAAATATGGGAGGAATGGAGATAGATTCCTGGTAAACTGCTTTTTAGGATTTGCCTGCACATCGCTTGTGCTGTGCTTGTGAAATCTATTGTATTTAATATACCTTACAAGGGGCTCACATCCAGCCTTCACTTTTGATTGGTCCATGTGCTTGCCACTTTACTTTTCCTCAGTTTCTATTGGTTGTAGCGTTTTATTCCCTGTTTTCCTTTCTGTGTTTCTCTTGTCAGTATCCCGTGGTCCAATTACTCTTTCTCATCCGTTTTGGTGGGTGGAACTTTTTTCTTTTGCTTAAGGCTGCACAGCGTTTACTGTTTACATTTTGTTATCTTTCCCTAGCTGCACGCATTTAGAGTGTGCTTCTTAACACCATTTATCTCGTCCTGTCAGCACACATTTTTTACATTCTTGCCTCCAATGCCTTTTTTTTTACATTCTTACCTCCGATGCCTTGGAACTAATTATCTAGCGTCACCGCATGTCTGAGATGCTTCTTTTGCTGCGATAAAATGTTCTCTGTAAGGTGCACTGTTGCTCACTGACGCTTTGCACACTATATATCAATTACATAAAACAAAGAACGGATTGGAACATCCCCTTCCTTGACAGTTGCATTACGTAGGCCAACTTTCTCTAGATTGGACATAAAAAACTTCAGGAAAGACACCGAGAAACCCAACTGCATTCACAGGCAGCGGCTCGAAACAAGATGATTACTTTAACAAGGCACTCAAGCAAAGCGAAACATCAATACAGAAAAGCAGTGTATCACCAAATACCCCCTGCGTGAGAGCCCACAGCCCCACCCGAGCTGTTTGTTTAGTTAATATTTGTAGGTTTCTGTAAGATCTGGCGGCCTTGCTTTCTCCATTGAACTATAGCCCGAGGCTACAGGGCAGCTGCCTGCACAAAAACCGAGATGTCGGCATTTGTGAATTTATTATCTAACCATCACTGTCCATAAATACAAGTGCGTCCGGGGACGTAAGTGGAATAAGATTCGACAACACGAACAAGAGGGATGGAAGTAGCCCTGAAAGCGATGGCTCATTCGAGTTTGTTTGAAGTGTCTTTTCGCCTCGGCGGGGTATTTTAATTTCTGGATGAACAAAACTCTTCCCTCTTCAGTTCCTCCTCACTGCAGCTCACTTGCACAAGATACCTACTACAGACACCTACATTAGATCAAGGCTGTCAAATTCACCCTTAAATTGCTGTAGCCTTCAGCATCTCTACTAAATGCTGAGGGCTTCAGCAATTTTAGGTCTCGCTCCAGACCGCTATAGCTATTTTGTCGAAACCTTATTGTGTACATTACAATTCATAGTGGGTGTCTGATTAGCCCCTTGCTCCTGATTGAATGGTCTTGTCTATTTCATTTCTCTATTCCTTATTCAATGGCTTTCCTCCCTATTCTATGTGCCCTGCCCCATTATTGCTTCTGATTGGATGGGATGTGTTGTACCCTTCCCCTGCTTACATGAAGGGTCTTTTTCCCTTCTTTTAGCACTTTATTGGAGCACAGGACTTTTTTCCCCTTCCCTTCTTTTGTTCTCCCCCTACCAGCCATCCCTTTTCTTTGCTTTAACACCCGCTTGTCATTGCTCCCCATCCTGTTACCCCCCTTTTTTTTATTCACCCTGCTCTCCCTGCTTGTAATTGCTCACTGGTGCTTCTGCTGGGTTTTTGTATAGCAACAATGAATTGCTTTTTAGCCATGCTAACATATATATATATATATATATATATATATATATATATATATATATATATATATATATATATATATATATATATGCACTGAAAAAACCATAGGTTTTAGGGAAAGTTATAGTTAGTTGGACATTGCACTCGTACAAAACCCGTGAAATTCCCCGTTATAGTTAATTCAGCTAACTATAACTCGCGCCCCGCAATGCACTGCTGATGACGTCACATATTACATCACTCATGACATGGTCAGTGACATCACTGATGACATCACTGATGACATCTCAAATGACATCACTGATGACATCACTGATGACATCATCCAGTGACTGTGTGTTTCTGTAAAGTTTAAATATGTTTAATATATATAGGGAAAGGCATATTGAAGAATGAGTGGGTGTATAAGTGTCTGAATGGATGATTTAGTAGGTGCGTGACTGACTCTATGAGTGAGTGATTAAACGTATCTTACTGAATGCATGGGTTAATGACTAAACTGTGTGAATGTCTGTATCTGTCTGTCTGTTGGTGTGTAAGCGGCTGCATGGGTTTGCGAATAGCTACATGAGTGTCTATATGGGTTATTGATTTGTTGCCTGAGTATCTGTATGGGTGCCTGAGTGTTTGTGTGGGTGGGGTGTGTGTGACTCTGTGCATAGATGTGTGAGTGGGTGATTCACTGGGTGCATGTTTTCAAGAGTGCATCTGTGATGGACTGTATGGGTGGGTGAGTGTGTGTATGGCTGTGTTAGTGAGTAAATGTATATCTCAGTGGTACATGTGTGAGTAACTACATATGTGAAAGGCAGTATATTTGTGTGTTGGAGTATATAAATGGCTATAAGTGAGAGTGTGTGATTGTGAGAGTGGCTGTATGGATGAGTGTGTGCTTGTATCAGTGATTGTGTAAGAGCGTAAGAATGTGCTAGTATTTGTATGAGTAAGTGAGCTGGTGTGTGTATAACTGTATAGGTAAGTAAATGGGAGTGTGATTAATTATTTGCATGACTGACTAGGTGTGTGAGTACCTCTATGGATGAGTGGAGGTGTGTGAGTGTGTATATAGGTGTATGAGTGCATATGATAGTCCTGTACTGAGTGACCATAAGTATGAGTGATTGTACTGGTGAGAGAGTAAATGTGTGTGTAGACCTAATAATCAGTGAGTGGGTATGTAGTTTTTGGTGTTGGAGTGTCTATGGTTTTGAGAATGGCAGTCTGTAATTTAGAGTGGGTATATCAAAGGTTATATTAGGGTGTGAGAAGATGCATGAAATTATCACATGGATGATGTCATCAGTGATGTCATCAGTGATGTCATTTGAGATGTCATCAGTGATGTCATCAGTGATGTCACTGACCATGTCATGAGTGATGTAATATGTGACGTCATCAGCAGTGCATTGCAGGGCGCGAGTTATAGTTAGCTGAACTAACTATAACGGGGAATTTCACGGGTTTTGTACGAGTGCAATGTCCAAGTAACTAAAACTGTCCCTAAAACCTATGGTTTTTTCAGTGAATTTCAAAGGTTTTTTAAATGCTAATTTGTAACTATAACGTGTCTGAAACCTATGGTTTTTTCAGTGAATTTCTAAGGTTTTTTAAATGCTAATTTGTAACTATAACATGTCTGAAACCTATGGTTTTTTCAGTGAATTTCAAAGGTTTTTAAATGCTAATTTGTAACTATAACGTGTCTGAAACCTATGGTTTTTTCAGTGAATTTCAAAGGTTTTTTAAATGCTAATTTCTAACTATAACGTGCCTGAAACCTACGGTTTTTTCAGTGAATTTCAAAGGTTTTGTAAATGACAATTTTTAAATGTATTAATTGTTATATTAATTTTTTTCATACTGATTTACTACATTTTTAGAAACAATTTTTTTACATATTTTATTTTTTAAATTACATTGTAATTACATTATACATTACATTACAAAAAATACTTTCTCAGAATGAATTACTTTAGTTTAAATACTTTGCAGATAGGCAATAGACTTTTAAGTACAGTAGTTACAGTTGTTGCAATGGGCAACACATTTTCAAACACAATGCAACATTCAGCTCAATGTGAATTTCTAGTTAAATGCAATTAGTTACTTTATGGATTACTTTTGTAACCACAGGACTGGATCCTAGATTCAGTCCTGGTACATCTCCTGTAAACAGTTGAGTAAAAGCGTTTTGGTTACAGTCGTGATTTTTAAGGAATATTATTGTATTTTAAAAGTTGACACTTAGAAACTTTTTCTCATAGAATCACCAATGTTATCCTATGGAAGGAAAATCACTTAGCAGGTAAAAACTGTTATCGTTACTTTTTCTTACTCAGTGTTGGATCCTGGATCCAGCACTGGTGCATCTCCTGTAAACAGTTGAAAAATGCGTTTAAGTCATACAGGCGATTTTTAAGGAATATTTGTAGTTTGTGAAAATCAACACTGAAACTTTTTTGCTGAAAACCAGTCAATCTTAGCCTATAAAGGAAATTCAAGTTACCGGTAAGTACGGTTAAAATTACTTTTGAGGATCAGTACTGGGCTGAAAGATGCAGCACTGAGGTCTCTCCTGATAACAGGTGAGTAAATCGGAATTCGTATTTCGGCTGATTTTAGAGGAATATTTTAAAGTTCCAAAACTCCACACTTAGAAGAATTTCCAAGTGAAACCAGTCAGTGTTAGCCTATGGAAGGAAATTCAAGTTACTGGTAAGTACGGTTAAAATTACTTTTCAGGACCAGTACTGGGCTGAAAGATGCAGCACTGAGGTCTCTCCTGATAACAGGTGAGTAAATCAGAATTTGGATTTCGGCTGATTTTAGAGGAATATTTGTATGTTTCAAAAATCAACACTTAGAAACTTTTTCAGCAAAAAGCAGGCAATCATATCCTATTGAAGGAAATTCAAGTTACTGGTAAGTACGGTTAAAATTACTTTTGAGGATCAGTACTGGGCTGAAAGATGCAGCACTGAGGTCTCTCCTGATAACAGGTGAGTAAATCGGAATTCGTATTTCGGCTGATTTTAGAGGAATATTTTAAAGTTCCAAAACTCCACACTTAGAAGAATTTCCAAGTGAAACCAGTCAATGTTAGCCTATGAAGGAAATTCAAGTTACCGGTAAGTACGGTTAAAATTACTTTTCAAGATCAGTACTGGGCTGAAAGATGCAGCACTGAGGTCTCTCCTGATAACAGGTGAGTAAATCGGAATTCGTATTTCGGCTGATTTTAGAGGAATATTTTAAAGTTCCAAAACTCCACACACAGAAGAATTTCCAAGTGAAACCAGTCAATGTTAGCCTATGGAAGGAAATTCAAGTTACTGGTAAGTACGGTTAAAATTACTTTTCAGGACCAGTACTGGGCTGAAAGATACAGCACTGAGGTCTCTCCTTATAACAGGTGAGTAAATCGGAATTCCTATTTCGGCTGATTTTAGAGGAATATTTTAAAGTTCCAAAACTCCACACTTAGAAGAATTTCCAAGTGAAACCAGTCAATGTTAGCCTATGAAGGAAATTCAAGTTACCGGTAAGTACGGCTAAAATTACTTTTCAGGACCAGTCCTGGGCTGAAAGATGCAGCACTGAGGTCTCTCCTGATAACAGGTGAGTAAATCGGAATTCGTATTTCGGCTGATTTTAGAGGAATATTTTAAAGTTCCAAAACTCCACACTTAGAAGAATTTCCAAGTGAAACCAGTCAATGTTAGCCTATGGAAGGAAATTCAAGTTACTGGTAAGTATGGTTAGAATTACTTTTCAGGACCAGTACTGGGCTGAAAGATACAGCACTGAGGTCTCTCCTGATAACAGGTGAGTAAATCGGAATTCGTATTTCGGCTGATTTTAGAGGAATATTTGCACAATGGTGAAGGGAGGGGCGGGGCCTGAGGTTACATCTGTGCAAACGCGCCCCGTGGCGCGTTTTAAGTTGGGGGATTAAGTCCCCTTGAATCCTGAGGGTCCCTATGGGCCAACTAGCCCACCAGGAACCTCCAATATGCGCCAGGGGCTGCGTTGCAGAGACGTGTAGAGAGGCCACACCCCTTTTACACCTCTCTGCAACGCAGCTCTGTGGCGCTTTCTGGATGTACCTGTTGGGCTAGTTGGCCCCCAGGGACCCTCAGGATTGAAGGGGATTTAATTCCCCATCTTAAAACGCGCCACGGGGCCTGTTTGCACACATGTCACCTGAAGCCCCGCCCCCTCCCTTCACCACTGTGCAAACGCGCCCGTGGTGCGTTTTAAGTTGGGGGATTAAGTCCCCTTGAATCCTGAGGGTCCCCGGAGTCCAACTAGCCCACCATATACCTCCAAAAGCGCCACAGAGCTGCGTTGCAGAGAGGTGTAAAAGGGCGTGGCCTCTGTACACCTCTCTGCAAGGCAGCCCCTGGCGCATACTGGAGGTTCCTGGTGGGCTAGTTGGCCCCAGGGACCCCCAGTATTCAAGGGGAATTCGTTCCCCTCTGCAAACGCGCCAGGGGCGCGTTTGCAGAGTGGTGAAGGAAGGGGCGGGGCCTGCGGGCCCGATCGTTTTTTTTTGTTTTGTTTTTTTGTCCCCTGAAGGGGGCTGTGTGGCCCCCTTCCTTTTTTCTGTTTTTGGGCCCTGGGGACCCCATCCCCCAGGGCCTTACCCCTTTTTAAATTAAAAAAAAAAAAACGGGAAGGGGGCCGCGTGGCCCCCTTCCCCGGGCCTGTATTGGCCCCGGGGACCCCATCTCCCGGGGCATGGCCTCTATTTTTATTTTTAATATTTTGAGGGGGCTGCGTGGCCCCCTCCTCTGGCCATTTTAAGGCCCGGGGACCCCATCCCCGGGCCGGCCATACCCTTTTTTTATTTTTTATAATTTTTCAAAACTTTGGGGAGGGGGCCGCGTGGCCCCCTCCCGAGCCACTACTTGCCCCGGGGACCCCATCCCCCGGGGCTGGCCCTCTCGTTGGGGACTGTGGGGGTCCCCAAACCCCCACAGTCCCGCCGGCTCCCCGTGTCCTACGGGAGCCGGCATTGCTTACACATGGGGAGCAGCTAACATGCTGCTCCCCATGTGGAAAGCTATCGGCTTTGGATATTGGAAGAGAGAGCAGGTTTCCTGCTCTCTCTTCCAATATCCAAAGCAAGTTTGCAATGACAGGACGGAGCCGCGAGGCTCCCGTCCTGTCATTGCAAACAGCAGTGTCCCGGGGTAGGCACCCCGGGACACTGCAGGAGCCGGCCCTGGGGGTGGCGGTCCCCAGGGCCACCACAGGCTCCAGGAGGGGCCGCGCGGCCCCCTCCCATCGTGTGCACAGCCCCGGGGAGGTGGTGGTCCCCGGGTCTCTGGGGTCCGTAACGGACCCCCATATTTAAATGTTTAGTGCCCCGGGAGGTGGCGGTCCCGGGCGTGTGGGGGCTGGAGCCCCCCACACAGGTTTTTCATTTAAAAAAAGAAGCCCCGGGAGGTGGTGGTCCCCGGGGCTGCAGGAGGGCTCAGAGCCCTCCCGCACCATTATGCATAAAGCCCCGGGGGTGGCGGTCCCCGGGGCTTGGGGGCCCTTAGAGGCCCCCACACATAAAATTAACCCCCCCAGCATGACCCGGGACTTGGCCCACCCGGGGCCAGTTAACATCGAGCGCAAGAGACCGCGCTTCGATTTTTTTTTTCAGCAGGATTCGCGCACCCTGAGCGCATCCTGATGATTTTTTTTTTTAAATGCTTTTTTGCCCAGGGGTCCTTGTGGGACCCCTGAGCAGACCTAGGGGTTAGGGTGTTTCTACCCTGCCCCCTTTTGCGCTTTCCGCACTTGTTTCTGTCCCTCGGTTCTACCGAGGATAAAATGGCTGCCAACACTTCCTGAATCGGAATGTTGACAGCCAGCTGACAGCCAATTAGCATGCAGCTCGTGATCGGGACGGTGCGCGCAGGGTGCGCTGAGGGTACGCGTATCCGACGCGCCCATAGATATATATGTACTTTTACTTTTGATTTTCTCAGGAACTACTGAACGGATTTACACCATTTAAGCAAAAGGCACCAGTCTGAACCAAGGACTACCTCTTTGCCAAATTTGGTGTAATTCCGTTCAGCAGTTAGGGCTGTAGCTGCGACTAAAGGTTCCTATGGAAAAATGAATGGGGAAAACGCGTTTTGGGACCCCCTTTTTCTCGGCCCCCGCTTCACGTATCACCCGAGACTTTCAGGGTAGGAGCGGAGCGGAGCGCTCAACAAGTTGGAAACTTTCACGAAGATTCGTCAACCGGCGCCAACGTTATTTCAAATAGAATGTCGCGGATTTCCTATGGATAATAGGTTGTAACTCTAACTATCTACTGGCGACCGCCAGTAGATAATATATATACATATATATTATCTACTGGCGGTCGCCAGTAGATAGTTATAGTTAGGACCTATTATCCATAGGAAATCCGCGACATTCTATTTGAAATAACTCTTGCGCCGGTTGACGAATCTTCGCGAAAGCTTCCAACTTGTTGGGGCGCTCCGCTCCTACCCTGAAAGTCTCGGGTTGATTCGTCAAGCGGGAGCCGAGAAAAAGGGGGTCCCAAAACGCGTTTTCCCATTCATTTTTCCATAGGAACCTTTAGTCGCAGCTACAGCCCGAACTGCTGAACGGAATTACACCAAATTTGGCAAAGAGGTAGCCCTTGGTTCAGTGTCGTGCCTTTTGCTTAAATGGTGTAAATCCGTTCAGTAGTTCCTGAGAAAATCAAAAGTAAAGTCACATATATATCTATGGGCGAGTAGGGTCCGCGTATCCTGAGCGCACCCTGCGCGCACCGTCCCGATCACGAGCTGCATGCTAATTGGCTGTCAAGTGGCTGTCAACACTCCAAATCAGGAAGTGTTGGCAGCTATTTTGTCCTCGGTAGAACCGAGGGACAGAAACAATTGCGAAGCGCAAAGGGGCAGGGTAGAAACACCTGACTCTAGGTCTGCTCAGGGGTCCCACAAGGACCCCTGGGCAGAAAAGCATTTTTTTTAAATGGCGGGATGCGCTTAGGGTGCGCGGATCCCGCCGATTAAAAAAAAAAAGCACAAGAAACAAGGGCGCAAAACGCACAAAGGGGGCAGGGTAGAAACACCCTGACCCCTAGGTCTGCTCAGGGGGTCCCACAAGGACCCCTGGGCAGAAAAAGCATTTTTTTCAAAAATCGGCGGGATGCGCTTAGGGTGCGCGGATCCCACTGATTAAAAAAAACAAACAAAAGAAACAAGTGTGCAAAACGCACAAAGGGGGCAGAGTAGAAACACCCTGACCCCCTAGGTTTGCAGAAAAAAGCAAAAAAAAAATATATATATAAAAAAAGACCGGCATCGTGCCGAGGCCCCGCCCCCTCCCTGCAGCACTCTGCAAACGCGCCCCCTGGCGCGTTTTAAGAAGGGGAAGTAATTCCCCTTGAATACTGGGGGTCCCTGGGGGCCAACTAGCCCACCAGGAATCTCCGGTATGCGCCAGGGGCTGCGTTGCAGAGAGGTGTACAGAGGCCACGCCCCTTTTACACCTCTCTGCAACGCAGCTCTGTGGCGCTTTTGGAGGTACATGGTGGGCTAGTTGGACTCCAGGGACCCTCAGTATTCAAGGGGACTTAATCCCCAACTTAAAACGCGCCTCGGGGCACGTTTGCACAGTGGTGAAGGGAGGGCGGGGCTTCAGGTGACATGTGTGCAAACAGGCCCCGTGGCGCATTTTAAGATGGGGAATGAAATCCCCTTCAATCCTGAGGGTCCCTGGGGGCGAACTAGCCCACCAGGTACGTCCAGAAAGCGCCACAGAGCTGCGTTGCAGAGAGGTGCAAAAGGGGCGTGGCCTCTGAACACCTCTCTGCAACGCAGCTCCCTGGCGCATACTGGAGGTACAGGGTGGGCTAATTGGACCCCAGGGACCCTCATGATTCAAGGGGACTTAATCCCCAACTTAAAACGCGTCACGGGGCGCGTTTGCACAGATGTCACCTCAGGCCCCGCCCCCTCCCTTCACCATTGTGCAAATATTCCTCTAAAATCAGCCGAACTACGAATTCCGATTTACTCACCTGTTATCAGGAGAGACCTCAGTCCTGCATCTTTCAGCCCAGTACTGATCCTGAAAAGTAATTTTAACCGTACTTACCAGTAACTTGAATTTCCTTCCATAGGATATCATTGACTGGTTTCACTTGGAAATTCTTCCAAGTGTGGAGTTTTGGAACTTTATAATATTCCTCTAAAATCAGCCGAAATACGAATTCTGATTTACTCACCTGTTATCAGGAGAGACCTCAGTGCTGCATCTTTCAGCCCAGTACTGATCCTGAAAAGTAATTTTAACCGTACTTACCAGTAACTTGAATTTCCTTCCATAGGATATCATTGTCTGCTTTTTGCTGAAAAAGTTTCTGTGTCGATTTTTGAAACATACAAATATTCCTCTAAAATCAGCCGAACTACGAATTCCGATTTACTCACCTGTTATCAGGAGAGACCTCAGTGCTGCATCTTTCAGCCCAGTACTAATCCTGAAAAGTAATTTTAACCGTACTTACCAGTAACTTGAATTTCCTTCCATAGGATATCATTGACTGGTTTCACTTGGAAATTCTTCCAAGTGTGGAGTTTTGGAACTTTATAATATTCCTCTAAAATCAGCCGAAATACGAATTCCGATTTACTCACCTGTTATCAGGAGAGACCTCAGTGCTGCATCTTTCAGCCCAGTACTGATCCTGAAAAGTAATTTTAACCGTACTTACCAGTAACTTGAATTTCCTTCCATAGGATATCATTGACTGGTTTCACTTGGAAATTCTTCTAAGTGTGGAGTTTTGGAACTTTATAGTATTCCTCTAAAATCAGCCGAAATCCGAATTCCGATTTACTCACCTGTTATCAGGAGAGACCTCAGTGCTGCATCTTTCAGCCCAGTACTGATCCTGAAAAGTAATTTTAACCGTACTTACCAGTAACTTGAATTTCCTTCCATAGGATATCATTGCCTGCTTTTTGCTGAAAAAGTTTCTAAGTGTCGATTTTTGAAACATACAAATATTCCTCTAAAATCAGCCAAAATACGAATTCCGATTTACTCACCTGTTATCAGGAGAGACCTCAGTGCTGCATCTTTCAGCCCAGTACTGATCCTGAAAAGTAATTTTAACCATACTTACCAGTAACTTTTATTTCCTTCCGTAGGAATCCATTGTCTGGTTTTCAGCAGAAAAGTTTCAAAGTGTTGATTTTCACAAACTACAAATATTCCTTAAAAATCGCCTGTATGACTTAAACGCATTCTTTCAACTGTTTACAGGAGATGCACCAGTGCTGGATCCAGGATCCACCACTGAGTAAGAAAAAGTAACGATAACACTACTTACCTGCTAAGTGAATTTCCTCCCATAGGATAACATTGGTGATTCTATGTGAAAAAGTTTCTAAGTGTCAACTTTTAAAATACAATAATATTCCTTAAAAATCACTACTGTAACCAAAACGCTTTTACTCAACTGTTTACAGGAGATGTCCCAGGACTGAATCTAGGATCCAGTCCTGTGGTTAGAAAAGTAATCCATAAAGTAACTAATTGCATTTAGCTAGAAATTCACATTGAGCTCAATGTTGCATTGTGTTTGAAATTGTGTTGCCCATTGCAACAACTGTAACTACTGTACTTAAAAGTCTATTGCCTATTTGCAAAGTATTTAAACTAAAGTAATTCATTCTGAGAAAGTATATTTTGTAATGTAATGTAATGTAATTACAATGTAATTTAAAAAATAAAATATCTAAAAATAAATAGTTTAAAAAAATGTAGTAAATCGGTATCAAAAAAATAAATATAACAATTAATACATTTAAAAATTGTCATTTACAAAACCTTTGAAATTCACTGAAAAAAACCATAGGTTTCAGACATGTTATAGTTAGGAATTAGCATTTAAAAAACCTTTGAAATTCACTGAAAAAACCATAGGTTTCAGGCTTGTTATAGTTAGGAATTAGCATTTTAAAAACCTTTGAAATTCACTGAAAAAACCATAGGTTTCAGGCCTGTTATAGTTAGGGTTTAGCATTTAAAAAACCTTTGAAATTCACTGAAAAAACCATAGGTTTTAGGGAAAGTTATAGTTAGTTGGACATTGCACTCGTACAAAACCCGTGAAATTCCCCGTTATAGTTAGTTCAGCTAACTATAACTCGCGCCTCTGCAATGCACTGCTGATGATGTCACATATTACATCACTCATGACATGGTCAGTGACATCACTGATGACATCACTGATGACATCTCAAATGACATCACTGATGACATCATCCATGTGAGAATTTAATGCATCTTCTCACACCCTAATATAACTTTTGATACACCCACTCTAAATTACAGACTGCCATTCTCAAAACCATACACACTCCAATACCAATAAGTACATACCCACTCACTGATTCTTAGGTCTACACACACACATCTACTCACTCACCCGTACAGTCACTCATACTTACAGTCACTCAGTACAGGACTATCATATGCACTCATACACCTATATAAACACTCACACAACGCAACTCATCCATAGAGGTACTCACACACCTAGTCAGTCATGCAAATAATTAATCACACTCCAATTTACTCACCTATACAGTTATACACACCAGCTCACTTATTCATAAAAATACTAGCACATTCTTACGCTCCTATGCAATCACTGATGCAAGCACACACTCATCCATATAGCCACTCTCACAATCACACACTCTCACTTATAGCCATTTATATACTCCAACACACATATATACTGCCTTTCACATATGTAGTTACTCACACATGTACCACTGAGATATACATTCAATCACTAACACACCCATACACACACTCACCCACCCATACAGTCCATCACAGACGCACTGTTGAAACCATGCACCCAGTGAATCACCCACTCACACATCTATGCACAGAGTCACACACACCCCACCCACACAAACACTGAGGCACCCATATAGATACTCAGAGAACCAATCCATAACCCATATAGACACTCATTTAGCTAGTCAGAAACCCATGCAGCTGCTTACACAACAACAGACAGACGGATACAGACATTCACACAGTTTAGTCACTCACCCATGCATCCAGTAAGATACATTTAATCACTCACTTATAGACTCAGTCACGCACCTACTAAATCATCCATTCAGATGCTTATACACCCACTCATTCTTCAATATGCCTTTCCCTATATATATTAAACATATTTAAACTTTACAGAAACACACAGTCACTGGATGATGTCAGTGATGTCATCAGTGATGTCACTGACCATGTCATGAGTGATGTAATATGTGACGTCATCAGCAGTGCATTGCGGGCGCGAGTTATAGTTAGCTGAACTAACTATAACGGGGGAATTTCACGGGTTTTGTACGAGTGCAATGTCCAACTAACTATAACTTTCCCTAAAACCTATGGTTTTTTCAGTGAATATATATATATATATATATATATATATATATATATATATATATATATATTATCTACTGGCGGTCGCCAGTAGATAGTTATAGTTAGGACCTATTATCCATAGGAAATCCGTAACATTCTATTCCCAATAACTTTGGCGTCGTTTGACGAATTATCGCGAAATTTTCAAAACTAGTGGGGCGCTCCGGTCCGCTCCTGTCTTGAAAGTTTCGGGGTGATTCATCAAGCGGGGGCCGAGAAAAAAGGGGGTCCCAAAACGTGTTTTCTCCATGTTAATTCCCATAGGAAATTTTAGCCACGGCTACAGCCCGAACTGCTGAACGGAATTACACCAAATTTTGCAAAAAGGTAGCTCTTGGTTCAGAAAGCAACCTTTTTTTTTAAATGGTGTAAATCCGTTCAGTAGTTGCGGAGAAATTCAAAAAATAAGAGTGAAAAAATCAATTTCCCATAGGAAACTTTATGCAAGGCTACAGCAAAAACTACAGCAAAAACTGCTGAACGGAATTACACCAAATTTGGCAAAAAGGTAGTGCTTGGTTCAGAAAGCACCCTTTTTAAAAATGGTGTAAATCCGTTCAGTAGTTGCTAAGAAAATCCAAAATAAAAGTTTCGATATCTATGGCCGCGGTGGATCCGCGCACCCTCCCGACCACGAGCTGCATGCTAATTGGCTGTCAACACTCCAAACCAGGAAGTGTTGGCAGCCATCTTGTTCCTCGGTAGAACCGAGGAACAAGAAAACAGTAAAACAAGTGCGCAAAACGCAAAAAGGGGGCAGGGTAGGAACACCCTGACCCCTAGGTCTGCTCAGGGGTCCCACAAGGACCCCTGGGCAGAAAAAGCAAAAAAAAAACGGCATCGTGCCGGAGGCCCCGCCCTCCCTGCAGCAGTCTGCAAACGCGCCCCCCTGGCGCATTTTAAGAAGGGGAAGTAATTCCCCTTGAATACTGGGGGTCCCTGGGCGTTGCAGAGAGGTGTACAGAGGCCACGCCCCTTTTTACACCTCTCTGCAACGCAGCTCTGTGGCGCTTTTTGGAGGTACATGGTGGGCTAGTTGGACTCCAGTGACCCTCGGTATTCAAGGGGACTTAATCCCCCAACTTAAAACGCGCCACGGGGCGCGTTTGCACAGTGGTGAAGGGAGGGGGCGTGGCTTCAGGTGACATGTGTGCAAACAGGCCCCGTGGCGCGTTTTAAGATGGGGAATTAAATCCTCTTCAATCCTGAGGGTCCCTGGGGGCCAACTAGCCCACCAGGTACCTCCAGTAAGCGCCACGGAGCTGCGTTGCAGAGTGTTGTAAAAAGGGCGTGGCCTCTGAACACCTCTCTGCAACGCAGCTCTCTGGCGCATACTGGAGGTATCTGGTGGGCCAGTTGGCCCCTAGGGACCCTCGGGATTGAGGAGGAATTAATTCTCCAACTTAAAACGCGCCACAGGGCGTGTTTGCAGACATGTCACTTCAGGCCCCACCCCCTTCCTTCACCATTGTGCAAATATTCCTCTAAAATCAGCCGAACTACGAATTCCGATTTACTCACCTGTTATCAGGAGAGACCTCAGTGCTGCATCTTTGAGCCCAGTACTGATCCTGAAAAGTAATTTTAACCGTACTTACCAGTAACTTGAATTTGCTTCCATAGGCTAACATTGACTGGTTTCACTTGGAAATTCTTCTATAGTATACACATATGTATATATATATATATATACATACACACATATATATATATATTTGTGTATATATATACATATATATATATATACACACACACACACACACACACATATATATATATTTTAGAGGCCAGTTACTGCTCTGAAATAATCGTCAGGGACTTACCTGTGAACCCAAAAGGGACCCCCTGTAGCTTTGATTCACTCACTAGCAGCATAGGGGATGCTGAAATTGTTTCCACCCGGGGATCTATAATAAAAAAGGCTGGTTCTGAAGGGGGACCACAACCCCTGGGTTTGTGGCTCAAAATTCCCAGTCTTATCAGGGGACACACCACTGTCTCCTCTTCCAGACAATGTCATTTACTCTACTGGATAGAAGCGAAACCTCCATAATTCGAAACAGATTACTTTATGTAACTCACCTCTTATTCAAAGATATACCCCAGCGGACGGTATTTGTTTCGTAACTGCGGTGCAAAATATCTGTGCATGTGATGGCATTTATTGGGCGGGCTAGGGAGACCAAACAAATGTCCTTTAATGATTCCACAGTGATTTATGTGAAAATAATGAAACCTATTGTCTTGACCCCATTATTATAAATACTACCACCCTTTTTTTAATAGTGATTATAACCCATGTTCCTTTCATCTTCAAAGACTTTTGGCCCCGAAACAACCTATCACTGCATCCACTGACAGCTGTGTAAGTCATGTCTGGTACATGCCCACTTCAAAATAATATGGTTATGGATTTATTGGCGATTCTTGGGATTCTTGGTTATAAGGTAGACATTTCGTACCAGTGCTGTGTGTGATGGGTGAAGCACAGTGCATTGTTTGTGACAGTGCAGTGATAATCTTGACCTTGTTGCTTCTGTCCCCTACTTTCTTTCTCCTGATGGTATGATCTGGCAGGTGGAGCTCATCGTTGGTGCCTCAGAGGAGGTGATCCCCCAGCTGAAGGAGAAGCACGGGGTGCAGAAACTTGACTTTGTCTTCATGGATCATTGGAAGCGATTCTACCTCCGTGACCTGCAGCTGCTTGAGGAGAACGACTTGTTGCAGGAGGGCACCATCATCCTTGCGGACAACGTCATCTTCCCAGGGGCCCCCCATTTCCTGCAATACGTCAAGTCCTGTGGAAAGTACCAGTGCAAGATCCACCGAACCAGTCTGGAATACTTCCGCTACATCCGTGACGGCATGGCTGAGCTCACCTACACCAAACTACTCTGAGTTGGACCTTGGGCCAACATTGCAAGGACAGGCACCCCTGTGTTTGTCCGACCAAAGATGCCATGTAACAACAGAAACAGACTAGATGCACAATTCTCATATGTGTTTGGCTTGCTGACACTGCTCAGCATCTTATACCGTATAACTGTTGCCTTTTGTCACCTGAAATATGTTTGCTTACTCTCTTTTTTATGAGCTGGTGTATACTCACTTTACTATGGCGAGTGAAAACGAATTGCAAGAAGGCCACCAATCGTTTCTGTCTTTCCCCTGTATCTTCTGCTCTTTTTAGGATCAACATACTCCTGTCATCATTTGAAATGGTAAATTTAGAGGCAAGATATTTCCTAATCTTCACTCAGCCCAAAGGTTCCACGGGCACAGGCTAGAATTGTTGATGTTTGGTAATCAATGATTGGAAAAATGCAGTATTTGAACATGGGTAATGTAGTAATCTGCTTGTTAAGTAATGCACCTTCCCTGCCCTTGTTCTCTGCCTGATGCTCTAACAATATGATGTAATTTGGAATGTGAGGAATGTTTGTACTGGTGAGAGGGCAGTTGGAGAAGATGGGCTGAGCAGCCAGGAGGCTGCTCCTGGTGGGGCATACATTGAGGCATATAATGGATCTTACTAAGATGTAACTTGTAGAATAAACCACTAACTACAAGAGCTGTCTACGAGACTTCTTTGATTATTACACTGGCGACGATTTAAAAGGAAAAGAACTTACGCGTGGAGAAAAGAAGGCTATTTGAGGGCTACTGGAACTTAAGCTTACCGAACTTGAGATGCCTCCATGCTGTCCAAGCTTTGCGCTATGGAGAGGGTTGGTGCATGCTGTTCCTGCAAGCCACCCGGCGTGCCGTCACGACGCATCCCGCCATCTTTAGATTGGAGTCTACAAGTCTTTGCACGGTCTATTGTAACTGTAATGCAATGTTTGCCAACCACGACTGGTGCCTCCATAATATTAAAACGGAATTGCACGAGGGCCCCAGATTGACGTCGTGTCTCTGTGTTCTGTAGCTGTCCTAATTAATGACGCTTCCCGACGTGACGACTGTGGAACTGTTGGATGTTTGAGCAAACGTGGAATGAAATTGACGGGAGTCAAGGTTTTGAAATCGCTTCATGAACATTGTGACTGACATTTTATCACAGGTTTGGTTCATTCGCAATAAAGTTTATGAATAGTTAGCTACGTGAAGATTGACCGTGAGTCAGAGAGTCTATAATCCTATATGGTGATACTGAGCTGGACTAGATACGATTGAGAGAAAAGGGCCACAGTACCCATAACAGAGACAGCGATTATAGAAACTAGAATCCGGAGTAAGCCCATAACTGGGACAGTGATACTGTGTTGAACTTGGTGATATGTAACAATGTTATGTACATCAGTTTTTAATTTGCAAGGTACTATTCGAGTGTTATAGTCTGATTTGATATTTAATGTGTATCTTTATTTTACAGTGTATTATAGGGAGGTGGATTCCCCCCTTGGGTGGTTACTGTGTGTGTATGGTTTATAGGGAGGTGGATTCCCCCTTTGGGAGGTTACTGCGTGTGTGTGTGGTTTATAGGGAGGTAGATTCCCCTTTGGGAGGTTACTGCGTGTGTGTGGTTTATAGGGAGGTGGATTCCCCCTTTGGGAGGTTACTGCGTGTGTGTGGTTTATAGGGAGGTAGATTCCCATTTGGGAGGTTACTGCGTGTGTGTGGTTTATAGGGAGGTAGATTCCCATTTGGGAGGTTACTGCGTGTGTGCGGTTTATAGGGAGGTGGATTCCCCCATTACAATGATTTATAGGGTGATGTTAAAGTCTGATATTTAATGTCACAAGAGAAGTGTTTTCCTTTATTACAGTGTTTTATAAAGTTACTGTTTCTGCATGGGAATGCAGTATGTGAACAGAGTATTATTGCCGGAGTGTGAGTCTCTGATCTTGCAAAAGTGTGCAGTAGGGGTAAGTGTACGGTATATTACAGTGCGTGCAGTAGAGGGCATGTGATATTCCCTGGTCCTGCTATTTGTTTACATTTACTATTTCTATTTTACAGTTTATTACTTGCATTATTATTACTGCATTACTATTATTACATTTTTCATTATTATATTTATTATTACATAAGGAGAGTTTCTTCCCATATTAGTACTGTGTTCTATTACGTTTATTTCTGGAATGTTTATCTTCTCTTCCTATGTTTATATATGTGTATACTGTTTGATTTTGTTTAATCATTATAAAGGGGAAGATGTGTAGTAATCTGCTTGTTAAGTAATGCACCTTCCCTGCCCTTGTTCTCTGCCTGATGCTCTAACAATATGATGTCATTTGGAATGTGAGGAATGTTTGTACTGGTGAGAGGGCAGTTGGAGAAGATTGGCTGAGCAGCCAGGAGGCTGCTCCTGGTGGGGCATACATTGAGGCATATAATGGATCTTACTAAGATGTAACTTGTAGAATAAACCACTAACCACAAGAGCTGTCTACGAGACTTCTTTGATTATTACAGGTAACTTTTAACTGACTGCAAATGAATCAAAAAAGCGTAATGTTAGTAAATCATCAATCCTGCCATCGGGTGGTGCTACTTGAAGACCTTCTGTGATCCTTTTGCTATTGTGAACACTAGTTTGGAACCTGTGCTTCACTTCACTCTCCATTCAAAGACTTTAGAAATCCTCCGGGAAATCGGATCCACTCCAGATTCCATTTCAGGGTTTACAAAGCATCTCCTAATGCATTGTGGTACTTGTATGCCTTACCAGAGTCTCAGAACTGCAGAGGAGCTTTTTGGTGAATCTTATTAAATTCTAAACTGTCCGTTACCATTTTTGGCATGCCAATGTGCTCCCTTGCATGAATTGCTGCCATATTCAGAAACAAGATCCGATTCTTGTTCCACTCCAGAGTTTTGTTCTGCCCACTGATTGCTTCCCGAAACTTCAGTGCACTCCTTCAGTCAGAGAGCTGGAAAAGGGACTTAAACTGCTCTCACCTGCACTGTGCTGCAGCTAGCTCACACCTATTCTGAGTTCCAGTCACCCTGTGGCGATGTGAACTGAGAGGAGGGATTTAAGACTGGCTTCTGATTTCAGAATTTGTGCTTCTACTGCAGTGACTGGAAGCTCCTGCTTTCTTCTCCAGTTGCCTGCACGACTGAACCTTTGAAATCGTGAGAGGAGTTCCTGTTTTCTGTTACTGCTTTTTGCAGTGTCCTGCTTTTCCGTAGCTGCCCTGTGCAGCATTGTGCTTTATGTGTTTTCCCCACTTCTCAGTCTCACCTTGTTCTGAATTCCTGTGTTTATTCCTTGTGCCAGCAGGGCATCACTTGTCCCAGTGCCTGTTGGGTACAGCCTTCTCTTCATCCCTCTATTCCTAGTCTTGATTTCTGAAGTCCTGTTCATAGTTCCTTGTCTTGGTTTCCTCTCTGTCTCCCTGCTGTCATATCTGTCCTGCATTCTAGTTATTCTTTCAACTCTGGTATCCTGTCCATTCCAAATTCTGTCCACTGTCTGTGTCAGTCCATATCCGTTTACAGTGTGACCTCTGGCTCCGTTTTGATCAGGTAAGGGAAAGACTTCTGTTGTTGCCCCCTGGTCCTTTGGAGTCTTACCTGTCTCAATGTTGTTCTCTGTCTTGATCCAAATTGCACTGAGTACAACAGTCTCTTTAACAGCAGGCCCAACTATCACAGCTCTATAGTACTGTTGTTCAGAGTAATCTGCTGATGTCAGTCCAAAGGGTGTTCCCTAAGCCACTAAAAGACTTCTTGTCAGACACCAGTCGATCCCTCACTTTGATCAAACCTTGCTGTTACTGGTTTCCTGTCTCCTTCCTTGTCCCGCTTACAGAGGTCTCCTATCCTCTGTAGTTCTGTGACCTGAGTTGTACTTTTAGAATAACACATTTTAGAATTACACATACCCACATTGCTTAATCTCAACCGGGTTCACAAAGTACTTTTAATGACAATAGACTGATTTGTGCTGCAGATGTAGAGGTGTCCATTCGTAGGCATTTTACAGAATGTTCTTCACAGAAAATGTTTCTCAGAAAGCTTTCTCGTTCCACAAGAGTCAACCATTACAACTTTTGTAAGGGATACAAATGACGTTGTAAAGAAAATGAATACTCTTCCATAGGTACAAGATAGGGTGCTATTGTCGAGCTTTACACACACATGCACACAGTGATAAGCTGAGCGGCACTAAGGGCCATGTGGTTTGGAAATGTCTCAAACTAACCTGGATTCTGAGAAATACAATGTTCAACAGCACTCCAGCAGTTCATCAATGGAATTGATTTCTACATGATTTAACAGACCTAAAATGTAATAAACTCTGTTGAATATTCATCCTTCAAATTGTCATGTTTTTAATGAGTTAATCTTACAACACTGGATCACTGCTATTATTCATACTGTAGGTAACCTTGTTCAGGAATTATCAAGTTTAGGAAAGCTCAAACAATACAGAAAAAACACAAATCCTCTTTTTGAAAGGTGAGCAAAGAACATTCTTACTACTGGAATTGTGACACGTGGAAAGGTAGATGACTGAACATGACAATTACATGAACAAGTCCAATCTGCAACAGGAGTGGACTACAGGTTGACCTAAGTTTGTAAAAATCATTACCAGCCAGCCAAGTAGGGTTCCAAATGCATGATTCTTTTGTATAAACATGCTATAGATGAGTTAAGATGTGTCCCTATAAGTCCTAATCAGAGTGTGTCTGGAAACCAGGTGTCATGTTAGTTGATGGCTGTAGGAGTGTGGTGCTCCTGCAAGCTACACGGGGAGGGTCACAGCCAATCTGTCCAATGTTATGGTTTCCCCCATCACAAGCCATTCATTTCCTCATCTGGATTAAGGTGGGACATGCTTGCCAAGGGCAGGGTCTCATGTATACATTTATCTGTGCACAAGCAACAAACCATTTAGATAATGGAGCGGTAACAGTGTAGAAGAAGGGACCAGATAGAAAAAAGAGGAAAGTAATAACAATGTACATGAAGCACAGAACTAAACTATTCGCTCAGGGAAAGAGATAAGCATAAGTATACCAGCAGATTTATGATTGGTGGTTATGCTCCCTCTTGGGTCCATTCATTGTTAGAAGACCTGTAACCTGACATAGTGTATCAGCCAGATGAGAAGTTTTTTTCTTATCTGCTGGAGTTCATCCCACAGGTTTCTAAGACCTCAGATGACTTCCTCTGCACCCTGTCTAAGGTGATCCATAAGCAGAGTTAGTATGAGGATTCTACCCCCCGCCCTGCTGTGCTGCTTCCCCCCGCAGTCCCCCGCAGTGCTGCTTTACCTTTAGTTCAACTCATCAAGAAGACTTAAAGACTGGTTTATGATTAATAGATTTATTTAGCACAGATACCACTTGACGCTGTCAAGACTGAAGTTGTCCATGCCCCAGCACACATCTTTATTCTTTCTTGCCCTGCATTATTGTAACCAAATGAAACAACTCAGGATGCTCATATAATCAATCAACAGACACAATGTAATCAATTCATTGCATTTGCTTGGTCCAAACAGAAATCTATCCATATACCCAGCTAGGTACTGTCTCTGTCATTTTAGCTTGAACCAAACCTTAGTTACTGGAAACAGCAGAAGGTAAGATTTTGAATGGCACTTTCATCATTCTTTATTCCATCATCTGGTTCCAAGCGATATGTGTTCTTGTGATGCATGTGGGCAAGTTATTACTTAATAGCTTTTCTTTGTGTTACTCCTCATATGGAGGTAGTAAGATGCTGTGAGTATAAAGAATTAGAAGCACAGATTATTGTGGAAGATATGCCCTTACCAAGATGGCGCTTGATAGTTACACCTCTAGCCCTTTCCAAGATGGCACCCATAATCAAGGTGTTTTGAGCATGGAGAAATCAAAGTGGTGACTCATTAAGTCCTGCAAATATGTTTAAGAGGAAGATACTTTCCAACAGTCTGCAGATTTTGTAATATTGCTGCCAATGGTTTTTAACCGCTACTTTCTTCCTAAGTTGTTACTTCTGATAGATACTCATGTTCTGTGTTTGGTGTGTCGGTAGTCTACAGAAAATGTCCTTAACTAGCTAACAATGTTTCCTGACTATGTTAGAACAGTTTGGTTTTTACTGCATCTGAAACCGTTTGCTGGTTTGTAATTACTTTGTGATATGACTGGTATGCTGAGTTTGTGCCTTTGACTTTGTTGTAGACAGGCAGTGTTAATGTATTCTTTACAACTTCCATGATTGCTGGTATTTGAAAGAGCATGTAAGTGAATTGTGGACAGTAAGTAGGCGGTTTATAAAAACCGTTCCCTTCTGCCCTACGTAGTGGTGTTCCTTTGTCGTTTTAGCCTCCGCATTGCTTGGTCTTTTGCCTTCACTTGGTTTTTTCCACTCGAGATGCAGCTCCCTGATTGTTTACTACTTTTGCCTTCTCCACTAAACTTGGAGATGTGAACTTCTGTAGGTTTATCAGTGCTACCCTTGAAAGTGACTTGTGCCTCCCAAGATGAAGAAGCCTTAGAGATGAGACACCCAGATGAAGGGATAGAGGCTCCTTGTGTGACAGGAGAAGTTTCAGAACTGCTTTGATTGAGTAACAGTGGCTGTAAGTAGCAGGACCTCAATCTCCATGCAAGGTACTAAGCTGGGAACACATGATGGGTCACCTCTACAGAGCTATTAAACCGGAGTGCTTAGGTATGGCTACAGGTGAGACTCCGCTCTATTCTTTAGACCTCCCCTTCATCAAGTGCTAAGCCAAGCTTTCCCTCAGATGGACAGCAGCCATGCCTGCTTGTCTGCTTGTCACACGAGAAAGCAAAAGACACACAATTGATGACGGAATGCAGAATAAATCAAAACATTCACCCCCAATCAAGATATCTGGGTTAAATCCATCATACTTTTGCTCACCATGCCACCCCAGTTTAGACCTGGCCATATGCAAATCAGTCTTGACCCTGTCCCTTATGGGAACAGTCCGGCCCAAACTGCCAAGCCAGGTCCTCCCTGGACCGGAAACAAGCATCCTGGGACCGGTTTCGGGACATCACCCCATATTAGCCAGGCTAGCTATAATCCAGTGGCACAGTGAGCCCGGGACCCATGTCTGGGCATACCCGGCATACTTAGGGCAAGAAAGCAAAAGACACACAGATGATGAACGGAATGCACAGCAAATAAAACATTCACCCCAGTCAAGAGATCTGGGTTAAATCCATTGTTCTTTTGCTCACTATGCCAACCCAGTTTAGACCCAGCCATATGCAAATCAGTCTTGACCCTGTTCCTCATGGGAACAGTCCTGTAGTGATCATGGGCCATCTACAAGGGCATAGGGTATTAGGCACGGTTTTCCCTTCCTTTCCCATCCACAGAATGAATGGGTATGAAAGTGCACTGCATAAGGGTCCACTAGGGGGCGAGCAGAACATAAGGCACTACAACTCCCAGAAGCCTTACGCTCGTCACACCGGAAGTAGAATCCGGCATTGCGGCCCAAACGGACACTACAAAGCCCCTCCTATGTATGAGATCGGGGCTTAACAAACTTTCTGAACGCTTTGGACATTTCCCCGCTGGATTGCCGAGACTCTGCGTGTGCTTTCAGCCTGCCTCCGCCGAGTGATCTCGTGTTCCTGAACTCTTGCAAGCGGAAGGTATTTCCCCGCGGGATTGCAAAGTTTCTGTGTGTGCCTACAGCCTGCCTCCATGCTGCGACGGTCCACGGGGCCTGCCTAGTGAAAGTAACTGGGAAAGCGCATTTGTACTTCATAGGACCAAGACGCCGTTCAGCGCGTTATTATGTCAGGTATTTAGGTGCGCGTAGAAGCGCTCTCTTGAAGCCCGTTTTTTCATTGCCTTATTTTGTGATTTACCCTTGCTGATTTTTCTTCTCCTTTGCGACCACGAATGCTGCATAGGAAAAGCATTTTGTGTTTCTGTTGGTGCTGGCTCCAGTGACTTATCTACACCAGTGCTACCTCATATCTACCCTCAGAGAGAGAGGATTGGAGTTACCAGTAGTATCCTTTTTACGGATTTACCTCTCTGTTACCAATCTGATGTTCTGCAGTGTTGAGAGTGTGAGTGGAGAGAATTTATCTTTCTTCATCTTGGTATGATTGTACCTTCTATTCCGTTTCTTAACCCCTGACTCCTTATCTCATTTTTGCATACAGTTACCTTCCAAGGGGACTCCGAAGCTTCCATGTGGAATGTTGTAATTCCGAAAACGGAAGCGAGACTAGGAGGGGCAGTCTAACCTGCATTGTTTTTTATTTTATCCACTTCCCTTTTCCCCGGGGTGCATTTGCGCATAGTAGTGTTTCATCACTCTGTGTAAGGCTGCGCTCAGGGGAGTAGGGGGGCCTGTCTGCCTATCATCGTTCCTGCTGACAATCTTCCGAGGTTAGTGGCTGCATACTATTTTGTGCTACTGACATTCGCGACAAGTCCAGCCCAAACTGCCAAGCCTGTTCCTCCCTGGACCGGAAACAAGCATCCTAGGACCGGTTTCGGGGTTTCACCCCTCATCAGCCCGGATAGCTTGAATCCAGTGGCACAGTGAGCCCGGGACCCACGTCTGGGCATACCCGGTGCACTTAGGGCGAGAAAGCAAAAGACACACAATTGATGGACAGAATGCAGAACAAATCAAAACATTCACCCCCAGTCAAGTGATCTGGGTTAAATCCATCATTCTTTTGCTCACCATGCCACCCCAGTTTAGACCCAGCCATATGCAAATCAGTCTTGACCCTGTGCCTCATGGGAACAGTCCAGCCTCAACTGCCAAGCCAGGTCTTCCCTGGACCAGAAACAAGCATCCTAGGACCGGTTTCTGGGTTTCACCCATCATCAGCCAGGATAGCTTGAATCCAGTGGCACAGAGTGTCTTTTGCCTTGTCACATGAGAGGCACAGGAGGGGAGCCCTTGTTTCATTTGGCATGCCCTTGTCTTACCTCATTCATTTGTTGATCACATAGAAGAGTGTGGCTGAAGGCTCCCTAAATCTCGCCAAGGGGGGTGAGAGAAAGCCAGTGCCGTCTTAATGCACGGGCACGCTGGGCAGTAGCCCAGGGCCCCCACGAGCATTGGGGCCCCATGCAGACCAGAATTTCACTTATTTTCCATTAAACATTTTTATTCCTGCGAGTGGTTTTGTAGGCAGGGCCCAGTGCACTGCTTTGCCCAGGGGCCTATAATGCAGTTAAGATGGCCCTCGAGGGATCAGATACCTTGGAATGTAAGTAAGAGGAGTGGTTGATCACTAGCCTTGTCAGTGTGAGCTAGAGTGTCGCTAGGGTCATACATGAGTGCAGTGAAGGATTACCGAACCTCGTATGCAAGATCCATTAGTTCACCACACCCTGATCACCAGACTGATGTGGTCAATGCTGTTACACTTTGGTATTACCGAAGGGGCTGCAGACGCTTGCAATAAAGATCACGCTGGTGCTACATGTGCACTGGTGTGATCCAAAGGGGATGTTCCATTATTTGCCTTTGTGCCCACAACTCATTACAGACACAGATGCACAGGGGAGATCAGTCAGTGCAAAGAGGTGCAATGACTGAGCTCCACTTAGAGGTGGCGCGCAATCACAGCGCGCCCTGTGTTCACCCCTTCAAAGCGGTCCCAGCGACCCTTGCCCTGGAATCTCCCTGCAGGTGACTGCAGTCACTCACTGCACCCGTCCGAGGGGGATCTTTGTCCCCCTTTGGATGCAGATGGGGTTGCCACTTGCACAGTGAAAGGCTGGCCGGTGGTTTTAAACAGCTGGTCTGCCTTTCATTGATGTTCCATTCCCAGAGTAGACAAAAGTTTGCATCTGCACTGGGAACAGCACTTTCAGTGCAGTAGAGTGCACTGTCCCGGTCTGCACCCGGCGCATCCTTTTAAAGATGCGCCCTGGTGCACACTGGGGCAGTGCGCCCTATTTGTAATCCTGGCTTAGGTGCACAAATACCATCATTTATGAGTAAAAAGTCATATCAGTGATTCACAAAATGTGAATTTGACTCAGCATTTTTTCAGCTTACGGGGGCAGTTTGTAGGTGTCAAGCCGAAGTAGAGGAACACCCACAAACATGCAAATTGGAACTCGCAGACTTTTGTGCATGGATACGGAGGTAGTTTTGCATGCCAGTACTCGTAGGAATCTGTGCCAGTGGTCAGATCTGAAGGATGCTCCTGGAATTCTCTGTAAAATCCAGGAAAGGTATGGAAATCATAAAGTTAACTAATGACTTTCTAGCCAGGACTTTTGTGAATCAAGATTTTGACTGACCACAGATTGACAGCAAACAAAAGTTCACAAGTTTTGCACTGGCTTTTTTGAGTCAACTCTGATTTTGCGATGCAAGCTATGTACTAAGGGTGCGTTCTCCAAATATAGGGGTTGCAGAAGGATCTGCCTGAGGAATACTAATTAGACAGGCAGCCTGTAAGGAACAGCAGACCACCATCCCTGCGTTTGCATTCCCAATGGAAAACGTGATTTTTAAAATTAAATTAACCTGTGTTCCTTAAAGGATCTGGTGCTGCTTTTAAAATAAGTCTGTTTAAGCAGATATTGAAGGGGGCAGGCAGGAGGAGCACGGTCTGCTCCACCTGAGGCTGCCCAACACGATTCCCAGAGGGGAAGCTGCCCAAACTTTTGCAAACCTGTTACTACCTCCTTTGAGGCATCAGGAAGCCATTGATACATCTCTCTGCCCATCACAAATCGGAGAAGATGCCTGTTTTACGCCCCCTCCTGTATGCGATTCGGAATGAGTTGCTAAACCAATTTTGCAATCCAGAAAGGCTTTACCGAATTTTAATAAGTGGTAAATCCCATGATTTTGCAAATTATGCAGCCGCAAATTAGTTTCATACTTTTGGCCCTATGTTATTTCATAAATTTGTTTCTGTGCTTTGTTTTGACTCACCTCTAATATTAAATGTGTCTTTATTTTTTTTATTGAGTTTAGTACACATAATGTCAATGAAATGCAGTGAGTCATCCCCATGAACATTGTATCTTAATGTGGAAAACACATCTTGACAGTTTGGCATGACAAATCTAGTTATTGCATCTTTAGTAGTTTCCCTCTCTTCATCTTAAGCATCTAATACAACGCTCAGCATTCGCCATCACATTCTTGAGCAGTAGACATGGACATTAAATAGGTGGCAAAAGGATGCCATATATCTTTTGGGCGTGAGGACACAGGTAATTCTTCCGCATATACCTCCAGCTGCTCTTTACAGTAGACCATGCCTTCCAACCGGTGTTGTAATTTAGAAGTTCGCTTGTTCCCCATTTCATAGCTACTCTCCTCTTGGCAAGTAGTAGTGATATCGCTATAAATCTGCGATTGGGCAGTTGTATCGGTTTCACAAGACCTAATAGGCAAAGGTGGGGGGGTGTTGGGGATAGTTTCTGATATCATGATCTTCAAAGCATTTGTCACCTCAGTCCAAAAATGGTTTATCAATGGACAGGCCCATGACACGTGCAGGTAATCTGCCTTCATATGCCCACATCGCGCACATTTTGCATCTTCCTGCAGTCCATATCTGTGCAATTTGTCAGGTGTGTAATATATTTGTTGTAGAAATTTAAAATGGATGATACGTAAATTGCAATTTGGGGTTAGTATCCCCGTAAGCGTGTAGCAGAGGCCCCATTCCTCAGTGGACAAGGGTGTAGTCAGTGCAGCATTCCATCTGTCTAGGGATTTATTCAAATCTTTGTAGTTTTCGGCTTGGGCATCGAAATACAATTTGTTACTGAGGCACCAACGAGTAGGGGTAGTGAGTAACATCTGCAAACCCTGAAGGGTAGGAGGTTCCAGAGGAAAGGACGAGTAAGTATTTTTAATAGCCATCCGCACTCGCAAGTAGTTAAAAATCAGCTGCGGGTTTTGAAGTGTGTCGGGGGCAGATCTGCCAGGGTAGTGAAAGTGCCCTCCTGGAACATATCGCCAATTGTTCGCAAGCCAGCATAGCTCTGGCCTTCGGTTCTTGTGTAACTGATATATCTGGGTGGTGCACTAGAAGGAGCGCAGGAGCGTAGAGTGGAGTCTTATGGGCTCATAGTCCCAGGGTCCGCCATACGACAATGGTGCAGTGAACAGAGTTGATCTCAGAATGAGAGACAGCAGTTCTCCTTTGTGGTATAAGGGCAGACAATAAGATAGGATGTGCGTAATCTGATGCTATAGCAATATGAGGGGTAAATTTGTGAGGATGATGCCAGTAATGTGCAAAGTGTGCGTGGGCACATAGAGCGTATAGGTGCAGATCTGGAGCTCAAAACCCTCCTTGAGCCTACGGCAATGTGAGCATTTCCCAACAGATCCGAGGTTGCTTGCTGGCCCACGTGAGTGTGATCATATGAATGCGTATAGTTTTAAAGAGAGATAGGGGAAATGTGATAGGAATGTTGATGAATAAATTCATAAAACGTTGTAGGATCACCATTTTTTGCAGTGCTATTCAATCAGCCAAAGATAGCGGCAGTCAGATCCATCTAGCTATCTGGTCTTCTAGTTTAGAAATTGCTCTCCCGTAATTTTCTCTTATAACCACCTTTGGATCTCTATGAAGCCAGGTGCCCAAATACTTAACTGGGTCGGTGCCTCAGGTCAGAGGGAATTCGAAAGGGTGCTGCTGTGTACACTGTGTTAGGTGAATAACAACTGATTTAGACCAGTTTATACTCAAGCCAGCATAGTGTTCGAAGCGGATATATTCCCTAATTAAGGGTGCTAAATGAATTGCAGGGCCGCGTATATAGAGGACCATGTCATCAGCATATAGAGATATGCTAATGGGTCACAGTTTGAATCACAGCGCTGAGTCAGCATTATGTTGTTGTATTCGACATGCCAGACGCTTAAGGGCCAGGGTAAATAACAGCGGTGACAAAACGCAGCCCTGCCACGTCTCGCTTTGGATAAGCAATGGACTTGCCCTGTAAACATTAATATGAATCCTTGCGGCCGGTACAGTGTAGAGGAGATGGATCCATTCGCTGAAGGAGTGGGGCATTCCTATCCATCATAAAATAGTGAACATGAACGTTAATTCTATAGAGCCGAAGGTCTTAGCAGCATCTAGCGTTGCCGCAGCCGCTTGGAGGTTGGGATCAAGTTGGTGGAAGAGAGCAAAGATAGTACACATATTATGCATCGTGGAACGAGTGGGGATAAAACCAGATTGGTCTGGTAATATCAGATGTTGTAGTAGTGGCTGTATCCTAGTAGAGAGTATTTTTGCTAGGATTTTGACATCAGTGTTTATCAGCAAAAGTGGTCTATAGGACTCACAGTGTTCTGGCTGTTTATCTGGCTTAAGCAACATGACTAACAGTGCTTCCCGTAGGGAGGCGGGGGAGCGTGCCATCCTTACAGGCCTCTGCGTACATCTCAAGATGCAGCAGAGCTAACAGGTCTCCGAATTCTTCATAGAATTCACCTGTAAAGTCGTCTGTCCCAGGTGACTTTCCATTGGGTAGTGAGCGGATCACGTCACGAATTTCTTATTCCGTTATGGGCTGTGCCAGGTGTTCTTGTGGACCTGGGGATAGCCAGGCTAGGGTCATGTCATTTAAATAGTGTTCTATTTCCCCATCTGATATCGCCGTACGCACAAGTACAAATGCGAGTAGTATTCAACAAACGCTCGTGATATAGATGGTGTGTCATAGCAGTATTTTCCCTGTGCATCTACTAATTTTACTATTTGAGCTGGCACCCGTGATGTCTTTAATTTACTAGCAAGTGTTCGACCAGGCTGGCCTTCTTCGCCATATGCTCATGCCATATGGCAGCGTGATAGATATTTAACCTCACGGCCAGCCATCTCTTGATGTCATTTCCTCCCTCATAGCCGCTAGGAGCGCTGAATCTAAGGTCTGTTCATGATCTCTTTCCAGTTTGTGTATGTCTCGTTCTAGTATGTGCAGTTGTTGACGGATATCTTGCAGAATACCTGCCTGTTTGCTGATACAAACCCCCGTAAGGTTACTTTAAAGGCCTCCCACAATTAATTTGTGCTTGTTACTGTCCTTACTTTATGATCAAAATATTCGACAATGGCGTGTCGTATCACAGTCTTAAACACTGGGTCCAATACTGCAGTGGCTGGGAAGCGCCACATAAATTGCCTTGGTGTGTGAGAAGGCAACAACAGGACTAGTTTAACAGGGGCATGGTCAGATAGGATTTTCTGCAAGTGGTCAACTGATTCTGTCCAGCCACTGATCTCTCAAGTAACTAACCAATAGTCTAAACGCGACAAAGAATTGGTTGCCGAAGAGAAGCATGTTCCTCCACGTGTGGTGGGGTTACGTAGCCTCCATAGGTCCAGCAGGCCATATTCTTCCATCCCATCCTGAAGAACCTTAGCCTGTTGTATCAGCTAGTAGAGGTCGACCTATTCAATGTGGGGTCTAGACGTATTAAAATACCCCACCCATATCACTGCAGATGGTTGCATGGTATGTAAGCGTGCCCATAGTTGCGTATAAAAATTGGGATCATTATTGTTTGGTCCATACACATTGACCAATTTCAGCATGCTGCCGCTGAAATTGCCCTGTACAATAATATATCGACCCTGCATGTCTGCGTCCGTGTGTAAAACTACAAAGGGAGTGCCCCGTTTTATCATTAGGAGCACTCCTCTGGCATACGACAAGTAGGAGGAGGCTATTCGATTAGATGCCCAGTGAGTGCCTATTGTACATTGTCGGGTGCGGTGTGTCTTTTGAAGCAGTGCCACTTGGACACCATGCCTGTCAAGATATGCGATAACCTGCCACACTTGTGGATTCTGCTAGGCCCAGGATACGAAAATTGTTGCGCCTGGAGCGCTTCTAAGTTCTCAGTTTTGGGTTGCAGCATCAAGACCGTCTTCTCTAGTCGTTTCCGGGGTTCTGTGGCTCCACTCTGGTCATCTTCGGCCTCTGATACACACCGCTCAATTGCGTCAAGACGCTCTGCATGCTTGTCGATCCTCTCCGACATTCTATCCATGCAATAGGTGAGAGCTTCAATCTTCCCATCAATTCTCGTGAGGCTTAATTGCATAGCCGAGAGTATTTGACGCAAATCGTCATCCAATTCAGGCTCTGAAGTTTTTGTGTCAGCTCCCCCTGCTGTCGCCCCATCTTCGCCTTGCCTAGGGTCCTTACGCTGCTCAAAATGTAGTTTTGGTTGCGACTTTGTCTGTTTTCCCCATAGTGACGTGCCCAATCAGAAACCATATGGGAGGCGTACTGGGTAGAGAACAGGGTTTCTGAGACCACAGTCGAAGAGATTGAGCTTTACATCCCTACTGCAGCAACACTATAACTTGCGTTCGATTGAGCACATGGGTTGTCTTGCCAGGTCTTGTAGAGAGTCCCTAGATATTTCCCCACGGGATCTACGTTGTCAGAGAGATCGCCGCCTGATCAAAGTGTGCGGGAGGTGTAGGCACGGTCGGGTTGCAGCATAAGGTCTCGCAGCAGCCCCAGAGACACAGTGTTTTCTCGACCCCCAGCCAGTTCATATCACGTTAGCCACCAGGCTCACTCCGTCCAGCCTACACACCGTTATGGCCGTCTTCACAGATATGCCTTCTGAATCCTGCTCTTAGTCCAAGCAGTTGCGATATGTTGTATAGATCACAAGGGGCCCTCGGCAGGGATGTTAATGCTAGTCTTCCCGCAAAGTTTCTCCACAACAACGTCTCCCCACCACAGGATCATAGGCTTTAAGGCAGTCCCACCAGGCGTGCGGGGCCCTCCGCAGCACGCCGCGCTCAGGGGGACATCGCACAACGGCAGGCAAGATTGTTCTTCTTGGGCCTAGGGGGCAACCAAAGTATGACTGATAAACAGGCAGGCCCAAAGCACAGGGCACCGTCCGCAAGCCCGCAAGGCCCAATAGCAGGCCCAATAGCAGCAGTCGCCCTTACCTCGGTGCCACCATCCGTCGGTGACGGCAAGTTTTCTCCGCTGAGTTCCGGGCTCGCAGTTGCCACCGAGGGGGCACATACTCCCTGCGCGTGGCAGCCAGAACGCGCCGCCGGAGAGTCGCTCTCACACACCCCCTTGGTGTTGGCAAGCTGCCCCGCACACCACAGCTCGGTACCCGTGGCAGGATCAGGTTGGCACCCGAAAGCGACAGGGTGTTTGCGGCTGTCATCCGGCACTCTCCGCCATCGTCCGCAGGCCTTGGCTCAGAATTTCGGCATTTCTTTCACCAGCAGCGTGCCCCCCTCTCGGGGTAGGAAGCGGCCACCCTGCATGTCGGCGATGCCCGCAGGCCGCGCCACCAGCATAGTTAGGGCCTCAGCAGACCCGCAGCGTCAAACCAACGATCCTGGGCCAACTTCTCGGATTCAGGCGGGGCACAGGGTTGTCAGGTACACATGCCTGCACTGTGGAGCGTCTTGTGTTGCGGATTGATGCAGGATAGTGAAGGATTATTGTTGTGGTCGAAGAAGCTCACCTAAATAGTGGCCAACTTCAGGTCAGGCAAACTCCGCCCCCACAAAATGTGTCTTTATGAAGATTGCAAAACCGCATTCAAATCTACCAAACCCTATAGGAGTTAATACCTAATAAGGACTGTGGTATAATAAGTAAAATTGCTGCCTTTGCTTCTTCGGGACTGGTTGAAAATAAATCCTGTTTCCATAGGAGTCTACAGTGTATTGCCTCCGCAACAAGTACAACAAGCATTGGCAAAGCCAATAGGACTCACCTATGAGAGCTATTGGCTTTGTTAATGTTTTTAACCATGTTGTACAGTAGTGCAGCTGCTGTGCAGCAAGGCTAAGAGTAAACAAAAAGCGATGACGTGACCAGCACTGGCCCAGGGGAGAGTGGGGGGGCCTGAAGGGGACAGGCACCCCATAAAAATGACTGGTCCCTCCTAAATGCAATTGCCAGCATGTCAGAAATTGCTTTGAAAGCTTGCTCTGCAATGCTTATGGCACTGATGCAGCAGTCTTAATAAAAGGAAATCATGAAAGGGGGCCTCACTTTTTACACAGATGCCTTTCGCTTTTGGTGAGGATTTAGGAGAGGGAAGCTGCCTGCAGGAAAGGCGCTGCTAGAGCCAGGGTCAGAGGCTTTTGGTTATGGAAAGCAGAAACATTGTAATGATTTTGCTCAGGACGGCAGGAGGAAGCAAACTTCTCCCAGGCCCTATCCGCCACGCCCCCAAGCCAAAACAGGGACAACATTTCTCTTCAATCTGCAGCATTTCTTGAATCAACTTGAAGGTCAGGTTCCGATTCTGTTTTTAGTTTGACACAGCAAATTAAATCATACGCATTCTGTGTGTTTGAAGTAGCAGTAGTTTCGTAAATAAACTGTTGATCCAGCGCGAAGTGGCCGAGGTTGGATATTTTTCCACGCAATAAACGGAATTTTTCACTGGGCCCATATATTTTAAAACACATATACTCTTTGCATTACCCTTGGCCAATTTCCGCTGGATGGGGGTTACGTTCTCAAAATTCAATTAAGTTCAGATTAGTTAATTTCCTGTAACCACAAATCGATTATAATATAATTTCAATGTCTAACTAATCTTCACAAATCAACTCTTCCACTGGTCGATGGACCATTAGTTGAGTTAGTTGATGGTGATATTAACAACTTCTTAACTAAACTCTTAATGAAATAACCACAGACTCTGTATAATAATAATAATAAGTTTATCTAAAATTTCAGTCATTAAGTTGAACGCTTTTCAATTACAAGTACACAGTGCAAACTCCATCTTTCTTAAAGTGGGAGAGAGAACAATCATAAAGCATAATACCTTCAATTATACGAGTTCATTCAACAAAATCAAATGCATAAGAGTGGATAGATGTAGAGACAAAAGGCACATAATAATAGTAACATTTGCAAAGAAATATGCAAACTTCTGGATAGAATGATATTTACCTAACGAAGATATCTGGAAAACCACCCCTCTGGCAAAAGGACTGGTGGGGTCCCCTGACTTAGGATCAGGAGACAAAGACTATAGGATAGGTTCAGGACAGGTCTGATACTTACTAGACTTTCTATAACCCGGCGCACCAAGGCGATTCCCTCTCTTACACTCTCTCCCTCCTCGATATTCTTCCGCAATCTTCCAAACTAATCAGGCAGTGGTCTGGATCTTCCAAGTCTGCTCTCGTCTCTCTCTCTCTCTGTTCAGCTCCCAACAGCAGCGGTTCCCTCACAGCTCCATCGAATCACCTCTCAATCAGTAGCGTTGATGACTGATGAATGAATGACTGTGTGCTTAATTCAATTCACTCTAGTTATAGTCTTTATTTCTTCATGTCCCACCCTCAAGTGTTGCAGTTTTGCTAAACTACTGAATATGATTGGACGGGGTTAGGGGTGTCTTCATCATACCAGGCTGATGTATTCACTTTTATTAGTAAACCCTATTGTTTGTTAACCCGGCCCTTCTACTCATTCATATAATTTGTTTGAAACATTCATATTTTGTTGCAAATGCCATAGCACATTAAATACAGGCTTCATAGATGTCTGATACATCTTCTTCTTTTCCCATCCTTTCTGACCTTGGTTCCTGGCACTCTTTCAATTCCCTCTCGGTCACCGGGTCATTTCATGTAGTTACTGGGCATGCGCAGCTTTCGCCATCTTTTTCAGTCATGGATTAACGGGCCCAAATGTACACTATTAATAAAGGAATCATAAAGAGATGTTATTTTCTTAAACATGTAATTCTCACTGTTCACCACCCACTTCTACTCTATCCCATGTAATTATTATTACTCTTGGACAAAAGCGTTTAGTAGCAGTAGCTTTCGTTTAAATCAAGCAAGCATATGCCAGGCATGCGGTACCTCAAGACCGTGTTCTGGATTTTCTTGCGCATGCGTGAGAATTTCCCTCTCAAAGCGAGTTAGTCACGTAGTTCAAGTTTGCACATGTGCAAAGCGTTTTTGCAAGTTATAGCGGGTTTTATTCATGTGGCTTTTTATTTCTCATTAATCCAAGCATGCGTAAGCTTTTCTCCCCATGTATCTGTGTTGGGTGTATGTTAGTTTTGTCTTATTTACTAAATTAATGATTAGTAAAAGTTAATGGAGGATTTAATTGAGCAAGTTTCACTTTCCTCGAATCCTTGCTCCATCACTGTCACACTCCTAGAAAGCCTGTTGCTGGTGTATGGGGGCTGAGCCGGGTAGGCAAGGCCGGTCCTAGAACTTCTGGGGCACCGGGCGAAAGGGAAGATGTGAGGCCCCTCTAATTTGCGTGTAACATCACAAGAAGTGACATCACAGAAAGAGACAATTGCAGGACTATTGATCTTATTTGGCATCACTGAAGAGACCTAACATGGATATCAGTAACAAGGACAAAAAGATAAATATACAAATGAAATAATTCCATATATTTTAAAACTATATTAAATGTATTACATTTGTCACATTGGATGGAAAAGCTAGTTGCAGGTCTCAAAAAGATGGATGTTTTTTACTCCATGTTAACTGATTGTTTCCAGACGATTGCATGATAAAAATTCCAGTTCTGACTCATAAAGGGGAGAGATCCTGTTGAGTTAATGAGTAGCGGGATCTTTCAAAATATAAAATTACACAGGAGAAAACCTCTCACACCATGGATATAATCGCAAATTTCAAAAGGCTCCCTTATCATTATGTGCCATTATAGTGTCACCTTCGGATGACATTAATACTTAGTAATTTGTTTAAACATAAATCTTCTCACCAGTATCCGACACGCACATGCTAAGAGTCGTAGGATAATCTTTTTTGACTGTGGGCTCTTTACTCGCCAGAATTATGTTAAGTGCAAAAACACAACACATATAATACAAAATTAAAAGACACCATTGCAAACAAAGATTGTACATAAATTAAAAAAAGACCTAGTACAACCGAGACCACTGTTAAATCATACATTGACTTGAAGGTATGCTGCAGATTCAAGGGGTTTTCAAATCAACGTTTTTGATTTGGTGTTAGAACTGTAGGAAGTGGAAGTGGCTGGCTTTAGCGCTGGTGGAGCCCTGTGCGGCAATGTTTGTTGGTGCCCCCCAATGACTCCCTCTGCCAAGGATTCCCTCACTACCACCCTTTAACAGTGCACCTCGAGTCTCGATAAACACATTCTCGCTCAGATGCATTTAATTTGATTTACAGCGCCACTGATACCAGTGTAGGGTGTCAGAGAACTTTATATTACACACATTACACAGAGACAATCAATCATGCGTGTGGTGTGTAAATCACTGTATAGGAAATGTTACATAAGACAATGGACTACAAGGTGTAGAAGTCACATGACAATCATACTAGTAGACAGTATAGTTTAACAGTGATTGGTCTGGAGAAACACAAACTCAGAATTTAGAACGTAATACCATGGTTGGGGGTTCTCTTTAATAAAGCAAACACAAGGAGATGATGGACGGAGCGCTGAAACTTTTCAGACACTCACTCCCAGTCACAGATCTGGGTTGAATCCATCATTGTTCTTTAGCTCACTTTGCCACCCCAGTTCAGACACAGCTATATGCAAATCAGTCTTGACCCTGTGCCTCATGGGAACAGTCCAGCCCGAACTGCCAAGCCATGTCTTCCCTGGCCAGGAAACAAGCATCCTGGGACCGGTTTCGGGGTAACACCCCTCATCAGCCTGGCTAGCTTGAATCCAGTGGTAAAGTGAGCAAGGGACCCACATCTGGGCATACCCTGCCAACTTAGGGCAAATAAAGCAAACACAAGTTGCTACCTTTGGCACTGGATTCAAGCTAGCCTGGCTGATGAGGGGTGTTACCCCGAAACCGGTCCCAGAATGCTTGTTTCCGGTTCAGGGAAGACCTGGCTTGGCAGTTCGGGCTAGACTGTTCCCATGAGGCACAGGATCAAGACTGATTTGCTTATAGCTGGGTCTGAACTGAGGTGGCGAAGTGAGCTAAAGAACGATGATGGATTCAACCCAGATTTGTGATTGGGGGTGAGTGTCTTAAATGTTTCGGCGCTCCGTCCATCATCTCCTTGTGTTTGCTTTGTTCACCCTAAGTTGGCAGGGTATGCCCAGACGTGGGTCCCTTGCTCACTTTGCCACTGGATTCAAGCTAGCCTAGCTGATGAGGTTTATTACCCCGAAACCGGTCGCAGGATGCTTGTTTCCGGTTCAGGGAAGACCTGGCTTGGCAGTTCAGGATGGACTGTTCCCATGAGTCACAGGGTCAAGACTGATTTGCAAATAGCTGGGTCTGAACTGAGGTGGCAAAGTGAGCTAAAGAACGATGATGGATTCAACCCAGATCTGTGACTGGGGGTGAGTGTCTGAAAAGTTTCAGTGCTCCGTCCATCATCTCCTTGTGTTTGCTTGGTTCTCTTTAATAACCAGAATTGATTTCTACCCAAACAAACCCTTTTTGCAATATTAGGATAATCAAAGACTGGGGAAAAAACCATGACGCTCTACTTTATACCTTGCAATTTGCATGCAGCTCTTAGATGACAGTTAATAGCTCATTGTTCAATGTTAGGATTTTGACTTATAAACTGCAAGAAACAAAAGGATCTCAATGACAAAGGCAGCAACCCACTGACCTATTTACATTATGTGAACTTTGTAATCTGCATGGTACATGTTCTTTGCAGCAGGCACATTAACCCTCTGTGCTACCTTTCCATGAGTCAAAACTTCCACTTGACAAAACTCCATCTCTCTCTAGGAAGAACATTAATCACCGGAGTTATCATGACATTTTTATTGTTGCCGAAAATTGCTGGAGGCCAGGAAGGAGCCAGCAAGCGCTTTAAAAAACATAATATACTTGCAAACATGACGCCCCCACCAGAAGTGAGCACTCAGTGCGATATCACCGGTCGCACCGCCCAAGAGCCTCCTTGCTCAAGGATCCTGTGACCTCAGTGACAGAGTCACTGTTGCTCTAGGGTGTGCTGCTTCTTAGGCCTGCCCAAAAGACTTGAGGTGAGCTTCAATAGGGGTTGTGGTGGACAGGCCTTCAAGGTTAAACCACACTTGCCACCGCTAGGGTCCACCTGCTGGTGCTAAGACACCAGGGCTTCTAAGGTTTAGCAGGGCCTTCTAAGGTCTTGCAGGGGAATGTGTTCCCTCAGGAGAGTGGTCTGGGGGACTGGTCATGAAGGCTGAACCTGGTTTCCCAGGTCCCAAGTCGGCAGCTCTGGTCATAGTGCCACATCCTCCTCCCACTGAACACCATACTGCCACACTGAGAGAAACTCGCACTGGCTTCAACTACAACCCAATTGCGCCCGCTATAAAGACCTGGATGCGACTTAATTCAAATTACGCACTAGACTACAGTAACATGCTGCCTAAAAAAAAAAAGTGACAACATCCTGGAAAAAGCAAACACTCATAGGGAATGCAAGATTAAGTAAAGCATGTTATATGTAAGAAGGAACAAATCGGTTACCTTAACGCTTCTGCATTTATTACCCAGTAATCAATGAGTGCTTTTGCATGAAAAGTTAAGGACATGACTACAGGGCCGGAAGGGACCTGTTTCAATGTCCATTTATTGCTTATATCCTTACAAAACGTAAGCAGTATGGTTTAAAAAGACAAGACCACATTTGCATGCATTTTGTTTTCCAATCCACCCATCAAGCAGGTATTGCAGTACATCCAGGAATGGTGCACTTCCCCACCCGGGGAAAACAGTGGTGTTCAGAGAAAGACAAGAAAATAAAAGTAGCGCTTCACTGGCAAACTCTGTAAAGTGGCACTAATGTGTTTTGGGTGTGAATAAAATCAATCTGGCCCCTTTTCGACCCACTCTGTCTTGCTTTAGTTATTTTTCAAATTTTTAACCTTTTATTTCTCTCCATCCCGAGTGTGCACTTTGGAAGTGAAAAATGTCCGAAAAAGACGACCTTTCCAGCATAAGTGTTTTTCTTTTTTGGGGAACAAATAAAGGAAAGAGGGAGTAACGGCTATAAGGCCCAGGGAAGGGTCCCCCCACACCTGGACCTTGCAGCTTGCTCTAGTGCTTAGAGGCCCAGGGAAAGAGGGCCCCCTTCCTGGACCTCGAAGCAGTAACCATTTCATAAAACACTGCCCTACCATGGCAGTTCAACATACATTTTAAATGCACATTCCCATAAAAAAAACGAGTGATGCAAAAGTTAACAAAAGCCAGTTGATCTGGCTGCTCCCTACTCCCCTCACCCACCTCTCCTTACCTGTGTCTGGCTGGTCCTGGAAACAAAAGGGCCTTCTTTTGACTAGAAACAAAATGCAGAAAGGGAATGGCCGGTACTTAACAGAGGTGTTGCCTCGCCTCTGACACTGTGATGAGCCAAGATCATTGCTGGCCCGGCTGCTGTGCCTTCCCCAATCTGTTTGTCCCCCCCTGCACCCCCAGGAATGCCACCACGCCCTGACAAACAAGGTCGAGACATCTTGCATTTGTAGTGGTGATCCAGCGCGATATTAGCAAACAGCATTCATACACCAAATACTCACTTGGGCCCATACATTCATACTACGCTAATACTTACGCTGGGGAGTCAGTTGTACTCTTTATCAAATCCCTGCTACCAATTACTTTTCTGATTGAAGAGTAATGACTTACCAATGAATCCTTTGCTAATTGGGAAGTTTAAAATGAGTGACATTCATTAAAGTACATAATCCTGAAATAATCACTGAGTCAGGAAGTTTTAAAATGTTTATCTGAAGATTTAGCAGAGTAAAATACAGAACCACATGATACTCAATCACATATCAAGGATGAAGTATAGAATAATAGTTATTGATCAATGACGGTCCCTCAGAAAAGAGAAGATAGTGACAGCAGCGCAACTAAAGGTTGCAGGTATATTTACCTAAAGTGCGAGAACCAAACCCCCTGGCCAAGGAGTTGGAAAAGATAGGACCCAGGAAGGATGAAGAGCAAAAACCTCCTCCAGGTTCAGGACAGGACCGGTGACCTCTCTACAACGACGCCTGTGTCTTCCCCTCTCTGATACTCGACTTCTCCTCGACTCTCCCGTGCCTTCCTTCTAATGGACTCCGCCGCCCCCTCCTCAGGACCTCTCTGGACAGCAGTTCAATCTGCAATCGATCAGCTTGTCGGTCTGGAGCTTCTGCCTCTCTGTATGGACGCCTGTTCTCTGAGCTCCTCCGCCTCCTCTGCCAGCGTCTAGTCTCGTCTCTCTAGTCTCAACTCTCTAATTAACTAATTCTTTATCTATTATACCCTTCTACGCCCATGTTACTCCCATTAATGTTGCCAAAATATGGGACCACTATTTCTGATTGGACAGGGACCCAGGAAGGATGAAGAGCAAAAACCTCCTCCAGGTTCAGGACAGGACCGGTGACCTCTCTACAACGACGCCTGCGTCTTCCCCTCTCTGATACTCGACTTCTCCTCGACTCTCCCGTGCCTTCCTTCTAATGGACTCCGCCGCCCCCTCCTCAGGACCTCTCTGGACAGCAGTTCAGTCTGCAATCGATCAGCTTGTCGGTCTGGAGCTTCTGCCTCTCTGTATGGACGCCTGTTCTCTGAGCTCCTCCGCCTCCTCTGCCAGCGTCTAGTCTCGTCTCTCTAGTCTCAACTCTCTAATTAACTAATTCTTTATCTATTATACCCTTCTACGCCCATGTACCTCCCATTAATGTTGCCAAAATATGGGACCACTATTTCTGATTGGACAGGGACAGGGGGTTGATCCTCACACCATATTGATTTAGTTCAATTTCTTAAAGCTCATTGTTTTTAAATACCGCCCATCAATTTTATTACATTTGCTTTATTTCCCACCCGTCTCACGACAATTTTATACATAATTCATATATATTGTTGCATTTCAACTGGTGCATCATGGGTACAGCGATGTCGGCCATCAGGTCATGGCCTTGGACGACGTCCAGGTTGACTTCATCCTTTTCTCTCTGGGCAGCCATGCAGGACGCATGCGCAGGATCATTGTCACACGAGTTTTCAGTTAACCAACCCCAGGCCCAAAATTTACGAACTAATAAAGCAAAGAAGAAAATATTAAAATCACAAATAAAATGTTTCACTGTATACCCACTCTTTCTATTCTATCCCCATTTACTTATAAATTCTATCCCGCATTAATAGCGTTAGAGAAACGACAAATTAATTATAACACGAGAGCAAGCTGTAGCATGTGAAAACATCAAGCAGCCATTTTAATGCACACTGCGCAGAAGCAGGAGTTTCCCATCAAGCAAAGAAAGACGTCACAACACGTGATATGGTTGAGACATGCGCAGTAAAGTTCCCGCGTTTTAGCGGCCATTTTAGAAAAAGACAAGCATTATTCGTTAGTTTAAACACATAGGCAAGCTTCCTTGCTATTTATGTAGTGTATGCAAAAATTAGTACGAACGATACAAGTTTAATAAATTAATACTGTGAGAAGATTGCATCCAAGCAAGTCTCATTTGTGAGTCCTTGCTCCATCAGTGGGATTGTGTGGGGCAGGGGGCCCTGGAGGAGCAGGTGGGCTTACTGTGAAAGTGTGGCATTTCACAGTGAAGCGGGGCCCCCTGTTTTTTTATCAGAGCGCGAGGCCCTGGGCAGCTACCCACACTGCCCATGCCTAGCGCCGGCCCTGCAGGTAGGTTTGGCTTGTGGGGCATTCTACCAGTAGCTGAAGGACTGGTCTGAGAGATGAGTTATTTGGTTATTTTCAGCTGTTTGTGGCCTGTTTTATGGTGTGGAGGGCTGCTTGTTTACAGTTGATTTCATTGAATTACCACAACCATTGCCTGCAGCAAGCACAAATGCATGCAGTCTCTGGAAGCTCAAAACTGCTCTGATTTGCAAATGTGGAGTTTTCTAGCTATCTGATTCGCTAATGGGGCCACGTTTCTTTTGGTGCTTGAGCCTATTTTCTGTCACAGTCAAACCCTGTGGCTGAGAAGGGAGACAGAGTTTCTGCCTAATGTGATCCCACGGCCGCGACCTCAAAGCTGTTAAAAGAGGAAAGCAGGTCTTGGGAAGCGTCTGGGTGAACGAGGAAGCAAAATTCTTATGAAAAAATCGGTGGTTGAGATTGGTTTCTTGTAGTGCTGCAGTAAATACGTTTTTAACCCACTAGCCATTCGAGTCCCTCTTTGTTCCTGAAGAGATGAAACTACCTGACATTACTTCTCTCAGTCTTAGAACAAAAATGTTTGTCAAACCCCTCCCAGGGGCGACTCTCCCTCTCCTCACCCCTGCCCGCTTAACTGCATCCCTTTACCTTCAACTTACACCACAGACAACTTGATTTGGTGCCTTAAAAGGTCGCAGTTTATTCACATATAACATGGCTGTACATTTTTTGCAATTTTATTGGTCATTCATAACATCCATGATAATGCATATCTCATTGTCCTTATTATTGTCTTGTACCTTCCTTGCGGTTATGCGCTCCCAGACAGTGTATTTTGCGTGGTGCCCTTTTTCAGGGACGTTGTGTCTACGGTTCCAGGCTTCTACTTGTTACCAAATCTTATGGGTGTCTATCAGGACCTGCCCGGGCTGCAAGTGCCGTTCCGCATGCCCTCGACCCTTTGTTGGCCCCTTGCCTGCTCTTCGGGGCCCCTGCTGTGTGGCATCCCAAGGGCCCTGTGTGAGCATCTCATCTACTCTGCCTGTGGCTGCGTCCTGTTATTTTTCTCCCTCAGTAACCCTGCCGTGAGGCATCTCAAGGGCCCTGTTGGAGCGTTACATCTACTCTGTTTGCGGCTGTACGCCGTCCTTAGCTCCCTCAGTGCCCTGCAGTGAGGTATCCCAACCAGACTTAGTATAGTGTAGGGCGAGTGTATCGTCTGAACGCGCCGGACGCCCAACGCCCTATCCCCTTGATCTGGTCAGCTCCCAACCCAAGCTCTGCTGCTGTGGTGGCTGCCCCAATTCGGAAGGAATGGGACCCGAACACCTTTGCCGGAAGTCCCACCTTGTCTAACGCCCTCCTCATCACAGCTATGAATTGGAACCGGCTCAGGTAGGACCCATCCTCATGCACTAGCAGCAGGCCCCGTCTGTGTTCCCCTCGTCGTATGTACCGTCGCATCAGACAAACGGGACAGCATGACTTGTCCTTGATGCAGTTGATCCTGGTCCACTTCCCTTTGCCTGCCTGGTCAGTCTTTGACCGCCGCAGGAGGACGTTCATGTGGCCAGCCCCTAATTCTATGTCGGCCCGGCGAATGCAGGCCGCTCCCGGATTGTCTGTTGATGGGGCCAATAACTCGCTGACCCTGTACGCCCCAAAGAATGCTAGTGCGAACGCTGCCCTGAAGAGTGTGGCCTCCAGCTCCGTGGAGCATATCTCGCCCAGGGCCCCCATTAACTGCTGTAGCACTGCAAAGCTAATGGGCCGCCTACTTTCCCTCTTCATCTGCTGCATTCTGCCCCAGCCCTTCAGGGCCATCCTACACCGGAACGACCTTGTCGGATCCTCCCCTGCTGCCATTTTTTAGTAGTATGCCACGGCATTGAGGTGTGCCTTGGCCCAGGATTTTGTTCTCCCTGTCATGAATGCCCATTCCAGGAAGCCCAGGATCTTGTCCTGTCCTACCCTGCGGCTCCCAGTGACCCCTGTTACGTCTGTAAATGTCCCCCACTACTTACGGTATCAGTTTGCTGTCTTGGGGGCCAGCGCGTTGTCCAGCATCATCTTTAGCCCGGGGCCACCCATGCCCAGGCCTCTTCCGGCACCATGGTCATTCCTTGGTCCGCGTCCGTGGCGAGCTCTCTGAATTTGCCCCACTGAAAATGAGAAATGGCATCTGCAATTGAGTTATCTATCCCCGAGATGTGCCGTGCCCTAAGCGCGATGTTTGCTCCGAACTGGCAGCTGACGAGCTTCCGCAGAAGGTTGACCACTGGCGGGCATTTCGCTGTCCTGTCCCCGTGTTGATCGCCTGCACTACTGCGTGGTTGTCTGACCATAGAACTTTCTGCCTGTTGGACAACTGCTGGGCCCAAATGTGGAAAGCCACCACGATTGGGAATAAACTCTAGTAGTGAGATGTTAGCCGTGATTCCAGATCTTTGCCAGGTTTCTGCCCACGCCCCTGCTGTCCATGCTTTACCCAGGATGGCCCCGAACCCGTAGCCGCCAGCAGAGCCCGTGTAAAGCTCGAGTTGGTTGGCCTGCACCCATGGTTCCCTCCACAGGAGGGTGCCATTGAAGTTGGTGAAGAAAGCCTCCCACTGCCCCAAGTCCTCTATCACCCCTTGCATCAAGCGAACCCTGTGGTGCTTCTGATTGATGCCCCTGGTCAACCAGGCTAGGCGTCTGGTGAAAGGGTGCCCTGCGGGGACCACTCTAGTGGCAAAATTCAATTTACCCAGCAGCTGCTGTATCTCGCCTAGGGTTGCCTTCTTTTGCTGTCTCAGCCTCACAATGATCTCTCTCAGTTCCGCCACCTTTTCGGGGGGTAGTCTGCATGTCCCTGCCACTGAGTCTAATTCTATCCCAAGGAAGGACAGCTTCGTGGTGGGACCCTCAGTCTTGTCCTGCGCTAAGGGGACGCCCAGTTCCCGTGCCAGGCCCATGAAACGGTGGAGGAGGTATGCACACTCCCTTGTGCCCGCCCCCCGATGAAGGGGGGCGCGCGTCCCTAGTTCCCACTCCAAGAAACCGCTGAAGGCCTCAAAGTAGGCACAGGATATGGAGCACCCCATGGGCAGGCATTTGTCATAATAGTACTGGCCGTCCAGCTGGAAACCCAGTAGGTGGTAGCTACCTGGGTGTACTGGTAGGAGGCGGAATGCTGATTCTATGTCTGTTTTGCCAAAAGGGCCCCCCTCCCAGCTTGTCTTATCAGGCCCACTGCGTCGTCTACTGATGCATAGGCCACAGAGCAACTCCCTTTGTCCAGCCAGTCATTGATGGAGTCCCCCTGGGGGTGTGACAGGTGGTGTTGCAGTCTAAACTTGCCTGCCTCCTTTTTCGGAACCATGCCGAGAGGGGAGACCTTTAAACCCTCTAGTGGGGGGGGGGGAACTGAACGGGCTCGCCACCCTTCCTAGTTGAACCTCTTTTTCCACCCTCGGGTTGTCCCGTATAGATTTCAGGTTTCGGCTCTCCCGGGCCCCCACTGGACCCCTGTAAGGGATGGGGAAGCCCATCGTGAAACCCTTCGCTAGCATGTCTCTGTCTGAAGTTTTGGGGTACCGTCCTAATAAATATAGCATTCTTCTCGTTTTGATGGGGGTGGGCAAGGGCTGCCCCCCGTCCGCAGCCCCATCGCCCCTTCATGGAGCCCTGTGGTCGTGCAATTAAAGAGACTCCCAACCACGTCTTTTGTATGTCGGAGGATTTAATAAAGTTGGTTTTGTCTCAAGAAAACAAAGAAATCAACAAGGAAAGTAAACAATCGAAGTCCAAAGGTTCTGGCAGGATCCTCTCTCCGTGTCTCTTTCCTCCGTTAGCGTTCCCTTCCTCTTCTCTCTCCTTGTTCTCGGTACAAAGAAGAGGACGTCAGGTTAATGGCTGTATCTTAATAAGGTTTTCCCGTCACCACACCCACGTGCTCAGTTCAGGCTAGTCTGTCTGCTGTTTCTGCAGGAATGAGGGTGCTCTTTACCCCTGGGGACCGTGAACTACCAGAGTGTCCTGGAGCCTTCCCTCCCACCACTGCCTGAAGAGATATTGAAATATCGGCACTTGCCTGAAGCCACGGCCCTCCGGGGTCATGGCAAGGGTCGTCTCGGCCTTCTTTGCCTCTCCTGGGCCCTCAGGTATCTCTCCGTGGTCTTCCTCCGCTTTCTGCCGGTGTTCCTCAGAGTCTCGGGGTTCCCACAACGCCTCTTCGCAGTGCTCGTTCTCCACGCTCTCTCTCTCCGGCTCCTGCACGCTTCGGTCTTCTTCTTCCTGGTTTGCCATCAGTGTCCGCCCAGCGGAGTCTCTTATTGGTCGAAGCTCCGGCGTCCTCGTGACGTGCGCCTCAGCCGCTAGACCGTTCTCGTCGTGTCTTGGCTGGAAGGAAGGCGCGGCCATTGCCAAGTCCCCGTGTGTCCGCGATACCGGACCACAAGCCCCCTGCTCCTCATTTCTTGACGCCTCCCTTTTATTTGTTGGTCCCTGTGCCTTGGGCCGGTCTGCATCGTATGGTGGGGTGGTTCCCCCCGCAGGACCCACATGCGTGCTTGAACCTGCAGGCGGCCCCCATTTACATTCGTCTTTGTTGAATTTCCAACAGGCTTTCCCCGATTTGCTGCTGCTCTGGGTCTTGCCTTTGAAAGACTGCCCCTAACTTTCGTATTACCCTTTTGCCCCATAGGGGCGAAAAGTGTGCTCTCTCGAGCCTACCTCTTCCCTGGCCGCTACCATATGGGTCGTGAACCCCTCCATGTCTTGACAGTCCCATTCAATCACTGGTCACATCTGCATCTTCTCCCTGAAACCTTCGTCATACTTCAACCAGGCGTCCCCCTGGTATTTTAGCTGTGCATCGTGTACCTTCTGCTCATATAGAATAAGCGCTTCTGCACTTTGGGGGAATTTCTCAATGAATACGCATGCCAGGGTCCTGAAAGCCCTCTGCCAGTTCTCAAAAGACCTTTCCACCCTGGGCTTGTGCCTATCCCTCCTGTCCTCTGCTTTTTTGTCTTGTGTCGTCAGGTCCAAGCCTGCCTGACGCACCTCTAGCAGCAAAAAGATATCTATGTATTCCTTCCTCCAGATCCGTTCTTTCACAGTCAGTGGGATGAGATTAGCCAAACCTAGGAGTTTCGTGGTCGTGGGGGGTCACTTGGGGATGGGCGCAGGTACTCGCCAGCCGGTTTCCCCTTGGGGTCTGGGGCCTCCCCTGTTCTGTTTTTATCCTCCTTGCCGCCCTCAGGAGCTGCCCCCCCCTGTGTGGTCTCATTCCTTGCCTGATCCCCTGTCCGGGGGGTCTCCTGCCGCATGCCCTTTGCCCCCTTCGGATCCCTGCTCCTCCTAGACCGCTTTTCCGGTCCTTGGCTCTCTCCACTACTCTCTGTGTTCCACTGGGATCCCCCACCCCAAAGGGGGATCCTGCCCCAGGCCACTGCCACCATGGCATCCATGCTGCTGGGTGAGCCGGCTCCTGACCCCATGCTTCCCCGTGGAATCCCTGCCGGTCCCTTCCTTGATCAGCTAACCAGGGTGGCTGGGGAAGCCAGGTCCCCTGCATCGCTACATTGTTGACCCCTAGCTGCGTTCCCCAATTCATGATCTGCCCTGGTCCCCCTTCTATTGACCCGGAGGACTGGCCCCTTTTTCGCTTTGCCCCTGAGCTCTCTGCGTGATGCTTACCAGTGCCCTTGTCCGCCGCGCTGCTCCGTCCACCGCGTGGTTCTTGAGGGGCCGCCGTACTGGCCACAGACCCCTCATTGCTGCTGCTCTCTTCCCAATCCGAGGTGGACAGCACCTCAGGGGCTGGTGGTGCTCTCTCCTTAGCCCCAGGAACTGCTCCTGCCCCTGGTGCCGGAAGCCTTCGTGACTGCAGCACCCTTTGCTCCTGCTTTGGGTGCCTTTCGTGGGGCCGGCGTTTTGGCTGCATGCCCCCCACCTCCTGGTCGCTTGGTGACTGGTGCCGGTGGGGTCCCCCGCCACGGCTCCTTTCCCTTCCGGTTGGGGCCCTCCCCGATGTGCTGATCCATCCAGGACTTCCCCTTCAAGGCCACCAAAGCCCTCGCTTTCTCCAACATCGCCTGCATATCCACGTTCAGCTCATTCCCCGCATCCGTTCTTGGCCTCTTCTGTCCCTTCTGAGGGGACCCGTGCCCTCTTGCCCCTCCCGGAAGCGTGCCGGCATCCTTGTCTCCCTGCCAGCTGCTCCACGTCTTCCTGCCATACCGGTTTGCTTCTTCGCCTTTTGCTCCCAACTGTGCTTGACTTGGACCCTCACCAGTTCCCTTGCTCTTATGGTTTTAAATTGTTGCGACTCCAAGCCCCCAAAACCACATTGAGTAACTGGGTAAGTGAGTTACTGGTTTCACCCAGAGATCCTTTTTGTTACTCGCAGTTCATAAATTCCAGTTTTACCAATATGGCACAATGGTCAATTATCCGTGGTCCTAGCTTGCCACTTGGAAACCGGTGTAGCTCCCAGCAACAAACACAATGGGCAACAAAACAATGCCCCCCAGCTGCTCGCGTCAGTTCTCTAGGCCGCGGTAGCGCAGTGCAGCCCCTTGCCATTTCCGGCCTTGCCCTCGGTACTTGTGTGCAACGATGACGGGCTGAGCGATCGCAGGGAAACAAACAAACAGGTCCTTTCCCCTTTAAGAGCCTCTAAGGCAGGCCCCGCCCAGCCAGTGTCTTTTGCCGCACTGACTCCTTCCTGGTTCCGATGAAGCGATCCCTTGGCTGAGGAGCCGCCGATGAAATGCGGGACCGTCCACTGCTGCTGAAGAGGCTTCCCCCGCTTGCTCCTTGGAAGTCCGGCCGAGCAAGCTCCTGTCCCTGCCTGCCCATCGATCCGCTCCGCAGGTAGGCTTCCAAACGATGATCCTTCTTCCCCGGGAGCTTGAGCCGCCCCGACGCCGAATCTGGTCACCGCCGGTTCCCGCGATTCCTTCGGAACGCTGCTCCGCTGTGCTGCTCCTCCGCGAGGCTCCTTCCGGCGTCTTCCAGTCACGTATTCACTCCTCTTCGGCCAAGGGGGGTTCTGTGTTCTTTGGGGGCCTTGCGCCCCCTTCTTATCCCCCCAGCCGCTTGCCAACTCGCCCCCTGATTGGGGGGGCGGCAGGCCCTTCTGGGGCGACCAATCCCGGTTGCCCCTTTTTTCGCGGGCTTCGCGACGGGGAGGGAGGGCTTCCCGCCTCCGGGCGGCATTTGCCCCGGGCCCCAATCGGGTCCGGCTACGCCTTCCCCGGCCCGGGCTTTAAACTGCTTGCCAAAACAGCCTATCATAGCAGAGAAATACATGCTTGTAGGTCTCTACAGGTGTGCAGAAGTACAGGGTTTATGGGACTGGGGTATGGTGTTAGTGAACTCAATTAAAATACAGCTTTCAATATTCTTCTGAGGGCAACATTAAGAGTGTGTGGATAGAGACATGCAAGGTCAGTGCTTGCATTGGAGGGCGGGGGAAGGCAGGAAGGGAGACAGCAATGTCAGCTGCAGGAAATTCAGATTATGGCCTGGTACTAGCACGAAGTAGAACCAACAGCAGTGTCAAAGTCTGTATATTGTAGTATTATAGCGCTTCATACCCTTAACTAGGTGCTAAACTATGTGAAATTTTGTGTCTGCATATGTCTCCACTGCAGGTGAGTGTGTGTGTGTTTTTCTCTGTTTTTCTCTGTGTGTTGGGTGCAGGGAGGATAGGCTCTCTTTCCATTCCCAACCTAAGACAGGCATGCGCTACCAGTTTTGTTGAGTCTATCCCTTTTAAGGCAAAAGTGCTTTATTTTTGCTTTATCCACTTTGAAAAAACCCTCGAGTTCAATGTAAATTAATGGAGAAAATAAATTTTCATGACTTCTTTGGTACACCTACCTCTCACTTACTCCAACACTTGGTGTGTATGTTCATTTGTCCACTTTCAAAGCTACCACTGCCCAGTTCACTGGTATGTGTGTGTATTCGATGAAGGAGTAATTAAACCACAAGACACTTCTGTCTGTTGATGATGCTCAGAATCTCCCAGTGCCCAGCCTGCCACTGAAGCCTTGCAAGGTGAAGGAGGTGTTTTAATATGGCACTGTATGCAGGAACATCCTAAATTGACTGTCTTCCTCAGTCACCTCATTCCCTTTACTGGGTGCAAAAGCAATCTGCCTTGCATCAAGACTCTTATGTAGGAGAACAAAAGACGATCTTATGGCAGAGCATATGAGATAAATGGTAGCAGCTCTAAAGTTGAGCAGTTTGCCTGGAATTTATTTTAGAGCACAAGAACAAAACTTGGGTGCTTGAATCATGATGTTCAGTGATGCTGCTAAGGCTCAGTAGTTGTATATTTCTAACAAAAGGAACCACCACAATATAACAGCTAATTGTGAGTGACATGTATGCATTTATTTCATGAATGGAGGAGTGGCAGTGGTACCAGTACCACCCAAGCATCCCCCGCCCCTGTTTAGGCATGACACTTCTTGAAGCAGGGAGGGTGGTCCAGGATAATCAGTAATATAGTAGCAGCTTCCTGATCTTGATCTGGTATTTGCAAGGTTGTGTTTACATTTAGATTTAAAACCTATGTTAAAAACAATTAGGAGCTCTCAAGTCAACCTGTGAATTACAAGTAACCCATCAATTTGTTTTTTTCATTGAATCCTGTTTCTGGTAGATTGACATTTATTATATATTTAGGACTACAAATACCAGAATGCAATGGAAAACGGGAATAGAAAAGCTACTTCACCAAACAAAGAACATCTGTAGGTTAATCCAACATTGCATGAATGTGGAATTCTGCAGATTCTGAAACAAGTGCTGACGGCAATGTATTGGTACTTACGTTCAAACCTAGTTGGCCATCAGTAAAGTGCTTTACATTTTACAACTGTGCATTGTATATTGCACAACACTGGCAGTAGGCAGAGTTGAGAGTGACTTGCTAAGAAAGTATTTGGGATTCATTTTAAAGCACTCAGTACTGCAAGCTTCACATGCAGCTCATCAACCTCTAGAGAGACAGAACTCATAAGAAGCACACAATTGTGCCTGCTGGATGACCAGCTACTCTTGAAGGGTTTACAACTAATTCTGTAAGCCAGCTTTTCCATACCCAATCATACATGCAGCACACACAGACTTCAGCATATAGCACAACACAACGCACCTCGCATATGTAGCACAAAGACAGGCCACAGACACACAAATAAGTCATCACGATTACAGCACATAGAAGCCTTGCACACTAAGCATATAGCACACTGGTCACAACCCAACAAACAATACACACACACATCAAGCACAGCTATATTTTGAGTTGGACTTTGTCTCTTGCCCTAACTGATGCATGTGCAGAAAGTGCTCCTCTGTATAATCAGTTATTAATGCTTCATCGAAAAGCCTCAATTTTCAGTGAACCTCTACTGTCAGAAAGGAATCTACTAGTAACTAGGTGTGTACCAATCTTGACCTCCAGCCCTAACAGGTCATTGAGAATATTGCTTTCATGCATGTCTTACATCACATGCAGTGGCTAAGGCTTTTTTAATACTGATAAGTCTAGCCAGCTCCCATTCATAATACACGCAATGGTTGACTCAGCAGTGGTGTAAAGAAATTGCTCTCCCCGCCCAACAAAAACTGACCATCAAAGCACTGTATTCTTTTATGAGTGCCATTTCAGATGAATTGGCTTTCTATTAATTTAATTGAACATTGGTCTAGGGCTTTAAAATGCACTGTTTGGCCCACTTGAAGAAGGCAGGTGCACTTGCCTCAATCTTATTTTTAGCCTTTTCCATGCAGTAGTGGAAATGGGCGGCAACATTGATAGAAGTGGGATGCGCTTTAGAAGGAAGTGGGTGGCTTCCTACGAAACATTTTGGGCAAATATACTTATTTGTTTATTTATATTTTTTAACTTTTTTTCAGCTTTTTTCAAACTGTTTCTTTAATTTTCAAATGATCAGTGAAACTGCTCCCACATGTTTCTCTAGAAAAATTAGCCTGATGTGGGGATAATCATAATGCTGCATGCATCACTTTAAGGTATGTATTAATGAAATGCTTGTTTTGTTTTTCAATTCTCCCTTTTTGAAAATGGTTCCTTCCTAAAATGCTATTTCACATTTTGATTTTTCAAATTATACTTCCCAGTACACCTTATCGTCCCTGATCCACATTTTATATCACCAAATCGCTCGTACGTCTGTAACCCAGGCCTTGTGACTCTTCTATCCCCTTAGTACTAGTGGACCTGGAATGGGATAAGTAGTGTAAAATCAAACAATGCCATCATGTGAAACACTAAGGCTAGTACAGTGACACAGTGGGCCACCACTGAAAATAGGAAACTGACAGAAGGGCACCAAGAATGACTCAGGGGCTCTTACAAAGGGCCCCCCGACACTGTCACTAGCACACTGCTACAGGAGTATCAACAATGACCTGGGAGCATTGCTGTGGCCACAGTGACAAATAGGCACTTACACTAGGATGCTAACAGGGGGAACACTGACACAGGGGCACTAGCAAATGGGCACTGTCTGTAAGATAATCCAACAGGCAAAGCACCACTGACACTAGGGCACTAGCACAGGGGGTACCAAAACAGGACCGTCAATACTAACATGGAAAGCGTGACATTGGGGCACGGACATGGGACACAAACACTAATGCTGGGACTCAGACACAGGACAGTTATGCTGGGACACTGACACAGGGATGCCAGGGCACAAGGATATTGACACTAAACAGTCGGACATAATATTAGACTAAGACATGATATACAGACACAGGGACACTGATTGGGGGACATATCACTAGTGTACCTGTGGATGCTGACAGTGGTTACTGATGCAAGGACTCTGACATGGAGACATTGCCACTGGGACACAGACACTAGAACACTGAGACAGTGACACCAACAATAGAATGGGGATGTTGACAATGTGGCACTGGAAGTTGTTTACTGCAAGAGTCACAAACACTGACACTGGGTCACATTAGGACATTAACACACAGTGATGCTGACACAAGGGCATTTCCACTGGGACACGGATAATGGAACACCAGCATGGGGATATTGACTAAAGACACTGGTACAAACATTGATGCTGGTCCAATGCCACGGGACAGTGACATTGGGAGATTGTCATAGGGACTTTAGGATATTAATACTTAGATACTTATGCTTGAACCCAACACCAGGTGATACAAGGAGAGTACCATAAGGGCACTTACTGGGGGGATGCAACATTCAGGTACTGACCTGTAGTTGCTGTGTTGGGTCACTGACACTTGCTTACGGACATAAGGGCACTGACATGGGGGCACATACATAGGGTCACCGAGGGTGAAATTTGCATTGTAACACTGACATGGACATTGGGCACTGCAACACTAGCAAGGGGTTACTGCCCAGAAACTGTTTTTGGGTACAGAGACAGACACTAGGATAAGAGGACACTGACACAGAGACCCTGAATTTAACATGGAAATGAAATTGGGATACAGACCTGGGCACATAGACATTGGCACAGAAAAATTGACAAGGGGGCATTGCTACTGGGATATTGGTGCCAGGGCACTGCCACTGGGACATGGGGTAAATGGGGAAATAGAGACACTGACATTGATAGGGGAACTCTAATGATGGGAATTAAATAAAGGGACACATATGAAGTAACAGTGACATGGGACATTAACCCAGTAACACTGATACACCCACAAACACGAATGCTAAGACACTGACACAAAGGCCCTAGCATTCTGATACTGAGTCAGAGATGCCTCATGCAACGAGAGCATGAAAAACAAGCATGGAGGTACTGGCACTTGGTCATTGGCATTAGAGCACTAACACAGTGAAACTGCCGCATGGACTCAGAGAGTGGGACACCCACACAAGCACACTGCTAGGGATATTGACACAGGGACAAAGGGATATCCATACTGACAATGGAACACGAGCACAGCCATAGGGCAGTCCATTTGTGCCACTGAGACACAACCACAGTTATTGTGTGGCACTGACATTGGAACTGTGACACTTGGAAAATGGCACAGACATCGATAACCACTAGGAATCGGATGCAGGGAAACAAAGGTAGTCTAAGGGACACGTGGACATGGGGGCAGCAACACTGGTATGGGGATATTGACATTTGGACATCGACATGGAGATACTGAAAGACAGACTTACACTAAAACTGTGGCACTCACAGTTGGGAAATAGGGCTACATGGACACAGAGGCACTGACACGGGGACTAAAGCTTACACAAGATCACTGACACAGAGGCACTAATGCATGGGTACCAACATAGGGCGATACACCAGAAACCACAAACACTTGGACTATAGATATAAGAATAAGCAAGTCTATGGTCCTATCTAAACAACATTCTTTAACAGCACCAAGAAGGCATAATGTTAGCAAGCGCTGCTCATCAGCAATACTTCCTAATCTTCTTTTTGAGATAATACGGCAGCCTGTCAGCAAGGACCCCTCGGTCCTGCCTAAAATAACCCCAATCTCCGCCTGTTACAGTTTAAGTTGACAGAATACAACTTTGGTTTCTAGAAATCGTGAAGGCACATGCTTTCTACTGTCACAGTACAGTGGGGCTTTAATGAGGCCAGACCTGCTGCATGTGGAGGTTGCTAAATGCTAAGGCTGTCTAGTCTTGATTCCACCACATGCCTCTTTCTTTCACCACCCTGCACTTTCTGCCTCTTTTTCTTACTCTTGCAAGATCTTGTTCGTCTCTGCAATCGTTGTCATCATTTTCCGATATTTCTATGCTTCTGTCTCTCTTTCTTTTCTGCCCATCTTCCTTTTGGTCTGGGCCAAAATCTGATGATGAAAAATAAATCTGGGTTACCAGAGATGAGTGCCAGTGCCCGCTATCTGAAACCAACCACACTAATTAAGTACTGAGTCCAAGGCTCTGAAATCGATGACTGGGCAGCTGCCTGGCAGGTTCCTGCTGCTTTAAGTAATAGAAGGGGGCCTATCACCACACCGTACCTCTGCTGTGCCCATGCTCCCCCAACATCCTATGCACACGTTGTCTATCTCTTCTGCTGACTGTTCCATCGAGGTCTCTCTTGCTGAAGCTGATTTAGAACTGCCTTAAATACCCATAAAATTATTGTCAATGGTTGTTTAGAAATTGTACCCAGAAACGCTGGATTTGCCTTACTTTTCCTCAAAAGTGTCTTGGGAGATGGCACACCGGCCCATGCATAATTGCATTTATGCAATATTTAGTTTTCTGCAATTTTTCTTGATATAAGTGTGTGGAAAATACCCTTTAATGCATATTTCATGAATATTTCCCAGTGTTTCTTGCTCACTTTGCTTTAAAAGGTACCATTTCCTATTTATTATCACTAATAGGTAAATGTAGAATAAGGGTAACACTTTAGAAAAATTGCAAAATATGCTGCTTTCTTTAAAATCTCACCATATTAAAAAATACTGAGGGGCAACCAAACCAAAGTCAAACACTGAGAACCTAAATCCTCCTGTAGTTATTCCTTGGGGCCATTCCCGCTTAACATCTACCCCTGGCTACAGGCCTGCTGCCAAGTTGCCCAGGTCCAAGCATGCCTAACTACTCCAGTCCACGTTATCTCTTTGCATTCTGGGACTCGTAGTACTGGTTTTATATCAGGATTATCAAACTACATGCCCCAGAAAACAAAGAAAACCCCTGGGCAGGAAGGAGAAGCTAGTCACTTGTGGACCTGGAAAATGTAGCAGGGTTGCAGTGGCTATGTTTGCAGTTTTTTGTCAACAAATGTCTTGCACCAAATGTCAGGAACTCACAAGAGTTCTCATGTTTCCTAGGTGCTTGCATGAGCAGCTAATCCAGTCCAGGTTTTGGCCTTTCTTCTGGGACTTCTAGTCATGGTTTTAAAATGTGATAGACAGACACCACAGAAAGCAAAGCTGAAACTTTGCGCATTTGAGCTTCTTACACATGTAACTAGAGAAAACTTGGGAGTTCGGTGAAACGTGTAAAAAACAGGCAGTCATCTCCTGCAGACTGAACAGAAGAATGAGCTGTAGATTGTTGTGACCGAAAAAGATGCAGTTCTCAGGTCCCTGAGTGAGTAGCTTAGCCAGTCTAGGTTTTAACTTTGTATTCTGGGATTTGTAGTCCTGATTTTATAAAGGGGTAAACACAAAGCTGACAAGTTTCCCAGATCCATGCGGGACGTGTTGCTCCAGTCCATGTTTTTTCCTTTGAATTCTGGGACTTGTAGTCCTGTTTTATAATGGAATAAACTAGACTACAAGACCCAGAATTCAAAGAAAAACCCTGGACTGGAGCAGCACCTCATGCATGGATGTAGATAACTTGGCAGGACTGGTGAACAGAACGTTTGGCAGTGGGAAACTTTGGAGCGCTGGAGGTAGTCATAGTTTTGCACCTTCATTCACTGAGAAAGAAAGGCACACATCGCCTTGGTCATGTGGCCAGGAATTTTCAAGGTCTCACATGGTGCTGCAGAGAAGCAAGTGGGGACAGACGTCCTGGGTCCATCTGTGGGACTAGACATGAGTAGCTGATACAGTTGAGCTTCTTTGAATGAATTCTGGTACTTCTAGTTTTAATATTATGAAGGGATAAATAGCACCATAAATACTTTAAGCAACAAAACAAAAAGAAAGATCATGGGCTGGATTAACTATTCACGCAGGGAACTACAACATTTTAGACCTCTGCAAGGACATGAAAGCCTTAGGAATTCTATACGCAATTATTTGCAGGTTGGATGGCAGAGAGAAACCAGAATGCTGAGAAGACATAGCTGCTGGGTTACCCAGGTCCATAGTGAAGAGTTAGTCCATGTGTTGATTGCGATGTATTATATGGTGTGGTTGTGTGACCGCGCTGTGTAATACACTCACGAAACTGTCTTGGGTCCAGTGGGGGTCGTTTGAAAACCCTCTAGCTCAACCCTGGGTAGCTGTGTCTTTGAGCAGCGAGGCGTAAACAAAGAAACTAGTGTAAAACATTTAGACACACCAAACAACAGAATAAGAAAGTCACATAAAACAAAAGAAATCCGACACCATTTCATAAAAATAGATTATATTTTTATACATTTTTAGACACCAGAGCAAAATCCACCACAGGGCTCCGGAGATATAGATTTTAAGTACAACATAAATCTCCGCATTTTAATCCAAAGGGCAAACAAGCACTGACTGTAAAGTTTTGAAACTTTTAAAAACTTGTGTTTGACTACTCCGATTCAGACTGTGTGACCAATTCCAACAGAGAAGGTCAGGGGGCCCACCAAAGCAGTCTCAAATCTAGTTCCACACTTTATTCAAGGACTGCCATAGACTTAAATGGAGTAGTTCTGATACTGAGGATACAGAATGCTGAGGATGCTGAAAGATGCTCTGAGTGCTGTGTGGTCGACAGGGGTCTTCATCGGGTTACTCATCGGTCCACGGTTGAGGTGGGGCAACTCTGGCCACAGTGGGTCGATGTCCCTTGAAGCCCTCTTTGGCCAGCAGAAATCAAGCTACGTCTGAGCTACTGGAGTCCGGTCACAGCAGGTCCAGGAGTTTCCTTTGGCAACCAATCTGCACTCTGATGACTCTCCTGGGTCCGACAGACTCAGGTGCAATTTTGAGCACCAAGGAGTGGTCTTCTTGACTGCACATCGGCAGTCAGTGGCGATTCGGTGAAAGTGGCTACTGACTGGCAAGAATGAGCTACTTCAGCTTTTGTGGCCCTGGTGCTGGACCAGGGAGTCAGCCGACTGACTCTTGAAGTTCACCTTTTATGTCTGGGGCGACTTTTCCATGAGCCAGGCACCACCCCGGCTATTATACGGTTCCTACAAATTTAGTAGAACTGTGTGTTAGGTCAACAAAACTTCACAATACAGAGACTGAGTCTACTCATATCATCAATAAATGTTGGTGTGGCAAGTTCACAGTCCGCATCTAAACTCCTAAACTTACACAGCTATAGATGTTGTCGGTAACCTCGAACATGACCACTCTGATTCCCAAGGAATTCGTTGAAACAGATCTAACCCTTTCGTTGGTTACTTTTGCATGCCCAAGGTGTCACAAAGAAAAGATACAAGAATGCATTTTAAAATGTTTATTGAAAAGATCTAATCCTTGTAAATAAAATATGAGCTGCGACTATTAAGCAGATAAAACACATCATTGTTATAAGCATTATTAGAATGGTGAATAACACAAACAATTCAACCATGTTAATTGTTCCTAATGTTACTCCTATCTATCACCAATTCCTCTACAGTAGCAAGAGCATTTTAGGGAGTACCATTCTGCCAAACTTGTTGGAATGAACTAACCCCATACCTTGGTATGCTGTCTCGGGAAGCCGGCCTCAGTGCATTAACAAAGGCACCCTGTCTGAGTGTGCAGGCCTGCATACTTCTGCTGGAGCAGCTATCTTCCTTCTCAGGATGAAGGTCGGGCCTGCAGAGCTCCATCTTAGTCACAGCTGACACCAGCTTCCTCTAGTGTGAAGTACCTCTCACCGACTTCAGCATGGACGCTGGTTAAATAATAAAACACCAGCCTTATCGTACTGTGCCAGATGCACAGAATGTCTTTATTTAGTCTGGAGAGAAAAAGTTGTCTCCTACGAGCACAAACATAAAACAAGGGCAATGCGTTCTAATATGTGTGACCCTGGAACTTATTGTGCAGACTACAAGGCGACAATGTCTACCAGGAATAAAGGTGTGCATGGCACATTCTTGTGTTAGAGGAAAACATGTGCAAACCACCATTAGGAAAAGATGCTAAGTTAAAAAGGAAACCTAAAGTGGAGACGAAATATAATCTCTACAACAAGGCACAGTCCTCTCTTTGCTAGCCCAAGGAGCAGCGAGTGCAGTCCAGCAGTTGGTGTAGCCTTTCTTGCCAGGTACAGGGCCCAGCAGGGCAGTCCTTCTTCAATCCTCTCTCAAGTCCAGATGTGATCTGAGGTGCTGACTGACAGGGGTGCCATATTTATGCCCAGAAAGTGCCCTTGGGGATGAAGTGGTCGTTAGCCAATCGGCTACCAGGTTCCCTCCCGCATTATGACAACTTCCAGCTATGAGTTAAGTATCAATGGGGTAACCCGCAAATCCACTGGACTCGGTGCAAATTAGTACAAAAAGAAATGTCCCAGTGGAAGATAATCCAACACAATATGCAGCAGTATACATAAATGATCTATGGTGCTAAAACATTTGACAACACCACCTTTAGATTATACCATCAAATGGTTATGATTTAATCTCATCACCAATTAGAATAATCAATTCATATACAAAATACAATACATGTGAATCTTAAAGGTTTAAAATTGGTGCAACCTAAGAGAAAGGGGGAAGGGTTGTGAAAAGTACGTGATGTGAAAAGGGAAAGGTAGTGTACATGTGAACATCAAAATTCAATATTTACAACCTATCCAGCCAGATAACTGGCTACTACATATATGATAAATCATAACATCAAGAGGATGCAGATAAACAATCTCTGTCATCCACGTTTGAAAGAGAGGGATGGTCAACGTTTCGACCCTATGCGTGGCAGGGAGCTTTATTCCTTGCGGGCGGCGTCTTCATCAGGACTAAGACACAGCGATGGGGAAGCACCTATGAAGGATAAGGTTAAATCAGTATGGTGGTGTAAGCAAAGGGTACTGTTAATAAAAATATACTCTAAGGTAATTATTTACCAAAACAGCAAGAAGGCTTCAAGCTGATATTAAGGAGAATGGGCCTCACAGGCTCCTGAAAAACAGAAAGAAGAGACACTGCCATCAATGTCGTGGGCAGGTACGAGGGAGGAGTGTAAAAAGAGAGCTCAAGTAAATCAAACTTACTCATATGACTAGCAGGCATTGATTCGGGTAACGTGAGCCAGGGTTGATGAGTAACCTATGGCTGCAAAAAATGGGAAAAAACCTGAATGAGAGGCCAGCTCTCCGAATGGGCATGACAGCACCACGTTGTAGCAGGGGCCTAGCAGGTGAAAAGGAAATTTATAGGGCTAAATACAAAGAGGGCTATAGCCTGCATACTATTGCGCTTGCCAACTAATCACCGGTGAAAACTGCAATTAGAGACTGAAGAGACAATAACTGCAGTGATTAATGGCTAAAATGAACTGTATTTGTTAAAACAGGGGGGCTGGGCCTTTAAGCAAACGGGCCGTTTACACAAACGGTAAATGCGCCCATAACCTCGTGCTTTGAGGTTTAGTTGTTGATTTCGCACAAGCGCGCTCACATGTCTTAATTGTTTCTATTTGAAGCTTTCCAGTCGTACCACTAGCGTACCTCTGCTTAAAGGCCCAGCCCCCCTGTTTTAACAAATACAGTTCATTTTAGCCATTAATCACTGCAGTTATTGTCTCTTCAGTCTCTAATTGCAGTTTTCACCGGTGATTAGTTGGCAAGCGCAATAGTATGCCGGCTATAGCCCTCTTTGTATTTAGCCCTATAAATTTCCTTTTCACCTGCTAGGCCCCTGCTACAACGCGGTGCTGTCATGCCCATTCAGAGAGATGGCCTCTCATTCAGGTTTTTTTTCATTTTTTGCAGCCATAGGTTACTCATCAACCCTGGCTCACGTTTACCCGAATCAATGCCTGCTAGTCATATGAGTAAGTTTGATTTACTTGAGCTCTCTTTTTACACTCCTCCCTCGTACCTGCCCACGACATTGATGGCAGTGTCTCTTCTTTCTGTTTTTCAGGAGCCTGTGAGGCCCATTCTCCTTAATATCAGCTTGAAGCCTTCTTGCTGTTTTGGTAAATAATTACCTTAGAGTATATTTTCATTAACAGTACCCTTTGCTTACACCACCATACTGATTTAACCTTATCCTTCATAGGTGCTTCCCCATCGCTGTGTCTTAGTCCTGATGAAGACGCCGCCCGCAAGGAATAAAGCTCCCTGCCACGCATAGGGGTCGAAACGTTGACCATCCCTCTCTTTCAAACGTGGATGACAGAGATTGTTTATCTGCATCCTCTTGATGTTATGATTTATCATATATGTAGTAGCCAGTTATCTGGCTGGATAGGTTGTAAATATTGAATTTTGATGTTCACATGTACACTACCTTTCCCTTTTCACATCACGTACTTTTCACAACCCTTCCCCCCTTTCTCTTAGGTTGCACCAATTTTAAACCTTTAAGATTCACATGTATTGTATTTTGTATATGAATTGATTATTCTAATTGGTGATGAGATTAAATCATAACCATTTGATGGTATAATCTAAAGGTGGTGTTGTCAAATGTTTTAGCACCATAGATCATTTATGTATACTGCTGCATATTGTGTTGGATTATCTTCCACTGGGACATTTCTTTTTGTACTAACTTCCAGCTATGTGCGGCATCTTAGCTATCCCAGAGTGCACTATTCTGCCCACTCTGAAGATGGATGGACTATTCGCTTGGTGTGGGAAGCTTGGTAGCCCACCCTAGAGGTGTAGCTAACTGTGGGCTACACGCCCACCGAAAAACTCATTTGGCCACTGGTTTCGCCTCTCTGTTCCTATCACCCGCCTGTCTACTTGAACAAAAGAGCAGCCCCTCTTCAGCATAGTTGCCATTTGGCCATCAAAAGCGGCTTCTCCTTTGAAGCTCACCTTTTGGGCCAACACCCTGTGTGGCTTCCTGCAAGTTGGACTCATTCACACTCCTCCCCAGGAAGGCAGAAGGCTGTCTGGTTGCCAGCATCTGTAAATGGCCACCATATTAACTGGGCAACAGAGGGGCAAATTGAGCATCAGGTAGTGTTTGAGGCCATGATTAATTTGATACCTTAAAGTACCAACTTTAGGAGTCCCAGTCATAACCTAGCAGGGCTGAGATGCCAACCTGCAACTCTGAACTTGCTAATGGGGCTACTGGCCTTCCACAGTAAAAATAATAACTTGGGGTTTTTACTGCTAGGACAATGTAAAATATATGTCCAACTTGATGATATATAGCATCCTGCCTTAGGGATCGATAGGCCTTCTATAGGTATGACTTATATATGTCATTAGGGGAGATTTGGGCTTTGTCATACGTTTAAATGGCAAAGTCGAACTGCAGTGGCAGACTGAGAACAATGTAGTGCTTTGTCACACTCAGGGTGCCACAATGCCCTGGGTACCCTTGGTAACATATACTAGGGACTTATGAGTAAGTTAACTTATGCCAATTGGTGGTAGCCAATTCAACCTATACTTTGTAGAGAGTTAAAACACTGGCTCTGATGTTTGGTTAGCAGGCCTCAGTGCACTCTCAGAGTTGAAAAACCAGCAGCTTCAGTCCAAAATGTTGGGGGTGATATTGGAAAAAAAGGCATTTCCTTACCGTCCAGTTCTGTGTTTTTATTAGATTTCTGGAATTGTAGCCCTGATTTTAGACTGAATTAAATTAGACTAGAAGTCCCAGAATTCTATGAACAAAAACATGCCTGACCTAGTCACACATGGACCTGGGATACTTGGCAGCTATGAATGTGGCACTTTAACCCAAGTGGTTCGATTTAGAGCACCATGACTACAACTCCACCAATGTATGTTTGTTAAAATAAATCAATTGATAGTAACAAGTGTCCTTGTAGCATGAACCTATCTTGTAACTCTAGCCACAGTAATATGTGGTAGATGTCCAGTAGCTTCAGACCACACGCAACACCTGAACCAGTCCTGACTATTTAGTCAACTGCACCTTGTATTCTTAGACTTGTAGTTTCTTTTCACATTTATTTATTTTTTAGAATCTATGTATTCATTTTAAAAGCCAAAATATAGATACTTTGTGTAATTAATGTGTAAAAGGTTCATTTCTCATTTGAAACAAGTTTCATTTTAAAAACTGAGAAAATCCATTTAAAAATCAATTTAATATTAGACTTTTACATTAACAATTTACAAATGTTATTTACCATCTAGGACTTAAAACATAGGCATTTCACAACACGTGTGAGCATGTAACGTGCTATTTATTGAAATGTCAATCTGACATTTGTTCAAATATATTTCTGGGCGGGTACAAATGTGTACCCCTACAAGGTGTTGTTGGAATCCAGTCAGTTTAGCGGCTACTGTGGAAATCTGTGAGCACAGTGGTTCTTAACCGTTTAACTTCTGTGGACCCCCACTGAATCATTTCTGGAATCTGGGGACCCCACTGCGTCATCATTGGAAGCAGGGGACCCCTGGCCTAAACAATTTCTATGATTTGAACCTCAAAACAATACACAAAAATACAAAAACAAGTATACACCATACAAATGTTCAAATATTGAAATATTTACTTTAATTCACAATCAATTATAGATAGGGTTTTCACATTTTCAAGTTTGCTTCTTTATTTGTATATAATTTATTAATTTTAATGTATTAATTGTAATATTATTTAATTTTGTAAAAGAGTTGCGGCCCCCCCTGGGGGGCCCTCAGACCACAGGCTAAGAACCACTGGCAACCTGAAGTCTTTGGTAAACTTGAGGCAGGGTTCACGCTGCCCTTCACTCTTCTGGTGTTGATAAATTAGCACGATTTAAGTCCAGATAACAGGTGGGCCATAACATTTTGATATCTGCACAAACCTCTATTTTCACAGAGCTCAGATTTAATAGTAATGTCCCTCTGCTCTACTTGTCATTGTGGATTTACTTCTATAATGATGAGAAAAAAAACAAATGCAGACTCCGAGGTTTGATTCATCAAGCATTGGCATAACAATTGCGTTCGGTAACTGTATCGTCTGTTATTAAAGAGCTGGGGAGTGGGAAACTGTGGTGTAACATGCTGCGTGAAATCTTTTTGATACACTATTTAGTATTTGCGGCAACGAGCCTTAGCTACGACTTACCGACATGTCATTGCGCCATCCTTGACCTGTTCAGACGTTTTAGTCAAAAGCACTGGGTGCGCTGCGTCTCTAAGTCTCACTTTTGTCTGCTGTAACCATGGGCTTAAATCTCCCAGCATTCCGAGCGAGGTTGACGTAAAAGCCAGTGGTGGCACGTGGCATGGGGCCCCGCTGGTAGCTACTGGCATTTTTAGCTAATTAAAGTCCCAGCTTGTCGCTAAATTCTGGTACTTAAGTTTCAATCTTTTTTATTTCAGTTTTTCAATATAGATAACGGCATATGCTGTGACCTGCATTTGGATAGCATGTGTTACAGTTCAGGTAGCGTGGCGCATTCTTAAAAGTTTATCTTCTGCACTACAAGTCCCAGAATGCATCGGTAGAAACCGGTCTGGATCAGATACCCGCGCAGGGGGCGGCTAGACCCTCGGAGGGTTGGATCTCCGTCACAATGTGCTGTTGTGCTCGGTATAGTAAAGTGCCGATGCAGCTGTTTATCCCCCCCCAGTGCGGAATGTGCCCTCCAAGGTGACTGTCACAGCTGGAAGGCGCTGGAGGGGGAGGGGACTCAGGGAGACGCGAGTTAATTAGATGTGAAAGTGGCGGCGAGGCCGGTCCAGCTGACTAACTTACCAAAGTTCACGGGGACCGGCTCTCTTGTTCCCTTTTCATGACCTTTGAGATCCAGAACTGCTTATCCACGATCATTCCCGGGGAATCTTCGGCCTATCCGAGCTGCCCTGTCTTGATAAGGCCCGGAGGGCGGGTGTTTCCACACAGCCCTCCCTCCCCTGCAGCCCTCTGGACACCTTTTCACAGGCAGCACTGGTGTCCTCCGGGGGCGATTGCACACTCCGGTATGTTTGGCCCTTCTGGACCTACGGCAGCACGGTGGGTTTTGCTGTTAATGCACGCGTTAACGCCGATGATTGCGTTTTATTATTGTAAGGGAAGGTTCCAGCAGGGTTTGCGAGGGATTGGCCCCGCCACGTCTGACTTGAGAGGGTCCCTATAGGGCTCTATAACCGCAAACTTAACTTTGCAAGCAAAAACACTAATCGACGTCATCCCTTAGGTAATCCATGTCAGCGAAGCGGTCCTCGTTTGTATTTCACCTGTTTACTTCATCTTCATACCCTAAGAGTGTTTCTTTATTCCGGATGTTTGTAGTTTTTTGTTCATGAAACATAGGACTATGTATAGTGTGCCTACTGTGAAATGAGTCACCCCAAGGTGTCTAGGGGAGATCAGTTGTAGGGGTGTGTACATGATGGGGCTCGATTGAGGGCTCTGAAGTTGAGTCTGAAGGTGGAGTGTGCCTCATCCTGGATCTCAATGAGTCAAAAGGTGTTCAGACTACATGCACATCCAATCATTGGCCTCTCTGCAGAGCGATAGTCGCGTGTGTATGAATTGGAATTACCATTTTATGTGAAAGTGTGAGAAGGCGGTATGCACAGCTGTTGAAACAGTGACAGCGCCAAAAGAAAATATTGTGTTTGCACGGTTGTGTGTAAGAGGGTCTGCATGGTTGTGTGTGTAAGAGAAAGCATTGTAAATGGGTTAGTGAAACAAGGAGCAACATTCAGAAGGTCAGTGAAAAAACTGGGTTTCTTTCCCTCCACCCCCTCCCCCCACTGGTTCTCTGGGTTTCTTCCCCCCCCCCTTGCCCCCTGTTCCCTGGGTTGCTTTTCCCCCGTTCTCCAGATTGCTTTCCCCCCACTCCCACCCGTTCTCCAGGTTGCTTTCCCCCCACTCCCACCCGTTCTCCAGGTTGCTTTCCCCCCGTTCTCCAGGTTGCTTTCCCCCACTCCCACCCGTTCTCCAGGTTGCTTTCCCCCCTCCCACCCGTTCTCCAGGTTGCTTTCCCCCCCTCCCACCCGTTCTCCAGGTTGCTTTCCCCCCTCCCACCCGTTCTCCAGGTTGCTTTCCCCCCTCCCACCCGTTCTCAGGTTGCTTTCCCCCCTCCCACCCGTTCTCCAGGTTGCTTTTCCCCCCCTCCCACCCGTTCTCCAGGTTGCTTTCCCCCCCTCCCACCCGTTCTCCAGGTTGCTTTCCCCCCTCCCACCCGTTCTCCAGGTTGCTTTCCCCCCCCCTCCCACCCGTTCTCCAGGTTGCTTTCCCCCCCTCCCACCCGTTCTCCAGGTTGCTTTCCCCCCCCTCCCACCCGTTCTCCAGGTTGCTTCCCCCCCCCTCCCACCCATTCTCGGGGTTGCTTCCCCCCCCACCCGTTCTCCAGGTTGCTTTTTTTCCCCCTGCCCCACGTTCTCTGGGTTGCTTTCCCACCCGTTCTCTGGGTTGCTTCCCCCTACCACCTGTTTTCCAGGTTGCTTCCCCCCCTCCCCTCCGGATTGCTTTTACCCCCACCGCCCCTTCTCCGGATTGCTTTCCCCCTTCCCCCCACCAGCCACTTCTCCGGATTGCTTTCCCCTCACCCGCCCCTTCTCCGGATTGCTTCCCCACCCCCTCCCATTCTCTGGGCTGCTTTCCCCCCTCCCATTCTCTGGGCTGCTTTTCCCCCCACCCGCCCCTTCTCCGGGTTGCTTTCCCCCCACCCGCCCCTTCTCCGGGTTGCTTTCCCCTCCCCCATCTCCAGATTTCTTTCTCTCCCTTCGCCCCATCTCTGGATTGCTTCCCCCCCGCCCCTTCTCCGCATTGCTTTTCCCCCCTCCACCCCACCCGCCCCTTCTCCGGATAGCTTCCCCCCCACCCACCCCTTCTCTGGGCTGCTTTCCCCCCTCACCCCCCCACCCGCCCCTTCTCCAGGCTGCTTTCCCCCCCTCACCTCCCCACCCGCCCTTTCTCCGGGCTGCTTTCCCCCTGCCCCTTCTCTGGATTGGTTTCCTCCCCCCCACCTGTCCCTTCTCCGGATTGCTTTTCCCACCTCCCCCTACCCTCTCTTTCTCTGGATTGCTTTCCCCCCCCCACCCGTCCCTTCTCCGGATTGCTTTTCCCACCTCCCACCTCCCCCTACCCTCTCTTTCTCTGGATTGCCTTCCCCCCACCCGCCCCTTCTCCGGATTGCCTTTCCCACCTCCCCCCCACACCCCCACACCCTCTCTTTCTCTGGATTGCTTCCCCCCCACTTACCCCTTCTCCAGATAGCTTCCCCCTTCCCGCCCCTTCTCTGGATTGCTTTCCCCCAATACCCGCTCTATCTCCGGATAGCTTTCCCCTCCTCCCCCCCACCCGCCCCTTCTCCGGGCTGCTTTCCCCCCTCCCCTTCTCCAGACTGCTTTCCCCCTTTTTCCCCCACCTGCCCCTTCTCCGGGTTGCTTTTCCCCTCCACCCGCCCCTTCTCCAGGTTGCTTCCCCCCTACCATCTGCTCTCCGGGTTGCTTCCCCCCCCCCCTCCCCTCCCGATTGCTTTACCCGCCCCTTATCCGGGCTGCTTTCCTCCCTCCCCTTATCCAGGCTGCTTTCCCCCACCGCCCCTTCTCCGGGTTGCTTTTCCCCACCCCACCTCCCCACCCCTTCTCCGGGTTGCTTCCCTCCCCGCCCCTTCTCCGGATTGCTTTCTCCCCCTCCCCGCCCCTTCTCCGGATTGCTTTCTCCCCCTCCCGCCCCTTCTCCGGATTGCTTTCTCCCCCTCCCGCCCCTTCTCCGGATTGCTTTCTCCCCCTCCCGCCCCTTCTCCGGATTGCTTTCTCCCCCTCCCGCCCCTTCTCCGGATTGCTTTCTCCCCCTCCCGCCCCTTCTCCCGGATTGCTTTCTCCCCCTCCCGCCACTTCTCCGGATTGCTTTCCCCTCCTTCCCCCCACCAGCCCCTTCTCCGGATTGCTTTCCCCCTTTCTTTTCTTCCCTTCTTTCTATTTCTTTTATTTTTCATTCCTTATTTGCTTCTCTTTTCTTATTTCCTTATTTCTTTCCTTTTTTTCTTTCTTTCATTTTCTTCTTTATTTCCTACTTTCTTTACATGCTGCCTTCTTCCCTTTTTTCATTCCTTCTTATGTTTCATTTTGCCTTCTGTAATTTTCTCTTTTTTGCCTCCTTTCTTTTTTCTTTCCTACTTTCATTCTTTTTTTTGCTTCCTTTGCATTCCTTTTTACTTTCCTACATTCCTTTTTTTTTTTTTTTTAGCCATCTATTTTTGCCTTCCTTCCTTTCCTCCTTTCATTTGTTGCCTGCCTTTCTTCCTTCTTTCCCTTCCTTCCCTTCTTTCTTGCATTTTTCTTTCTTTCCTTCTTTATCAAAGGCAAGATGCTGACAGACCAATTGGCTTTTTTAGGTCTGTGTTTTCCAAGACCTTTTGATGTTTCTACAAGTATGTAAAAACACTTTCTTAAAAGCAGGGTCTGAGGTTGCGGTAAGACGAGATGAAAGGATTCAGCTTTGAAGTTCAGGCATCATTTACTTTGCATCTCATCTCCTTGCAAGGCAAAATAGCTCATCTGGTAAGAAAGGAAGGTAATGAGGATAGGAATTCTATAGCTACTAACCAATCACATTGGCGGATACTCAACTTTACTGTTTATACTGCCCTGGTTGTAAGGACAGTTTTGGGAAGATGGGCAGAGGGATGTGGATAGTTGACAGAGGTGGAAACATTTGGAGATGTCTCTGATCTTACATGTGAAATGCTTTCAGTGCTAAGCAGAAGGCTTGAACCTCCCAGTTTTGCTTGTTAGGGAGCCACTGCAGAGGCATCAGAGAAGGTCTAACAGTCTTTTTAGATCGACTTGGTCTGTACTGAGCTGAGATCTTGCTATTTAAATGGTTTCTTGATGGAAGGCTGGGGGTAATGCTGTTAACTTTGTATTGAGACATTACAACAATGCGGACCACAGTATCCGTATGACTCAGAAGAAGTGGAAAGACAATGCTACTGATGATGCACAGATGACAAGTAACACATTTTGCTAAAATATTCAATTAGTGTTTCAATATTACGTTTGCATTATAGGTGAAACTTAGGTTATGCACTCTGTTGTGTGAGGGTACGGGGGCCCATAGATGTGGGCAGTGAAGTGGACATAGTTTCACAGGATTCATGTAAGAAACCTCTCTGGTAGGATAGGAATGAGAGAATAGTAAGGAACTTTTATATGTGCTTTAGCTGAGCTTCACAACTCACTACCAGAAACGGCCCAAATCCGAGAACTCCTAAGGTATCCTTGTCTTGTGTATAGTCGCACTGGACAAACTCAGAACTTACTCTTCGTGCAATGCTGGAGTGTGTAAGTACTTACAATTAAAAACAATCCATACAGACAAGACCATGACATGTTGGTGGCAAGACGAAGCTGTGAAATGGTGAAAAGATAGCTATGGAATATTACTAAAATACAATGGAGAAAACCAAGTAAAATTCAGTATAGCTATGTTCAATTGACCTTAATTGGATCAGCACCTTCTATACAAGTGTGAAAACCAAAGCAAGTCCACGGGGAAAAAATTGAAATGTAGCAACATTTTTTAAATGTCATTCTATTTCTGTGTTTGTAAGGCCAGAAAGTAAAGGTAGGTTGAATTGCACAGATGAAGTCAGCCTGGTATTGAGCGGCTGGCCTGATGGAAAAGGTACCTTTACACATTTGTAGTAGAGTGTAATCCTCTTTATTAGCATTTGTCATATTGTTTAATCTGACGCATTCTTCAGAAAGCCAGGTGGAATCCACAGGGGGAATCTTTGTTTAGAAAAAAGATGAGTGTAACTTCAGCAGACGTTGTATACTCTGGGGCAAAATGCCATTGGTTGATCTTTCTGATTATCCTTTTATGGCGTCTCTAACATCTCCAGTGATGGATGGTTCCATGGCTTTCGATTGTCACTGCACCAGCTCTATCCTCTACTTGCTCCTAACAGATCCCCTTTTATCATGACAAAACCTATACTCAGCCTTCCATCCACCAACACCCGCTTCCTCTTTTTACCAATTACACACAACCATAAAATCCTTACACGCCACTCCACTGCCTCTTGTGTTACCTATTCCAGTGATCAAATCTAACACAAACACTCATAATTGTTGCCCATCCCCTCTTACACACGCATACTCTTCTCCAAAACACATCACCACCCCTGTACTATTCAAATACCACTCACCAGCAGTACTGCCCATACAAATCTTTCACAGAAAACAAAAACAATATCTACTCACTACTCCCTGAGAGATCGCCTGTCCATGCACAACTGTTTTGAAGGCCTCCCAGAGTGTCTGGCCAGACGCCACTGCTTCTTCATTCTCTTGGAATTATTGGTCAATTTCTTTTGAGATTCTTTCTTTTACTGCTGGGATGCGGAGGTGACAAGGATTGATTGGAGCTTTTCTTACCCCTTGCCGTTCTCCTATCACCGCGCAGGCCCATATCGGCGAGTGGTCCGAAATGCCCCGTGCCAAATGTCGGATCTCTTTAATGCTCCCCGTTTGGGCTGCTGGAGTGAGAATATAGTCGATCCGAGAAAAACTGTTGTGTGCCCCCGAATGGAATGTGAATTGTGTCTCACTGCGGTGGTAGACGCGCCACACGTCCACCAGTCCCATTGCTTCCAGGAAGTTGGGGAGCCACAGTTGCAAGGGCCCTATGTCTCGGAGAGGGGGGGGGGATGCCGGTCAAGTCTCCCCGATATGACAGAATTGAAATCGCCCCTCACTAGCAGCCGCCCCTCAGGGAATGTTCGCATAATATTACCCAGGTCTTTAAATGTCGACACGTAGTCCCGGGGGAACGTATATTGCCATTATGGTGAGTGCTGCTCCCTCCCATCTCCCAGACACAGCGGCGTATATGCCCTTTGCATCAGTTCAGGTATGTTCGATCGCCATGGGGAAGGACCGCCGTGTCATAATGTCCACTCCCCTGGAACCTGTGGTGAAACCTGAGTGTGCTACTAAATGGTAACCCCACCTGGCCAGGGCCTTACAAGTATTGCCAATTAAGTGTGTCTCCTGAAGCCCGCCCATCTTTTCAGTTGGCTTCTATTACTGTCCTTTTCAAATCGTTGCTTTTAATTCGTGAATAGAATTAGTAGTCCCTCCTTGGGACCGCCTTGTCTGCATTTGTAACCTCCTATAAGGACTGGACTTTTTACTTGTGGTGTTACACGGTCTGCTTTATGTAGTCGGTGAGCACTATTTTCTTTAATGATATTCCCCTATTCCACCCACGACGTTGCTGCACGCCGCCCGCTTTTATATGGTTTTTAGTAATGTATTTATTTAATTTACAGCGCGATCCGCTTTAACTATAGCGGTTGCGCTTATTTATTTAATTCATTTACGGCGCGGTCTTCTTTGAAGTGGCCGCGCACCTTTATTTTCTTCTTGAACTTGTCCCTTTTTATATACATTCTTTATTTATTTTGCCAGCACTGCACGCTTTTATTATAGCGGCCGCGCACCTTTTTTTCCCCTGAAGAAGCAGCCAACGTCGGCCCCATGTCTTTTTTTTAAACAACAACAAACCTGCCCCACTCTGCCCCCTGTCATCCTTCAATAGCAGTCGGAACCAGAAGAAGCCATCTCTGTGGCAACCAGCAGCGGCGAGCAGTCATGTTTAGAGTCGTATTTCACTTGTATGGGTAAGTAGAAATGCTAGTTTCACTTCTCATCGGGTACATTAAACTTGTTCAGCCCACAAATGTGTTTAGCTGGATGACAGCTACTTTTCAATCAGGCTTGATGCCAAGGCAGCTCAGTTTGATTACACGAGAACATTCAAAAGTTCAAGCATTTGCAATGCAATAGGTGTTGCATTTACGAGCGTTTCGTAAATGCGAGACCTATTGCATTGGAAATGCTTGTTATAATTCAGAATTTGTTCTGGGATAAATTGGAATACAACTACTAAAACATAAAGCAAAACAAAACCAAAAAATACCTGGTCTGTATAAGGCACTGATGCTTGGAACTGGGAAATGTGAGAGTTCTTGTGACACCAAGTTAACAGTTGTGGCCTTTTGTTTAAGGCCCTAATGCATCATGGGAGTTGTAGTTTACATTAATGAACAGACCTGGACTGATGTATCATGGCAATGATTTAACCCCTTCAGGGCTCATGACTGAATGGGTCCGTCATGAGCGCCAGTGCTTCTGTGCACATGATGGAACCATTCCGTCATGTGCACAGGCGCACAAAATCCCTCAGCTGCAGACAGCAGAGGGATTTCCTTTTTTTAAATTTTTTGCCTTAGGAGGTGAGAAAGAGGTTCCCCAACCTCCCGAGGCTTTTTAGGTCGAGCCTAGAGTCAGGGCGGGTGCGCTGCGAGACTTGTTGTAGTGGAGTAGCCAATAGAAGCCCCACCCACTCTCCTCCCATATTTGCGATTGGCTTGTGTCATTGTCCTTCATAAATGCTGTTGTCTGATTCGTAAATAGGCTTGTTAGTCTCTCCTTAGTGCCACCTCCTCTTCATTTGTCACCTCCCATGTCGACTGGCCCTTTTACTTCGGTTGTTACACGGTACCTGTGATTTAGAATTTAAGCACTATTTTCTTTACCGACTTGCTCTTAGTGTAGGCACGACTTGCTTTGGTGCCTTCTTTACCCCCCTTTCTCCGTGCCCTCTTCAAACCTCCCCCTCACCTCCACCCACCCCCCTCCTTCCCCCCCTTTTCACTTTTCCCTGTCCTCCCTCCTGTTGTCCGATGTTGATTCACGGCCGCCGCACTTCCTCTGCTCTTTGCTGGCACTGCTCGCACCGCCCCCCCCCCCCCACCCCGCCCCCCTCAGCAAGCAACCAGCGGAGCTGACGTGTCACGAGTGTGATCTCCACAGGAGCACAAGACGAACTGCACATGTGATTTTCAAGGATTTTGGAAAAAGCCGTCTTTGGGCGACCCACGTTAGCGAGGGTATTTGACCACATTCTGCAGAAGAATTAAACTTTTCTGTCTGTCTCCAAAGCAGTTCACCTGGGATCCGTGCAGTCCGCATTGACATGTGCTTCCTACATTCTCTGGGGAGCATATTGCTGTTTTTCGGATAAACGAGAGGTGCCCAGGATCACAGATGTTTGGTCGAGTGGGGGAAGGCGAGATTTGGGCTCAAGTTTCCTCTTTCGAACACTTCAATTAAGACAACAGAACACATTTCACATGTGTCTCCCAAAGTACTTTTAAAGTGCACTTAGTGATTCAATTTGCATCCCTTCGGTATGAAATGCAGCACTTTGCAGAATGTGTGCCAAAAATCAAAATACATGCTATTGAGTATTTCAGGACCGAGGCAGCCAAGAATGTCCTGCGCATACATACTGTAACCCTCGCATGGCTTCAGATGTATTGTAGATACAAAGTCTCATTGGAGATGGTAGAAGCTATTTCCTCTCATAAATGTTCTTCTGTGATTTGCCATTCCTGTGAGGTGTTGACTTTCACGGGATTTTGGCAGTGTTCATAAAATAGCTCTGCTTTTATCCTTCGTCGAGCGGTCCACCCTCCTAACAGTTTGTTTTATTTATCTGTGTTCTCAGCTTGGAGTCCTGCTTTCTGTAATAAAGTGGCTTAATTGAAAAGCACGGCGAAAGCACCCGTATCAGAAGGTCTTCCTCTCAATGTATGTTCTATGTGTATAGCGCGCCCAGATCAAGTGCATCTAGGCGCTACCGAATTTTTGGAAGATAAGAACAAGTGAAGTATAGTGGTTTCCCAAGATCAACCAGTTTGGTCAGATGGCAAGCCGGAATTCAAAGGTGGGCTTTCGACAATAGTCGCTGGACTAACCACTAACTTTGAGTTCCTCAGTAGCGTTCTAATCGTCATAAAGCACTTAAAAGCCCCTTCAGGGGTGGTAAGCACTATATAAATGCATTTGCAATACAGTGGTATACAATGGGTTCCTTCACTTAGCCTCTGGATTACAGCTCGAGTCCGTGAAAAATACACTCGGGTGCGTCTTATGTTTGTAGCCTTTGTGGCTACTATTTATTAATAAGCTAGCAAATCTGTCAGCAGCCCAAAGAGCCCACTTCCTAGCCTGCTCCAGTGTCGCCGAGCTGTGCGTGATATAATACAAGATGCATAGCGTATCGGAGCGCATCATAACATAACCCTGTCTGCTGGCGGTGGAGAGAGGGCAGTAAATACTGACCATTGAAATAAAATCACAGACTGAAGACCATAGGCGGTCTTTTCCAACTAAAAGGCTAGGTATGGGGCTGCAGAGACCCCCATGTCAGTTCTACTATATTGGCCTGTAGCCCAAGGCTCTCGGAGCTGCACGGGTCATTGCCACTGATTTTGGATGTAAATGTCCAGTAGAAGTACAAACTCGCTTACAATATAAGTACAGTGCACATGAGTGAAATTTACAGTATGTAGCCCTTAGTTGCGCTGGCTAGACTACTTCATGGTGCTTTATTTGTTAAAAGAAACATGAGAATGGAAGGTGGTTTGCCCACATACTGGTGCGAAGGGTGGAAAACAGATTTTTTTTTTAAAAAGGCTTTCTGTTTCGAAAGTTGACCACTTAAGAAGCACATGCCCCTTGCTTTAGCTATACCAGGCCCACCTAAAGAGAAGTACCGTAGAACTGACTCTGGCCTCAAGCTGCTCCTTTGCACAACAAACACCCCCTCCCCTCGAGCGAAAGACTAAAATGGGAACCGGCTGTTTCCAACTCCAAGGTCCGAATCCCTTGCCTGACCCCAAGATGGCTGCCACAGTGTTCCCTACCACGTCGTGCTACTCCTCTGAGAAAAAAACAGACTTCGACCAGACCTCGATCACATCCCCCATCCGGCCTACCCTTCAGGATACCGAATCTGTGAACCTATCTCTGACCGTTGAGACCTAGCTTTTTGGCCGATGCCCGGTGGAGCTACTTGATAGCTATAGAGGAGATGGGCTGTGGGCTACCCCTTCGGCCGTCACCTACCCAGCCGGACATTGGGCAGACCTTACTTCGTCTCTCCGTCGTACTCTTCCTCCTACCCTTTACTCCACCCACTTTCTCCTTTATGCTCCATTTATCCCTCCTCTTTGCTCTCTAATTGTTTTCTCATTGAGACCTAGCCGCTTGACTGATGCCCGGTGGAGCTACCTGATAGCTATAGAGGAGATGGGCTGTGGACTTCCCCCTCGGCCGTCACCTACCCAGCCGGACTTTGGGCAGACTCTCCTTCGTCTCTCCATCCATCCTTTCTCCCTCCTACACCTTTACCCCACCCCCTTTCCCTTCTAAGCTCCATTTATTTAATCTTCCGACGCTCTTGAAATGTTTTCTTGTAACTGATGTAACTTGTAACTGATGTAATTTTGTGGAACCTTATGTAAAGCGCTCTGATACCTCCGGGTCTAGCCAGCGCTATATAAAACTCAAATACATTTTTAAAAAAACTGTTGGGTAAATAAAATCTGTTTTTTGCACCAGTGCTGTCCGCAGGCCCAGGCTGGTGGGAAATCTGTTTCCTTTTAGAACTATTCCAGTTACAGTTAAATACATTGAGTCTACCGCAAAGATGTTTGTAAAGCTGTACAACCCCCCAAATAAAATAAGTTAATTATCCACTGTAACCCAAGTCTTCCTATGTAATGATGCATTTCATAACCATGCTGGTGAAATAGTCGAAACTGCTTTAGTGTTTCGAAGCTCCAGTGCCCCCCAGCTTCACTCACAGGCACAGCTAAACTAACAAGTTGGACCCCTTGTAACCAGCCTTCTAATAGGAAGATATACATGACGTCAAGAAAAGGAATGTACATACATATACCTCGTTCTAGCTAGATGGATTGCAAGAATAACAAGTTACACAGTGCACACACCTTTTCTAACAACAACAAAATGAATGCCTGGTTTAGCCTGAGAACCTTTATCTACTGACACTAAAACTGCTAGTTAACTACCCTTCGAGCATCTTTTCCCCTCACTGTACCACACTAGCACCAACAGGACAAATAGCGTCTGTGGTTGTTGACCGTGTTAGACAGTTTTTAGGTCTCGCCTAGCATTGCAGCGCACATGCGCTGCTCGCTCTGCGAGACATATTGTGGTAGAGGAGATTTCAGAAGGGGACTTGAAGCCCCGCCCATCATTTTCATTGGCTGGCGTCATCGTTTATGCTAAACGGTGGCCTCCGATTGAAAATGAGGCTTCTGTGTTAACGCCCTGTCTCCTTTTGGGACGGCCCATCCGGACTGGATCGTTTGCTTAACGGCTGTCGTGAGGGTATTTCTTATCTAAAGGAGGCGTGTAGTGGCGGATCATGTTTCCGAAGTCTGGTTTTTTTCTTCTTCTAAATGTGATTATGTCTGGCAGTGACGACATTACAAAACAGCACCACGCACAGTCTACACCGGAAAAAAAAAAAGGTTCACGCTACTGTATTTTTCCTCACCCTAAATCTAATGTTTAATTTAAACAGATTTCTGTGCTGATATACATACACCATCTCCCCCCTCTGCCTCCAGAGCACACGTGCGCACCATCTCCCCCCTCTGCCAGCCGCCCAGGCTCCCTTCAACTCTTCAACCAGTCACTGCTCAACACCAGAGTCCAGCCTTCCTTTGTTGTTTATTGAGGTCTCAAGACGCCCCTTCACGCCCAAGGGGCTCCTTTCGCTTGGCCTTGCTGTAGTGATGTGCTAACAGTAAATAGGTGTGAGATCACCATCACTGCAGATATAGGTGTGAGATCACCATCACTGCAGATATAGGTGTGAGATCACCATCACTGCAGATATAGGTGTGAGATCACCATCACTGCAGATATAGGTGTGAGATCACCATCACTGCAGATATTGGTGTGAGATCACTATTACTGCAGAAATAGGTGTGAGATCACTATCACTGCAGATATAGGTGTGAGATCACCATCACTGCAGATATAGGTGTGAGATTACCATCACTGCAGATATTGGTGTGAGATCACCATCACTGCAGATATTGGTGTGAGATCACCATCACTGCAGATATTGGTGTGAGATCACCATCACTGCAGATAATGGTGTGAGATCACCATCACTGCAGATAATGGTGTGAGATCACCATCACTGCAGATATTGGTGTGAGATCACCATCACTGCAGATATTGGTGTGAGATCACCATCACTGCAGATATTGGTGTGAGATCACCATCACTGCAGATATTGGTGTGAGATCACCATCACTGCAGATATTGGTGTGAGATCACCATCACTGCAGATATAGGTGTGAGATCACCATCACTGCAGATATATAGAATACCTACGTGTTCAGTATACGAGAGTTTAAGCTATTGGCATTGTAAATGACAATGCCTTTTATTTATGTTTTAAAAACTAAAACAAAAATAAAAGGCATTGTCATTTACAATGTCAATAGCTCAAACTGGTGTAAATGCGCGACCTATTGCATTGCAAATGCTTGTTCTTTCTGCAGTCTGCTTAGATTTTAACTTGACCCATGTCTGAGGCTGTGCTTCTTCCAGTTCTGTTTTTTGTAGCCAATAAGAGCAGGCCTTGTTTGTGTTAGGGAGGCTTGATCTGCCTGCATTGCTCTTGCTGCCTGTGGTGTATGTGTGTAAGCTGCATTGATTATAAAAAATAAAAAAAACTAAGCAAAAACAATTGTTTGACAGCCCTTCTTTATTCTGTCCTACAGGTGAGCAACCCACTCAAAAGCCAGAGGCCCAATCTTAGTGACATAAAATAGCTTAACAAGATCTCGGCCACTGCATTTTCCGCATAATTATGGACTTGCAACATAATCCATCATCTGCTGCATAATTGCTACATTTAATTCATAAAAATTGATTCTAGCTCAAACAGATCAAAAGTTATTAAAACAAAAGTAGTAAAATGTAATTCCACGCAGTGTCACACTCTTTACAAAGATGAACTGAGGACCTTTCAGTTGCTGATTGCTGTATTCAGGTCTTAAAATTGGTACAAATAAGGTGCAACTATGCCCAGACAGATTTAATAGGTATTAAAATGGTAAAATAACATACTGTCAAAGATGGTGCCACATAATTAGCTTTTTCTGCTACATAATTTTGTCAATCCAGTTGCACAATTTGGCCCTCCCTTGCGGCATATTTCCTGGCCCTGTTTATATCTATATGAAGTGTGTTATTAAAGTAGAAATCATTGGCGCAAACCCAAAACAAACTGGCATCCCTTCCTATGCTTCACACCTCTCTAACTCTCGTTTACTTTCCCTATTACTTGATCTAACATAGCTGCCCACCATCTTACATTGGTAAATTAAAAATGTCTGATGTCAGAATGCATGCATGTAGATGCGTTCACTACGCCTGTTAGCCACCACCACCACCCTATTGACAAAGCCAATAGGTCTCCCATCGGCGAGACCTTTTGGCATTGCCAATGCTTTTTTTGTGTGTTTGTTTTGTTTCAATGTAATGACGATCGCACGCATGCCGTGCTGACGTCACTACATTGAAAATGAAAGTTAGTTTCAGTTTTTACTGTTTTGGTGCTCATTGGGCTATCTCAGCCCCCCGAGCACCGAATTGCATGGGAGAGGTATCATTGGAAAGGGGAGAATCTCCCCTTTCTAATGGTATCCTTCCCTAGTGGATCCCTGCTTGGGGATCCGCCCAGGAAGGCGATCCCGTGCATGGATCCACTTAATAGGCACAAGGGAGGGGGGAGCGGCCCCTTGGACAAGACCCTTTGCTCCCCACAGAAAAACTGGCATGATCAGTCCTTCTACCCCCCCCCCTGGGAGGCAGAAAGCACCCTAGATGCCAGGGATTTTTTTTTAGGTCCGGGGTGGGGGCTGCCCAGAATGGCATGCCAATACCCCACCCCCCTCCCCAAAAAAGGCAAACGTCTTTCTGCCTCCCCAGGAGGCAGATGTGGGCAATAGCCCCTGATCTGCCCCCCGGTGGGCCAGAAAGCCCACAAGGCACCTGGGATTTTTTTTATTTATATATATATATATATATATATATATATATATATATATATATATATACACCTAGGGGTGGGGGCTACTCAGAATGGGTATGCCAATGCCCTAACCCCCCCCCCCCAAAAAATGCCACAGTCTATTTCCCCGCCCCCCCCCGGAGGCAGATGGTGGCAGTTGCCCCTGATCTGACCCCTGGGGGGGTAGGCAGAAAGCCCACTAGGCACCAGAGATAATTATTTTTTTAATACGTAGGGGGTGGGGGCTGCCCAGAATGGGCATGCCAATGCCCCACCCCCCAAAAAGTTGCCACAGCCTTTCTGCCCCCCCCCCCCCAGAGGCAGATCGGGGCAATAGCCCCTTATCTGCCCCCCCGGGGGGGGCAGAAATCCCACTAGGCACCAGGGATTTTTTTCTCTAAGTTCTGGTGTGGGGTTTGCCCAGAATGGGGATGCAAAGACACGTGCCTCCCCCCCCCCCCCAAATTTCCACAGTCTTTCTGCCCCCTCGGGAGACAGATGTGGGGTGGGGTGCAGAGATCCCACAAGGCGCCAGGGATTACGCTGGCTTTTTTTTTTTATTAGTAGGGGCTGCACCCCTACCTCCCCAAAAGAATAGCCAATCTTTCTGCCCCCTTTGGGGGCATATCAGGGCAATAGCCCCCAATCTGCTTCCCACCCCCAGGGCAGCAGAAAGCCCACTAGGCACGGACCTTTTTTATTCGCAATGTGCCTAGCTGTGGATTTTGGGCCCTAGCACAGCCGGCGCCTAGGAAAAGCTAGCAAACCTGTACATTTTTGAAAACTAGACACCAAGGGGAATCCAGGATGTGGCTACTTGTGTGGCTCTCACCTGGTTCTGTTACTCAGAATCCCTTGCAAACCACAAACATTGTAAGAAAAACACATTTTCCTCACATTTCTGTGATGGAATGTTCTGAAATCTGCGTGGATCCACAAACTTCCACCCACCCAGCATTTCCAAAAGTCTCCCGATAAAAATGGTACCTCACTTGTGTGGGTGGGCCAAGCACCTGCGACAGGCAAGGGCCTAAAACGTATTGTGGAGACATCAAAATGATCAGAAACGACCTGGTTTTGCAAGGGGAGCACATGAGGTTTTGGTCCTGGGCTCGGCGGCCAGCTAGTGAAACCTACAAAACCCAGACATATCTGAAAACTAGAGACCCGGGGGAGTCCAGTGAGGTGTGACTTGCATGGATCCCCCAAAGTTTTGCTACCCAGAATCCCCTGCAAACCTCAAATTTAGCTTAAAAAATCAAATTTCCTTACATTTTTGTGTGGGATAACCACGCCGGCAAAAATGTCCTACCGCCCAGCGTTCCCCTTGGTCTCCCGATAAAAATGATACCTCACTTGTGTGGGTGGGCCAAAGGCCTGTGACTGTGAAGGGCCAAAAACGTAGGGATTGAGGCTATAGCACAGCGAACTCTAAGCGCTAAATATTTAAAAAAATAAATTTTATGCGATTCTGCATTGGACACCCACACAAGTGAGGTATCATTTTTATCAGGAGACCAAGGGGAACGCTGTGTGGTAGGACATTTGTGCCGGCACATTGATTCCATACACAAATGTACGGAAATTTTGATTTTGATTTTTTTAAAATGTTGTTTTAGCTAAATTTGAGGTTTGCAGGGGATTCTGGCTAGGAAAACATTGGGGGATCCACAAAAGCCACACATCCCTGCACTGCCCCGGGTGTCTTTTTTTCAGAAATGTGTGGGTTTGGTAGGTTTCCCTACATGGCCGCCGAGTCCGGGATTAAAAACGAGGGTGCCCCTTTGCAAAACCAGGTTGTTTTGTGATGGATAATTCTGATATCTCCACAATACGTTTTGGGCCCTTCCCTGCCATGGGTACTTGGCCCACCCACAGAAGTGAGGTATCATTTTTATCGGGAGAACTGTGGGAACGCTGGGTGGTAGGAAATTTGTGTCAGCCTAATGAACCCACAACTTTCCCACACAGAAATGTGAGAAAAATGTGGGGGGGTTTTCCAGCTAAATTTGAGGTTTGCAGGGGATTCTGGTTAGGAAAACATAGGGGGATCCACGCTAGCCACACCTCCCTGGACTCCTCCGGGCGTCTAGTTTTTGGAAATGTCTGGGTTTGGTAGGTTTACGATGGTGGCCGCTGAGCCGGGATAAAAAACGCAGGTGACTCTCTCACAAAACAAGGTCTTTTTCTAATCGATACTTTTGAAGTCTCCACAGTACTTTTTGGGCCAATCCCTGTCGCGGGAACTAGGCCTACCCACGCAAGTGAGGTACCATTTTTATCGGGAGACTCTGGGGAATGCTGGATGGCTGGAATGTTGAGGCTCCCCACATATTCCAGAACTTTCCATTGCAGAAATGTGAGGAAAATGTATTTTTTGTTTTTTTACTAAGTTTGAGGTTTGCAAGGATTCTGGGTAACGGAACCTGATGAGAGCCACACAAGTCCCCCCATCTTGGAATCCCCTGGATGTATAGTTTTCAAAAAGTAGGTTTGCTAGGTTTCCTTAGGTGCCGGCAGAGCTAGGGTCCAAAATCTACAACTAGGCACATAGCAAAAAAAGGGTCCGTTTTCACTGGAAAATGTGATGTGCCCACATTGCGTTTTGGGCCCTTTCCTGTCGTGGGTACTAGGCTCACCCACACAAGTGAGGTGCCATTTTTATCGGGAGACTTTGGGGTATGCTGGGTGACTGGAAATTTGTGGCCACCCGCAGATTCCAGAACTTTCCATCACAGAAATGTGAGGAAAATTGTTTTGACAAAGTTTGACATTTGCAAGGGATTCTGGGTAACAGAACCTAGTGAGAGCCACACAAGTCACCCCATTCTGAATTTCCCTGGGGTGTCTAGTTTTAAAAAATGTATAGGTTTGCTAGGTTTTCCTAGATGCCGGCTGAGCTAGGGTTCAAAATTCACAGCTAGGTACATTGCAAAACAAGCGTTTACAATGTAATAGGTCTAGCAATTGCGAGATTTTGAGCTATTAGCACTGTAAATGGCAATACCTTTTATAATATTAAAAGGCATTGTCATTTACAATACCAATAGGTCAAACTTTGGCAAAAGTGAGACCTATTGTATTGCAGAGCGCAGTGTCTGTGAAGCGGGCGCCGCGCTCACCAATAAGGTAAAAAAGAAAAAAAAAGAAACGGAGCACAGTGTCCCTGAAGCGGGCGCTGCGCTCGCTCTTAAAGTCTAAAAAAGAAAAAACAGATTGCGACAGTCCTAAAGCGGGCGCCAAGCTCAGCATGCAAGTTTATTAAAAAAAAAAAAAAAAAGATGAAAGAAAGTGCAGTGTCCCTGAAGCGGACGCCGCGTTCTTCTTCTTAAAAGTAATTTTAAAAACAAAAGCGTCTCCATTGTACCGCGAGTGCTGTGGGGGTAGGGGGCAGCCACTTTTAAAGTTAGAGCAGCATAGCACTCCCATAAGAAAAGCATCCGCCATTGTCCTGTGTGGGTGCGCTGCAAATACAAAAAGCAGCTGCCATTGTCCCCATTAGTCAATAAACAAAATAGTGCTCACCCACTTATAACGCAGACCATGTAACAAGCCAAGTAAAAGGTCCAGTCGTTATGGGAGGTAACAAATGCAGACTAGGCGGTACCAAGGAGGGACTAACAGGCCTATTTACAAATCAGAAGCCAGCATTTACGGAGGACAATGACACAAGCCAATGACAAATATGGGCGGAGAGTGGACAGGGCTTCCAGTGCATACTCCAATACAGCATGCCTCGCAGAGCGAGCAGCGCATGTGCGCTGCCTCTAGACTCGACCTAAAAAGGGTCAGTTTTCACTGGAAAAATGTGATGTGTCCATGTTGCGTTTTGGGACGTTTCCTGTCTTGGGCACTAGGCCTACCCACACAAGTGAGGTACCATTTTTATCGAGAGACTTTGGGGAATGCTGAGTGTGTTGAAATTTGTGGATATACGCAGATTCTAGATCTTTCCTTCACAGAAATGTGAGGAAAATGTGTTGTATTTTACCAAGTTTGAGCTTTGCAAGGGGCTCTGGGTAACAGAACCTGGTGAGAACCACACAAGTCACCCCATCCTGGATTTCCCTAGATGTCTAGTTTTCAAAAATGTATAGGTTTTCTAGGTTTCCTTAGGTGCGGGTAGAGCTAGGGTCCAAAATCCACAGCTAGGCACATTGCGAAAAAAGGGTCTGTTTTCACTGGAAAAATGTCATGTGTCCGCGTTGTATTTTGGGCCGTTTCCTGTCGCGGGTACTAGGCCTACCCACACAAGTGAGGTACCATTTTTATCTGAAGACTCTGGTGAATGCTGGGTTGGTGTAAGTGTCGTGTAGCTCCTATAAAAAGTATACAGGATCTGCGCGTTTAGACAACATACACTGTAGGATTGGTGTCTGACTGATTCCGGACACCCCCACCGGGTATGCTGGCTTTTTGTACCAACTAGCTCACAGTGCCACTAGAATCTCCTCTTACCAAGGAGAGAATAGTTCCAAGGGGTCCTACCTCGCTGTATTACTGTGTTGGCCTAAGGATGACGTTGGGCATGAACTTTGTACATAGATATTATACAGGAGATGGTAGTCCTGCTGTGCTTCCAAGAATCCTCATGCATAATGTATGCGATTTCGAACTACGGAAAACCCGCTTTCTGAATGCTGTGTCGTATCTAGGTAAAAGGTCAGTCCCTGTAAACCGTGACAAGTGTAATGTAGGGAAGAATATAGGTGAAGGGTAATGAAGTTACCGGGGCCTATATTATGATACCTATATGGAATATAACATAAGTTTGTGCCTCCTCACAGATTCCAGAACTTTCCATCACAGAAATGTGAGGAAAATGTTTTTTATTTTTTTATTTTTACAAAGTTTGAGGTTTGCAAAGGATTTTGGGTAACAGAACCTGGTGGGAGCCACACAAGTCACCCCATCCTGTATTCCCCCGGGTGTCTAGGTTTATAAAATGTATAGGTTTGCAAGGTTTCCCTAGGTGCTGGCTGAGCTAGGGTCCAAAATCCACAGCTAGGCACATTGCAATAAAAGGGTTAGTTTTCACTGGAAAAATGAGGTGTCCACGTTGCGTGTTGGACCGTTTCCTGTCGCAGGGACTAGGCCTACCCACACAGGTGAGGTAGCATTTTTATCGGGAGACTATGGGGAACACAGAATAGTAGAACAAGTGTTATTACCAATTAACTTTCTTGCATTTCTGCCAAATAGTATACAATTTGTAAGGAAGAAGTCATTTTGAAAAATTACCTCTAATTCACATGCTTGCAAGGGTACCTACAATTTTGGATATGTGCAAATAACCACTGCTTCTAAACTCTATATTTTGTTCCCATTTTGGAAAACTATAGGTTTCCAAATGAATTGCTATATACCCAGGACACAATGAAAAACCATTGCAAGACGCAGTTCAGTTATTGGCTCTGGGTTACTCGGGTTCGTAGTGAACCTACAAGTCCTATATATCCCTGCAACTAGAAGGGCCCAGCAGATTTAACGATGTATTGCTTTAAAAAATCTGTCATACTTAGAAGAAGTTACAGGTGAAAACGTTGGCACAAATGGCTGTTTCTTTCAACTCAGTTTCAATATTTTTTTATTTTCAACTGTTAGTTTCTATAAAAAAAAACTTGAAGGATCTACACAAATGACCCCTTGCTGAATTCAGAATTTTGTCTAGTTTTCAGAAATGTATAGCTTTCTGGGATCCATTATTGCTTTCATACGCATTTCTACCACTAACTAGGAGGTTGTAAGCATAAAAAATAGCAAAAATGGGCTATTTCCCAGTAAAATGCCAAAACTGTGTGATACATTTTGGTTTTCTGAGACAAGTCTGCCTGTCCCTGAAAGCTGAGAAGATGGTGATTTTAGCACCATAAATCCTTTGTCGATACCATTTGCAGGGAAAAAAACATGCGCTTTCTTCTGTGGCACTTTTTTCCCATTTTAAAAAAAAATGTATTTTGGCCAATTTCTGGGTCCCCTCCAGGGAAATCCACAAAGCCTGGGTACCTTTTAGAATTCTCAAAATGTTGGCAAGAAAGGACGCAAATTTGGCATGGATACCTTATGTGGACAAAACGTTACAGAGGCCTAAGCGCGAACTACCCCAAATAGCCAAAAAAAGGCTTGGTACAGGAGGGGGAAAGGCCTAGCAGCAAAGGGGTTCAAGAACTCTCATGCTTGGAAACATGGTATCTTGTGGCATGGAACCCACTGCTATGTTCAACCGCATTGCTCTGCTTTGGAGAAGTAAACCGCGCTCTCAAATTTCCCAGTGTTATGCATCACTAGCTTATCTAATACAGGTTTTTTTCTTTTTGAATTCTGAAATATTCAGTCCTGTTAATCTTATTATAAAATCTGTACTTCTATTCCCAGAATGGAAAGGGTGAAGACATCGTTCCCTAGCACATTAGTGAAATGCTTTCAGACCTCGTTGGAAAAACCTAAAAAGCTGGGAGCAGACCTCTAGATCAGCATCAGGAGTGGAATGAAAGGAACTGATGTCGGCGGTCAGGGGTGGCGCTTAAATGTGGCTCTGCTCTGTCACTTCTGGGGAGTCTGAAGCAGTGCTTAATTTAGGTGTGGCCAGCCGGTACTCATTTTTGGGGATCAGCACTTATTTGACTTTGACCCAGAGCAATAGAGGTGAAAAACACAAGGGGGAAAAGGAAGGAAGGAAGAAAAGAAAGACCGAAAAACCATGGCACAGGGAGAAATCAGAAATCTGCAGGAGTGACTGACTCAGTGTACAGCTTAGCTTACTTGCAGGAGGATGATCAGGGTCCGTGGGGCCTTGTACCTCCTTCTAATGGGTGCTTTCATTTGAGGTCCTGTGCTGACTGGGCAACCTTATTATGTGGCTTCTTTGCCCCTGTGTCCACTTTGTAATACAGAAACTCTCATGAGGTGATTCCATGCTTGACCTGACACAGGCACGCATTTCTCACTGGCATGATCCACCTTCCACCAAGCATCTGCTATCCATTCTGTAATACCAAAATGACTGAGCCCGCAAAACGTGGGTACCAATGCCTGTTGTGCCCCTGTAGCACCATGTGTATTGCAGCCACTGGAGCCATACTAACGACTGAGAGAACTATAAAAGCTGCTCCGCATCGCACCCTTAACTGTGTGTGCCTGGAGCAGAGAGAAGCCGTGCACTTGATCACAGAAGGAAACTGGTTATCGCAAGTGAAGATACTGTTAAAGTTGGAGGCAGCTTACCACATGCAATGGCAGTCCCTGTTCTTGTGGACACGGAGGGGCGTTGATGTCTGCTATGTTGAGTGTGAGGTCTCTCTAGAGTCTTGCCTAGCTCTCGAGGAGTCACTTCTGGCTTTTTCTAATGGATGTTCGACGCACTCGTTGTCTTAGGATGGCATCTACCGAAAGGGCACCATTTAGGATTCCATGTTCTGCATGCACGGGTCAGGATAGTTTCCTCATGTTGAACGGGGTTTCTCTAGCAGCACTCAAGGGCATCATGTCGCCCCTTCATCAGTTTATAATTAAGATTCTGATTACTGACCCAAGATGGAATCTTTTGTTTTTTCCACCAAGAGTTCCCAATCCATCATGGTTCCATTTTTCACTTTTGGGTAATTGCCCTTTCCTGTTTTCCTGGATATATAAAGGTTTCTGGAGTCGCCTGCTTTGTGTCAAAATGCAGTCAAAGTTGTCAGCAGCTCTTCATATGTCGTCCGGGTACCTCTGCTCTGTTTCTCAGTCTGTTTTTACTTGCTCCTTCATCTACAAATCGTGACTCCTGCATTTTGTCAGGTTGCTTTCAGGAGGTTTTTCTGCCTCTGGGTTTTTCTTCCTGTATTCTGTGGCCCATTTTAGCAGACACTTGTTCCTTACACATAAAGCCTGTCTGGAAACATTGTGTCTACTAAAGACATCGGCCAGACCTCGACAGGTTGCAGTACCCAAGTCACCAACGCCAGAGCCAAGTCATGGATCGGAGTGTGGATATGGCTGTTTCACATCAGTGGACTCGAGAATAAAAACAATTGCTTGCTTAAAATGCAGCCTTAGATCAAACCCTAACTGTCTGAGTCCATGACGTACTATAGTCCAGATTCTCCACAATTCTCTGGCGATCCTGTAAGATTTAAAGAATTTGTATATCCTCGGATTGTCCACTTTGCTTTTAGACCAGGTCATATTGCCTCAAAGTTGGATGCTTGATTTTCCCTCTTACTGGTGCTAGGCTTGGTGCCAACTAAAGAAACATGTTTGTGTGACTATGCTACTGCCTTAATTCAGTGTAAAAGAAGGTTTGAGTACCCTGAAAAAAAGCTCAAGAAGTGATCTGCAATTCAGATGCTCTTTTGTAGGTATATCATTCAAGTTTTCTTTCGACTGAAGTTATCTTCCTAGAAAAGGTCATCTGACATGCTGTGTATTTTAACTGTATACCATACATTCTTCCTCCTTTTGGTGGATGGTCATCCAAAGTACGGGATCAGTGATGTCTGTGATTCAAGATTTGTTTGCAATCCACCTCAATACTCGACCCATCGGAAGGATTATCCTCCTAGTAAAGGTTTTGGTTCCTGCCTTTTCAATTCATGCCCCCGCCTTAATTGGTCGGTTTTGCCACGCTTTCCAGGAAAACCTTGAATCTCCAGGAGACGGTTGTAGGAAGCCGGCTCTGTATATACTATACCAAAGTAAGGTATAGTGTGCACAGAGTCCAGTGGATCCCCAGACGCTAAAGTAGATAATACTAATGCTCTAATTTTTGGTAGTGTGGACGAGCAGTTCGGCTCATCAGAGGGCTGTGTTAAGCATTTGTTGTATACACACAGGTAAGAAATTATTACAATGACTAAATCCGAGACCAATTGGTTGTAACAATATTATTACTTTTTGTATATTTATTTTATGGAACCAAAGATACTTTGTTGCAGTAAAACACGTTTTGCAATATCACTGTTTTTCAATATCAAAAGTGGACACAGTGCATTTTTCAATCAATAAAGGGAAAGGGGGCGACCTGCCATAGAATCTATGAGTTGGGTGAGGCCACGGGTAAAATGCTTGCTTGGAGCGGCGGGAGGCCCCTCAGAGATGGCTGTCCCTTATCGAGACCGACGAGGGCGACCTGGTGACGGACCCACAACACATTGCTGAGGCATTTGCCTCCCATTTCACTGCCATATACTCTTCCACGACCCATACAACCCTGCAAGACTCCAGAGACCTCCTGGCCACTATCCCGGTGACTGTACTTGCCCCAGACGACAGTGAATCCCTGGAGGGCGACCTTACAGAAGAGGAAGTTGTGATCGCCATCAATGGTATTAAATCGGGCAAAGCCATGGGCCCCAACGGGCTCCCCATAGAGCTGTTTAAGTCGGCTTCCTCCAAAATAACGCCTGCCCTCCGTGCCATGTACTTGGAGAGTTACCAATCTGGATCGCTGCCTCCGGATTTGATGCTGGCCTCCATTGTTGTCATTCACAAACCGGGCAAACCAGCCACGAAATGTGAATCTTACCGTCCCATCTCGTTGCTAACAGCAGAAGTCAAGATCTTAGCCAAGGTCTTGGCCAATCGCCTGATTCCAGTTATCTGCAAGATTGTGCACCCTGACCAGTCGGGCTTTATGCCCGGCCGCAATACGGCCCTTAATCTCCGTAGACGCCACAGGGTGATGGGGAGAGTCCACACTATCGCAGAAGATGCGGCATTGTTGTCGCTAGACGCCAAAATGGCGTTCGACACAATTGAGTGGCCCTACCTATTCGCACTTCTCGAACGCCTGGGGTTCGGCCCCCACTTCATTCAGTGGGTCAAGCTGTTGTACACAGGCCCCACTGCCCAGGTGGTGGTCAACCACCACACTTCCCAAAGCTTCCACTTAGGGGGCACCCCTGCCTAGTTCCCCTCTCTATCACCCCTCATATTTGCTTTGCTATTGGAACCACTGGCGACCTGGGTTAGGGGCGACCCCATGATCTGGGGCCTGAAGTGGACCGACCAACATGAGGATAGGATATCACTCTATGCGGATGACGTCCTGCTCTACGTCGCAGCCCCCTCGGCCTCTATCCATAGAATCTTACATATTTTTGCCATTTTTAGTGCCCACTCCGGCTGCACAATTAATTGGACAAAATCCGTTCTGTTTATGCTACAGGGCCCTACACCGTGGCTGCCGAAAGAGACTAAAATCATGGTTGCATCTGATGGGTTCCACTACCTCGGCATTTATATCACCCCACACCCAGATCGTTTCTATGATGCCAACCTCCGAGCCCCATTGGCCAGGCTTCGTAACGACGTTTCACATTGGCGGTCGCTGCCTCTCACTTTGCTCGGAAGAGCGGCACTGTATAAAATGCTGGCTCTTCCTCGGTTCCTATATGTGCTGCAGAACACCCCCCCCCCACAGGGTCCCGGATGCCTATTTTGTAAGCGAGGTCAGGACACTTCTATGGAACGGAAAAAGCCCACGCATTGCAACACACAAATTGACTAGGGGGTGGTACGATGGTGGGATCGCGCTTCCTGATTTGAAACAGTACTATTGGGCCTCCCAGCTGGCGGTGGTCAACCAATGGGTCTTCGCCCCGCAGTCCAAGCCGGCTTACCGCACAGACCGATGGGTCATGGCGAAGGGAGGCTATCATCGTGCATTGTACTCCAACCCAAAACGGCAACATCTCACTGGCCCCACGGCTCACACAGTGACACTTTGGCACCATGCCACGACAAAATTAGGGTGGCACAAGAAACTCAAATTGCTTACTCCCTTATGGGAATCTGAACAACTAGGCAGGTTGAGTAAATGCCCGGGTTTTGATAAGTGGGACCTAATCGGTATCTCCTCAGTGGGGGATCTTTGGAAACGTAAGGCTTTGGTTCCCTTTGCTGCTCTCTAAAAAGAATACCAGCTGGCGGAATCGGAAACTTTCCGCTACCTCCAAATCCGGCATGCGCTTACCTCTGCCATTGGCAGTGACGGGGATTTGCCCGAGGCCTCCCCGCTGGAGGATCGACTTCTTACTGACCCGCTGACACGCAAAGCGGTCTCACTCACCTACCGCAAACTGATAAATAACAAACCCGACCCTCTGGTGCGCCTTCGGCAACTCTGGGAGACTGACTTAGGGTACCTCGACGACCATGACTGGCAGGAGGCCCTCTCCTCCCCCAGGGAAGTTGCCATCCCAATGCGCCTATGCCTCATACAACTCAAAATCCTGCACAGAACATACTTATCAGCGCATACACTGGTCAAGATGCGCAGACGCCAAGACTCTAGGTGCCTCAGGGGATGTGATGGGGAAGGTACCTTTTTTCACACGATTTGGGAGTGTCAGCAGCTTCAGCCCTACTGGGCGAAAATTGTTTCTACCTTGGAGCGGGTGTGCAGGAAAACGATTGGCTGTTCTACACGTCTCTGTCTACTGAACGTGTGGGAGGCCACAGACTTAACTCAAACAGAACGCACATGGGTGTCCTTGGGGTTCGCTCTTGCAAAAAGGAACATCGCTCAGGGGTGGGGGGCAGGTGATATACCCATGTATTCAAAATGGGTCAAGGATTTGGACAATGCAATGATTGCCGAAAAGGATGTATTTACACGCAGAGGTTGCCCTGCCAAATGGGACAGCAAATGGGCGAAATGGAATGCATCTCGGGGGGGGCATTTGTATATCTCCTTCAATTGAATTACAGAAACATACCCATGATATTGACCTGCCTATTGTTTGAGGTGATCTGTCTAGTGCATCATTTATAAGTTCTAGACTAGTGTGGTCGGATGCGGAATCTAATAAGTCAAAAAGTGAAACTGGTACATTTCTTTCCTCTGCTTGTATGTGTTTTATGAAACAGCAAAGGAGGAACCTATACATGTGCATTTTTACAGGGTGTGATCTTCTTGTAGTCATAGCGTTAATGGCTCGTGAGTTCTCTCCAGTACGAAGAAACTCAGAGGCCGCTTGAAGAAACGTGTCAATTGCTGGTAGATGTCTTATTTCTTCCCAGGAGTCATGAAGTATTTTACTTATTCGGTCCGCCTCCCCTGTGTTGCTCGGAGTCGGGTCATAGGGGCAGTCGGGAATTGTTTTACCTGGGTCTGGACCTACGGCACCCCCTTCTGGAGTGAGAGGTGGTGCGTTATGTTGTGAAAGGGGTGGCGGAGGCAGAGGGTGTTGAATGACTGGAACTTCATAGGGTGGTGGAGTATCTAAGAGAAAATTAGTAAAAGTATCCTCTGGTGGTGGGGCTGTAGGCTGTGCTGATGCAATGTTAAGGTTTTCAGGTGCAGATGGCAATACAGGATAAAAACCAGTAGAAATGGCTGATTGTTCCCTTTTATTCCTTTCACTAACTACTTCTTTCCCTATTTCTTGTAACTGTTCTTTCTTGGCCTGCTCTGACATTCTCTTACCCTTTTCAACTTTATGCAATTCCTTCTGTTGCCTCCTATGGGCTTCTTTTCTCCATAATTCTACTGAGTCACTCTGTGACTGGCGGACTCTCTTTTTCTTCCATAACTGTTCCTCTAATTTCATAATACACTCCGTATCAAAACTACCATTTTCAGGCCATCTATATCTGAGTTCTAGGTCTTTAGTATATTCTACCCATAGATCACAATAAATAAGTGCACCGACACCATGTTTGGCATACATGAAGTGTCCTGGAGTATCCCGAGGAGGAAGGGGAATTTCCTTCTCAAGAATACTCCTTTTGGTTGCCATCTTACGTATTTTCGAGAAAATAGGCATGATGGCAAGACTTTCAAAGATTTTAGAAGTGAGAAAAACATAAACAGAACAAATATCTTTACCGTACCCACGAAAGAGGTGAGTCCGTCTTTTATACTAGTTTAGTAGTCCTCACAAAATAAGTGAGAAACCCACAAAAAACATGTATCTTTACCGTGCCCACAAGGTAGTGAGTCCGTCTTTTATACTAGTTTTAGTAGTCCTCACCAAAGATAGGTGAGAAACCAAAAACGCGTATCTTTACCGCCCCACAAAAGCTGTGGGTTCGCTTTTATACTTTTCAGCAGTACTCACCGAAAAGTAACTGGAAGGCCTCTTGAAGATTTTGGGAAAACGCGGCGCGCAGTTTCAAGGTGGGATTTGTAGAACCTCGGACTCGTCTGCTTCGCAGGTTGGGCTTTGGTTCAGGACGTTCCGCTATTTCCTCACCGCCTCGTGTGGATGCTGGGCCGCAGTCGGTCCCCTCTTCGCCTCGAGGGAGTTAGCGGGAATTCCCCGCGTTGTGCACTTTTGAAGTCCGTCAACGGTCAGGAGGGGACAGTACCGGGTCCAATATCGCCGGCGCGTGGGGGAAAGGGAAGGTCCCTGTTCGGGCGCCAATTACTGTGGTAAATTAAATTTACTTATTACCTCATTTCTGAATTTCTATGCTTAATAAATCATAATTTCTTGTCAATGCAAAGCGAGGAGTCCGTGGTGCTCAAATGAAGGAGGAGAAGACCAATAACTCGAGTTAAAGGGAGCGCTTCCAGCACCAAGCGGGCACAGGAGCAATCTCTCAAGTCCCTCTCTTTAAGTGGGGGATCTTTATTTTCAACAGCAGAATATTTATACAGTCTTGGTCACGAGGCAAAATAGAGGAACAAACAGGTCGTGGCAGATAGAGGAACAAAGATTCAGCAAGAGGAGCAGAGTGTGAAGAAATGGGGGCGTGTCTTAGGCTTCGTGAGGGGACTTGCGATGTGAAATAGTCTGACAGTTGGAAGGGGAAGGCTTCCTCATTTGGGGGTTTGTGCTCGTGCTTCATGTCAGAAACATGAACCATCTCTGCGGGGGAGCAGGAACTCATGTACTGGTTTCCCGGACTTGGCAGAAACCACAGAGACAGATGGTGAAAATGAGGAAAACCAGGTGCAGGGGTGTCGTGCTCGTGCTCGGGGTCTTGGGACACCAAAGGGTGAATTAAAAACAAAATGGTGTCGGCTTTTAATGTGGGCAATTATTAATCGCGCAAAGGGGATCGCGCAAAGGGGCATAATTAGATCGCGCAGAGGGCAGCGAAGGGGCATAATTATAGATTTTATTTCCACATTCCCTCCTTGCCCCAGAGTGTACCTACATTATATCTCAATTTGCATGAGATCATTTATACATTCTTGTAACATGATTCTTTCCCTTTCTCTCTGCTGGACAAATGGTTTAGGAATGCATTTTGCAGCGCATAGACCGCATAGGGCAGGACCACATTGGATGCAAAGGCAGCATCCAGTTATTATCAGGAATATTATGCCTGCTGCTGACAGCAGTTGCCATCCCCAGGACGATATTATCTTCCAGAACCAGTCAGACCACGTCCAAGTGCCAGGTTCTTGATGTAAACTTACGGCTATCTTGTGTAATTTTGTTATGGCCGTGTATACAGATGGGGAATTATCAGGAATAAATATACAGCAGCTAGAGCCTATAATTTTACAGGCTCCGCCTCTGTCAGCCAAGATGATGTCAAGGACAAGGCGATTTTGGAGAGTAACCAATCGTATGGCAGACTGCTCCTGGGTTAAGCTCCCCAGGGCAGACGCCGTCTGGTTTACTACAGCCTCTAAGGTCCTTGTCAACCTGCGTATAAGCTTGCTGTTCTGTACAGGGCCAACAAAGAAGAAGAACCCTTTGTTAAAATCTGTATACTGTTCCCATGAGGTTTCCGTTTGGTCAACCAAGGAGGTATCGATCGTTCTTTTATGTCTGACATGGGGCACTAGGAGGTCTCTGTGGTAAGTGGATGGGGCCACAAAGACAGGGGGTAACAGGAATGCTATATAGCAAGTTCCCCCCAGTTCAAGGGCAGCTGCACATAGGCCGTTTGGCCACAGATGAAATAAGTATGGCGAGATGCTAGAAATGAGGACTTTCCTCTGTCTTCAAAACTTATAGTGGTATGACAGTCACTGTGTCCTAATGGAACAGAGCCATTTTTCTGGATGCACAGGTGTCCTTTTACTGGTGAGACCGAGATGGAAGGGGAACCAGCATTCTTTTTAGGTTTGGTATTTAACATCTTGTAGGACATGGTCATGTTCCCTTGCTTGTATTCTTCACTTTCTAGGACTGTACCGGTCGCCTGAGGATCTCCCTCCTTATTAGGGTAACAGGCAGTATTGAGTACCTTGTTTAAATCCCCCCAAGGCCACCCATTCTTGCATGAATTATTTCCGTCAGGGCAGGAGGTGGGGGTAGTAGCGTCAGCTGTTATTAGGGCGAACCAGGCTTCACAAGTTCCATTATAAGAGAATGGGAAAGAAAAAGAGGCATCCCTCCCTTTTTCTGATGAGGTGGGATGCGGCCACATATCCAACAATTGGTGCTATTACTGGCTTGCTGAGTGTGGTGTAGCATCTGTATGAAGGTATTGTTTCGCAAGGCTAGTCTATGGGCTTGTTCATGAGGGGGTAGGTCGTGATAGGTGTGTTCCTGAGTGCTGTTGGGTGTATGAGAGGTGTGTTGTGTTGGGGGAAAAACAGTGTGGAGAATCCAACCAAGACACGTCATAACTGCCATGAGGAAAAATAATACTGTCAAACATATAATAGGACCATTATGTCTTTTTCTAGAGTTCATTTTTTTCTTTTTCTCCCACATAGTCAAGGTGTTAAAATCCATTCCCATGCTCCAACCGCTTCACCACTGGACCGACGCCCAATGGACTTAATTAGCCAGAGTCCGAATGGCAGACCTTAACTTTGATTTGTAATCCTGTTGTGGGGTTAGTTCCAAAGGCAATAAAGATTGTTCAGTCACAATGTCAGTGGGATTGGCAGGGCCATCAGCAACAGTGTCTTTTTGTCCAAAATGTTTCCGGCAGTGGCTTGCGTGGAGCCAGCCCTTCCTGCCCTCGACCTTCACTGCTGTCCGTGTTGTTAGTAGTACGAGTCTTGGCTTCTTCCACCTGGGCTGGAGGGGACTGGTCCGGTCGAAGTTCCTCACGAGGACCCAGTCCCGGGTCGGATGGCGTGTTCTTCCGGGTTGGTTTTGTCAGGGAAGGTGGCAGCAACCTGAGAACGACAAGATTGGAGTGCAGACATCAAGGAAGCCAGGTAGTCAGTCAGCATAGTACTGTCAACATCAGTTATTCTTTTAGGCCTTGGCGTACCCCACATATTTGGTGGTCTGCCAAAGACCACTTCATATGGAGATAAGCCAGTTCTGGAATGGGCTACCATACGCATGTAGAAGAGGGCAACCGGTAAGGCTACCATCCAGTCCACGCCTTTGTCAGTGCATATCTTGGCCAATTTTGTCTTCAAAGTTTGGTTGTGCCTTTCTACTAGACCTGCTGCATGAGGATGTCTTACACAGTGAAACTTCCAAGTGTACCCTAACAGAAGAGACACTTGCTTCATGAGTTCAGAGGAAAAAGGTTGGCCGTTATCTGAGTAGATGACACGGGGCAACCCATACCTCGGAAAAACTCTCTAACTAATTGTTTAGCAGTTGTCGTTGCAGTGTAATCTGGGACGGGATAGGCTTCTGTCCATCTGGTCAGAGCACACACTACAACTAGCACATACTTGTGACCTCTACATCTCTCCATCTGGATATAGTCCATCTGGAGAACTTCAAATGGATGGTCAGGGGTTGGAATCCTCCCTGTTCCACCTTTGTGCCTTTTCCTGGGTTGAACTGATTACAAATCATGCACGTTTTAACTTTTTGTTTGGCTGCAGCTCTCAAATGTTTGTTGTGCCATATATTCTGTATGCTGTCTAACATTGCTTTTTCTCCCAGATGTGCTGGTCCATGTATGGTGTTTACCATAACTTGTACCATGGCATCCGGTAGAAACCATACTGCTCTTTCAGGTGTCATCCAGCCTTGATCTGTAAGGACCCCTCCTTTTTCCTTCCATTCTAGCAGTTCCTGTGGTGTGGCGTGACTTTGGACATCCTGGATGTCAGAAAAGGGGTCTCGTATTGTATATTGGCGGTGTGGTATACTTAATTCTGTGTTTGCTGCTAACTTGGCTGCACTGTCTGCAGAATCATTTCCTTTTGATATTTCATCTGTTCCTTTTGTGTGCGCTTTACATTTTAGCACTGCGATTTTCTCTGGTAACTGACTGGCCTCTAAGAGGGCAGTGATGAGTGTAGCATGCTGTATTCTGAACCCATGTGATGTGAGAAATCCTCTCTCTTTCCATAATGTACCGAAGTTGTGTACAACTCCAAAGGCATATTGTGAATCAGTGTAGATGTTAACTGACTTTCCTTTTGCTAAGTGACATGCTCGTGTTAGGGCTATGAGTTCTGCTGCCTGTGCCGACAGTATCTCTATCTTGTGTGCTTCTAAAGTGTCTGTACCATTTGTGACGGCATAGGCTGCTGCTAATTCTCCTGTGGGGAGTCTCATACATGAACCATCAACAAAGAGTGTCATTTCTGCCTTAGCAAGGGGAGTATCTTGTAAATCTGGTCTTGGTTTGGTCACTAAATCAATTATGTCAATACAATCGTGAATTTCTTCAGTAGGAGAGGTCAGTGGCAACAGTGTTGCTGGGTTTAAAATGTTGCAGCGTCTAATCTCAATGTGTGGCTGAAAAAGTGTCATCTCATATCCGGTGAGTCTGGCTATTGTCAGATGCTGTGTTTGTGTTCTGTTTAACAGAAGTTCTACAGCGTGTGGGACCTGAACTATCAGATGATGTCCCAATACAATAGAATCGCTTTGTCTAATAGCTTGTGCAGTAGCTGCTACTGATTTTAGACATGCAGGCAATGCTTGTGCTACTGGATCTAATGTGCTTGAAAAATAACCACATGGTTTATGTTTGTCTGCTTGAAGTTGGGTCAGAACTGATAGTGCTGTACCTGAGTTTTCTGTTACAAATAATGTAAAATCTTTGGTGTAATTAGGTGTTGCCAGCACTGGGGCTTGACACATAGCTTTTTTAAGAGACTGAAAGGCTTGCGTGTGTTCATCTGTCCAGGGTAATTGTGGAGTAGCGCCAGCTTCGAGTGTTGTCAGCTGCACTAACGGTTTGGAAATGAGTGCAAATTGTGGGATCCACTGTCTACAATATGAGGTGAGACCAACAAAGGCTCGAACTTGTTTCTGTGTTGTTGGTTGTGGTATTTGTTGTATGAGTTGGATGCGTTCCTGTGTAAGCTGCCTACCCTCCTTTGACAGCAAGTGCCCTAAGTATGCCACTTGCTGTAAACAAAATTGGAGCTTACCAGGGGAAACTTTATGGCCATTTGCAGCTAGGAATTCTAGTACTAGTAGTGATGCTTCAGCACATGCTGCGTCAGATCTGGCCGTAATGAGGATATCATCAACATATTGTAGTATGGCTGTATCCGTGGGCATTTGAACAGTATCTAGTTGTCTTTTTAATGCTTGGCTATATACGCTTGGACTCTCTGTGAAACCTTGAGGAGCTCTTGTGAATTGGAAACTTCGTCCTTGTAAGGAGAAGCCAAAAGGTATTGACTGTCTGGGTGAATAGGTATGCTAAAGAATGCGTTTTTCAAGTCAATGACTGAAAAATGCGTTGCTTCCGCATCTATGGCTGTGAGTAGGGTGGAGATGTCTGGAACCACAGGGTGTTGTGGAACGACACATTTATTGAGCTCTCTCAAATCCACCACTAGTCTGTAGACAGGTGGTGTTCCTGGTTCCACTTTTTATGAACTGGTAAAACAGGGGAATTGCAAATGTTAGAAGTTGTTTCCTTAATCACACCTGACTGTATTAGGTCCTGAATAATTAACATTAATGCTTGTTCAGCCTGAGGTGGAATTTTGTATTGCCTTATGCGTGGTAGTTGGGCTCCCTCTTTCAGTGTAACCTTGTGAGGTGTTATTTCCATACATCCTACTGTGGTGGAATCAGTGGCCCACAGGGTGTGTGGCAAATCTTTCAAACGCTCATCTAATTCTCTACTTGTGTAGTGGCCCTTGAAATCTCGCAGAAATAGTCTGACATCTGTAGGTGAGCAAACAATGACAGCTCCTAATTCTTTCAATGTTTTTATACCAAGCAAGTTTTCTGGACATGATTTTGTCAATATAAGATCTGTAGTTGTCATGAGGGGACCAACCTGCAAGGGCAGTGGCTTTGACGTGACGTTTGTCACAGGTTGTCCCGAGAAACCCAGAGAAATACTTTTGAACCCGAGAGAGGAGCCTCTGGGACCTCTTGATGGCTTATTGTTGTTTTACTGGCCCCAGTGTCTAGTAGAAACTTCCTATCCTCCCCAAGAAGTCGGACCTCTATAAATGGACCTGTCTGATCTACTGGAATGGGGATTAGGGGCAGTTTGTCATCTTCTCTCTCTGGGCAACATCATGAGAAATCTGGGTAATATTCAGTGTAGGCGCTGTCTATAATATTCATTTGGGCCATTTGTGTTGTCAGTGGAACTGAAGGTGTTGAACTGTCTAGGGAATCATTCTGTTTTGGCTGATATGGGCGTGGCTGGGTCTTACCAGTAGCCAAATTGTGCTTTAAGACAGGGCAATCTTTAACGAAGTGTCCCATCTTTTGCAATAATTACAAGTGCTTTTTATATTTGTCTGGCTACTTGGTGTCTGTTGACGCTGGGGTGCAGTTTGGGCTACTAATGCTTTCATCTTTGTGTCTTTCATGCGTTTCTTATCATTTTCTTCTTCATCCCTAATGCGATTCTGGTGATATTGTAGCATTTGTAACACCTGTGGAGGTGTATGTGCTTGCCAGGTACTTTCTACTTTTAGTACTCTGTCCTTAATGGCTGGCAAGGCGTTATCTACTAATTTGGAAACAAACAGATGCGGGTAAGCTTCACTTGTTGGCGTAAGGCCGCTATTTACCGCAAAACACTTTTCAAGTCTAGTGTAATAATCTCCTATGTCTTCACCATGTTTCTGTTTGCAGGAGGAAATGGCATCCCAGTCCTCCTTTTTCACTGTTAGTAACTGTGGTAGCACCTTTAAAATAGTGCCAGGAAGTGCTTTTAGTTTGTCTCCTATACCTTGACCTGCTACTCTAGTATTTTCGTCATTCTGAAGTTCAGTCCATTTAATGTGTTCACCTGCTACTTCCCAATCTTTTTCTCTTAGTTTGTCATATATACCTGATGGCAACAATAATTTCAGAATTGCTGTGATATCAGAAAGAGTATATGTTCCCATCATTAATACATCTCCTAATTCCTTAAAGAATCCAGCAGGATCCTTTGAGTGGGAGGGAACCATCTCTTTCATCCTTAGTAACTCAAGTTTTGTCAAGGGTACATAAATGAAGACGCGTTGTAGCGCGCCATTCGTGTCAGCTCTGGGGTGGACCTCTCTCATGGGGAACTGGCGTGTTTGAGGAAGTCTATTAGTTGATCCACACGTATTATGGGGAGATCTATATCCAGTCACTTTCTGGTATTTCTGTCTAAAATCTATAAATGTGTTAAGAAAAACTGAACTATTGTGGAGGAACATGTTATCAGCGCAGTCAGACAGAAAATCTTCGAGTCTTGGATCATGTTTAAAATGAGTGTCATTGAGTGTGATGAGATGTTGTACCATGTAGAGACTTGCTAATCTTTGATGTGAGCGTGGTAATGCTAGAAAAAGCTGGGCTATGAGATCATTGTCATATATCTTATATTGAGAGACCCATAGGGTCGCAGTTCTGGCTATTTCCTCCTCCTCCGGTGTAAGCGGAGGTTCCTGGTCTAACCAGTAGTCTAATGCATTGGATGTATTTTCAAATAACTCATCTGGAGATGACCGTTCAGAGTGACCTTGGAGGAATGTAGGCGGGGGTGTTCGTGAATTAGGGGCGGAAGAACGAACGGGTAGGACTTTTCAGTAGGTTCAGTAATTTCCTCCTCAAGTTTCTTATTCTCTTCATTTGTTTGCAAGTTTTGCAGAATACGGGTCACATTACGGGTGAACCTGTCTAGTGCATCATTTATAAGTTCTAGACTAGTGTGGTCGGATGCGGAATCTAATAAGTCAAAAAGTGAAACTGGTACATTTCTTTCCTCTGCTTGTATGTGTTTTATGAAACAGCAAAGGAGGAACCTATACATGTGCATTTTTACAGGGTGTGATCTTCTTGTAGTCATAGCGTTAATGGCTCGTGAGTTCTCTCCAGTACGAAGAAACTCAGAGGCCGCTTGAAGAAACGTGTCAATTGCTGGTAGATGTCTTATTTCTTCCCAGGAGTCATGAAGTATTTTACTTATTCGGTCCGCCTCCCCTGTGTTGCTCGGAGTCGGGTCATAGGGGCAGTCGGGAATTGTTTTACCTGGGTCTGGACCTACGGCACCCCCTTCTGGAGTGAGAGGTGGTGCGTTATGTTGTGAAAGGGGTGGCGGAGGCAGAGGGTGTTGAATGACTGGAACTTCATAGGGTGGTGGAGTATCTAAGAGAAAATTAGTAAAAGTATCCTCTGGTGGTGGGGCTGTAGGCTGTGCTGATGCAATGTTAAGGTTTTCAGGTGCAGATGGCAATACAGGATAAAAACCAGTAGAAATGGCTGATTGTTCCCTTTATTCCTTTCACTAACTACTTCTTTCCCTATTTCTTGTAACTGTTCTTTCTTGGCCTGCTCTGACATTCTCTTACCCTTTTCAACTTTATGCAATTCCTTCTGTTGCCTCCTATGGGCTTCTTTTCTCCATAATTCTACTGAGTCACTCTGTGACTGGCGGACTCTCTTTTTCTTCCATAACTGTTCCTCTAATTTCATAATACACTCCGTATCAAAACTACCATTTTCAGGCCATCTATATCTGAGTTCTAGGTCTTTAGTATATTCTACCCATAGATCACAATAATTAAGTGCACCGACACCATGTTTGGCATACATGAAGTGTCCTGGAGTATCCCGAGGAGGAAGGGGAATTTCCTTCTCAAGAATACTCCTTTGGTTGCCATCTTACGTATTTTCGAGAAAATAGGCATGATGGCAAGACTTTCAAAGATTTTAGAAGTGAGAAAAACATAAACAGAACAAATATCTTTACCGTACCCACGAAAGAGGTGAGTCCGTCTTTTATACTAGTTTAGTAGTCCTCACAAAATAAGTGAGAAACCCACAAAAAACATGTATCTTTACCGTGCCCACAAGGTAGTGAGTCCGTCTTTTATACTAGTTTTAGTAGTCCTCACCAAAGATAGGTGAGAAACCAAAAAACGCGTATCTTTACCGCCCCACAAAAGCTGTGGGTTCGTTTTTATACTTTTCAGCAGTACTCACCGAAAAGTAACTGGAAGGCCTCTTGAAGATTTTGGGAAAACGCGGCGCGCAGTTTCAAGGTGGGATTTGTAGAACCTCGGACTCGTCTGCTTCGCAGGTTGGGCTTTGGTTCAGGACGTTCCGCTATTTCCTCACCGCCTCGTGTGGATGCTGGGCCGCAGTCGGTCCCCCTCTTCGCCTCGAGGGAGTTAGCGGGAATTCCCGCGTTGTGCACTTTGAAGTCCGTCAACGGTCAGGAGGGGACAGTACCGGGTCCAATATCGCCGGCGCGTGGGGAAAGGGAAGGTCCCTGTTCGGGCGCCAATTACTGTGGTAAATTAAATTTACTTATTACCTCATTTCTGAATTTCTATGCTTAATAAATCATAATTTCTTGTCAATGCAAAGCGAGGAGTCCGTGGTGCTCAAATGAAGGAGGAGAAGACCAATAACTCGAGTTAAAGGGAGCGCTTCCAGCACCAAGCGGGCACAGGAGCAATCTCTCAAGTCCCTCTCTTTAAGTGGGCGATCTTTATTTTCAACAGCAGAATATTTATACAGTCTTGGTCACGAGGCAAAATAGAGGAACAAACAGGTCGTGGCAGATAGAGGAACAAAGATTCAGCAAGAGGAGCAGAGTGTGAAGAAATGGGGCGTGTCTTAGGCTTCGTGAGGGGACTTGCGATGTGAAATAGTCTGACAGTTGGAAGGGGAAGGCTTCCTCATTTGGGGGTTTGTGCTCGTGCTTCATGTCAGAAACATGAACCATCTCTGCGGGGGAGCAGGAACTCATGTACTGGTTTCCCGGACTTGGCAGAAACCACAGAGACAGATGGTGAAAATGAGGAAAACCAGGTGCAGGGGTGTCGTGCTCGTGCTCGGGGTCTTGGGACACCAAAGGGTGAATTAAAAACAAAATGGTGTCGGCTTTTAATGTGGGCAATTATTAATCGCGCAAAGGGGATCGCGCAAAGGGGCATAATTAGATCGCGCAGAGGGCAGCGAAGGGGCATAATTATAGATTTTATTTCCACAGGTATGTCACCCTTCTTCAGCCAGGCTAGCTTGAATCCAGTGGCACAGTGAGCAAGGGACCCACGTCTGGGCATACCCATCCCACTTAGGGCGAAAAGTGTTACAGCAAACAAATGATGGACGGAATGCTGACAATGCAAACATTCTCCCCCAGTCAAAAGATCTGGGTTAAATCCATCGTTCTTTTGCCCACTACGCCACCCCAGCTTGGACCCAGCCATATGCAAATCAGTCTTGACCCTGTGCCCCAGGTATGCCCAGACGTGGGTCCCTTGCTCACTTTGCCACTGGATTCAAGATAGCCTGGCTGATGAGGGTTATGAACCCGAAACCGGTCCCAGGATGCTTGTTTCCGGCCCAGGGAAGACATGGCTTGGCAGTTCGGGCTGGACTGTTCCCATGAGGCACAGGGTCAGACTGATTTGCATATGGCCATGTCTGAACTGGGGTGGCGGAGTGAGCTAAAGAATGATGATGGATTAAACCCAGATCAGTTGACTGGGGGTGAGTGCTTGCAATGTTCAACACTCCGACCATCATCCCCTTTGGTTTTGCTCTTCATTGCAAAGCAGTTGAGTTTTTCCGCAGTTCTCCACTTCTGCTCCAGTAGTCTTGGTACCTCAACCCTTTTTCTGGGTCTGATGTACCTGCTACTTTTCCTTAGCCAAGGCAGCATCCAGACCATTGATGGACATTAAAAAAATTATTGGGGTAAGGACGCAGTCCTGCCAAACCCCACCAGAGCAAACCAAAAGAGTCGGTGCATTCCCCGCCCCCCCCCCCTCCATATCTAAGTGAGGCAGAGAGGTCAACATGAAGAGCAAGCAAAAAGTCCATCAGACCGCCTTCTAACCCGATGACCGTTTCAAACTATTAACTCTATCGAAAGCGCAAGAGAGGTCCATAAAGGCTAGGTGTATGCCACTGCCTTTCGCCCATGTATATTTGCGCATCAATAGATTGTAAAATAAGGCACTGTTCCATCATCCCTAACCCGGTCCTAAAGCATACTGTACTTCAGCTAGAATATTGACTTCCACAGTCCAAAGCATCATCCTGTCAATGGATGATTCTGACAATGATTTCCACCATATAATCCAGTAAAGAAATTGGGCGATAATATCAGAGGTCCTGGCAGCTCCCTTTTAAAAAAAAAAAAAAAAATGTATTTATTTATTTTAATGATCAGAACTAAAATTGGCAATCACCAGGACTGAGGAAAAAAACTGGATTTACAAGCAGCATTTATACTATTGGCAAGGAGTGGGGCCCACAGAGGTCCTTGGGAACCCCATCCGGGCCCGGCGCTTTTTTCGAGGGGCTTATATTAAATGCCTCCTCCACCTCTTCAAATGAGAATTCTATAGTGAGAGGTGAAAAGGGACAGAGCTGAGCTAGCGGCATCACAATCGCTCACTGGGGGGGAAATGGATCACTTTAAAAGGAGATGCCCACTGATTGGGACCTGTGTTCGCACCCACACTGTCCCTTGAGGTGTTGGAAGTTTTTTTTTTTAAATTAACTATTTTCCAAAACATCTCAGTATTTTTTAGCCTACAAGCAAGCCAGTTTCTCCCACATGTCGGTTTGAAGATCCAACTTTCCTTTATTATATAACTTTGAAACTGTGTCGGAAGAGAAATGGGAAAGAAGCCATGATAATGCCTGGGAAGGAGAAACTAGATACTGTGAAGGGGTACGGGAATATGGAAGGGCATCCCCCGCATGACTGAGAATGAACCTGCACTGATGACTGGCATGTCATTGAAAGTAATATGCACCACCCCTTACACCCACTTTGATGCATATTGGACCGAGTTGTATGTGAACACCGCTAGTTATGAATGCTGTGTACATTATGCAGTCAACACATTAAGAACGCATTCGCATATATATCATGCCAAATGCATTTTATATGCGGAGTTGAATGTAGCAAAGGACATGGTTAACTAATGATGACATGAATTCTATAAAAGCACACATATGTGCTTTAAAAATTAAATAAAGATATTTTTTTTTAAACTCTGGTCCAAAGCTGTCCGGTTAATAGATATTTGACTAGAAAATTCTCTAATTACTTTTTTTATTTTTATTGTATTTTTATTGATTTTTTTAGGCAAGAAAAAACAATAGAATGCATTCTTTAGCATGGCACAGTGGACATTTGAAATTGGGTTTGAAACACTAGCGACCGTTCACAAATACAGACAGAGTTCGCAATATGATTGATTAACATGTACAATAGACTCATTGTTCTTGTGCACTGGCCAACCGCCACACATCCACCAGGTCGTATATGAGGCATCGGAAACAGAGTACATTTAGTTTGGCTTCCAGACTGTACAATGGAATCATCATCACTTCAGTGCTGTACAGTAGTATCTCAGTGCCGGCATACAACATATAGCAATACATTTTATACAGGTTACAATGAGGTGGTAGACAGATATTAGTCAGCCCAGCATAATTCTTCGGCACAGCATACCGTCCTTACAATGTACGATATTTCATTGTCACTGCCCCCGAAGTGTCCGTCGGGGGTTCAGATGTGTGTGCTAGGAGGTAACATTGGAGAGGGCTCCATATGTCCCTAGGCCTCGAGGCTAGGGGTAGGGTTTCTGCATAGAGAGTTAGTTGTTCTTGGCAGTATATTAGATCGTTAAGCCATTCCTTAAACTTTGGGGCCCGCCCCCTACCCCATCTGCATGCTACTTTACGTTTAGCCAGCAGTAGGGCAATGGTGAGGTATCTGCGACATGACTTGGGGCTGAGTTTGGTGTAACCCAACAACGCTATTAAAGGTGTGCGTTCTAAAGTGATGGACGTCATCTGTTCCAGGGCGTCAAAAACCTGCTCCCAGTATTGATGCACTTGGAGCCACTCCCAGGACAGGTGCAAAAAATCGGCTCCTGGACTCCTGCATCTTTCGCAGCTATCTGTATCTTTTAGCTTAAAACGAAACATTTTGACTGGTGTATAATATAAGCGCTGAAGAAATTTATAGTGCGTGATGCGCAATCTACCACTAGCGGATATTTGTTCTGTTTGCAGACAACAATATGTCCATTGTTCATCTGTCATTTCATACCCCAATTCTACATTCCACTTGGAACGAGAAGAGCCGGGAGCCTCTGTCTGTTGAGTGCGTATGGTATGGTTAGGCTGTCTTTAGGTTTAAACCTACAATAACTGATAAAACCCCACCGGAAGGGAAATAACCATCACCAGTGTAAACATATAAACACTGAAAAAAAACCTGCACTGGCACAAACTAAATGCCATTCAAAGAAAGGAAAAGGAGAGTGAAAGAGTCATTTTTATTTCTTCCTGAAGGGGCCAATACAATGTAACTTTGTTATATAAGGTAGCAGTAAGAAAGACTGGGCCAACATTATTCTGCCTGAGTTTTGTTGTTTAGAGATGTCACAAAAATATTGTTTCTTTTTCCTTTTTTCAGTTTTGTGGTCTTTGGTCTAAAGATACAGGGGTTAGAAGCATGTTTTAGGTGTTGTTTATTTTTATAAACTGTAGGGAATCAGGAAATATCAAAATTATATTTGATTTTTTTGGCTACGTTTGAGTCTTTCACTGATAGGAAAAATGTAGGTTTCATAGGAATCTTTCCCAATATGTACCATCACATTTACCCACAGAGAATGGGTAAAAACCCTTGATACATCAGCCCCCTTTTCTAGTGAGTCAGTATTGATAGTAGGTGAATTGCCAAACACCCCAGGCTTTAAACATTCAATGCAAGGTATAGTGACAGGTATATGTGAAAAGAGTGCAGTCACAAAGCATCTGGGATACTGGTGAAAACATGACACCAGACGTTTGGAAAACATGGAACGCTGTTGCAAAAAGTTCTTACCAAGTTCAATAAAGATTGGAGTAATTTTGTTTGTATTTGCAGTGATTCAGCTATGTATATGAAAAAGTTGTGTGATGACCTGTCAAAATCGATACCTGAGCTGAAGTGCTTCCCTGTAAGAGATCCTTGCCACTTGTTAGATGGTATGCTGAGAGCATCTTTACAATCTTCAGAGTTAATGAAGAATGCTATTGACTTTTTAGTCCATTCTGGTGCACTGTTTTGTTATGCACGTTAACTAAAACGCAAATATTTCTCATTTTGTGCTTTGTGTGGCATCAAAGAAAGAGTCATCCCAACTGTGTCACTTAGCTGGTGGTTCTCAGTCCTAGAGGCCATGAATGCTATATTATCCATGTGGCAACCGTTTACAGAACCTTTGCTGAGTGATGACGCCACAGGCAAGAAATGTGAGGATCTTCGATCACATATTGAAAGTGATTTGAAAAAAAGTACACTCTACTGCATTCTTAGATTTTTACAGGCAAGCATGACTGCTGTAGTGGACATAATAAAAAAACTAGTCTGGAAACACCCTTGTCTACCAAGTGATCAGCATAATTGGTGTAGATGTGAAACATCTCCTTGAGAGTAGGCTGGCAGACACTTTTAGTGACTTTGGCACTGCAACGTATTCCATGTTAGAGTGCTTGCCACTTGGTAAGCAAAGAAATGTTGAGGAGCAATTCAGCAACTTTTATTTTATAACGTATGAGAAATTGCCCTTCACCAACCATGGCATTTGAAGTCCATGTAGGCTCACTGTGGTACTCTGCACAAGTTATAGATCCCTCCCGTAAAGGAAATTTTCTCTGGAGTTTCAAAAGTGCTGCCTCTTTTTTGACCCCTTCAATAACTCTGAGGGCATATGCGCCCAGTTCAACGCATATGTTGCAGAACCTGTCGCAGGGAATCACAATCTTCAGGTGCACCAGTATTGGCATGGAAAGCTATGTCAGTGGCCAGAGTTAGCAAATTGTATACTGACTATTTTGGTGTTGCCTCTCTCAAGTGCCAATGTTGATAGGGCCTTTTTACAGATAAAAGTTTACATGGGAAGGAAAGAGTGAGCATGCATGACCAAAGACTCACTGAAGTAGTATTGTATGGTGTACTACGATGAGTTTGATTTGTAAAAATTTATTTGGACCTCATTTACACTGTACTTGCACTGTCTATATACCATGCACTATCAGTGCAGAAAGCAAGCAATAATAAAAGCAAAAAGTTCTATAAGCACCGGAAAACACTGTTTCTGTTGTTTTTAATGGCGTGAAAATATGTAACCACTGTTTTTTGAAGGTATTGAAATCACTTGAAAACACTGAAGAAAAAAAAAAACACCAGAATTTACCAAAAATAGAAATTGAAAACAGGAAAGCCTAGGTATGGTATAACGAGGAAACCAGGTGTCCCGGCGATGCAGTACGTAGCATCAAGTGTAGGGGAACTACGGTGGGGGGTTCCTGAGGGAACTCCGGGGTTATAGTGCGTATGCCTTGGCGAAGCCTCACATATAGGAATATATCCAATGAGGAGGGCTGCATCTCATGAAACATGTGATCGGATGAACGAAATTTTCCGTTGTGATAGAGATCCCCCATGTGTTAGTTTTAGTGCGCTGGCGGAGCCTAAGAAATCCCGTTTCTTGCAGCAATGGCATGTGAGGGTGATAGGATAAGGGAAGTAGTGGCGAATATAGCATTTGGCATTGGAGGAGTGTTAGATTTGGGGGTCTCTAGTTGGCAGAGGTAGGTACCTTTGACCAAATAGGGACCCTTGCGTCTAGTCAGGGTAAGGGGGATACACTCCTAAAATAACCCCTGCTCACTCCCTTGGTAGCTTGGCACGAGCAGGCAGGCTTATCTCGGAGGCAGTGTGTAAAGCATTTGTGAACACCTACAGTAACCCAGTGACCACACTACAGATGGACACCACACAAGTTGTAGTATAAAAATAAGTATTTTTATATAGACTTAACACAAGACCACAAACGACAAAAATCCACAATACTGTACTTAAAAATGGTAGAATTAGCTCAGTTCTCTTAAGATGGTAAATGCGACACTTTGAGTTCAATGTACCTTTGGATGCGTAACGCTATACAACGAAAGTGTTGCAGGGAAGGTGATGCGTCGGTTCCTTACAAGCAAGAACGGTGATGCGTCGAGTCCCTACTGATGCGTAGGGGATGTGTCGGTTCTTCTCGGCGTGGGGAGGTGATGCGTCGGTTTCTTACTGCGCTTCCGTGGCGATGCGACCAGCAATGCCGTGATGCGATGAAGATCCGGTGCAGTGAAACAAAGATGGCGTCTTCTTCTTGCTGCGACACGATGCGTGCACGCCCGATGGCCGTGCGGTGACTCAATGATTCTTCTGAGCCGCGACAGGCCCTGCGACACGCTTCCCGGGGATGCGGCGGCATCTGATGCGACGTCGATCCTCTTCTCCGGCGAGGCGATGCGACCGCTGCAGCGGCGACACCCTTCTTCAGCGATGCGACGACAGCGGCTGCGGCGGCGACAAGCTTCTCCGATGATGCAGCGGCGTCTGATGCGACGTCAATCCTCTTCTCCAGCGATGCGAGGCGCTTCTGCGTTGCGAAGCGGCAGCGGCGACACCCTTCAGTGATGCGATGACAGTGGCTGCGGCGGCGACACGCTTCTTCGTGAGTCGCGCTTCCAGCTCCTTGCGACACGCAGTCCCTCTGAAGGCCCAACGCAACAGCAGGCACTTCAAAAGAACTCTTGGAGCTGGTGGGTGAAGTCTGTTGTCCCTGAGACTTCAGCAGGAGGCAAGCTCTTCTCTCAAGCCCTTGGAGATCTTTTACAAGTTGATGAAAGTACACACCAAGTTCCTTTCTCCTTTCTTTGGCAGTCAGGCAACCACTGCAGGCCAATCCCCCAAACAGCACTCAGCTTAGGGATAGTCTCCTCCTCAGTTTCTCTGGTTCCTCTCCTCAGCAAAGGTTCTTCTTGTTTCCCAAAGTGATCTAAAGTTCTGGGGTTTGGGTCCCCTCTTTTATACTCATTTTCCCTTTGTTCTCTGAAGGCAGAGAGGCCTTTGCCTAGTCCGAACCAGTTCTGGTCATTCCTGGAGCACTTTGTTGACAAGACTCCTTCTTTCCTTTCACAGTGTAGGCCAGGGACATCAGACGCACCACAGGAGGTGGAGCCAGCATTGTGGAGGGAAGGCACAGCCCTATTCAGGTCCCAGGTGCAACTCCTCCCACCCATCTACATGCAGATCTCTCTATTCAGCCCTGTGCTGACTCACCCTGTCTCCTGGAATCCCCCAGCCCCTGTCACTCACACTCCAGACAAGGAATACACAACCTAGCAGAGGCAGGCTTGGATAGTTAGGCAAGAAAATACCTACTTTCTAAAAGTGGTATTTTCAAACACAGAATGTTAAAACCAACTTCACTAAAAGATGTATTTTATCATTCTGAGTTCAGGCATACAAAATTCGTTTTTCTACCATGTTCCCTGGGTCAGTTAGGATTATAAGATGTAATAATCAAACTGCCCATTCTGGCCTATGGGGAACAGGTAGCCTTGCAATAGTGAAAAACGAAAATGGCTGTAATTCACTATTAGGACATGCCACACACACCCAGGGCATGTCCTACCTTATACTTACAATGCACCCTGCCCTTGGGCCTACCATAGGGTGTCTGATATGAAGAAAGGGAAGGTTTAGGGACTGGCAAGTGGGTGCACTTGCCCAGTCAACATGGCAGTACCAGACTGCACACAGGCTCTGCAACGGCAGACCTGAGACACACTTTACAGGCTGCTTCTGTGGGTGGCACAACCAGTGCTGCAAGCCCACCAGCAGCATTTGGTTTACAAGCCCTGGGCACACTCAGTGCACTGTACTAGGGTCTGACAAGTAAACCAAACCAACCAATCATGGAGTCACTAATCCATACACCAATTTATAACAGAGAGCATATGCACTTTAGCACTGATCAGCAGTGGTAAAGTGCCCAGAGTCATAAAACAGCCAACAACAGGTCAGAAAAAATACAGGAGGAAGGCAAAAAGTTCAGGGATGACCCTGCAAAAAGGGCCAAGTCCAACAAGGAGGGACAGGATACGCTTCCAGGCGTCGACTGTGGATGTTATCGTAGTGGGTGCCGTGTCACGTGTGCGGGGGGTTGCCCATAACGCACCATCCAGGGGGATGGGGTCTGCCAACCACTGCTCTGCCGCAGTCTGCGGCATATATTTAGGAGGATGGAACCAGTATGAGGCGTAGTGGGCTTGTGCACATGTATAATACAATTCGAAGTCTGGAACATCAAAGCCTCCCTGTGCATATGGCTGTGTGAGCACTTTCCATTGAAGGCGTGGCTGTTTGCCCCCCCATATTAGCCTAATCATTTCTGATCTGAGTGTCTTAAAGAAACGCCGACCAGGGTCATAGGGAATATTCATGAATAGGTATAATAATTGCGGAAGTACCACCATCTTAACCAACGCAGCTCTTCCTGCCAAAGACAGTGGCAGTGATATCCAGCGAGTGACACAACCCGCAATCCGATCTATGGCAACACCATAGTTTAGGCGCATCAGTTCCTCCCCATCTCCAGAGATTCTAATCCCCAGGTAGCGGAAGTCAGTGTCGCACCATTCCAACGGGAAGTCGAGAGGAAATCGGGTGGCTGCGGCCGTGAGGGCAAAGATTTGCGACTTCCCCCAATTTATATGGACCCCAGACAGTTTCCCAAATACAATGAATTCTCGCAAGAGAGGATTGAGGTTATACTGTGGGTCTCTTATGTACAAGGTAATATCATCCGCATAGAAGGATGAGGATCTGTCGGAGACTGCAACACAGTGCCTTATCCTGATGGTGTTGCTTCAACTTAGATGCCAAAGGTTCAATTGCAAGGGCAAATAGCAGGGGAGAAAGTGGGCACCCCTGTCGAGTGCCTCTTGATGTGGGGAACGCATCGGACAGATGGCCATTAATTAACACTTTCGCTGTTGGAAGCTGATATAGCAGCCGTATCCAGGAAAGGAATATGGCAGGAAATCCCATGCGCTGTAGCACCCCGAGGAGGTAGTCCCATTCAACAGAATCAAATGCCTTAGTGGCATCTAAGAAAACCGCCGCCAGCTGCAGGTTAGGATCGATATTCTGCAGAATGGAGAATAGGGTGCGGAGATTGTGTGTAGTTGCCCTGCCTGGGACGAAACCCGCTTGGTCAGGGAGGACAAGCTTTTCCATAAGCGGTGCCAGTCAGTTGGCAATAACTTTAGCTAAAATTTTGGTATCACAGTTAATGAGAGATAATGGTCTGTATGAGTCACACTGCAACGATGGTTTCCCTGGCTTGAGAAGGGAGGTAATGAGTGCCTCTCTCATGGAAGGGGAAGTGTGCCAGCCTCTAGTGACTCTTCAAAAATCTCTTTCCAGTATCGGGGCCATCAGGTCTATATACGTTTTATAAAATTCGGCAGGTAGCCCATCCAGGCCAGGGGCTTTACCGGATTTCATCTGCATGATGGCTTCCCGAATCTCATCGAGTTCAAAAGGAGCACTGAGAAATTCCCTCTGGGAGTCACCCAGCCAACCAAGCGCTACGTCTCCCAGAAAGCTGTCCAGTTCAAAATGGTCCCTTCGCTGTGAAGTATATAGTGCAGAGTAGTGGGTAGTGAATGTGGTATGTCAGCAGTGTCTCGTTGTATCACCTCCCCGTGCCCAGAAATCTCCAGTACATAATTGGAAAATCGTGGACGACGTATCGTTTCAGCCAATGCTTTCCCGGGCCTCTCGCCCTCCCCGTATCTACGGGCCACCCAATATTTGCCTCTGAACTTTGTCTCGCGCGCTGCAGTCGTGGTGTAGTCTGTTAGTTTTTCGCGAAATGCGTGCTTAACGTCTCCCCCGCCTCCCGCTGTCAGTTGGGTCTCAAGTGTTTTTAACTCTGCTTCTATTCTCCTTAGCGTCCCTTGTACATCCCGGAGTATCCCCAAACTCTTCGAAATGCAAAAGCCTCGAATCATCACCTTGAACGCCTACCAAATCAGCTTCACACTATCCACCGAGCCCCTGTTTCTAAGGAAGAAGTCCCGGATCTCCTCGCCCAACTCACTTCAAAATACCGTGTCCAGCAGTGTTGGGGGTTGTAATCTCCAGCTACTGCGTGGCATGGCATATCCAGGCGGGGTGAGTGTAAGTTGAACTGGCGAGTGATCAGAGTATGTTCTCGCTAAGTGTATGACCTCTTTTATCAATGGCCCCAACCCGCGGGATACTAAGCAGTAATCCAGCCGTGCCCAGGATGCAGCTTGTGCCGTGAAGTGCGTGCCTTCCAATGTGTGGGGGTGGAGGTATCGCCATGTGTCAATGAGACCATTTTCTGTCCCAATTCCCTGTAGGATTTCGTAGGAGCGATTTATAATGTTGTGATGCAGGGTTAGACCTGTCTACTGCCGGGTTAAGGGCAACGTTAAAATCTCCTCCCCATATTATGTGGGTAGATCCTATTTCCATAATCTTCCCCCACAATGTAGTGAAAAATTCCGGAGTGTCTACATTTGGACCATAGCAGTATGCCAAGGTGACTGAACCCGTTCCTAGCCTTCCCCATGCAAGTGAGTATCTCCCGTTGTGGTCTGTGAAGGACCCAGCTAGGGCAAAAGGAGTTCGTTTCTTGATAAGTATGGCCGTGCCTCTTGCGTAGGAGGAGTAAGATGCAAATATCCTATGATCTGCCCATTTAGTAGCAAATGTGATGGGGCGCAGTGGATTGGTATGTGTTTCTTGCAGCATGGCTATGTTGATCTTATGGCGGTCTAAGTATACCCGTATTTGTCGGCATTTCCGCGGGTCTCCCAACCCCCGAATATTCCAAGTGATAATTCGTAAGTTCTGATGCGTCCTCTTATCAGTCATTGTCCTTAGTGGCGTGTGTCAGATGGCTGTGCAGTCTAGTGGTATGTGCGTTATAAGCAGGGTGCCTATCACAACTCCGTCTGTATTGCTGCATTCTACATATTTCAGCGATCATTAAGACCACTTTACTGCCTTCCTTTTGTCCGTCTTGCTGCGCCATGCAAATAATAAAGAATGAAGAAACAACCCCTCTCCCACCCCCACCCACTGAAGCATCCCAATCATGCCAGACATTTCCAGCCCCACCCCCACCCTAACACCCAACTAGAATAAAACCAAATAGCACTTCGCAGTGCGGTGCAGTTCAAAAAACAAAGGGGGGGGGATCGCCCTAGGGGGTGGGGGGGGAACACCTAGGTGCAGGCACGTGCACACCTCGCCCTCAGGGAGTTAGTGGGATGGCATCAGCGACCTCCCAGAGGGTAAGAGGTGCTCGGTGCAATCAAATTTATTTACCCAATGGTTCATGCATCTATTCGATCAACTTGAGTCCACTGCATGTGTAGGTGCACAGCTCTGCAGTCTGGGGCCCGTGTGTCTCCCCATTTTCTCAGGCCTCTCGGCAGTCATGTTCCATCTCTGGTGTCCGCGGGGTCAGTATACGTTGGGTGAAGCTGATCTGGATGATGCCATAGGTGTCGCAGATGCTGTGTTCTAACGTTTTAGACGTTTTAAAAAGTCATCCACCTGTTGTGGTTTAGTGAAAAATGTCTGCTTGCCTTGGTGCGTGATTCTTAGACGAGCTGGGTAGAGCAGAGCATAATCTATTTGAGCTTGTCGTAACTTTTGCTTGGCCGGGATGAATTTGCGTCTTTCCTCCTGCACAGTTGCCGTGAAGTCTGGGTATATGGTGAAGGGGTTTCCCTCGTAGTGCAACTGTCGTTTTTCTCGGGTGACTTTGAGTGCCACATCCCTGTCCCTGTAATTCAGGAGCCTTGCAATGATGGGTCTGGGCGTGTTTCCTGGCGGTGGTCGAGGGCCTAAGGATCGGTGCGCCCGTTCCACGATGAAGTGGGAGGAGAGGGATTCGGCTCCGATCGTGGCAAGCAAGAGTTTTTCTATGTAGTCCTCCATTTTTCCAGTATTGGTGCTCTCCGGTATGCCAAGAACGCGTACATTGTTATGTCTGCTTCTCGCTTCGATGTCTTCATTCTTGGCGGCAATGAGCTTTAGTATCTTGTCCATTTGGGCCACTTGCATTTGTATATGGGAAGTTGCATCTTCGGCATCAGAGATGCGTCGTTCTGTCTCTGTAATGCGGTCTTCGTGGCCATCTAATTTGTGGACGATAGCATCCATACGTGTGGTCCTGGCGTCCATTTTGTCTGCGATCGCTGTGAGCCCTTGTTTGACTTCTAGCAGTAGGGCTTTCATATCGTCGTCCGTAGACGAGGAGGCCCCTTGTACTGGCGTTTCAATGCGCCCCTCAAGTTCTTCCTGCTGCTGTCGGGTGTTTTTCCTGGCGTCGAATGTCAACTTCGGTTGTTTCGTATCAGGTTTCCCCATGGTCGCCGCGTGTCGACTGTGTGGCAGCTAGGTAATATTAGCCAGAGTCCTCTGGGCCCTCTGTTTTTCCGAGCGGGGGTCGCGAAGTGCGTCTGTTCTATATGTTATGTTATGTTATATAGGCTTATAAAGCGCACTGCTACCCAAGGGTGTCCTGGCGCTAAGCACTATCTACCTGGTCCCACCGCCCCTGGCTCAGACTGAGACTAAGCTGAAAACAACCAAGTTTTTAGATCTTTCCTGAACGACAGGAGCTCTGTGGCAGTCATAAGATATAACGGAAGCTCGTTCCATGCCTTAGTGGCACTTGGAACAAAGCTCCTTCCACCCCAGTTAGCCTTTTTGGCTCTGGGAACGATCACCCGCTTTGCTTCCATTGAGCGCAGCGTTCTCCCGGGGACATACCATTGAATGCGCTTTTTTAGGTCTTCTGGGCCGCTCCCCATTAGGGACTTAAAGCCCGTACATAGAGCCTTGAATTGAGCTCGTTGTTTTATCGGAAGCCAATGAAGGCAACGTAGGCCATTTCTGACCGACATAAACCTTGGAGTGCCCGTCAGCAGCCTGGCCGCCGCATTCTGCACCATCTGTAATCTGTTAAGATGTTTCTTGCTAATAGTCAGATACAGGCTCTTACAATAGTCCAGATGGGACAGAATGAGGGCTGAGACAACTGTTCTGAAACTTTCTTCAGTGAGGAAGAGTTTTATTTTCCTCAGGGTTCTCAGGATGAAAAAGCTAGATGACACCACCCCGCTGACCTGGTCCCCAAATGTAAGTGTGTTGTCCATGATTACCCCCAGATTCTTGACTTTCAGCAAAGGGAGTGGGGGGTTGCCCATATCACTGGGCCACCATGCTGGAGACCAGAGGTTGGTGTTGTTCCCAAAAATAATCACCTCGGTTTTGCCTGCATTCAATTTCAGGCAGTTAGCGGACATCCAGTCGGTTACTGCTAACATGCAGTCATGGCAGCTAGGGGCCTTATCAGCTTCTTTGCCCCGCTGAAGGGACAGCACGATTTGGGTATCGTCTGCATAAGAGGTTAATAAAAGCCCAAAAGATCTTATGAGGGCAGCCAGCGGGCTCACATATAAATTGAAAAGCGTCGGGCTAAGGGAAGACCCTTGTGGCACTCCGCAAGGGAGGGAGAACGGTTTCGATCTGTCCCTCCCTAGATCCACTGTTTGTACTCTGTCGGCCAGAAAAGATTTCAGAAGGTTCCAGGCCTTGCCCTGGACCCCGCCTCGATAGACGGCCCATCAGCAACTCGTGATGGACCGTGATCGAAGGCTGCCCGGCAGATCCAGCATGATCAAGATGGCTGAGCCTCCCTGGTCCACAGCCTCGCGAACCTCCTCAGTGGCTTTGATCAATGCTAACTCAGTGCTGTGTCCCGCGCGGAACCCATACTGAGATGGATCCAACGTATTGCTGTTCTCAAAGAACCGACTAAGTTGCATGTTCATGGCCTTCTCCAATATTTTCGCTGGTAAGGGGAGTCTGGAGATAGGTCTGTAGCTGTTAGGGTCACAGGGTTCCAGATTGGGTTTTTTAATAAGTGGCAGAATTGAAGCAGTTTTCCATGCTATAGGGTAATGACCTGCCTTCAATATGAGGTTCAATAAAGGGGTTAGGGTGTTAGAAATGACTTCCGGGGAGATTTTGATTACTGCTGCCGGACAAGGGTCCAACGGGGAACCGGAACGGCATCCCATCAGCAGATTGGTAACCTCCTTGATCTCCAAAGGGGTAAAACGGTTAAAAGTGGGAGAGTTGTTGGTTCCCTTTATCCCAGCTGCCAGATCCCTGGCCTCACCCTGATGATTATAGAAGGAGGAAAAAATAACCTCAACTTTATTCAGAAAAAAAGAGGCCAGAGCATCACAGAAAGCAGGACTGCTGTGAATAATCAGTTTGGTGGGATTAATAAGGTTGGTCACTGTTCTGAAGAGTTCCTTCGCGGAAGCTTTAGCTTCAGTGATCTGATCGGAGAAATAGGCCTTTTTCGCTTCCTGAAGTGATTTTTTTGTAGATTGTAAGGCTAGCTTTGTATACTTCCTTGTTGGCCAAACTGTACCCTTTCCTCCAGAGCCGCTCCAACCTCTTACAGTCGGTTTTGTGCTCCTGTAGGTTCTGAGTAAACCAGGGGGCAGAGGGAAGACCACGTCTGGGGGTACACCATTTGACCGGGGCCATATTTATTACAAGCGGCCTTAATCCAATTCACGTAGGCCGCTGTGGCATCCTCTACGTTACAGGGAAAATTTGGGGTTGAATCTATCAGGGCTTTATCTAAGTTGACTCTGTCTATGTTTTTCCAAGCCCGAATGGCTATCTTTTCCCTGGGCTTAGATATGGAAGATTTAAGGGGGGTCAGAGAGTTGGCAAAAATAATGGCGGCATGATCTGTCCAGGGGAGTGGCAGAACATCCAAAACTGAGAGACCATTGGAATTTGTAAAAATTCCATCCAGGGTGTGACCAGCCACATGAGTCGGGCCTTTTACCCGCTGCTCGAGGTCCCCTCCCATCATAATTTGCGTCAGTCTTGAGGTATCTGGGTCGGTGGAGTCCTCTAGGTAGAAATTAAAGTCTCCCAGAATTGTAAAGGCTTTGGCACAAAACCCTTCCTCCACCAACGACCCGATGGAATCCAGGAAACCACCTTTGGGGCCAGGGGGCCGGTAAATGAGCATGGCTCTAAAAGTATCTTGCGGCGCGAAACGCACACTAACTGACATTGCCTCACACGCTATATTAGAGGCAGTCTCGAATGAGGGCACTAGGCTTTTGTGATAGATAACAGCCAGCCCTCCCCCTCCCCCCCCCTTCCTTAGAGGTCTATCCAGCGTGTGGCAAAGTAAATCTGGGGGAGAAGCTTTGACAATGTCTGGCCCGGAAGCGCTATCCGTCCAGGACTCTATAGCTTTCTCTAACGATTAAAGGCCGTAGCCGTTTGCTGGGTCACCCATGTATTTGTTAGGCATCAGTGCCTGTGGGTTCAGGAGATGTGTGGCTCCTCGTTGGTTACCAGCTACTACCCCACAAGTCTTAGTAAATTGGTGTCTCGAGAGTCAGTGGGCGTTGAGAGAATGGGTTCTTCTCTACAGGGCTGGCGCTTTCTCAAGTTCTGTGGGCCAGCATAGTACACCCGCTGGGTTGTGCTCCGCGATATGGCACGTGTGTCCCCCACTGTCCGCCCTGTGCCGCCGTATCTGTGGTCACTTTTTGCGTAACAGGATTTAGGTCATGGGAGCATGCAATTCAAGTTCATCTACGGGCGGGATTAATTCGCCTATATTTCCCTCCGGGACCTCTCCGCCGTCCGGGCCGCTATTGCAGTTATGGCGCGCAGCGCCGTTTGAGCCTAGGATGGCAAATCGCGTTGGGATGCAGTTCAGGCGATGCCTGCAGTCATAGCAGTAGGGCCGGTGATAACATTTGGTAGTGCTCGCTTGTAGCTAAAGGATCGCGCTCGCCGCTTTTCCCCCAGTTGCCGGGCCCAGTCGCCTCGTGGCCGCACTGGCGTTTGCGTAGCTCGTCGTGCCCAGCGGGAGTTCCGTGCAGCGCGAGGCTTCCCAGCGGTAAAAAGAAGGATCCGTAAGTATCGGCGCGGGACGAGGTAGTGCAGGCTTCAGCTTCACGATATCAGTTCTTGGGGCGTCAAGCCATGCACATCCGCAGTTTGGACCCTATTTCGCTTGTCTGGGCAGGATAAATTGACGGATAAACGGACCGAGCTGCCGGAGCCTCACTACAGTGTGGCCATCTTGCTCGTGCGCCACCTAGCGCCCCCCCAAATTCTCTAATTACTTAATGAGCTTTATAACGAGTGGCTTTCAAGCAAATTGACTAATAAAGAGTCTAGACTTCAATATACTTCTCGCTTTAACTGGAGGTTCAACCAGCTCTATACTGCATCTTCCTCTACCTGCCTTAAACCAAGCCTACAGCTGGGGCTACCTGTGATAAAACTTCTACTGCCTTCTCAGATTAAGGAAAATATGATCAGGAATACCACCATGATGGTGGCAAAACCTTACAGTGCAAGACAATAACCTGGATGTACATAAAACATCTTGGATTTAAATTTGTCCCCATCATAATTGGCCGAGTGGTATCTTATTAAACATATCAGACCCGCCACCTCCCTATTTGGCCATTGTCCAGGCTATCTAATTCTATCTTTCCTAGGTTGTTTGGCTCTCTGCTTCAAAGCCATGATCAGCTCTTTGATACGAGGGCACCTCTGCCCTTAAACAAGCTGTAAATGTAAGTATTATTCACACTGCTCTTAAAGAAATCTAACCTAGATCCAACCATTGTACAATTCTAGACCTATTGCCGGTCTCTGGATGATCGGATTTTTAGAAAGTATGGTCACCCTGCATCTGCAGAGTCATGTAGACAAATGAAGCATGATAGACCTGCATCAATCAGGATTTCATCCATGCTGTTGTACAGAGATCATTTTCCTAGACACTGGAAACCACATCCAGAGGACTACAAACACTAGTAGGCAAGCGAGGCTGCCGTTCCTGGTCCTCTCTGCAGCTTTAGAACCTGGAGCTCCTGGTTCTCCATTGTGCAGGCCTCCGGAAACTGCTGACCTTGTGGATCATGGATGGTCTTGGCTTGTTTCTTTTCTCCATGGTCGCGGTTCAGAGGGGTCGTATTTCAATCTCCTCTTTCCATTCTAGAATATAGAGCTCCCCAAGTCTCTCGTATGGTTTGTTAAATATTTACATCTGAGCTGTTGACCGCAGAGAACGCTAACGTTTCATTCCTTCCAGATGCTACTAAACTGTTTGACGTGAACTAATCACCGAATCTATATGACAATCTGGTAACCCATTCTTCTTCAGAAACAGAGACCCTTGTGCACCAAAGCTGGATCCAGTTCAACTGTTCCAAAACAGAAGTCTTCTGTAGCAAAAAAGGAAAACATCAGACTTGAAGGTCTACTTCCCATTTATTTGTGATCAAAATGTACATCTTAACAAGGAGATGAAATAATGGGGCATTTGTTAGACCAACAATTATTTAAATGGGAGTTGTCAAGTTGTTACTGTTTATAAAAGCATCAACTTCTACTCACTAAGTTTTACATGTTACCTGCCTGCATGGCTACATTTTCACCTGGACTAAGCAAACCATTTTGAAAGGAGACTGAGGCTTCTACATGAATTGAAGGTGAAGCTGTATTCGTAGATTCTGGTTTTCTAGGCATTTTTTGGTCTGACTATTCGTTTTTCTAACAAATATTTACTTTTGATATTGCATTTTATGTAGCATTGCACTTTGTACGTATATGTTATACACCTAGTACTTCATGCATATAGGTATGACGTGTTTCTGTGTCATTTCAATTGAATTGTGCTTGATAAGTAGTGTAGTAGTATGCAGGGCATTGCTAGTCATGCTGGTTTCAGTGAGCCTCCCTGTCGTGGCTTGTTTAAGCCGGCTGTAGGTTGTCACGTACAGCCCATTGGCTGCCGCGAGCCTTGATTTCTCTGGGCTTCCTTCTGTATGCATCCCTTGCTCTTCATAGGGGTCAGTACTTTATTGGGGCTCTCCTCCCATTGGAGCCCTTGCCCTCCCCAGGGTTCAGTAGTTTAGTGGGGCTCCCTTCCCTGTGGAGACCTTCCCCCAGGGTCTGTAGTTTAGTGGGGCTCACTTTCCATTGGAGCCCTTGCCCTTCCCCCAGGGTCTGTAGTTTAGTGGGGCTCACTTTCCATTGGAGCCCTTGCCCTTCCCCCAGGATCAGTAGTTTAGTGGGGCTCACTTTCCATTGGAGCCCTTGCCCTTCCCCCAGGATCAGTAGTTTAGTGGGGCTCATTTTCCATTGGAGCCCTTGCCATTCCCCCAGGATCAGTAGTTTAGTGGGGCTCACTTCCCATTGGAGCCCTTGCCCTTCCCCCCCACGATCAGTAGTTTAGTGGGGCTCACTTTCCATTGGAGCCCTTGCCCTTCCCCCAGGATCAGTAGTTTAGCTCACTTTCCATTGGAGCCCTTGCCCTTCCCCCAGGATCAGTAGTTTAGTGGGGCTCACTTCCCATTGGAGCCCTTGCCCTTCCCCCCACGATCAGTAGTTTAGTGGGGCTCACTTCCCATTGGAGCCCTTGCCCTTCCCCCAGGTTCAGTAGTTTAGTGGGGCTCACTTCCCATTGGAGCCCTTGCCCTTCCCCCCAGGATCAGTAGTTTAGTGGGGCTCACTTCCCATTGGAGCCCTTGCCCTCCCCAGGGTTCAGTAGTTTAGTGGGGCTCACTTCCCATTGGAGCCCTTGCCCTTCCCCCAGGATCAGTAGTTTAGTGGGGCTCACTTCCCATTGGAGCCCTTGCCCTCCCCAGGGTTCAGTAGTATAGTGGGGCTCCCTTCCCATTGGAGTCCTTGCCCTTCCCCCAGGATCAGTAGTTTAGTAGGGCTCACTTCCCATTGGAGCCCTTGCCCTCCCCAGGGGTCAGTAGTTTAGTGGGGCTCCCTTCCCATTGGAGTCCTTGCCCTTCCCCCAGGATCAGTAGTTTAGTGGGGCTCCCTTCCCATTGGAGCCCTTGCCCTCGCCAGGGTTCAGTAGTTTAGTGGACCTCACTTCCCATTGGAGTCATTGCCCTTCCCCCAGGATCAGTAGTTTAGTGGGGCTCCCTTCCCATTGGAGTCATTGCCCTTCCCCCAGGATCAGTAGTTTAGTGGGGCTCACTTCCCATTGGAGCCCTTGCCCTCCCCAGGGGTCAGTAGTTTAGTGGGGCTCCCTTCCCATTGGAGTCATTGCCCTTCCCCCAGGATCAGTAGTTTAGTGGGGCTCCCTTCCCATTGGAGCCCTTGCTCTTTGGAGTCCAAGCTCTTTCTCTCGGCTGTTACAGTGCCCTGTGAGTTTGAGTGCAGTGAACCTTTTTCCATTGGTTCCTGTTGTGGGCTAGCTGCTTTCATGAGCAGGCAAGAACAGATTACCGCGTTTGGCCCTTCCTCGTCCGGGCTCCTTGCATGTGGACCAGGATATATAAAGGGGCTTTAGGAAGGTGCCTGGAAGATCAGAGACCAGCGATCAGGAGAAGGAGAGAAAGCAGCTGCCTTATGCAGCAAGAAGGATGAGGTTCATGTGCAGCCCTGCAACACCAGTACAAAACGAACAAGATTAGAGTGAAGTTTGTGTCGGAACTTCAAGGTCACACCTGAGGCACATGATGGCTTCAGGCCCTTAGAAAAATACAGTGAGACAAGGTAAGGAAGGACGAGCTCGCAACATCTTTTCTTGGCAGAAGCTTAATTGCTTAAGCAGTTCTAAAATACATATTAGAATGTTTAAATGTATGTAATATTGACACTTACTATTGTGGTGTCTCCAGCGGGCCCATGAAATTATGACGCTGATGGAATTGGTGAGTATCTAGATCTCCTTTATTCTGCATCCGCCCACACTCGCATCCCAAAAGTCCCTTCTCTTTCACACGTCACCTCCCTCGTTTCCCTTCCCGAGGTCCCTTCCGGTTCCGATCTCCCCTGTCTAGGCTGCTAGTGCCAGACTGCACACCTATGTAGTGGCCGCGGATACTGGTATGTCGGCTTTCCTTTACATTTTACTTATGTTACTAGTCACTGCTTTGGAATTATTTTAATTAATCTATGCAATCACATGCTTTTGAATCGTAAGTAAATAAATACATATGATTTAGAAATGCCACCAGTATGTTGTATTTCCTGGTAGTAGGGGCACGGGGTCTCTCAGTTAAAAGAACCTGAAGAGTGTGATTCAGTGGAAGCGTACTTACTCCTCTAACCGAATTGGGCCCTTTACGATTAGATAACCCGATCAAAGTAATTTACCATAGAGGCAATGATCCTCTGGTAAATCTTTCGCTGCCGATAGGAAGGATGGAAATTAGGATGTCTAAAATCTCTGTTAGCTGTCCAATGAGGACCATTAATTGACAGCCAACTTACAAGTTAGAAATCCGATTTAGATACACCACTCTCAAGACCATACTGTAGATGTAAAGAATAGAGACAGGAAGTCCCAACCTCCTAAAAAGTTAAGACGAGTAAGAATTGTACAAACCAATAACTCTATAGTCGCTACACAGAATAAGAGAAGCAACACTTGATGATCTGTCAGAGCTGGCTGATTCTTCCTACAATACATTTAAACAATCAAATGACGAATCAACAAGACTCAAAAATAGGTGCAGACAATTTTGAATAAAATTGTTATTGTATTAAAGATGCAAAATTCATCATAATCAGCAATTGCTTAAGAAGCTCAGTTAGAAATATATAAGTTTGAATAAGAATGCCAAGCATTTAAGTTTAAGCAGGCATTCAAATCCGAAATCACCACAGAGTTACAGAGTCCAACCACCAAATAGGCAGAAGGATAGTTGTGGACTAACAGCTCATGTGGACTAACAGCTCAGATACTAAGGGGATGGAAAGGATTCAAGTAGAGTCCATTAAGGGCGAGTCGAGTAGCATAATCAGAAATTGAGAAAAAATATAGTTTGGCATAAAGCTCAGTCCGTATGCTGCCAATTGTAGCATAGACCAGAGAGTACAAAGTTAGCAAGAGTTCAAAAATCATATAGCATCCAAGTATGCAATGCAATGCGATGTGCTTTGAAAAGCATCAGAAAGAAATCTGTGTACGTTGAGAGAAATGAGAAAAAGTTGGTATTCTCGTTGCATTGCTGTCGCCCCTCCTTTGGAGTTTCATCTTTTATAAGTTATTTGTTAAAGTCCAAGTGGCGTAACACACGACCATCGAAAGACCATCACATGACTATGGTCACATCATGTCACCTAAAATGACTGAAACATAGAGCTGGCTTACCATGCTTGTCATGAGAAACTAAACTTTACGAGTCCACACAGGCCTAACGTTACTAAAAAGGAAATACAAAGTTGCAGTTTGCGGTCATAGCTAAAATTCTATTCCAACAGGTATATTTTACTGTGAACATTCAAGAAAGAAGTGAAAATATGTCAGAGGATAGAAGTGTACAGGGCAAAACAAGTATATATATATATATATATATATATATATATATATATATATATATATATATATATATATATATATATATATATATGTATATATGTATGTATGTATGTATGTATGTATGTATGTATATATGTATATATGTATGTATATATGTATGTATATATGTATATATATATATATATATATATATATATATATATATATAATTTCGTTACCGGTAATTGATCCCAACATTATCAGTGTAGGTAGGGTACATGGACTGGATCCAGTTGCCGCTGAAACTCGTATCGGTATTTTATTGGCTCACAGTCTGGACCCGGGATTGGTTGTTGTAGGAACCTGGCTCTTTATATGATATATCAAAAAGAAATATATCATGTAAAGAGACCAGGGGTTCCCTAATGAGTGGACAGGGGGCTTGCTATGGTAAACCCAAGGTTCTCTGTTAGGGGTTAGTGTGGCCCAGCAGCTTAGGCTTAACACAGAGGAGTGCAAGACATCTGAAAATACAAACAATGGTCAATAAATGAGACGCACGACTCAAGAAGGAGATTCACACCAATTTATAAAAATAGCAAGTATCTTTATATATGTTTAGGCATCAGAAGAAAATAGTTCAGGTAAGTAAGTTTGTAAAAATGAATTCTTTTCAGTATAAAAAGACGACCGTGCAACTTCCGAGTTCTGCAATGTTAACCTATAGGAGGAAAATCATATGCGGTTTACCAGTTTGTGTCAGTGACTTACGGGACCCTTCCCCAGGAGTTAAGGTGAGTGGTGGGCAAGGTCCAAGACAGCACCAGCAGAACATCACCAGCGGCATTAGAGTGGCTGGGTGCAGAGGTGCAAAACTGCGTCCGGTGCCTAATTTTATCCTATGGAGAACGGTTGCGGTAGAAAAAGGCTGCAGGAGGGGAGTGGGGACCAGTCCGGTGAAACAGAATGGCTTCGGTTCTTGCGATGTCTGGGGATGTAGGGACACCTTTGATCCTATTCTCCTCAGGACGGGGCATCCAGGTGCAGTGAATCTTTGGGGTGTTGAGTTTCTCTGTCCGGCAACACTTGTGGTTGAGGGAGCGTGCCAACATAGGCTGCAGGTGATGTCGGGGAGTTCACGAGGAGTCACTTCATGGTGGACTCAGTCAGTACCTTGAGGGCTTGGGGACCACGCTGACATCGTTGGCCCACTTCAACATGGGCTGGGGGACTCGGATGCAGTGGTGCTTGGCGTCATCGGGTTTTGGTGGGGCCGAACTCCTCTTGATCCTTCTTTGGCTGTCTGCAGGATGCAGGGGACAGTTCTGCTGTCCCTCAGGAGGTCTGGTCTTGGTTCCTGGGCAAAGGCTGACGGGTCCCCCAAGTTTTAGGGATTCAGCACCTGCAGGACAAGTCGACTTTTGATGCAATAGGTGAAATCAGTTGGCAGGGTTGGTGCTAAGTCAGTTGCTGAGTCTTCTGTTCTTGCTCTGCGGCTCTTCTCGTCTGTCTTCTTTCTTCAGGTCATCAGGTTCTGCTCTTCTGGTTCCAGGGGCTCCTCTAAATACTCAATTTAGGGGCATTAGGGGAGTGTAGGGCAGTAGCCAATGGGCTACTGACCCTTGGGGTTACTACGTCCCCTACATGACCACTTCCTGTGGGATATGGGCATAACCCTTTCCCAGAATTTCGAAGTATGCCATCACAAAGATGGACACTTCTGAAAAATCGTATCCACCTCAGTTTAGGCCACCTTAGGGGTGATACTAGCCTGGGGGTGTCACACATACCTGATTAGCTAATTTTCCCACCTGTCCAGGTGCCAACGGGGCTCTGGACAAAGGGGGGCAGCTTCCTCTCCTGTGAGGGGAGCCAGAATCACACTTCAAAGGTGGCAGGTCTTTGAAGCTTGGCAGCCTAGGAAAGCTAATCAGCAGATCATCCTCTTCCCGGACAGGCTTTTGTTCTGGGTCTCCTGAGAGTAAAAGGATCTCACCCTCGGATGTCAGAGCAGTGTTTTGGGGTGGCAGGCTGACAGAAACCAGTCTGGGAGCACACCAGAGGCTGGTAGGTTTTATGGGGCACCGCTAAGGTGTCCTCTGGGTGCATCTATTGGTAAATCCATCACTAGAATCAGTGTGGGTTTATCAATGCGAGCTATTTGATACCAAACATCCCTATCTTCAGTGAAGCCATCATGTAGCCGGGGAAGTCCTTTTCACCAGTGTCCAGCACATGTTTTAAAATGGCTTCCCTGGTCACTTGTACTGGTAGCAATAGGGCTGACCAGCACAGGGGCATATGTGCTCATGCATATGCCCTCACATGTAATTATCAGCACCCTGCCTTAAGGCTGTTAGGCCTGCTGTAGGGGTGACTTACAAATATTACATGCAGTGTTAGGCGACATGGCACACAGGAATGTGTGACATGTCTCGATTTTACTTTTGTCTGCATCAAGACACGCAGCCTGCAATGGCAGCCTTGCATGTGCTTGGTGAGGGGTCCCTTGGGGTGGCACAATTTGTGCTGCTTCCCTCAGGGAACCTCTTTAGTATTTCAGGCCCTAGGTACCAGGGGTACCATTTACTAGGGACTTACAGAGGGTGTTAAAGAGGGACAATTGTACTCTTTAGGGAAAGCGCTCTGGCACTGGGGACCTGGTTAGCAGGAACCCAGTGCACTTAGTCAAAATCACAACCGTTACCAGGCAAAACGTGGGGTGACCATATCAAACAGGGCTACTTTCCTACAGTTCTGTAGTTGAAGATCCGTTTTTTGTGGCTCCTTGATGGTATTCCAGTAGTTTTAAGGCTGTATTTTTTGTTAGGCTGTTTTAAGAAGTGTATTATTTTAAGACTTCCATTGTCTTATCTTGGACATTCAGTGTTGTATTGGTTGATTTGTATGAATTGATGTTGTTTACATATTCTATTTTTTTTCCTCTTGGCTTTATGGATTTTTTTAGTGCAAAACGAATTGAATGTTTGAGTAATGGTAACATTTCTTTTGCAGGTGCCTAGAGCCCACTCTCACAGAAGGCAGCAATTCCTTGTTGTGAAATAATTCCATTGATAGTTTTTCCTCTTCTTTCCAGACCGATCATGGGATGGATGATTTTGATCTGGTTTTTTGCTGCAAGCGCGACCGGTGCTAAAGATAGCGTGCTAAACATCTGCATGAATGCAAAGCACCATAAAGAGACACCAGGAAAAGAGGGGGCAATGTACGGACAGGTAAGTGCACAAATCATCTCTGGTGTTCCAAGAGGTGCTAAAGTAGACTCTTAGAGGCATCCTAGACATCTACAGGTGGGGAGATCTGTATCCACTGTCTAGCAAGCTCTAAAAGTAGCCAGAGGGACTGGCACATTTTCATAAGAGCAAAGTTCAGTTGCTGCTTCAAAGAACTAACGCTGAAATGTGTTAGGACACCATTGAAAGATATTTTTGGGAACGAAGCCTTCATAGCCCTCCTGGAGTGAGTTGGGCATTCTTAGTTTGCTTGCATGCTCAGCTCAATATCTGACTTCTTGGGATTACTGTTGGCTCTCACTCCAGCCCTAATAGGAAGCTTGGTCTACCTACCCCCGACTACTGTAGTGCCCTGTATGCTAGACTGCCCACAGGTCAAATTACTTTAAAAAAAAGCTCAAAATGCAACAAGAATCCCCATGCATTTGGCTAAGTGTTTACCAGTCTATCGCCTCCCATATGAGAAACCTCTGCTACATGTCTGTGCAGGCCAGGATTCTGTACCTCACTTACAGATGTCTAGAAGTCTCTCTGGTCACATAGTTTCTGTACCATATGCAGTGCAAACAGCCTTTCCACTCCCTTCTGACAAACCCGCAGCCTGTTGGTCCCCAGAAGCAAAAGTAAAAGCAGAGGAGTCCTGCTTTTCTGCCATGGGTTCTCGCCTCCGGAATAGCCTCCCCTTGTACACAACATCACAAGCCGCTTGGCCTTTGGAGGAAAACTGAAAAAAAGTCTTACTCCACTCCATATTACACCTGCCAGGGATAAACACGTATAGAAATTAAACTGACCTACCGTATGTATTAGATGACGACTGTAACAGCCCAATTATTCATTATGGAAGTATATGATCACTGAAACCCAGACCACCGAGCCTGAGAATACCTGTCCTTAACATTAGAGCAGCGGCGTAACGCAGGCCCCTGCAGCGCAAGGGGCCTCAACCCTCCAGACGACCCCCAGCCATTCAAAGGGGACCCCATTCAGCCCAAGGCCAAAGAATATCTGAGATGTGGGAGACTCGGGGGGCCTCATCACATTCTACACGGGTGCCCCATCATTTTGCGTTACGCCACTGATATAAAATATATATATCTTTTTTTAATTTATTATTGGACCTGGAATTTCAACCCCCCCAAGTTCTGTATATTGGTTTCAAGAATATCACTTAACTCTCATGGAAAAAGTTATTTCGCTGGTGTGACCATTCTCCAAAATGGAATTTCATCAGCCTGGTTTTGTCAGGCTAGTGTTCTAATAAGGGAATTCCATATAATCTTATTTCCTCTCTTCAATGTACGAGGCATATGTTAAGCATTTTGTGCTGTAAAGACTGGAAAAGCATCTTTTGTAGGTCCTTCAGTTTAGGGTACTCTTGTTAGAATACGATTTGAATACTACTACCTTTTATTTTGGAGCGAGGCTCCTTTTAGACATGTTTGATAATAAATTTGCTAGTGGATGGAATATGGCACCCTTGCATATGGGTGGCTTTAAGAACAAAAGACAGCCCTGACATAAGAAGAGGTCAGGAGCACTGCGTCCGTACTAGTGAGCCGCCTGCAGATTTCAAGGATGCTCTGAAGGCTTTGCTCTTCCAAATAGACACAGGTCACAGGATGTCCTGCACCTACCGCCCTTTGAGGGTACTGCATGCAGTACAAATGTTAGAGGTGGTCCCACTCAGACATTCTGGCTTCCTTCCTCAGTGGAAATGATACAGGAAGGTGTTGGGTGGTTTATGAAATGCAACTTCAAACTCTTGTAGGCGCCCCTGTCAAGAAAGTGAGTGGGCAAGAAGATCCTGTGACTAAGTCATACGAGTGAATGGCGTTTGGCCGCTAATGCAACCTCCTCAACAGCGGATTTTAGCGCTCATACTTGGGTATCTGTGCGCATCAGCGGATGTGGCGGCTGGTACTGCTACAAGGTTGGGGAAGGAATTAGATATAGTTTGTTGAGGGACATCATACTCTTGAAAGTACATGTTGTTTATTGGATCACTTGGGCAAGAAAAGCCACTATAACTAACCAGGTAAATGTTGAGGTTACAGTGTCTCCAATGACGAATCCCAAAACGTCTCACCCTTGTCGAGAGGTGCTTCAGGAGGTGACACCAATATCAAACAGTCTTGGCAAGCAACAATGTATTGTCACCTTTTCAGAATATAAGATTCCCCATGGCACAACTTCAGTGGGAAAATATGCCTCCTACATAGGTACACAATCTAGTGGATTTAGCAGTCCTAATCCTATACAATAATAACTTTTAAAATACTGATCGGAAGAGTGTTACTGTTGCTGTGAACTGAGAATGATCAACACTTCACTCCAGTGAAGAGTGAGTGCTGGTTCCCGAAGCTCCGCTGAGAAGTCCCCAGCCACAGGGGCGTAGCTTGTCAGTAAGATGGGGGGGAAAGGCGGGTGGGCTTCACATTTTCCAACAATCGGGCTGGCATATAATGTTAAAATACGTTATGTGACAAGCCGGGAACATGAGGGGCCAACGGAGAGGAATGCGGATTGGTAGGGGTGCTGAGTGAGAACCCAACATTTTGTAAAACAACCAACGTTTTTGAGGACTTTCAAAACGGAGAGGGAGAGAGAGCGTGTGTGTTTTTGTCTGTCTATGCAAGCCATTCTGGTTAAATCTGACAGACACCTCGCCATACCCGACTGAAAGCACCTGTAGCCAACTGTTGATCAGAAAGTACATTTGTTAGGGGGGTGTAATACCCCCTTTCCCCCCCCCCCCCCCACCCCTCGAAGCTACGCCTCTGCACAGGCAGTGCTATTAAATTTCTTGGCACTTAATATCAAGGTTGCGTAGTCTTGAATCTGCCTCTGGCCTCTTCAATCCACTGACAGACATTATCTTCCCCTTTGTCTCACTCTTGCTTGTTCCTGCTTTCTCTGTTTAAGAAGATTTTTCCGTCCTTGTCTTCCTCCTCCTTTCTCATTTGTGTATTTTTCCCTCTCTTGCTCTTCGTCCTTATTTGATGAGCAAATATAAGTGCCGGTCCCCAAAAATGAGTGCCGGGAAACACCCCCCCCCCCCCCCCGCTCAAATTAAGCGCTGCTTAAATTCTGAAATGCCGGGCTCAACTCGATTGGAATATCTTGGCAAATTATGGACATACGAGTTGCAGTTTTAGAGTTTGTTGTCATTTAACCATTTCACAGACACTTTGCCTCACCTGGTTCATTTATTATGTTGCATTAAGCACTTTTTTCTCCAAACTTTTCTTTATTGAGTTTTCAAAAATTACAATTAAACAGTCTCATTAGTTTCCGTGCCAGTATCATAATTGTACCTGTGGTGTACAGAAAAGCTATTAAAAAGAAGAGTTGTTAGACATTTTCAGGTATCATCTATGTAGATCATGTTTTCCAAATAACAGCCGCACAGAATTCTCATTAGCTTCCCTTATGATCCCCCCGCCCCCCTCTGAGAAAAAGGAAAAGAAAAAACAGAAACGAGAAAGAAAACTCAACAATGGTGCTTTAAGGACTTTTTATTCTCTTCCAGATAACCTTTCAGCCTACATAGAATCCACACCAATATATTTTAGAGCCCCTCAGAAAGTTCTTTGACGTCTTGTGAACACATTTTCGCATCCCCTATTGCCTGATAAACTTTGCTATTACACACTTCCTCTTCAAATTCCCCTTTCATCATTTGGGAATATAAATGTCATGTTCTTTTATTTCGTTTGTATCTGGGGAAGGGTCGTGTGATACATTGCTTTATTATCTGTGTTGGTCAAATAAGCTATATCCACTCCACAGACTTTTTACAGATGTTAAGTAGTCCAATATGTCTAAATATTGTTTGACTTATCTGTAGTCTTATCTAGATATTATTTCAGTTTTTTCTTTAAAAAAAGCATTTTTTCTTATAAATATTGTATGAGGGTCCTACAAATGGCAAGCCAAACAATGTAACAAAAGAATTAGCTGCACGTACACTTACTCTCTCTCAAAGGTTAGAGTATGTGCAAAGTGAAAAGAAAAAACGCAATCTTTGGGCAAAATAATATTTAATACTTTTTAAAGTAACCTCCAATTGCAAAACAAAATCATTTTATTCAGATGTATGTAGTAGACCAGGAATGTTTCACCTAAGGTCTGCGGACCCCTGCGGGTCCGTGATGCCTAATCGGGGTTCTCGACTGATAAGAAAATAAAATAATATTAGCAGTTAAATAATATACAAATTGTGAAATGGAAAATATTAAAACTCTGTAAATGTGGATGAATTTAACATTGGAGTTAAAAATTGAGTTGGTGTCCGTAGCTTGATTTGTGGGAGCAGAGCAAGGACAGCAAACAGAATCTAGAATGGATGATTGGTGGCCTCAATTGTAGCTCTGGTATGTGCTGACAAAAAAAAGCACACCGAAGCAAAGTAGGCAGTGATATGCTACAGTTTAACATATCTCTTCATCGATTAGAAATGAAACCAAATTTTGATAACCTAAAAGCTTCCCAGTAAATTTCGATTTTTGTATTTTTTTCATGAATTACTTAAAGTATTTGTTGATTTGGTTTGTTTGGTATATACTTGTTATGTAGGTTTGTGTATTGTTTTGAGGTACAAATCATGGATATTGGTCATGCCAGGATCCCTGGCTTCCAAAAGTGATTAATTGAGTTTCCGACGGAAGTCAACACGTTAAGAACCGCTGTAGTAGACGGTTATTCTGATAGTGTGAGCATCACTGGCATAGTAGGGAACAATCCTGTTTGACATACTGTCTTATGGTTGTCTTTACAGTGTGCTCCTTGGAAGAATAATGCCTGTTGTAGAGCAAACACCAGTGAGGAGGCCCACAACGACCAATCAAATCTGTACAGATTCAACTGGAACCATTGCGGGATAATGACTGACAGCTGCAAAAAACATTTCATCCAGGATACCTGCTTTTACGAGTGCTCACCAAACCTTGGGCCATGGATCCAACCAGTAAGTCCTACCTAACGATTGAGCACTTTCAATATTGGACACATATGCTCGCAGTGTATTTTTTTTTTTTTCATTAAACCTTTTTATTAGCATGCATTTAAAATTGAATTAAAATTTGCAGCATTCTCAACCTGTAATATGTAAATATATCAAGTAAGGAAGTTGAGGTTTTTCTCTTTAATTTGATTTAAAGTCAAAAATTGCTTTTCTTGGTACATTTGCCAAACTCTGGTCAAACCAGCGCATTTCAATGGACACTTAAGTCTTTTCAATTATCAATGACAACTCAGGATTGTTCGGTAGAAGGATCTCTCGCAGTAAAGGGAGATCTGCTAAAAAAAACAAAGACACATTCTCTGCCCAGGCTTCTGTTGTTTGAAGCATCGTGTCTGGAGCGGACTCCATTGCAGACGCTCCGGAAGCAGAGACTCCTCCAGCTCTGCTTCCGGGTCTTCCATGGTGTGGAGTTAATTCTGCCAAATATGGTGGCGGTTCCGTCGCTCCATTTAGTGTTCTGTCTTCCACCATGTTTGACGGAGGTAGCACCGTGGAAGACCACCATGGAAAAATTGGTGTACCTCCACAGAAGTGTATCCAGCTTTCATGGGCATATTTCCAAGTGTCCACAATAATGGTGGAAATGCTAGTCTCTGCTATGGGCATTTCCAGAATTTCTGCCAGAGCTCCACCTCTGCCCCCTAACTGTACAGGGAACCCATTTGAGAGTGAAACCACCACTGGTATGAGTTCAAAATGAGGAGAAATGCTCAATTCAGACGTATATTGGACACCATGATTTGGCGGGTGTAAAATCTCTCCGTAAACTCTATATGGGCCTTTAAATCTTGCTTTTTTCAGTGTCCAAATCTCAAGGTTCTGACCTATGATCTTATGTGCTCTGTAGATAGACAGCAGCTGGCGAAAGGAGCGAATCCTCGACGTGCCTCTCTGTAAGGAGGACTGCGACACCTGGTGGCAGGATTGCAAACAGGACCACACCTGCAAATCAAACTGGCACAAAGGCTGGGATTGGACAACTGGTGAGTGAGTGGCTGGCCTAGTGTCTGTCTATTGGCCAGAGAGCTGGCTGTTGTTGTGCCTCCTATTCAACATGACTTCAAAATGAGAAATTTCCAAGGAAAAATGTATGGATTAAAATATGGAGTGTTAAAACTGAGGAAGTGAAGATTCCACTTTGTTTCAGTATCCGTGATATAGATAAATACTTTATACTAATTAATTATTTTAAACCTTCAGTGACTGAAAAGCCCCTATAATATGCACATTAAAGCTTATTTCAGTAGTCGGCTAGTAGTGTGAAACTGCTAAAGTCATCTGCAAGGCCAAAATCTGACATAAAAGCAAAGAAGTTGAGTGAAAAAGCATTAGCTAAGGGATGTGGTGGTTCTTGGATTACATACCACCCTTTGTTTATAAAAATATCTTTAAAAGCTCTCCAGTTGAAGGAGAACTCTGGATTGTGACCTTAAACCCCATCAAAGTTGCCAAATGTGGTTAGCTGAACAGTAGGACCCACTCTCTTCTCCTATGCATTGCTGATGACTTTAAACTTGTAATAGTTGATGACATCGTCCATTATGTGGGCCCGTCCCTATGTCCCAATATTCATATGTATAGGGCATGCCCGTTGCATGCTATATACATGCAATGTACAAAGCATGGCTGCCTGCGGTGCATCGTGTGTAAGGTTACCAGATGACTCTATGTCAACAAGGACATGATACTCCTGTGCTGGGCTTTTCTTACAAACCTAATTCTTTTCAGGTATGGTATTTAAGTTGAATCAACTGAAGTGAATCCAGACAACAAATCCCAAAATGCATTTGATTATTAAACGAAATCCCAGGAGTAGGGTATCAGGCTATTGGTGAATGCGACCCAGAGTCCATTGCTGCTGGTATTATATTGATGTTAAAGGGAGAGGGGCATTCTGACACATCCTTAAAGAGGTGAGTGACAGCATTATACTACCTGTACCACCAAAGGGGTTCTTCCTGCTGCCCAATTACCATGCAGAAAATGCCTATTGGCCACACACTTGTCTGCCAGAAGGGCCTGATGCCATATTTTTGCTTCGAAGTCTGACTCAAATGCGTCTGCTGCCTGGACTTTAGTTCTTTACAGAAAACCTCATTAGAATTTAATTTCTACTGTTTTAAGCCACCATTATTAAGTAATATAAAATATATTCTTGGTATGTTCACTGTTGAATAAGGCTTTTTACTGTCCCGTTTATTATCTTCAGATGATAAAATACGGTGACTGTCTTGGAATACTCGGTGATAAAACCCACTTTGTGTGTTAGTATGGTCGGTGTGCAAATGGGTTCTATGAATTGCAATAAGTAGAGATTATGCCATGATGATTTTTTTTGTGTGATATATGGTAGTTTAAACCAAAGGAGGTGTTTTATATTAATCCATTGTGAAATGTCTTTATGTTCAAATGGTTTAGTATGCTTAATAATGGCTTTCAATTTGTAGGATAGCCCAAATAAGTAACTGTTATCTTATGGCATTTGTTACATATCTGCTTATTGACAAGCTAACAGGACATATGCAAGCCAGTTAAACAAACATTGTAATGCAATATCATTTCATTTAAAGCAAAGTAAGCGTCCGCTTAGAATTGTAACCTGCTCCTGACTGATGCGCTGCGTCACAAACTGCTCCTGACTGATGCTCTGCGTCACAAACTGCTCCTGACTGATGCGCTGCGTCACAAACTGCTCCTGACTGATGCGCTGCGTCACAAACTGCTCCTGACTGATGCGCTGCGTCACAAACTGCTCCTGACTGATGCGCTGCGTCACCAACCTGCTCCTGATTGATGCGCGGCGTCACCAACCTGCTCCTGATTGATGCGCGGCGTCACCAACCTGCTCCTGACTGATGCGCGGTGTCACAACCTGCTCCTGACTGATGCGCGGTGTCACAACCTGCTCCTGACTGATGCGCGGTGTCACAACCTGCTCCTGACTGATGCGCGGTGTCACAACCTGCTCCTGACTGATGCGCGGTGTCACAACCTGCTCCTGACTGATGCGCGGTGTCACAACCTGCTCCTGACTGATGCGCGGTGTCACAACCTGCTCCTGACTGATGCGCGGAGTCACAACCTGCTCCTGACTGATGCGCGGAGTCACAACCTGCTCCTGACTGATGCGCGGCGTCACAACCTGCTCCTGACTGATGCGCGGCGTCACAACCTGCTCCTGACTGATGCGCGGCGTCACAACCTGCTCCTGACTGATGCGCGGCGTCACAACCTGCTCCTGACTGATGCGCGGCGTCACAACCTGCTCCTGACTGATGCGCGGCGTCACAACCTGCTCCTGACTGATGCGCGGCGTCACAACCTGCTCCTGACTGATGCGCGGCGTCACAACCTGCTCCTGACTGATGCGCGGCGTCACAACCTGCTCCTGACTGATGCGCGGCGTCACAACCTGCTCCTGACTGATGCGCGGCGTCACAACCTGCTCCTGACTGATGCGCGGCGTCACAACCTGCTCCTGACTGATGCGCGGCGTCACAACCTGCTCCTGACTGATGCGCGGCGTCACAACCTGCTCCTGACTGATGCGCGGCGTCACAACCTGCTCCTGACTGATGCGCGGCGTCACAACCTGCTCCTGACTGATGCGCGGCGTCACAACCTGCTCCTGACTGATGCGCGGCGTCACAACCTGCTCCTGACTGATGCGCGGCGTCACAACCTGCTCCTGACTGATGCGCGGCGTCACAACCTGCTCCTGACTGATGCGCGGCGTCACAACCTGCTCCTGACTGATGCGCGGCGTCACAACCTGCTCCTGACTGATGCGCGGCGTCACAACCTGCTCCTGACTGATGCGCGGCGTCACAACCTGCTCCTGACTGATGCGCGGCGTCACAACCTGCTCCTGACTGATGCGCGGCGTCACAACCTGCTCCTGACTGATGCGCGGCGTCACAACCTGCTCCTGACTGATGCGCGGCGTCACAACCTGCTCCTGACTGATGCGCGGCGTCACAACCTGCTCCTCATTGATGAGCTGCGTCACAACCTGCTCCTCATTGATGCGCTGCGTCACAACCTGCTCATTGATGCGCTGCGTCACAAACTGCTCCTCATTTATGCGCGGCGTCACAAAGTGTTCACATATGGAGAAGATTACTAACAGCAGCATTTCCCTGCTACCCCACGGGGCCGAAAGTTCTGTTTAAATTGACAGCACACACAGCTGTGGTGTCTCTAATCCAAACGTGATTAACGAAAGAATATTACATTTTCATATTCTAACACATATGGTCATGTAAGCGGTTGAAGAGGGAAGGAAACATTCTGGGGCTGTCTCTTGCTAAACAACCTGTTTGGTTTGCTTCTCTTTCAAGTGATCTTCTCAGGCTCCCCTCGAGACACAGCCTTTATATAAAGTGATGCTTCTCACAGCAGGTAGCACTGGGTCAGTCTCTAAGCAGGGGTAACCACAACCTGGGCACAAAGAAGCATGATAGCTCGGGGGGGGGGGGCGTGGGCAACCGACCAAGATGGCGGATGCAATAGCCTGCAGCTCTGCATCAATTGGCCATTATCCGGTACAATCCTTGCTCACACAGCCTTCTGGGTATCCATCCAATGTCCGGAGAGTTCCCTGTGCCCCCAGAGTGGTGTTGGAGGCTGTAGATCGCGCTGGGAGAGGCGATTGCCTTTGGTTGGCACTGCGGCCTCCACGCCCCAGTGCAGCCCTGCATTGGACTGTCTCGATCCCCTGGGAGTTGTGGCCTGGCTTACCCTGTCGACTGCCGCAGTTGCTGTGGGAGTGCTGCAGATTATCTACGACTCCATAGATAAGGTGAGATGCCCGCGCGAGCCGTGCGCCTGGGGCTCGCTGCGGCCTCCGACCTGGGAGAACCTAACACGATGTAGCAGGTGCTGAGGATTGGCAGTGGAGCCTGACTGTGCTGGTGGGGGCTGACCATCGGCATGGCTGTCGGCCCTGGCGGACGCTCCCCGCAGCGCAATATCGGCAGGTACGGGACTGGCGAGGTGAGCACTATTGACGGGGATTCTCCCCCTCGCTCCCTCTTCTACCCCGGTGCCAGAGAGCAGCTGAGCAACCTGTCCTGCATTATTGTATTGCCACTGGTTTGGGTGTCAGGTCGGACCCAGGCTAGCTGCCACCCAGTTGGAGTGTGCTGCGGGGAGGGGGCGCTCCAGCGTGAGGGGGGGTGCCGGCCCAGCACAGGGCAGCATCGGGCCTAGGCCGGACGCTGAGGGAGGAATCATAGTAATTGTGAGGACCCAGGACACGCGGCCCTTAACGTCAACTGGGCTCTGCCTGCGCCCGGGGGTCGACTCGGGCCCAGGCGACAATCCGGGTCCAAACAACCCCGCAGCATTCCACTTGTGACACGCAGGTCTCCAGCGTGTCCCGCCCCACAGTGAACTAAGAGGCAACTGGAAATCCACCTTTATTGGGGCTACTAGGAGGTGGATAAGGGAACATGGCGTGATCTCTGGCCACTGAAGGGGACATTGTGCTGTTGTAGTTGTACAGTCAACGCTCATTAACTCTGACTGCGCACGCAGCGCACCACACAGGGACGTGGCCTACTCATGTGGCTCTACAGCACTGGACACTCCCTATCTAATTGTCTGGGTCTGGAGTGTGGTGGTGCGGGAGCTCTGTGCTGGTGCATAAGGGATTGGCGGGGCGGGTGTTACTTCTATTGTAGTTGTGTGCCGTAGTGCAACAAGTTCACTATCCCATCCCCCAACCCGAGACCAGTCCTTTGTACTATAACGGTGTTCCCTGACTGATATGCTAAAGTGGGAGCCTCATGTCAGATATTCACCATTGCAGGGTGCACACACGCGGCAGCGTGCATAGCGCGTAATATATTGCTGGTGACTAGGGAACCACTGAGTGGAACAACAGCGTATGCTGATTTGTAGGTGTCCTGACTAGGCAAGCGCACTGTAGATCGGTAGGGACCATATTGATTCTTCCCTTAGTGAATTGACCTGAAGGGCATAGCTGATACTGTCGTGTGGTTTGTGGCCTCATGGTCTGCCTTGCTAGGTTGGCTTAGGCCTGGCTGCCATGATGCTTTTTTGCGCACGTTACTTTGTGACTTTGTTTTTCCAGCCTCTGCTTCTGCCCGGCTATATTAGGACTGTCTGCATTTCTGCCTTTCACCTTTTCTCCTGTTCCCTGTGGGTTACGTCTACACAACATGTACAAGGTCGAAAAACAACGTCCCTTGTTCTTGCTGATCTGGCCAGTCCCTCGCACTTAGACATAACACTAAGTACAGCTGCACTGGAGAAATTCGTGTGCTTTTAATATTGTGATTTCACTGTTGGAGGCACTTGGAGAAAAACCTTTCCAGGGAGAAGAGCTGTGCTTGTCTGATGATGTAAACCTTGCATCTAGATATTGAGGTATGAGGGTCTGCCTGACAATGCCCAGAGGTCTTCTGTTTTTATAATAAACTAGCTAATAGCACGGGGAGGGTGGTATGGTCATTTAGCCCTATATCCACTGCTTTATGAAATGCTTTCCCCGTTTGTATTCTATAGAATTGTAACTATGCTTATTATTTTATCCTTATGCATTTGCTGATAGTACTGGCACGTGTACTGTATCTTAGAGCACGATAGTTGAAATAAACATTTTAAACTATACAGTGTCTCTTATTACGCACGTTGTGGACAGGTATGAGTGAGTTATGAAAGGGTGTCCTTGCTCCCGCGAGTCCTGAGAGAGAGAGAGACCGTGTTCTGGGTTGTCTAATCATTGGTAGCATTGTTGCAAATGAGACGCTAAAGCTAGTCGGATTGGTGTTGTGGGTACTAAGGTGCATGGTTGGCTCACCACTATACTCCGAGGTCCTATTATCCTGTGCATAGCTCTATGTATGTGCAGAATCCCTACAACATAGCGCCACCAACGAGTGGGCTGCTTATCTGCGAGACGCTTGAGTAGTACTTGTGCTTGTCCACAACCCCCTTCGCAGATGCTTCCGGAAGCGTGTGTGAGGGTGATGCCTCCTATATTAACGTTTTTATAGGTTCTTTCAAGCTTGAAGTTGTTAAAAGGTTTTTAAATAAAACCCTATATTGTGCTGCCTCATACTAGGTTGTCGAATATTGCTAGCCTTACATGGCTGTCCAAATTGCGGCACATAGCCGCGCAGCGCTCCGGGCTCACTTGACAGTGTATGGAGTGCCTGACGCGGGTGTCGATCTGATCTTTGTGGTGCAAGCGGATCCTGCTTACCACTTTGAGGTGTTTTACTCTTGAGTCACCTTCCCGGCGGTAGATGGGACTGATAATGTGTTCCATGAATATGCAGCCACCGCTCTTCCTATAATTTATAGGCCTTATCGAAATCTTGAAGTACCGCTCACGGCATGGCAACACCGTGTTTGGTTTAATGGCGCCCTCCCCCAACCGGTTACCCCAATTCGTTTAGGCCCCTTATCGATTGATGGGGCCTTTTGGCCGGATATACCCCACATCCGCGTTATATGACGCTAGCAGTTGCTGAACTGCGTGACTTGCATACGTCTTTGATACGTGTGCATAGAGCTTTGGTACAGTATGTTACAGGCAACATCGAGGGAGCCCTGCCTGGAGTTGCGGCGCATCCAGCTGGAGCAGGCGGTGTGGCCATAAGTCCCGTCATGGTTAATTCGGTGATGGGCAAGCGCCCACAAACTAAGGACGATTTGCCTTATTGGCTTGCAGAAAAGTTTGACCAGCTGGAGGCAGTTTTTCCGAATACTTCTCCTGTGAAAAAACACAGGATTTTGACGATTAGTTTGCCAAAAGACTTAATTCCCGAGTTGACAGAATGCAACAACTGGGGTAAGGTATTCGCAGCAGTATATGCGAAGTGTTTCTGCACTCCTTCCATGACGGTTCTCCCCTCTGTAATTAAACGGGTGCAGGATGAGCATGGCCCTGAAGCGGCTGTGGAATTAGGGATGAGACTGGTGGGAGTGTTCGATGTAGTAGCTGATTTGATCCTTGCGAATGTCAAGGGCGATGCAGTTAACTTTCAAGTAGCTAATGCTTTGATCCCAGAACCGGACAAGCCGCGCAAATTACCGAAAATTATTTCACAGGCTTACAAAACCATTGGTCGCAATAGCCTGGGAGTTAAGCCTTTTGCTAAAACGCAAACACAATCGCAACCACAACCAAAAACTCAATCTGAAAAAGATGAGAAACCGTTCTTTACTAAAAAAGAGCTAAAGGTTGAAAAAACAGGGTAAGCAACAGAAAAAGACAGGGTCGCGAGGCGCTTCCCCGGTTTCCGTCTCTTCTGAACGCACTTATGATTTGCGCGATAGAGCGAGAATTAAATCTCCAGAGAGATTTCAAGTCCCTGATTCGCATTCTCCTCGTTCTTCACAGGCACCATCGACCTCCCAGACAGGTGGAGGAGAACGCCAGGATAGAGGCAGGGGTCGAGAGGCTCCACAGGGACGAGACCAACCTCGACAACAAGTCCGAGGGAAACCAGAAGAATTTCCACGTTCTCGCCCACAGTTTCAGAAGAAGAAAGTTGCAGCTGTAACAGCGAGGTATGCCACAAACGGTGAGAACGAGACTCCTGAATTGGACGTGGGCAGTGATGCTCCTAGACAGCGCCGCGGAAGTTACCATAGTGCGGGAGGCACTACGTCCTCATGTGGAGGCGACAGCAACTGAAACATTCATTACTGTCGAGACAGCAGACACCAGAGTGGCACCCCCTGACCGACTATATAATATTGTCATTCAAATTGAAGGTGACATACAGCGTGTTATTCAAGGGATTTTTGGGGAGAATCTGACCTCTTCTTACGACATTCTGTTGGCAGAGGCGGATTGGCCGCCCCATTCGTACTTGCTGCGCGTAGAGGGGAGGAGGTAATCCCTCCGAGCTTTTCTCGTCATGTCCCCAAGGACAAAGCGGAGGCTCTCGCAGCTGAATGGGCTGTGTCCCTGGCTCCAGCGTTATACCGCAACCACGTGGGCTGGGATGAAGACTCTTTCCCCCCCCCCCCCCATGAAATTCCTTTGCGGTCGCTGCCACAGCCACAACCCCAATATCCCATCAAGCGGGAAACTAAAGGTCCCGTTTCCGAAATTCTGATACAGTTAGAATATCAAGGAGTGATTGAAACATGCATGTCACCCATGAATAATCCCCTTTTCGCGGTTTCTAAACCAGACGGATCATACCGCTTAGTTTTGGATTACCGACATTTGAACTCTCATTGTCGGACCTTCGCGGTACAAAATGCACATAGTTCTGCGCTTGTAGACAGTCTTGTTCGTAAAAAATATAAAACGACCCTTGACCTATCTAATGGATTTTACACGCACAACTTGTCCCCGGAGTGCAGCCAATGGAGCGCTTTTACCTCCGGTGGTAAACAATTCAAATTCCGGCGTTTACCCATGGGCTACAAGAACAGTCCGGGTGTATTCGCCGCCCGTGTTGTCTCTCTGTTGGACAGCATCGACCCAGATGCGTGTTCGTACGTCGACGATATCTATCTGACGGACGACGAATTATGGCCGCATCTTTCCCGAGTGGACCGCATTATTCTTGAATTTGCGGTTTTAAGTTACAAATTTAACTTTGCCAAATCTCACATTGCTGAATTTACCGTTTTGTTTTTGGGCTATGAGCTCAACAATGAAGGTAAGGGCTTAGCCCCCCATTTCTTGGAGAAGTGCGCACTTTTGTGCCCTCCAACCACACTGAAGAAACTACAGTCTTTGCTGGGTTTTCTAAACTTCGGGCGTACTTGCATTCCTGAATATGCCCAGCGTATCAAGCCACTTTATGCCTTGATACAACCTAACTTTTCGAAGTCATGCTGGCTTCCCGAGCATTCTTCTATACTGCAGTCTTTGCAGTCAGATCTACTTGAATCTAAATTCTTGTTGACTCGTGACAACCACACAAACCTGGTGATTAGAATCATTCCGGGGGCAGTGGGGTTTCACGTACTTGACCTTTAACAAAGGTGACACAGTACCGATTGCATACAAGTCACATCTGTACACTTCTGCGGAAATGCGCTTCTCCTCTGTTGAGAAAGTTTTGACTGCAGTGCAAATGGCGATTCTAAAGGAATGCGCACTGGCACAGGGAAAACGCATTCTGGTGGTAACACCATATCCTGCCCTGGAGGCAGTGACGAAAGCAAGTGTACTGAACTGTAAGGCTTTGCACCCCCGTTGGATACAATGGGCTACATCTCTGACGTCTCCAGATGTCACTTTTATCTTTGATTCCTCTCTTCAGACACAGGAGTTTTTACTGTATGAATTCGTTCATCCTCTTCCTCTGTCCTTGCTACCGCTTGAGGAGTACGAATGTATTATCTATACCGATGATTCGGCACAACCGGCCACGGGTTCCAAGCAGGCTTATTCAACAGCATGTGCTATTGTTGCAGGCACCATGGTGAATGGTGAGTTCAAATTGACTGTAGTGCACACTCAGGCACTAGGAGACAGTACTGCACAATTGGCCGAGCTGCGCGCTTTGGTGCTCGCGCTTGAGTTCGCAAATCCAGATGTGACAACTCTCCTTGTATGCGATTCTTACTATTGTGTTCAGTCTTTCAATGACAATCTATTCTTTTGGTCGCAAAACGACTATAGAGATGCTAAAGGCAGCACAATTAAGCATAAAATGCTTTGGGTTCGAGTGGCAGATCTGAAACAACGTCTGCCTCTCACACAGGTGATTCACACTCTTGGCCACCAGCGTGTGGGCGCACACGCTGTTGGTAACGGTTTGGCAGATGAAGCTGCCAAATCAGCAGTAGCCACGTGCACAGTAGCAGCAGTTACAAGATCCATGACTAAAATAGATAATGATATTTTAGCAGCTATTGCTGCAACAAAGGAAGGTGCTAATTACCCTAGGGGTTTCCCTTCCAAATACTCTTATCAGTTAGGTCCCGAACAGGCTCCTTACGTAAAAATTCCAGACGTTGGTGATCGGCTGATTCCCAACGCTGACCGCAGACTTTCCTTGATAACGGCCCACACGAAGGCATGGCTTCAGCTCATGCTGGCGTGTCTGCGACGGTTTCCATCTTGCAGCAGCGTTACTGGTGGTGTGGTTTATATAAACAGACCCGTACTTATGTGCTTTCTTGTGACGTTTGTCAGCAGATTAAGCCTTCCACGGTTACACGACCACCACAAACCCCGCTCTGCATTTCTAACAGACCTTTTGGGTGTGTTTACCTGGATCGCTGCGGTCCATTTTCTTCTGACACTGCATATAAATACATCTTAGTTGCAGTGGATTCGTGCACACGTTTCATCTGGGTTTGGCCACAACGGAGTGCTGACGCTCGAAATGTCATAAGGGATTTGCATGTCTTTGTGGGAATTTTTGCCTGTGGCACCTTCCATTCTGACCAAGGTCCGGCGTTCGCCTCTAAGGCGTACAAGGACGCAATGGGGTCACTGGGGGTCTGGGTGAAATTTTCGTCTCCATATCGGCCTGAGGGCAATTCGATTGTTGAACGAATGAACCGTGACTTAAAGCAATCCTTGACAGCTAGAGTCTTAGGTACTGGCAGGAACTGGCTGGCCCACTTGTATACCGTACAACGTGCACTTAATAATCTCCCTAGAAGACCTCTGGGTGGGCGGACCCCATACGAAATGCTCTTTGGCATACAAATGTTTGTGCCCGACCTTGATGGTCTAGACATGGCGGCGCAATCCGCAATCTTTGATGTAGATAACCATTCTACTATGTTACAGGACTTACAAGAAGCCCGAGACAAACTTGCAATCGAACATTTACCTTCAGCCACAGACGCTGCTCTGCAGATTCTGGTTGCCGGCTGGCTTCCGAAGGTTGGAGACCTGGTCCGAGAGAAGGTGGAAAACAAAAAAGAATTTGGCCCCTCTTATCGTGCACCAGTTCCAGTCCTTGGCTTGAAGGGTACTCGTACAGTCATCTTACCACCGCTTCCTGGTCGCAAAAAGAACAGATACATCTCAGTGGAAAATGTCAAGCTACAACATCTGGCCGATCCTGAATAGTGTAACACCAGCGGTCTCTTGTCCAGTCATTTCCCGGACGAATGTTTGTGGCCCTCCAGCCCGAACGGTCACTGATGTTGCCATTGAGATGGTAGATTTGCCTGATCGCTTACTCGACTACCCGGATTCCCCCTGCAACGAGGAGACTGAGTATACCTACCCCGCCACCGAGTCGGTGGCTCACCTACCAACAACGCCACTGAGCCCAACACGTTATTCCTTTGATTCGGATTCCAACTCATCACTTATCCCATCCAGATTCAGTATTTTTGTATCTTGGTTCAGAGACAATTTTTTGATTCCCCCCTGGACATACATCTGGTTGGTACTATTCCTGATTTTTCTGTTCATGTCCATTGGCTTTGTGACAGTTTTTTTCTTACTCCTCAATGGTCACCATTTACCAGAACGCTCTGCTGTGAACTGTGTCGCTGGAACTTTGGCTCCGCATTCTTCATCACACATCATGAAGCGTGACCACACACTTGTGAACATTTCAGCTTTCCCAGTCGCTGATGGCATCGTATGGGATGCGGTAAATTTCCAAATTCATGGGCCAACCGAGATTATTAATGTACCAAATGTCCTCCGTGTTTCAATGGGTGATGTCGTTAAAAGTAATATTCATTCTGACGATTGGGATGTACATGCAGTTGAATCATTATTTACTGATTTGAAATATTATGCTGCTTTTAATGCTGAAGATTTGTACATGAATTCTGCAAGTTATACCGATTTATATTGTTACCAGCATTGGGGCAACCACTTTCTCCATAAACTAAGTACCCTTCGGGGTCTTTCTAATTACACCCAATGGGAGCATTGTCCAACCCCTTTGCCAGGTAGCTCCCAGACTCTTACAAATAAGTTTACTTATTTTACAGACTTTGATAGATCGAACCCTGGGTTCTATTATTTTAAATTAAACACTTCGTCCACCCAAAAAATCATGTTGACCCACACCAAATTGCTCTATTCGGGTTCCTTTTTGAACACTTTAGCGGTGGGTGGTTATGAGCACTGGAGGGACACCATTGACTTAAAATCTATCTGGGGCTCCAAATCATGGCAGGTACAAGGCACGGAAGCCTTGCACCGTGCTTGCCTCATTCCGGCCCAAATTTTATTTTTGAATCGTACAATCTATCAAACAACGTGCTGGGGTTTGGCTACTTCCAAGCAATTGAATGCACCTTCCATTCCTGTATTGTATTCCACTCCCAACGACAGCTTGCATTTCGATATTTCCCTTACAGCTGTGCAAGCTTTGCTTCAGAACAATTCGTTCAATATCTCCACGTTTGTTCAGTCACCCTGGTTGGCTTGGCCGACGGCAGCAGATGCCTGCCAACTGCGTTTTCATGACTCGGCTCCTGGGTACAAACAGGATAGGCCAGACCCGAGGTTTTCTGACTCTCTTACTGTTACAACATATTCTGTGGGTAAATTATGCAAACAGTGGTTGCAGCACTCTTCATTAGATTCTGTGAAACAGCATTTATCCCTGCTATCAGGCAACATTGATCTGTCCGATTTTGTTCTGGGGCCTCGTGGCCCTCGACCTAAGAGGTTCATTTATGAGACTTACAATGAACTCTGGAAGCTTTCGCAAATTGAAGCTGCTTCCCGTCTACGGGAAATAGATCAAGCAAACTTAGAAAAGGTGCTTGCTGTTGTTGACAATAGTATTAATACCCTGTCTTCCCGCATTTACACATTAGAGAATATTGTTTCCTCTGTTGTTGATATTGTACAAGATGATGTTTCTGTGTTATATCATGGTCAAAATCAATTGCGTTCAGTAATGCAGTTTGCATGGACTTTGCAAACGCTTAAAATGGGTAAAGTTCCTTGGCACTTTTTGAACACCTCTGCCTTATTCCTGCCTTTTAATTTAACTGAAAAACAGCAATTCATGTCCATGAAAAATGCAACATACACCCTTTTACATATCGAAAAAATAGAGCCCTTACCATTCTCTGTGGCGGAATTGGATTCTGCTGTGTGGCTAGTTCACAGGGTTATCGCCTTGCCTTTTTCTTTATTTGAATTTAGTTCGTGCATGAAACATTATCCTGTGGGCCGTTTTCAGCCCTTGGGCAGTGCCTTCCTGCATGAACTTTGGTCCCTGCCTTTCATGTATAAATGCCTGAGGGACGGAAAGGAAGTTTTTCTCACAGGGGAGTCATGCGATTCTACTGTGGGTCATTCCCTTATTTGCAAAAACATTAAATTGCACGGAGCTTGTAACGTTTCGGCTCCTAATCTTGCTTGTGTTTTAAAGGGCATTCCTGCTCCTGCTATTTCTCCTACTTTCACTGTGCTTGCAAATGGTAGCTATCTCCTTCTGAATAATCAGGACTGCTGTGGAATGCTGGCTGGCATCCCCTATATTGTAACTGTTTCCCACAGGGTTGTGTGCGGTAAAAATGTGCTTTTTCCTCCTCCGCACGACATCGTAGATAGTTCCATTTGGCCTTCCATTCCGACTTTGAAGGCAGATTTCAATAAATTGAGCAGAATAAAGGCGCTATTATTGAACCAGGAGGTTATGCTCACATCTGCACGGGAGACATTCATCCTCCAGGTGGCTAGTACCCACAGTGAAATACAGGCCCTTTTGAACACAAACCTCCCACAGCATTTCGGTGACCTCATTCACCGTGTTTTCAATGCATCACGCACCGAAGGTCTTGTGCACTTTTTTAAAGTTGTGGGCTCTGGCCTTGTTACCTCCTTTCAAACTATCTTTGGTGTAATACCGGCTTTTATTCATTCCATTTTTTCCAGCGTCTTTGGCGGCTTTCCGTTGATCCTCTCTTTGGCAGCTGGTATATTGCTTTTGGTCTGTTTGCTCCGCAATGGCTGCACTTCCTGGGGGCCTTCTCGACCACGGTTGACTCCGGATGCTCGGTGAACGCATCCTTGCTGGCTTCGGCATCCTGCCATTGGCGACACTGAGTGTGTCCTATAAACTTTCTTTTCGCTTTGCGTATTTCACTTGCGTGCAACCTGTGATGTCTTGCTTCGGATGTCCTTTCTCATGGTCCTTGGATTATTGCCTCTCCAATACGTCTGTCTGACCCGGATTTTGTCCAGTTAGTGGGTCCCTTAGAGGCCCATGAACGAGACTGTTCCGGGGATGGCTTCATGGCGCGTGCGGCTGCACTTGGGATTTTGGCACAATGGGATATCTGGGCGGCTGCTCAGAATCTCCTACAACAAAGTTATATTGAGTATCACGCAAGTTGTCCCGCAATGCTGTTTACTGCTCCCTCTTGCGAGGAACATGAATGCAGTTTTGATTTGGTGAACTGGATGGCGAATCTTTTTTCTGACGATTCCAACGATGTCCTCTTGGAAGGTGTGGCGTTTTTCTGCACTTAGGGGGCCTCCGCGTTCAGCGTCCTGCCTCACTGGATTATTATTATTTTTTTTTCTCAACATTTTTTTTTCCTCGTATTTCCCGTTCATGTACTTCACGGGGGACTGTTCCTCAACTGACGTTTCCGCTCTGCTCCATCCGTTGAACTCTGTCTTCGTCCTATGTCTTTGCCACTGGACTGACCAGGGGAGGGTGTCGTGTGGTTTGTGGCCTCATGGTCTGCCTTGCTAGGTTGGCTTAGGCCTGGCTGCCATGATGCTTTTTTGCGCACGTTACTTTGTGACTTTGTTTTTCCAGCCTCTGCTTCTGCCCGGCTATATTAGGACTGTCTGCATTTCTGCCTTTCACCTTTTCTCCTGTTCCCTGTGGGTTACGTCTGCACAACATGTACAAGGTCGAAAAACAACGTCCCTTGTTCTTGCTGATCTGGCCAGTCCTTCGCACTTAGACATAACACTAAGTACAGCTGCACTGGAGAAATTTGTGTGCTTTTAATATTGTGATTTCACTGTTGGAGGCACTTGGAGAAAAACCTTTCCAGGGAGAAGAGCTGTGCTTGTCTGATTATGTAAACCTTGCATCTAGATATTGCGGTATGAGGGTCCGCCTGACAATGCCCAGAGGTCTTCTGTTTGTATAATAAACTAGCTAATAGCACGGGGAGGGTGGTATGGTCATTTAGCCCTATATCCACTGCTTTATGAAATGCTTTCCCCGTTTGTATTCTATGGAATTGTAACTATGCTTATTATTTTATCCTTATGCATTATACTGATAGTACTGGCATGTGTACTGTATCTTAGAGCACGATAGTTGAAATAAACATTTTAAACTATACAGTGTCTCTTATTACGCACGTTGTGGACAGGTATGAGTGAGTTATGAAAGGGTGTCCTTGCTCCTGCGAGTCCTGAGAGAGAGAGAGAGAGAGACCGTGTTCTGGGTTGTCTAATCATTGGTAGCATCGTTGCTAATGAGACGCTAAAGCTAGACGGATTGGGATTGTGGGTACTAAGGTGAATGGTTGGCTCACCACTATACTCCGAGGTCCTATTATCCTGTGCATAGCTCTGTGTATGTGCAGAATCCCTACAACAATACTAGTAGCAGAGTACACGCATGCATTGCAAGGTCTCCGCCTTCCCACCGAATGCCCACGGCGCAATAGCTGGTCATGGGGCGCCTCCGCTCTGGCCTCCCGCCCAACCCGGGTGGACCATCACAGGCCCCGGGGAAACACTCTGATCGTGATTTGCAGTCTCAGTCCACGCATATAGATACAGCACTGAACGAAAAGCTGGGCAGTGTGCTGACTGCGGTGGAAAAAATTGGGGCCTCCTTCGAGAGCACGAGAGTATCGCTAAAAGGTAAAATAGATAGTCACAAAGGACTTCAATCATCTATGGGCGGATCAGCGTAACTTGACCGACAGACAACACGCAACCGAGATGCAACTGGAGGAACTACAGCCAATTGCCAAGGAAAGTGCCACCACGCTGCAGGCACTGCTCAGCCGCATTGCCGCTCTGGAAGATATGGTGAAGGACGCAGAAGGCAGATCACGCTGCAATAATGTACTCGTTGTGGGCCTACCTGAAGGAGTGGAGGGGCAGGACCCAGTGAAATTCATGCTGCATGAATGGATGCCTCAGGCAGACTTATATGCTCAGTTTGTGGTGGAAAAAGCGCACCGGGTCCCTGCTAGACGGCCACCACCAGGAGCGGCTTCTAGGCCATTTTTGATCCGTCTACTTAATTACAGGGATCGGGACAGTGTACTACACGAAGCGTGTCGCCAACTGGAACTCAAGATGAACGGCGCTGTGGTGATGCTGTTTCCGGAATATACTGCAGCTGTCCAGAGACACTCCTTCTTGGCAATAAAACGCCGACTTCGTGAACTGAATGTGCGATACTCGCTGCTATTCCCTGCACGCTTGAGAGTGGTGGCTAAAGAAACCACTAGATTCTTCGAAGACCCAGCGGACGCATGGGACTGGATGGAGCGAGCAGGATATGCAACTGGATCGGCACGTCCCACTGAGCTGGAAAGAACCTCTGGCGCTGCATGACGCTGTAACCGGGGCAAGTGGAGACGCTCCAACAGACCCGAACATCTGACAGCCGTACCTAATTTGAAGCAAATGATCACGGAGAGACGTGATGCCATATGGACAGCAGCGTCACGCCATTCCGAACAACAAGCTTTGGACCTGGATGGGGAGAAATCTGCCAGTGAGGAGGACTCCATCACAGGGCACATCTCAGAATCTGGCGCACCTTTGCCATCAGAGGTAACACCACAAACTGCTGACCACATCATTTGAAATCACAACGCTGATTATTCAAGGCTTTCCCTACTCTGGTACCTCAACTGTCCTTTACCAGATTTCACACTACTCTGGGGTATGAGTCTGACCAGCAAGCCCCAGCCCTAAGTCACTTGCGCCCCGACTGATGCTCACTGGCGGCTGTGTGGATACTGACACAGCAGCGGACGCAGTTGCCCGCGACCACCCAGTCCGAATCTGGGCATAGTAGCACAAAATCTTGCACCCCTCTTCTCCTCCCTCCTCCCCCCCAAATTTGTGTGCTATGCGAATCTCCCACTGTATTACTGGGTCAATGAAACAGATGCCAAATGTTGGCACATTGGTTTGGGCGGACACCTGTTGCATATCTGCTCCATCATGGTTATGCATGTTGCATTTTATCAGTTGGTCTGTTAAAAACCTAGTTACTGAGCAAAATTGTTATGAGTGCTGTGTTCCCCTAACATGTTAATGTACAATACAAGTGCTTCCATTCTGCAGTGGGCGGGGGGTGGGTTGGCACGCAGAATAAGTCAATATATTGCCAATGTTATCTACAAACTTAGTAACCTGGAATGTGAGGGGTATGCAGGCACCATCATGCCGTTACTCATCCTATTCCTATCTTAGACGTAGAACTGTACACATCGCCCTTTTACAGGAGACTCACCTGACTGGTCTCGAGATCGGGCGCCTGCGGCTCCGCTAGTGGGGACAGGTTTGTGCCACTGACTACTCGTATGCGAGGGGAGCCCTAATATGGGTACGGGCGGGAATCCCACTAGTATTGGAAGAAGTGAAAATTGACCCTAACCGGAGGTATGTGTTCATAAAGGCACGCCTCAATGGGGTCTCACTGATATTGGGTGCGATATATGCCACCAACACGGAACAAGCACAGTTTTACCGCTCACTCTCGACAGTACTGGCTGCATGGAGTGGTCTCCCGTGGTTGATAGGGGGCGACTGACACCTCACTGGACCGCTCCTTCCCCCCGCTGTTTGGTACACAATCCCCAAATAATGCGCGGACACTGTGTGACTGGCTCCGATACTGGTCACTAGTAGATTTGTGGCAGCCATGCCATCCTAACACAAAGGTATATTCTTTTTATTTGGCCCCACACGGCCTGCATGTGCGCATTGATTGGATAGTGGGGTCCCCGACGTTTCACAATATGGTAGACCGCACGGAGTACCTTGGTCGCACGCATTCGGACCACAACCCCCAGATACTGAACTTCTTGTGGGGATACACCTCGCCCGCTGGTGCCCACCTGGCGCCTCTAGCCTGCGGCCCTCGAGGATGCGGCATTCCGAGAAGCAGTGGGAGAAGCCACAGCTGAATGTTTTGACACAATACGGGGTCAACTCGCGACTTGCTGACTGAGTGGGAGGCGTTTAAGGTGGTGGTCAGAGGCAAATGCATGGGCATTAGCTGGAACATCCGTAAACACTTAGAGGGAGCGGTGGCGAAGGTGGAGGGTGAACTGATAAAGTTGGAAACAGACTGGGCGACTGGTTGTGGGGGTATGGCATCATTGGAGGCAAAGAGGGGCGAAATGGCAGAATTGCTGGAACATCTGCGACACATTAACTGCGCTGCACACTCGGCCGGGGTCCATGCGCATTCAGATCGGGGGGGCCATCTATTAGCGTGGCTTATACATCAAGATCAGACACTCCAGCCTATAACGGCGCTTCACCCTGCGACAGGTCAACTACTATACACACAGGCAGTAATACACGCAGAATTAACCCCGCACTACAGGGCCCTCTACACGTCCAAATATACATCTGATGACTCATTGGTTGCCGCTGTTCTCTCCCAACTAATGCTCTCAGCGCTGCACCAAGCACAAACCCTGGAACTAGACGAACCCAAATATTAGCCAGAGTACTGGCCGATTGCCTGGCCCCGCTGGTGCCATTGTTGGTGGGCACAGACCAGAATGGCTTTATCCCAGCGCCTAAAACACGTCCCTAAATATTCGCCGCTTCTTTAGGTTTGCCACCTATTCGCTGTGCAACTGGCCGCACTCAGGTTGCCTAGTGCTAGACCTGGAGAAGGCGTTTGACTCCATGAAGTGGCCTTACTTATTTGCGGTCCTTGGCAAACTGGGCATCGCAGGACACATTCTCCGCCTAATCCAGCTGCTGTACACACAACCAACAGCAAGAGTCAAGTCGGGCACTTATATTTCCGAATCCATACCGATTGGTCGCGGAACTCGTCAGGGGTGCCCTCTCTCCCCACTATTGTTCACTCTGGCGATGAAGCCGCTGGCCGAGTTGCTTAGACAGCAGGGTACTGAGTGGGGTATCCCACTGGGAGACAGCATACACACAGTATCATTGTATGCTGACGGCATCATGATATATCTTAAAGATGTCCACACCCTCCCAGTTGGAGTGATGAACACCCTGACTACCTTCGCTAATCTGTCGGGATTAAAGGTAAATTGGAGCAAGTCCTGCTTATACCCCTTCAGGTGTGCACAACTGGATCCCGAACTCCGATGCGGCAACATAGGTATACCCTGGCGACCTGAAACATTCTTTACCTTGGAATCTGCATATACCACAGTCAGGAGGACCTGCTGGAGGGAAACATAGGTAGAGCAATGACAGCACTGTGTTCGCAGATGACCATCTGGCGCACGCTCCCATTATCAGTTGCAGGCCACCTTGCACTTGTGAAGATGGTGGTGCTCCCCAGACTATTGTCATTTCACAAACCTACCCGTCTGTGTCCCCAAGTATATTCCGGAGATTCGAAACTGCTCTAAGGGAATTTATATGGAACGGTTCCTGCTGCAGTGTGGCCCTAGCGAAGCTTCACCTCCCAATTGGCAGGGAGGGCCTAGCGGTCCCCAATATGGAGCAGTATTATCTAGCTTTGCAACTCCAGTGGGTGGGCTGGTGGCTAGCGGGCCTATAATTGGCTGACACTGCCTGGGTGAGCCCGCCATGGTTGGTGGGGGACATACTCTGCTTATTCCATCCGTGCTCCGGACGCCATCCACCTGGTCAGCTGCTACTACAGATTGCGTACAAAACTTACCATAGTAGCCTGTACATTACACGAGCCCCATATTCACCGGCCTTACCGCTGCAGGGTACGCCTATCAGAGATGGCCCGCTGACCGCTCCGAAGCTAGCGAGCTGGCTAAATGCGGGGGTGCAGACACTAGGGGACCTCTATCAAGACGGGCACGCTCATTCCGTTTCAAGAGCTGGCGGAGGCATATGAAATGTCACCTGGTCAGTTCCTACTCAACTACTCAATCCTGGCAACACTGAGGGGCAGATGGGGTGACATGAGTATGGAACAGCCCATGCATTATACTATAGAATATTTGCACGTTATGGGACCGGGCAGTCATCACGCTAGCTGGTTTGCGGAGTCACTCCGGCTTCACACGGTGGTACCACGTCTGTTAGGCAGAATTGGGAGGCAGATAAAGGGTGGCCATTTACAGATAAGGAATGGTCTGAAATACTACTTAGTCCCACGTACATTCCGCTTAACTCACACTTCAAACTCATACAACACTACATAATCCAGAGGGCCTATCTCACTTCCGAGAAAATTAATACATTTTATGGCCAGACATATGGGGCATGCTCCAGATGCAAACAAGTAGGGGCTGATTTATTTCACATGATATGGCACTGCACCTCCCTAAATGCCTACTGGAGGCGGGTCTGCTAAATACTGGAGGCGTCTACGGATCGCCAACTAGAATGCACCTGGGAGGAGTACATACTGCACCTCTACCCTAGGGGTAAGCAACTGAGGGCAACTTCTCGTTTCCTGGACCTGGGTATGCTAACCGCAAAACGGTCCAGGAGGTGGAAAAGGCCAGACCCGCCGAAAATACCAGCATGGACGCCATCATTCTTAGTATGGGATAGGGCAGAGGGTAAGGCGCTCCGTGTGGAAGGCACCCGGGGCCTCCGCAAAGTGCCTATAGCGATGCAGTGGGAGGTCCTAGTGCAGGAATTATATGGGTTACTGGAGGACGGTGACGAGAACCCAATTTTCACTTCCCTAGAACCGTCACATTAGATGTGAGCGCACAATCCGTCACTCCTGCTAGAAGTTGATAGATTGGAAGGGCCTTTTCTCCTCTATGTAACTGGTCCTCTGAGCTCCTGGACTTGTGGAGTTGTTGGGCGTCAGTAACTATGGAGTGACCTGAGTCTCGACAATACAAACCGCTCCAAACAGCGCAGTGACGATATGCGAGGCTCCTACTGTAAAGGAAGTGCTGCCCAACCCCCCACCCCTAGCCCCCCGGTATTCTGTAACAGTAGAAGCAAAACCTAGCAGAAATGTATTCTATAGGAAATATAAGTCACACCTGTAATGCCGCTACAGCACTGTGTACATGTAAAGGGACACCAGAAGTATAGTATGAAAATAATAGAATGCTCAGCTGTTTTTGTTATATATGTTCGAATCTGTTGCACAATCTCTAACCGCCAGTCCTAACAAATACAGGAAGATAGTGCCCAGCACTTCTTACCAGCAAGCTCATTGAAGTAATACACAATGTGTACAGTGGGTAAACACGAACTGAAGCGAGCATTTGTGAGTAATGCTTGAACAACAAAAATGCTTAAAACTTTGTACAAGTATGCAAATGTCATTTATATAATATGTAAGCAGATGTCTAGTAATAAACTTCAATAAACAGATGTTTAAAATAAAAAAGAAAATGAAGCATGAGAGCTCTGCACTTGGCTGTCATTCAATCTTCCTGGAGTAGAAATTTAGGACAAACAAAAGGGCAGAACTCGCCTAAAGATTTCCTCACCAACCACAGCAGGGTCTGCAGCCTCACCCAGAGCATCCATGAGATGGCAGTGCTCTGGACCGCCAATCAGAAGCCCCATGCAAACAAATGTTCTCATGGAATTCCAAAAGGCAGATCTGTCTCCAGTCCCCTCACTTCCATACCTGGGTCTCCACCAGTGCTTAATTTGAGCAGTGGTTGCTGCTGGGGGCCAGCCCTTATTTTTCCTCATCAGATATTTCCCTAGTGCAAGAGAGTGAAGCACACTGTTAGAAATGGGATTTCTGGTTGGCTAGGGCATGCGCCTAAGCCAGGCAGAAACCACCACTCTAGTCAGGGCAAGGGAGTTGCACGCTGAAGATAACCCCTGCTCTCCCCCTTGGTAGCTTGGCAGAGCAGTCAGGCTTATCCCAGAGGCAATGTGAAAAGCGTTTGCGCAACACACTCACACAGCAGCGACACACTAGTCATACCACAAAAAACTCCACACAAGGTTATGTAAAAATAGCCTTTGTATTATCCATAAAACACATTAGAACATAATCACATATATACACTGTGCCACCTGGCACTCGGCATGACTTAACAGGGATTATATATAACACAGGGCCATTCTGGCCACTGTCATAACATTACATAAATCACTGTTAGGGAGGGCAACCAGTAACTACTGGTAGGATCACATTTCAGCCTAGCACATTATGCATATAATAACAGGTGCACCTTGGTGTACACTTGCAGCCGGCCCATGTATCATAGACTCAGCATGCCCCCATTAGACACAGGCAATTCATCATTACGGTACACAATTCTTGCGTGGGACACATGGGCACCACAACATAATCAGGGCCTGCCTCCCAATCTGCAGTCCCAGTGCCTCTGCGCTCACCACCTGGACTGCGTGGTAATTTTGTGAAGGGTCCTTCCTCCACCAGGGCTCGGGGGGCCTCCGTCGAGGTTCCACCCCGCTCTGTGAGCCTAATAAATGCCCCTTTTCAATGTCCGGGCTCAGGCCAAAGCGTGTACCCCTCCAACAGCTGCCCGCGATCTGGCAGCGGCAGCCACTGACCCACGCTCCTTAAGCGCGGAGCCACAAAACACTCAGAGGGAGAAACCAACAGCTCCGGGTAGGCCCGCAAGTAGCATCTCTCCCTCTCCCTCGAGATCACCAAAAATGAATGGCCCCCAAAGCGGCCGCCCGCTACCCTGCAGTGCGGCTGCCTCTGAGCAGCAAATGGGGGACAGTGATTTCCCCTCCAGCCGGCTCTTCCCCGGGACTCCAAGTGGGGCAGGGACACTCACCCACTGGCCTTCGGCGCCGCCGGCTCCTTCTACGCGGCGAGGCATGGAGCAAAGTCTCCGCCTCACCACTTCTTCGATTTTTCTCTCTGCAGTGGTGGGCCCCGCCCACAGCCAGGCTCGGCCTTTACTTGACTTCCAGCTGCTGTTCCCGGCTTGTTTCTGCTCGCGGCCATGGGCCCCGCCCACAATCGGGCCCAAACGCTGCCTGACTTCCGGCTGCTTCCTGGCCACATCGCTCGAGCAAAGTTGGAGCCCCCTTCTCAGGCTCTGGTAATATAATTAAAAAGCGCCCATCACGCGCTTCTGGTGTGCGGCACAGCGCTGAGGGGCACAGCAGAGACAAAGAGTTCCTCACACTGCAGGGTGGTGTATCAAGCACAGCCCTCACCACGCTCTGCTGCTGCACGAGCCCACGCCAGGGGCTCAACACACAGGAATCCTGCAGCGCCCGAAGCCCAGGTCCAGGGCAATCAAGTTAGAGTGCTCAGCCCAGCGCTAAGTCCCAGAAATCCCATAGGGCAGAGCTGGGCACAGGCAGGCCAGCACGCAGGGCCTCCCAGCAGAAGACAGCAGCTGGGTCCCACGGTGGTACCTCCTGGCAGTGTCCTTCCTTCAGATCCAAGTAAGCTCAGTCCAGTGAGTTCAACAGAAATGGGGTCACAGCCCCAGTACTTATACTGTATAAAGTCTTTGTTCTGGCCCCTAGCACAAGGCTCTGAGCCCAGTCCAAACCAGTTCTGGGGGGCACTTATCAAGTTCACAACACTCCCCATTGAAAGTGTAGGTTCTGGCCCCAGACACACCACAGGGGGCGGAGCTGGCATTGTGGAAGGCAAGCACAGCCCTATTCAGGTTCAGGTGCTACTCCTCCCACTACTCCAAATGCAGCTCAGGCATATTCAGCCTAGCGCTGACTCACCCAGACCCTCTGGAGCCACTGCACCTACCCAGCCCCTGTCACTCCAAGGCCAGATAGTCAATACACAACAGGCAGGCACAAAGACACATAGCACACAGAAATGCCCACTTCTAAAAGTGGCATTCCAAAAATAGTGATAATAAATCTGCGAACACCATTACGCAGCATTTATCACCACTATTCCAAACATACCAAACTTGATTACGCTACTCCACTCATGTCAGGAATTACCACTGAAGCACATATCAGGGAATCCCCAATGCATTCCTATGAGAGGGCAGCCTCACAGCAGTGAGAAACCAAATAGGCTATTTGTCACTACTAGGACATGCCACACAGTTGGGGCACATGTCCTACCTTTTACCTACACCGCATCCTGCCCATAGGGCTAGCTAGGGCCTACCATCTTGTGAGTTGCAGCCTACCTGTGCCCCAGATTGCAGTGAGCAGAGTCCAGGAAGTGGTAAGGAGGTGGACTAGTGCTGTCTCTTTCCTAAAAAAAAGTTTAAAAAACGATTTTCCCTACCTGTGATTGCATCATCTTATTTTTTTCTTTTTAAATTTCTTTAACTGTCTTTGCCTGTGGTTGTTACAGTTTAAAATTGTAGTTTTAACCTGCCAGTGATTGCATAATTTTTCCCATGTTTTTGTGTTTAAACTTGTTTTTTTCCTGCCTGGGACTGCTTCCATTTAACCTGTTGAATTGTGGGATTTGCAGTCCAAACTCTGTAGTTTTTCCCTCTCATTCCCTGTGACTATCAGTTTTTCCCTCCAAATGTCTCCTTTGCTCTGTGCTAAGATCTGTATGTTAAGCAGTGCACCCCCAGCGACCATCTTGTGTTAACAAGTCAGTGAAACCAGCCCCCTTCCCTCCTGAGACAGCAGTAATGTGCTGTAAGCTGTTTTAAACTGTGTTTAATAGGGACTGTGCACTTCGTTTTCTGGCCAGGAGAGGGAGTAAAGTTTTATACAAATAGTGTTGTTAGAGGACAAGTTTGTTGGGGCCTTACCAAAGTGTGGATTGAGCCTGTCTGTCTCCTAGGAGATCTGTGAATAGAGCAGCTCCCCAGTCCCAGTCCCCACCCCCAGGCCAGCAGACCTAGCACTGGGGATTGGCTATTCAGCTCCCAGGCAACTCTGAGCCCTCCCCTCACACCTGCCCAGGCCCCTTAAGGCTTTGCTGGGTGCACCCCAAATCATTCTCCTCCATCTTGTGAGTTGCAGCCTACCTGTGCCCCAGATTGCAGTGAGCAGAGTCCAGGAAGTGGTAAGGAGGCAGACTAGTGCTGTCTCTTTCCTAAAAAAGTTTAAAAAACGATTTTCCCTACCTGTGATTGCATCATCTTATTTTTTCTTTTTAAATTGCTTTAACTGTCTTTGCCTGTGGTTGTTACAGTTTAAAATTGTAGTTTTAACCTGCCAGTGATTGCATAATTTATCCCATGTTTTTGTGTTTAAACTTGTGTTTTTTCCTGCCTGTGACTGCTTCCATTTAACCTGTTGAATTGTGGGATTTGCAGTCCAAACTCTGTAGTTTTTCCTCTCATTCCCTGTGACTATCAGTTTTTTCCCTCCAAATGTCTCCTTTGCTCTGTGCTAAGATCTGTATGTTAAGCAGTGCACCCCAGCGACCATCTTGTGTTAACAAGTCAGTGAAACCAGCCCCCTTCCCTCCTGAGACAGCAGTAATGTGCTGTAAGCTGTTTAAACTGTGTTTAATAGGGACTGTGCCCTTCGTTTTTTGGCCAGGAGAGGGAGTAAAGTTTTATACAAATAGTGTTGTTAGAGGACAAGTTTGTTGGGGCCTTACCTGCAGACGTCCAAAGTGTGGATGGAGCCGGTCTGTCTCCTAGGAGATTTCTGAATAGAGAAGCAGCTTCCAAACCTTGTCTGAGGTAGCTGGGACCTTATATAGTCTGATATTTTTTGGTACATGTGTACACTGATTGGTGGTTGTATCTGATGTTTCTATTGGATTAGGGTTAGTGTCCTCATTGGTTGGGTATTTGAGGGTTCTGATTGGTTTCTGGGTCTGTGATTCAATCAATGTAGGGTTGGGACTAGGGCTAGGGTTAGTATTTCTATTGGAAGTAGCGATTAGGGCTTCTGGTGTTATTGGTTGCTGGACTAGATGTGGGACTAAGAGTAGGGTTAGGCTTTCTATTGGAAGTAGGGACTAGGGTTTCCTGTGCCATTGGTTGCTTGGACTAGGGTTGAGACTACTGGTAGGGCTAGGGCCTCTATTGGACGTAGAGATCAAGGGTTATTGGGTGCTTGGACTAGGGCTAAGATTGGCTGTAAGGCAGGAGCGGTCCGTGGTAGGAGTGCCGGCCGGGCGGTGACGTGGGGTGGGGAGGGGCAGGGTGGGGGGTAGTAAACCACGGATTACGGCCAAATACAGTTAAGTAAACATTTAAATAAAACTAATTTCATTGCGCGCACTGCATCGCATTTGGCGAAAAAGCATATCCAATGCACTACCCTATTTCTCATCCGCTACCTCTATCAATATCTTTAATCTGCATATACTTACCTCCTTTATGCATCTATATACTTTCAATGTACTTATGGATCTATATATTTATCACTTTCTTCTAATTTAGCATTTCCAATGCACTACCCCATTTCTCGGCCTATACTTCCCTCAATATATCTTCTAGCCCAACTTTCTGACTCATCTCAAACTTCTTTCTACTACTCTTTCCAATTCACTACCCTATCTCACCCTATACATCTATCATTATATCCTCTACACCCACTCTCTCATTTATCCCAAACGCCATACCACTACTATGTTCCCCAAAATAACCCTTTCTTGACTCTCTCCTACTCTACCCCTCCTTGCATCTTCTGACACCTCCTTTACTGTACCGATCCCCCGAAACAAACCTTTCTAAACTCTTCCCTCTGACTCTTCCCCTCCAAAAACCCTTTTTACTCATCCAAAAGCCTCCTCCTACTGCTATGACCTAAAAAAAAGAAATCCTTCACTCGTCTATCCCTCCACTATCCTTTTCAATCAAAATAACAGACTAGCATGTTCACTTCTCTAATTCCATATTCCACTATACTAATTCACCACTAATCCTTTATGGGTTCCAGAGAAGCGTGCTACTCGCCAACAAAGTGTTTCAACACCTCATCAGGGTTACAAGCGCTATATAAATGCAAACCTTTTTTCCTTTTTTACCCCTCCCTAACCCTTCTCAGTCCAAATAACTGACTAACATATCCACCACTCAAATGACTTCATATTTCACTATACTAATTTTCAACACTAATCCTTTATGGGTTCCGGAGTAGCCTGCTACTCGCCAGAAAAGCGGTTCAACACCCCATCAGGGGTAACAGGCGCTATATGAATGCAAACCTTTCTTTCCCTTCTATCCCTCCGCTATCCTTCTCACTCCAAATAACTGACTAATATCTACCACTCAAATTACTTTCATATTTCACCATACTAATTCACCACTAATCCTTTATGGGTTTCCGGAGTAGCGTGCTACTCGCCAAACAAAAAGCGCTTCAACACCCCATCAGGGGTTAGAAGCGCTATATAAATACAAACCTTCTTTCCTCTTCTATCCTTCTGCTATCCTTCCGAATCCAAATAACTGACTAACATATCCACCACTTAAAATTTACTTGCATGTTTCACTATACTAATTCAACACTAATCCTCTATGGGTCACGGAGTAGCGTGCTACTCGCCGAAAAAGCGCTTCGACGCCTCATCAGGGGTAGTAAGCGCTATACAAATGCAATTACAATACAATACAATACCTTAGGGGTGACTGATATGGAGTAAAAGGGGAGTCACAGACGTGGCAACCACTTTATGTGCCACGTCACAGCGGCAGTAAACTGCGCGCAGGTCCTGCAATGGCAGAGGCCTAAGACTGGTTTGAAAGGCTACTTTGGTGGGTGGCGCAAGCAGCGCTGCAAGCCCACCAGTAGCATTTAATTTACTGTCCCTGGGTATATGAGATACCACTTTACAAGGGACTGATGGGTAAATTAAATACGCCAAACAGGTGTAGACCAATCTTACCAAATTTACCATAGAGAGCACATGCACTTTATCACTGAACAGCAGTGATAAAGTGCCCAGAGTCCTACAACCACTAACAACAGGTCAGAAAAAATACCGGAGGAAGGCAAAAAGTTCTGGGATGACCCTGCAAAAAGGGCCAAGTCCAACACACACCTAAACGAGAAAGAGGAAGATGGAAAATTCTTCATAAAAGGAGAAAGCTGTAGCCTGCACAAATGAGATAAAGGGGCAGAGAGTGTCTGGTAGTCGATCAAAGAGACCTGAGGTGGTTTCCAGGCTACACAGACATGGTGTTTGTAGTGCTGACATTTCATAGTGCCGGCAGCGGGCTCCTGAGCATCTCTTTGGCATGACATTCAATTTTTGGCAAATTAAGCACTGGTCTTCACCCTACAGCCTCTGAACGCAGTCTCAACACTTCCACTGTCTGGGGAGGCTGTCCTCATCCCCATCCTATGCCATGCCAAACAAGGGGCTTCCAAACAGGTCACACTTTGCTTTTGTAAGTAATACTTTGTGCTGGACTTTGTAGGGAACATCCCTTCCAGCAGTTGCAGAATCCTTTTTCATGTTTACATTATATCCCATATACTATTTTACACTACTGTGATAACGAGTTAACCACTGCTTTCTTGCGCCGTCTGAAGCTGTTGATATTTCCCTTTACACTACCAGCCCCTGAGCTGGTTAGCTGACACTGTGATGTAGCTGGAGGGTAGCAGCAGAAAGACTGCTCACCTGATTCTAGTGTCTATCAAAACGAGTGCTTAATAGGTATTAGAGTAAGTTCTGGGGCAGAATATTGCTTAGAAGCCTGCGTCTGGGTGCTGGAAACCAAGACTTTGTCCTCCTGATTCCAACTCATGCTTTGTTAATCCACCACCAGACACCCCTTGCCTCTTTATCTCAAACTTCCAGGTTCTTTCTCATCCCTGCTTTCTCCCTTTGTCACTACTTTTCCCTATTTCTCTTCCTCCTTTGAGGAAGTATGAGGAAAAATAAGTGCCGGCCTGCAAAAATGAGTGCCGCTGGGCCCCACCTGCAAATTAAACACTGATCAAAAGTACCTGATATAGCACTGCGCACATGCAAATAATGTAGTTTCTGCCTACAGTTTTACACCCTCCGATTGCATGCCAGCTCAAAAGCCTTCTCTAAACTCTTAAGACCCTGAATAAAGAATTGACCTTTACTTAAAGCTTCCATTGTTGCCTCTCCTTGTTTTCTTTTGAATGACCCTCTCCTTTCTTTCCAAACTCTCTGCCTCCTGTCTCGTAGTACACTCTACTCCAACTCACATGCATGTTTGCTTTAATCTCTATTGTTGTATTGATGCAAATTTCCCATCATTTCAAAGATCACAACCACTTCATTGACCGTTCTACTGCTGCAGCCGAGAAATACCAAAGCATCAACCGCACCAGCCATCTGCATGAAGTCTCCCGCTCCACTAATGACCCCGCCTAACATCCATTAATTTAGTCTTCCACAAAGAGATGGGAGTACATGCATTCATGAATGGATTCCTCGAGAGTGAAAGATTAGTCCCATAACCAGTATCCATTAGACTAACCACTAACCGTCAACCTTCAAATGCTTCAATACCTTGTTAGGGGTAGTAAGCACTAAATAAATGCAATTATAATGTATCCTCACAGGGACGAACTGTGAGAAGTTGGCCTGGTATATGCTGTCCACTAATTATAGTGGGCACCTTGCACCAGTCCAAACAACCCCTTATTGGAGATAGGTTAAAGACAACCTTATTGAAAGCTATCCTAGTGGTAGCTATGGAGAGCAGCCTTCAGGCTAAGTCTTGAAGGAATGTAAAGCAGCTTGTTTTACCAGTCTATAATCTCTTGAGTGATCAAATGAAAGAGCACCACACCAGGTATATATTCAAAATATATTTATTTATTGCTAAACACACCCCTCTAGTCTCTTTATGAGGCTAGAGTTCGAAGTACATAAGTTAGAAGTTATTTAAACACAGTAATAGCACAAATACAAGTTTGGGCCCTAGGGGCGTACCAAACCATATACCAATAAAGTGGTATAAGAACCACGACTGAACTAGACACTAGGCCTAGAGCCTCTAGAAGTGCTTGGACCACAAGGAACCACCCAAGGTAGTGACACAGGGGACCCACGGGGGACGCGTGCAGTGTAAATACACAACCGCGATACGCCGTTGACTTCTATGGAGAAAGACGCGATCAGGAAATTAAAGAAAAGGGACACTTAAAGGAGGACTTCGAGCAACCCCTTTGAGAACTAGTACTTTGAAGAGTCTCTACCCACGGGAGCACCGGAGTACTCGTGTTACCTCACCCAGGGAAGCCGGGTGCATAGGTGACTTTCGGGGTCGGGTTTCGTCGTCGATTTGAATGGCGATCTGCTGCAAAGTGCTGCTGGCGACCAAGTGGAAAGTGTCCGGGTGGATCCAAGAGTGGATCGGAGATCTGAAGAACCTGAAAGCAGAGGGGACAGAGTCTGGGTCACTAGCCAGTGACCAGGAAGGCGATGGACAGATGCCCACCGATGTCGAGTGCTTCAGGTGCGTTGACAGTCGTCTTGACTCTTCAGCCACGAGGTCCAGGAGGCGTTGTCGGCGACCAGGAGCAGGATTCGGGCTCGTACACAATGTTTGTCGAGTGCTGAGGTGTCGGCGACCAGATTGGACCCAACAAGCCTTGGCAACGGCAAGTCTTGGTGAAGATGAAGATCGTTGATGGTGCAGACCAGCAAGGTCTGGGAACTCACCCAGCGAGGGTAAGTGAGGGCAGGCCTGGAGCAACCAGGATGCCCAAGAAGAAAAAGATTGGCCTTCGTTAAGAGCTACTAGCCAACGGGCTAGCGACCGCGAAGGAGCATCGCAATGTCGCACGTGGATCTGGCTCACAGGACACTCGTGGAGTGGAGGCCAGTGATCTTCGGTGCAGTTGGTGCTGGAGGCTAGGGCTACTCGGAGCCCAAAGCATGACTTCGTGGGAGACCCAGAAGAGGATGCACTTGCAAATGTGCTCGGTGTCCAGGGGTCACGGTCTCACGTCACCCACAATAGCTACGGGCCTCAGCTTTGCTGGGGACTCAGGGTAGCCTCGGGAAAGTCTGAGAATCTACCTCTGGTGATGCGAAGACTTCGGCGTCCGACGGGAGCGTCAGAAATGCAGACTGGACAGATGCGTCTTTGGTGCCTGCCAAGCAGGGGAGTCACTCCTTGACCCCAAGGGAGATTCTTCTGTCCTCTAATCTTGAGTAGAGCGTCGAAGGTCCAGGATTCTGTGTCAGAGTTTCGTCCAGGGATAATCTAAAGTCCTAAGGACTGGGTTCCTATACTTATACTAAGTTTAGGGGTTGGACTACTCTGTGGCCCCACCTATGGGTGGGTCAGGGCAGAGGGGTGGCTACACCCCTTTCCCTTTGTCCAGTTCGCGCCAAAGCAGGGGCTGCAAGCCCCTGATCCGGTTTGAACTGGGGTATGCACAGGGACACCAAGTGTGCCCCCAGTGCAGGACTTCAAAGCACTCTGAGAGTGCTCCCGCCCAGCCCCAATACACATTATCCTGTCTGGGGAGGTGGTCACACCTCCCTGGGACAGGAAACCTATTGTCCAGTCCTCCCCTGCCGGAGTTTCGTCCAGCAGCAGGAGGCCAGACTCGTGTCTGTGGCAGCAGCATCCATTTTGTGATGCCAGGGCTTTGGAAAGAAGTTACCGGGCTAGCCAGAGTTAACATTTCTTTCCCTCTAGAAGGGTGGAATGCTACCCCCGCCGCCAGAATTGGCGGGGGGGTAGTATTCCAAGATGTTTGACACCAAACACGGCATGTTTAGGTGCAGCCATTCCAAAGTTAGCATTTAACGCGAGGTTATAATGCGCTTAAGAGTATATGGTCAGGCTGCACTACAAACAGCATCAGAGAAGGGTCTCCGAACGCTGCAGAGGGGCCCTGCTCATGCAGAGGCACCCCCTCACATAGGAACCACGCACTCTGCCTTCAGGATTGATAAGGCCTGCCATAGGAGTGACTTATAGGTTTATATGTGTGTATGTATGTAGTGATATAGGTAACCTATATCACAGTAAGGGGTGCATGCACCACCTTACCCAGGCTGCAGTAGCAGACCTGTGGTGTCAGTTTGGATGGCCTTCCAGGGGTGGCACAATACATGCTGCAGCCCCTGGAAGGCCTCTGAGGTACCTATGCCCTTGGTACATAGTATACCATATACTAGGGACTTATAAGGGCACTCCAGATTCCAATCAGAGATGTGCCTAAGGCACATGGAAACCTTTTACAGAGAAAGCAGATAGACTGGGGCCCTGAATAGCAGGATCCCAGTCCAACTAAGTCATAAACCAGCAAAACACCATAAAAAAGTGGTGGCAACCATATAGTCAGATTCCACCTTCCTACATAACACCCCCCCCAAACGAAAGGAGATAAGGCTAACCTTGGCCAGTTGAGCCTTCATTGACTAAGTGGTCATATAAGGAAGCACCTGCACTGGCATGGTTGCCCCCTGTCTTATGGTCCACTAAGCAATCCCTCACCCTAAGGATATGAGAGGGTCTCCACCATGGGGAATCACTACCTGTGGTGTGCTTAGGTAAAGTACAAGGCTGGTGAGGTGTCTGAGTAGGGAAGTGAGGCCCTAGGAATGTTGTCCTCAGCTTCCTCAGATCACTGGTCACTATGTATGCCTGTCTTTCCATGACTGAGTTGCACTTTGCTCTAAGGGTCAACCTTTGGCTGCCTACAGCTGGGGGTTGGGTCCCTTTGGATGGACTACTGGAGGGACATGGCAGGTTTGGAACCTTCAGGTCCCAGGTTTGCCCTTGCCTACCAGAGTCCTTCTGGGGAGGTCCCTACATAAAGGCATGGGGGATCCCTCAGTGTGTAGAGGAGTTTTCACCTGGCTAGGGCTACTAGACTGGGTGCCCCTAATCTGCTGATGGGGGGTTCCTCTGGACAGGGGGCCCTGGGGGTCCACTGACCTCCCTGACCTCTGCAGCCCTGGGCTGGCTGAGGCAGGGTAGAGAGGGGCAGGTTACCTGCTCCAGACTGGGTACCACCTTGGAAGGGTCCTCTGCCATCAGGGGAGTGGTCAGGCCAGGCCTGACTACCTCTGGGGCAGTTCCTTCACTAGGGGTAGGGTCAGTTCCCTGAGGAGGCTGACCCTTACCTACTGTCTGGAGGGAAGAAGACTTTTCTTCAACCCTTGTGCTCTCTTTTGGGGGAGAGTGGGCCATTCTTTCAGGCTCCATCTCTCCAAATTCTTGGGCTGGGGCCGTGGCCATTACAGCCCCACTAACCTTTACAGGGACGCCCAACATCCTAAGGTGGGTTTGGTGTTCAACTTCTGGAGATTTCAGCCTGGCCTGATCATTGCCCATCAGGCAATCTACAGGTAAGGTGGGGGACACTGCCACTCTCTTTGGGCCTGTGACCCCCTCCCAGCTGAGATTGACTATGGCCATGGGGTGATCTGTTCTGACACCATCAATGTTGGTCACCTGGTATTTAAACTCAGGTAAAAGCTGGTGAGGGGGACTAGTTTCCCTGCCTCCATGGTGACACTAGCCCCTGTGTCCCTAAATGCCACAGCTTTCTGACCATTAATCATTGGCTCCAGTCTGTACCTGCCCATTGCTGTGGGACCCATGGTAAAGGTGGCAAATCCTACACCACCATCAGAGTCAGAGGAGTCTGTTGAGGGGTCCCTGTCTGAACCAGGGCCCACCTCTGTTCCTGTTGCAAAAGCACCTAACTTTTTGGGTGCACTACTCCCAACTGGAGGATTACTACTGGTAGTACCAGGAGGGGGGGGTAGTAGTTGCTGGGGGAACATTTTCTTTATTGCCAATCCTGGGACAACTGGGATCAGATTTCCAGTGCCCAGGCTTTTTACAGACATGGCAATATGGTTTCTTTTCAGGAGAGGAAGGAGTTTGGGACCCACCCCCAGAAGAGGAATTTTGGGGCCCTGTAGGGGACTTATCCTTAGATTTATCCCCACCTTTCTCTTGGGACTTAGTAGAATCTTTCTTCTGGTCACCACCCTGATTTCTAGTTTTTACTCTGGTTCTGACCCATTTGTCTGCCTTCTTTCCCAATTCTTGGGGAGAGGTCAGATCAGAGTCCACCAGATACTGGTGCAAAAGCTGGTTTTGACAATTATTAAGGATCTGCTCCCTCATAATCAAATTGTACAATCCTAAAAAGTCATGCACTTTGTTGCCATGTATCCAACCTTCCAGAGCCTTTGTAGCACAATCTACAAAATCAACCCAGTCTTGAGTCTGAGCTTTTGGGTGTCTCTGAACTTCAACCTATACTGTTCAGTGGTTAGGCCAAACCCATCTATCAGAGCACTCTTCAAGACTGTGTAATTGTCAGCATCCTCTTCTCTTACAGTGAGGAGCTTGTCTCCACCTTTGTCTGCAAAGGAGAGCCACAAGATTGCTGCCCACTGCCTCTGGGGGACCTTCTGAACTTTACAGGCCCTCTCCAGTGCAGTTATCCATTTGTGGATGTCATCCCCACTCTGGTAGGGAGGGACAATCTTGTTTAGGTTTCTATGGTCATAAGACCTTTCCCTATCTCTAGGGATATTGCTGCCACCATGGGACTCTAGTCCCAACTTTCTTTCTCTCTAAAGAGATCTAGGGACTCCCTGTCTAAGGCTACTTGCTTCCTTCTGAGTTCAAGCTGAGCTTCCTCATATTGAATCAGCCTCTTTCTTCTCTCATGAGAGGATTCCCTCCTATGAGATGAGACAGAGCTCCCTATTGAGGTGCCAGAGTGGTTAGACTCCTGAGAAGGAGATCTAGACTTCCTGGGCACACTCCTAATCCTTCCTGGGGGACAAAGAGGGCATCATCCTGATCATCCTCTTCATCTTCCTCAGGAGGGATTGGGTTATCCAGGTCAGGGTCATTTTCACCCTCCTGGCCAGTTTCAGAGGGGGGGCTGGGGGTATTTCTACCCTTGTCCCATCCTCATCTTCTGCCCCACCCTCAGCTCCTACCCCTTCAGTCCCCAAGGGCTTACTAAGGTCATAAGCCACCAACAACTCTTTAAGGTGTTGGGTGGTGGGACTTTGGCCTGTCCTTATTTTTCTCAAGTTACATAATGCTCTCAATTCCAAGAATGGGAGTGTATCATACTTGGAGGGTGGAAGCTCAGTGGCTTCCTGCAAGGATTCTTTAGATCCTACCCTTAAAGACATTACTGGTGTGGTGTATGCACTACCTACTCTAGTGTGGCCTACTAAACTCTCTTGAGTTGTAGAAAGGGTTGTGCTATCCCTTAACACACAACTCTAAGTTCAGTAGAACTTACTGTATTCTAAACTTAAATCATATGTACCTTAGGTACCTTTAGTGGTTTTCAGTTGATCAATTCAATTGAGATTATCTGGTAAAACAATAGCAAGCTGGAATCCCACACGCTGCACACCAATGTGAGAAGTTGGCCTGGTATATGCTGTCCACTAATTATAGTGGGCACCTTGCACCAGTCCAAACAACCCCTTATTGGAGATAGGTTAAAGACAACCTTATTGAAAGCTATCCTAGTGGTAGCTATGGAGAGCAGCCTTCAGGCTAAGTCTTGAAGAAATGTAAAGCAGCTTGTTTTACCAGTCTATAATCTCTTGAGTGATCAAATGAAAGAGGACCACACCAGGTATATATTCAAAATATATGTATTTATTGCTAAACACACCCCTCTAGTCTCTTTATGAGGCTAGAGTTCAAGTACATAAGTTAGAAGTTATTTAAACACAGTAATAGCACAAATACACGTTTGGGCCCTAGGGGCGTACCAAACCATATACCAATAAAGTGGTATAAGAACCACGACTGAACTAGACACTAGGCCTAGAGCCTCTAGAAGTGCTTGGACCACAAGGAACCACCCAAGGTAGTGACACAGGGGACCCACGGGGGACGCGTGCAGTGTAAATACACAACCGCGATACGCCGTTGACTTCTATGGAGAAAGTCGCGATCAGGAAATTAAAGAAAAGGGACACTTAAAGGAGGACTTGGAGCAACCCCTTTGAGAACTAGTACTTTGAAGAGTCTCTACCCACGGGAGCACCGGAGTACTCGTGTTACCTCACCCAGGGAAGCCGGGTGCATAGGTGCCTTTCGGGGTCGGGTTTCGTCGTCTATTTGAATGGCGATCTGCTGCAAAGTGCCGCTGGCGACCAAGTGGAAAGTGTCCGGGTGGATCCAAGAGTGGATCGGAGATCTGAAGAACCTGAAAGCAGAGGGGACAGAGTCTGGGTCACTAGCCAGTGACCAGGAAGGCGATGGACAGATGCCCACCGATGTCGAGTGCTTCAGGTGCGTTGACAGTCATCTTGACTCTTCAGCCACGAGGTCCAGGAGGCGTTGTCGGCGACCAGGAGCAGGATTCGGGCTCGTACACAATGTCTGTCGAGTGCTGAGGTGTCGGCGACCGGATTGGACCCAACAAGCCTTGGCAACGGCAAGTCTCGGTGAAGATGAAGATCGTCGATGGTGCAGACCAGCAAGGTCTGGGGAACTCACCCAGTGAGGATAAGTGAGGGCACGCCTGGAGCAACCAGGATGCCCAAGAAGAAAAAGATTGGCCTTCGGTAAGGGCTACTAGCCAACGGGCTAGCGACCGCGAAGGAGCCTCGCGACATCGCACGTGGATCTGGCTCACAGGACACTCGTGGAGTGGAAGCCACTGATCTTTGGTGCAGTTGGTGCTGGAGGCTAGGGCTACTCTGAGCCCAAAACACGACTTCGTGGGAGACCCAGAAGAGGATGCACTTGCAAATGTGCTCGGTGTCCAGGGGTCACGGTCTCACGTCACCCACGATAGCTACGGGCCTCAGCTTTGCTGGGGACTCAGGGTAGCCTCGGGGAAGTCTGAGAATCCACCTCTGGTGATGCGAAGACTTCGGCGTTCGACGGGAGCTTCAGAAATGCAGACTGGACAGATGCGACTTTGGTGCCTGCCAAGCAGGGGAGTCACTCCTTGACCCCAAGGGAGATTCTTCTGTCCTCTAATCTTGAGTAGAGCGTCGAAGGTCCAGGATTCTGTTTCAGAGTTTCGTCCAGGGATAATCTAAAGTCCTAAGGACTGGGTTCCTATACTTATACTAAGTTTAGGGGTTGGACTACTCTGTGGCCCCACCTATGGGTGGGTCAGGGCAGAGGGGTGGCTACACCCTTTCCCTTTGTCCAGTTCGCGCCAAAGCAGGGGCTGCAAGCCCCTGATCCGGTTTGAACTGGGGTATGCACAGGGACACCAAGTGTGCCCCCAGTGCAGGACTTCAAAGCACCCGAAAGTGCTCCCGCCCAGCCCCAATACACATTATCCTGTCTGGGGAGGTGGTCACACCTCCCTGGGACAGGAAACCTATTGTCCAGGCCTCCCCTGCCGGAGTTTCGTCCAGCAGCAGGAGGCCAGACTCGTGTCTGTGGCAGCAGCATCCATTTTGTGATGCCAGGGCTTTGGAAAGAAGTTACCGGGCTAGCCAGAATTAACATGTCTTTCCCTCTAGAAGGGTGGAATGCTACCCCCGCCACCAGAATTGGCGGGGGGTAGTATTCCAAGATGTTTGACACCAAACACGACATGTTTAGGTGCAGCCATTCCAAAGTTAGCATTTAACGCGAGGTTATAATGCGCTTAAGAGTATATGGTCAGGCTGCACTACAAACAGCATCAGAGAAGGGTCTCCGAACGCTGCAGAGGGGCCCTGCTCATGCAGGGGCACCCCCTCACATAGGAACCACGCACTCTGCCTTCAGGATTGATAAGGCCTGCCATAGGAGTGACTTATAGGTTTATATGTGTGTATGTATGTAGTGATATAGGTAACCTATATCACAGTAAGGGGTGCATGCACCACCTTACCCAGGCTGCAGTAGCAGACCTGTGGTGTCAGTTTGGATGGCCTTCCAGGGGTGGCACAATACATGCTGCAGCCCCTGGTAGGCCTCTGAGGTACCTATGCCCTTGGTACATAGTATACCATATACTAGGGACTTATAAGGGCACTCCAGATTCCAATCAGAGATGTGCCTAAGGCACATGGAAACCTTTTACAGAGAAAGCAGATGGACTGGGGCCCTGAATAGCAGGATCCCAGTCCAACTAAGTCATAAACCAGCAAAACACCATAAAAAAAGTGGGGGCAACCATATAGTCAGATTCCACCTTCCTACACGAACATGTTGCAATCAACGGACATCAAGTAATAACTTAAGGCAAACTTTCCTAAATATGTGATTGCAGAATGTTTTGTGTATTCCAAGTTTAAGTTTTAGATTGTTTTTAGGTTCTTAACGCCTTCGCTGCGGCAGGAATTCCAGCCAGGTGCTGGACATTCCAATCGCGGGCGTGGTCGTGACGAGCTCAGCTCGTCATGCGCACAGCCTGCCCCCGCAGCATGACGAGCTGAGCTCGTCATGAGCAGGGAAGGGGTTAAAGCCGTACACTTATTGAAAAACCATGCTGAACAAGAATGCAAACTGTTTCGATCTGGCAAATAGTGTTGTATTATTCACTCACTTCAGTCTGAATAGGGTTGGACTGGGACAGAATATAGGCCCGGGCACTAAAAATAAAGTGACCCCCATTAGTGAATTTGAGAGCTAAAAAAGTGGCCCGTGTTTGTAAATTGGGGCAGTTTTGAACTTGTAAAGACATGCTGTATAAGTGTTTTGCAAGTTATGAAAGACTGCATGGATTTGTGCTTGCTGCAGGCAAGGTTTGTTTTAATATCGGGGAAAATCAAAGTAAACACCGGCCCAACAGACCCGTAAACAGCCAACAAAACGGCCCGCGGACCATACGTGCCAATAGACCCGATTCAGGCAGGTGACTCCCAATTTGTGAAGCAAAAAAAGGCTTTATTTTGGTAGACTCCCTCCTGAAATTGTCTCTGCTTCAATAGAAGTGAATGGGTGAAATACATTCTCCCGACTAGTATTTATTTATTTATAAATCTCCCACTCTCCTCCTCTAAAATGTTGCCATGTATGCTGCACACACTGAGACCAGCCCCTCAGCCACTACTAGTATCGCCACCTTTCCAAGAGAAAAATACCCATTTCTTGTTGTTTTAAGAGTCTGCAAAGGCCCAGGCATGATACTAAATATAGGACTTTAAACAAAATCGAATGCGTTCATTTGTAATATGAATTTTCTGCCTTTGATCACTTTAATCATTATTCAAGTGCCGTTAACTACGCTCTAGAACCCATTTTAAAGTGTTTTCTATTTGCTGTTTGAAGTTGTGTAGATAAAGGCTTAAAATACCCGGCTTAAACTGATTTTGCTTATTTTTGTACCGGCCGGCACATTAAAATACCGGTGGTGCCGGTAGAAGAACGGCCAGGTGGCAACCCTGGGCACTGCCATTGCCGGATTACACCAGATGCCATTCCCCGACCCTGGGCCGTACGAATTCGCGTCGGCGCCTAAACTGTAATTTAGAAACGGCATCTAGATTTTGGTGTCATTTACTTGATAGTACATTTTTCGACCTTGAAATACTGAAACTTTCAGTTTTACTAAGATTAGCGCGCCATCTCGTGGAAATATGTAAGTATTACAGTGTTTGATTTCGTGGCGAGTTTAACTTGTAGGTTTGCTCTGAGCCTTTGTATTCCTGAATCAGGAATCCTGGTCACATGTATCTCTAATCACTTACTTTTATTTTTGAAATGCCTTGCATAATTTTCTCATATAACCTGTACCTGATATGCAGACTAATTTTGTGATTGCAAAGTATGAGCTTTGCAAGATAACATCTTTGCAACTGCAAAATCAGGAGTTGCAAGGTACTGGCGATACTTGGCAAGTCTTTCTTATTCACCAAGTGAGTTTTGCGACCCATTTTGATTTGTATAGAGTGGTGGTTTTTAACCTGTGGTCCGGGGACCCATGGAGGTCCGCGAAGCCTACTTGGGTTCTGTGATTGCTTAGAAAATTAAATAATATTAACAGATTAATAAAGTGTGCGTGTGTGTGTGTGTGTGTCTGCGTGTCTGCGTGTGTGTGTGTGTGTGTGTGTGTGTGTGTGTGTGTGTGTGTATATATATATATATATATATCTATATATATATATATATCTATGCTAGATGTACAATCAGACATTTTAAAACATTCTGTAAATGTCTAGGAATTTGAAATTGGAAACTAAAAATTAAGGTAGTATCCCAAGATTGATTTGTGGGAGCAGAGTAAGCGCATCAAACGCAGTATAGGGCCACATGTGCCAATATTAGGAATTGTGATTTCCGAATTGCAATTCTTAGCAAATCGCAATTAGGAAATCGCAGTTCCGAATGTATTGAAGAATATATTTAAAAATAACTATTCCTAGTGAGGTTGCAAATCGATCTACCTCCAGAATATTAAGGAGGCAGGTCGCGATTTGTGACCCACTAGGAATTACTGCCATCACAGGGACGGTGGCCTGCTGGAGTCCGCCGACGACCATGTCTGTGATTACTTTTAAATGAAGCATTTTTTTTTCCTAGCATGCAGGAGGGATGTGAAAGGCGCATACTCCCTCTATTTTGGGACCGCTTGCTATTGGAATTGAAAACCATTGAACAGATACCAACCAGGGCCGTTTCTACCATTAGGCAAGACTAGGCGGCCGCCTAGGGCGGCAAAAGGGGGATTTTTTTTTTTAATTTGAACCTACGAAAGTAAAGCTAGGCGGCCGCCTAGTCTTGCCTAATGGTAGAAACGGCCCTGCATGCACGCTGCTGACTACCACTACTTAATGTGTCAGAAGAGGAAGTGTGCTTTAGCACGCTCAATTGATAAACTCTAAAAAAAAAAAAAAAGTACTGGTGATACAAGACATCTCCCAAACACGCACATTTCGCATCTAAACAAAATGTATTTCGGTAATCCAACCGCAAAGTGGATACGTACTCAAATACGCCGACTTTTGAACAAAAATAACCCCTCCTCTTCCTAAATTAAAAAGAAGAAGAACCTGTTGCATCGCCAGAACCCTCAAAACTATGGAAAACTATGAATTTCCATCCAGTCTTAAGGGCTTAGGGTGCGTATGAGCACCACGACTGACTCACCAGCACGGTTGATTCCACGCCTGACCTAGAGAAGCGTCCTTTCACTGCACCGGAAGGACTAATGCTCTGTAAGAAGGAACACAGATAAGGGGTTGAGAGACTAGCCACCAGGTGCGGTCAACGTGTGGATAGATTTCCTGGAAGTGTCTTGTCTGTAATTTTTCCATGAAGAAGTGGGTGAGCTGCAGCAAACAGCTCTCGTTTTCACCGTTCATATCCCCAGGGACAGGCTATGGTGCCGTCATTCCTCGTTATGCGTTTTCCTGGCCTGTATAGATTTTTCTGCACAACGGCTTCCTACGTCGTGCCCTGTGTGCTCTGAATGATTTTTCTGTCCCGCAGATCAGTGCTGCACGTTGTTGATCTCCACCAGACTGCTCGTCCCGGTCCTGCAACAATTCACTGCGGAGTTTAATGAGGAGAGAGGACCCGGGAGAGGAGGTGATAAGACTGGGGAGTTCAGAGAGGAGAGGTGCAGAGGAGGACCAAAGGGAGAGGGGAGAGGTGCAGAGGAACAACTGCAAACTGAGGCGTGAGAAGAGCAGAGGGAAACGTGCAGAAGGAGACGTGAGGGGTGAAGAGAAAGACCCGTGGGAGGAGAGTCGCACGGGGTGACATGTGAGGGTCAGAGGGAGCCATGCACGAGGGGCAGTGACTGGTGCAGAGAGTCCTGCAGAGGAGAGAGGGGATCCGGAAGGAGGCCTCCTGGAAGAGAGGCGCCGAACACCGAGGTTGCGGGGATAAGAAGGGAGCGCAGGAGAAGAAGTGAAAGGTAGAAGGAGGAAGCAGGGAGCGCTCCAGGGTAAGCGGGAGGCGCCGTGGGAGAAGCGAGAGCTGCCGGGTGAAGGTGGGAGTGCCGGCATCAGCATGTGGGATGAGAAGGGCACGAGGACAGAGAGTTCAATGATCCATGCAAGAGGGAAGGGGCACCGGTGACGCGAGAGCAAGGACACTACTGAGGACTGTCACTGAGCGAGAGGTGCTACTCACGGACAGGCACTGAGGACTGGCACTGATTGAATGATAGTGAAGGGCACTGAGGACTGGCACCGAGGATTGGTACTCACAGAGGGGCACTGAGGACTGTCACTGGAGAGGGATTATGCGGACTGGCACTGAGCGAAGGGCACTGAGGATTGGTACTCACGCAGGGCCACTGAGGACTGTTACTGAGCGAGCAGTACTGAGGACTGGTGCTTAAAGAGGACTGACCCTGAACAAGAAGTACTGAAGACTACTATTAACAAGGGGAGGGGGTAGGGGGACCGAGGACTAGTATTTGTGAAGGTCATTGAGGACTGGCACTGAGGGGAACTGAGACTGGCATTGAGCGAGGAGCACTGAGGACTGGCACAATAGGGAGGGGTATTAAGGACTGGCACTGAGAATTGGTACTCACTGAGGGTCTCTCAGGACTGATACGGACCAATTGAGCATTGAAGACTGTGTTGAGTGAGGGGTACAGGGGACAGGTACTGACCAAGTGACCCTGAAGACTGTGTTCACTGTGGAGTACTGAGGGCAGGTACTGACCGAGTGAGCCCTGAAGACTGTGTTCACTAAGGGGTACTGAGGGCAGGTACTGACCGAGTGAGCATTGAAGACTGTGTTCACTGATGGGTACTGAAGACAGGTACCTACAGAGGGAGCATTGATGACTGTGTTCACTGTGGGGTACTGAGAGCAGGTACTGACCGAGTGAGCATTGAAGACAGTGTTCACTGAGGGGTACTGAAGACAGGTACCTACCGAGGGAGCATTGAAAACTGTGTTCACTTACGGGTATTGAGGACAGGTACTGGCCGAGTGAGCATTGAAAACTTTGTTCACTGAGGGGTACTGAGGACAGGTACTGGCCGAGTGATGGGCATCCGTGTACATAGTTCTGTGAGTGTATGGCTACTGTAACGGTCTGGCCTGGGCCTTTCGTTGAGGTCGTTTGCTGGACTGACTGTTGTGATCGTGTTTCCTGATAGTAATTGAGAGTAACATAGAAGGGTTCGGCAGTAGAGGGTGTGCCTCTCTAGCCTGGATGACAGGGGGAGAGAGTGATGGTAGTAAAAGGGAGGGGGCGGCATTTTTCAATTGTCGCCTAGGGCGGCAAAACACCTAGAAACGGCCCTGATACCAACACCCAACTTGGGGTGGTATCGGAGTCTCAAAAGGGAAGTTTTCCCTGTGGGAGAGCTTCTACTTTATGGATGGTGGTGAGCAACCTCGGGAGTCGTGGGGCAGACAACAGTGGTCCAGGGAACAACTGCTTGCTCTTCTGATGTTCTTTAACACACTTCCAATTTCTTCAAGGAATAGGGGCGTGTTTTTATTTTTTTATTTTTATGTTAACAAGCAGGGAATGCAAATGCAGTTGTGGCGGCTTCTGTCCTTCCCAGGCACACATCACTGCATTCAGAGGCATTCACAGGGGCTCCCAAAATGCCTCCTGCCTCATAAATAATAATGAAGCAGGAGATATTTCAACCTCCTACAAACGTGACGTTTGCAATGCAACTGACTTAGTACATCATTTGTATCACAAAATGAAGCCCGGGTCACAATGCCGTCAGTTGCAAAAACACAGACGTTTGTGACCTGTGCTCAGTGCATTGCGGCTCCAGGAGCTGTTTAAGGAAGATTGTGTTTCTTGAAGGTTTTTTATCCTATTTTAAAAAAGTCTGCTCAATGTTAAAATGTTTTCTTCTTTCACAAAGCATTAGGTCATTTGGCAATCTACACTTTTTGTATGAGGTCGTAGCGCCAGAACCCCTGATTGGACACCTACAGCATTAATGACATTTGAAACCAGCAACGTAGTCGGTCTCACTACAATAGAAAAAGTTTAAAGACCTGCTTCTCATGGTGCTAGCACCATTCAAGGAATATTGTTGATTTAACATACAAAAGGGACTAGCGGAGTTTGTATGTAGAAAAGATTTGGTATTAGTTGAGAGGGAGAGATATGCAATCAGTATGGGTCTGAAAAGAAGCTTTCAGATTATCTTTTGATAACGCACTTCATGTGTTTTTTGTTTCCTACTGGCCCTTGTAGAAAAAAGTGCATTTGTAAATCGAACACTTTGAGGCACATTTATTGTGATATATATGTTAAGTAATTGTCTACCCGAAAAATGAGATATCTAAGAACGGGAAAAACATGAAGTTTACTTGTATAGCAGTTGCTGTACTTGTTGGTAATTGGCATAAACATTTACTTGACATGAAAGGAGAAACTTGAAAATAAGGAATAATATCTACTTTGTTATGGTATGTGTACTTGTATAGCGCGCAGCTCGCCTGGAAAAGCATCCAAGTGCAGTAAATTTAGCCCTGTAAAAGGAAAATGTGTAGCATTTCACTTATTTTGTTTCAAACTTTGACATGCCAGAATGTATTTAATTGTTTGTAATCATGAATACAAAAATAAGTGCATGTTTAGTCACCTTGATCCAAGTTTGCTGTACACTGTTTTCGCCCTGGGCTCTTCAGTCCATTCTGGAACTTGTACTCCTCATTCCCACCACTGAACCAATACATTTAATACAAAATGTTTACAAAGGCAAGGTTCAGGACTGGATAACCGTGTTTGCTGTAGATGAAGCAATGTGGAAGATGTGAGTGTCTCATTCTGCAGTGATCTGCAAGATGTGCCTAATATTTTACCAATAAATGTGTTCACATTCTAAAAATTAAGGCACTGAATTGCAGATGTACAGTTATAGCAAAGAGGCCTTGGGTGGAACTGGAATGCAGAGAGCAATGCATTGTTACTGACTAGTTATGTCAACGAGAGCAGTGATTGAATGATCACAGAGACTGAAGTATTACATAATCCAGCAAAATGTATTTCTCTAAGGAAAGGGCAAGGAATGATTATCCACTGAAGCCTATCCTTTTTTCCACTTTAAATCTGATTGTGTCTACCAAGGGTGGAAAGATCAAGTGGACATGAAACTTGTATCCATAAATATGCCCATCCTTTTTATCTCTTCATCCCCTGTCCACCTGTACATGGCTGTTTGTCTGTCCTATCGGCCTCTTTGTGTTAACTTGTGGCCATGGAAACCAGGCATTTGTTTGTAATCTTCCATACATTTTCCTGTTCCTAACTCTTTCATGCCCCAATTTCTTATAGTTTATCACCACCTTGATTCTTACCTCCTTCCCTCTTTTGCAGGTTATTTTTTCTCCTGTTTAACCCTTGTCGATCAGACACCTAAGGACACCTACTAACTGCTGCTTCCTTCTGGGGAAGATCATTTCAGTCACAAGACTCCTTCCCATTCACTCTTTTGTGTCCCCTCTTTTCCACTCTGCCGTTAAATGTAACACTTTGAGGTAGGTTTAGAGATGCACTGAGCTCTAGACCTGCAGCCAAGACATCTTTCCGGCTTCGTATATCTGGAGCTGTGCCCGCTGTCGATGCGTATTTTATCTGCTAGTCTCTGCGCATTGTCGATTGTGTGTGCACTGGATATCCTTCGGTATGTTGTTGATATATTTACATGTTTGCGTCATTGATGTCAATGTATGGTGTCTGTTTGCATGAATGTTGCATATGTGTCCTTGCATCACACAGAAGACAAACCTATTGGCCTGGGAATCCCTGGCGGTCCGCAAAGCCTACTCAGGAGGTCCGTGACTGCTTATAAAATTAATAATATTAGCAGATTAATAAAGTGTATATAAATAAGAATGTAAAACTAAAAATTTAAAAATAATATCTAAATGTGAAGGCATTAGAAATTAGAGGCATAAAATTAAGTTACATTCCTCAGGTTGATTCGTGGTGCACGTTCATCAAACAGAATATAGTGTGGACGATGAGCGGCCTCAATTGAATTTTGAAATGCTCCATCCCTCCTATTAAAATTTAGATTTTTTTTTTTTATATATTCACTTGTGATATAAATAAAACACTTCATCATTTGTGTATTTGTTTGATGAATACTTGTTTCTGTATTCTTATGTATTGTTTTGCAGTTCAAATCATCAAAATTGCTTAGGCCGGGGTCCCCAGATGCCATTAATGGTTCAGTGGCGATCCCAGGATTCCAATAATGATTCAGTGGGGGTCCCCAGATTTCAATAATGATTAAGTGGCATTCCACAGAAGTCAAAAGATTAAGAACCACTGACATAAAGTCAGCAAATAGCACTTATCAGTAGCTCAGGTAGACCTTAAAAAAGGAAGATAAAGCGAAGCAAACCATGCTATGGCATAGCGAGATTGGCGCAAATATTGTGTTCACAGCCTCATCCCTCTTCCAACCTCATGGTTCATGGATATCAGAGGTGAAGGGCGAAGTCGAGCAGGTCTCCTCTGATGTCCAGTAGCTGTTCTCCGAGAAGAGTTGGGCCACCTCGCTGCACCATCTGGATTCATTGAGTCTTGATTTTAAAGTATTTTCTTCATTAGCCGCCCTGAAAATCGGTTGTTAAGGGTTTGCCAGTTCAGCCATGCCAAGGAGCGTGTGAAGGTGCTGGTGGATTGTTTTGACGTATGTGTTTCCCTTTTTTACAACTACGGCAGCAACCATGTTAGAACGTATTTGGATTTTCGCAGTGCGCAAGAAGTTGTGTAAAATATCATTTTTGTGTTTCTGGTAATCCTCTGGACGTCAGGCACCAGATCGCTCTCCAGATCTGAGCTCACTAAAGCTCAAATATTGGTTGCTCAGAAAGGACCGATATGACACCTACCCAACTAGCAGGGCCAATGAGATGAACTTGACGGGAGTGCATTGCCAGACCAGTGCAGATTTATGCCCTGCTTGCAAGTTTGGCAGCAGGCTCGAGTACTCCGCCGAGCTGCCAGCTCCCCTCCCGTCGTATTGAGAGTTTCCCCGCTGGGCTGGCGGAGATATGACGGCAGTATGTTTCGCTGCCGGAAGCGAGCCAGATACCAATGCTGTCTACACTACACTGCTTCCATAATGCAGCTACTGCCAAACATTTAGATATCGTGCCACTGCTGAACATCTCTATTTCAGTGACTATCATGCAAGCGAGTGTTGTTTCACTTTCTGGACATGCACGTCCCAGAACGTGCTTCCAGCCAGTCGGGTGTAATTTTAGACTGGGTAGACTTCCAAGACTCCTCTCACATTGATCTTCTGCAAATGAGTATGTTTCGTCCATTTAAAACTGAATGTAGTGCAGATATCTAGCCGGAGTGATCCCACAATCATATCTGATCTTTAGCTGTAACAGATGATTTGATCGTACCTGTTTGTCAGCAGCTTTTCAGGTGTAGTTGCCAACATCTTTCAGGGACCCGGAGGCTCCTGGGGAGCTACTTCAAGATCTGGCTTTATAATATCTCCTATTTTCATCGTTCCTATTTTCTCCATGATTTCCCTTTATATGATTTACGGTCATTCTTTGTCTTCCTGCTCCAGGTACGGTTCCCCTGATGCATGTATGGATCTACTTGTGAGGAGTATAGGGTGCGGCTCATCCAGGAGTCCTATATCCTAGACGGGCTCCTATTGATCTTACAGACGCGAGTTTCCATCTAGTCCATAAATAGTGATGTCGCCATCGGGGCTTCATGGTGCAAGATAATTGGGCAACTACAAATTACGCAGCCATTTTGGGGTTCCTTACCCATCAGATTGGATATGCTTGTGTCAGTCTGTGCATGTGATTCCATGCCTTAGCGGTGCCATAATTAAAAGTGCATCCGCCAGACCTGGCGGGTCTGATTTTAATTTCACAAAGGTGAGCTCTGAAAGAACAAAGTGTCCAGCCAGGAGAATGTTTGTGAAGCCGTCTTTGAAGAAAGAGGCCCTGAGGCATTTATAGCTCTTTCAAACGCACAGACATTTAATAATACCTATTTAAGTACAGTCAAGCGATGTAGTTCTGTTCACCGATAACTTTCTGGATCTCATCCTTTTGCTTGTGGAACTTTACCTGCAGCACTTTGAATGGTGTGGCGTTTCTGGTGAGGTCGCTTGCATTCATTTCTCTCACTCTGGACTATGGCTTTTCTGCAATATACTGTTGAGTGGCAGAATTCCCCTTAGGGTTCTGAGGGTAGTAAAACATGTGGCCAATATTTTAGCTGCAGCTTCAGAAAAAGGCTGTAATCAAAAATCCAGCTCAGGTTTGTTACAGGATCCACAGGCATTGAAGTGAGTCCCATCATAGGACCACAGGTCATTGGACCAGAGGTTGTCTGTTCCTCCCACCACTAAAACGTGAGTTTTGTTGGTACTTAGCTGAAGCTCATTCTGACTCGTCCAATGTGCTTTTGCCATCAAATATGTCAAACTACTGCCAAGTTGATTTCTCGTTGCACTCGGGTCAAATCATCCGGTGGGCATCACCCGCATGGCCACGATATGTGAATCCAAAAGTGTGAGGCAGAGTAGCTAGATTAAATAAAGTGAGCCTTCTGGAACACCACAGTATGGGTTTTGGGGTAAAGAAAGTTGGGGTCCCAGTGAGAGAGAGTGTGCCCCACTAAGAATGATACAGACCAATCCCCTCTTAGTCCCATTCCACATAATTGCTGAACCAAAATGGAATGGGATAACCTGTCGAAGGCGACTGAAAGATGAAAATTGATATCAAGGCCGAAGCCTTCAGCATGACATGGCCAGTCACTCATTGCCGTAAACGTAAAGTGCCACGCCCTGGTAGTTCCCAAGTACCTATGGAAATCTAACCTTCCATCCAATAACTGATATTGCCCAACAAGAAGAGTGTAGCAGCTTGTATATTGGGGACAGAGCCAGGAAATCTGCCAGATTGGAAGCAAAACCAGACTTCCGCCGATAATTCAAACCGGTAACAGAAATAGGACAAAACAATGGCTGAGTTGACCAACACCAGTTCTGCATTATCTATCAAAAGTAATAAAATGGTAATAGTAAAATTGTCCTTGGCTGTTACTTCACAGCCTCCACCTGATTTGTTAGAGCGATCAGCGTTCATTATTTATGAACAATCAATCTGTAGGCAGAGTGCCTATGACAAACAGGATATGGGTTTTGGTTTCTGTCTGTCAAGTGTTGAGCCAAATCTGTGTGGTCTGGTGGGAAGCATGAGGAACATATAGTGAAGGCTGGGGTCATTTTTTTAAGTCTCATATTTGTTCAGACCTTTTTATTTTATGAAAATATAATTTATCATATACCTTTAGGGGTTATCAGTCAGCCCTCTTCTTCCATTGGCCTGTTATTGTGTTATTCACCTTTTTCATCTACCTACTTTAGCACAGAGCGTGGGTCAATGGAGCAGCCACTGGCAAACTTCACGATGCATGACGCATTCTGACGTTTCACAAGGAGCGCGTTCACAAACAGAGTAGCTCCCTTCTTTGCCAGGGGCTACTATGCAATTTGTGCTTTTGGAGATCAAAAAATAATTTTGCTTTTAGCCACCCTTTTTGTTTTAATTGAGAAGGGCTCAGCAGCTTCCCCTAAAAATAAAACATGACAAAACCAGCATTGACAAAACCAAAAGGCTGGGATCCAATGCAGGACTAATTGGCCTTAGGAAAGCTTGTTTTCACATTGTATTCTACCTCTTTCTGAGAGGTAGTTTGTTTCATTTAATAATCTAATCGATTAGCTGTCCTATACTGTTCTTAACCATACTTTGTATCTAATTCCGAGTTCCATTTCGTCCTGCAAAACTGAAGGAATTTCCGAGATGTCTTTGGCTGTGGGTCATTTTAAAGGAATGGCTAAATCCCCCTCCCCTCCTCCCCCCTCCCCCAGCCCCTCCCCCCTCCCAGCTTATTCAATACTGGATATTCAGAGAGATGGGAAATGCAGTCTGTGCTGAGCGATGGGCAAAGCGTGCTGTGCAGAGAGATGGTAAATTCAGGATGCAGAGAAAGACAAGAAATAGGAGATACACGCAGAGAAGGGGAATGCTGGATGTGCAGAGGGATGGGAATGACGATTGAGTAGAGTTGGGAATATTCGATGTGCAGATGTTAGAAATGATGGATGTGCAGAGAGATGGGGCTGTTGGAACTTAAAGGAGGAGGGAAGGCAGGCGAGTTTCTGAAAATTGGATATAATGGGGATATCTAAGGTGGAAAACATTTGGGAATAGGATAAAACCATGCAAACAACTGAATAATGAGGTCACACTACAAGGTACGTAGTGCTTTAAATATCTACAACTGTGGGACGCCCTGAGCTTCCTTAAAGGGCAATTGCGCGAGGCTCAAACAATCTCCCCACTTGAGAATAGGACCCACCTAGACCTGCCTGTGAAAAAAGCTATAGCGTAGATTTGTAAAACTTGAACCTATAATTCAACTGAAGCACTAATAAAGGAAAGGGAAAAACGTGACTAGGATATCGGCTAATTAGAAGATGAAGACAGGAGGAGCCTAGATGGGCTCCCCTTGAGGGGTCAATGAAACCAGGATATCACTTGGAACAATTTTAAAATACTACAGCACATGTACTGCACAAGAGCAAGGCTGAGAATGATGCGATACATCCAACCAGATCTATGTCTTCATGGATGTGGGATAAATGGAACTTTCTCCACACATGGTGGGAAATTCGGAAGATTGTTACTTTTCGGAAAAGAGGTAGACAACTGAACAAAATGCAGAATCCGCCATAGATTGGTGTCGGGCCTCAGATTTGTGCCTTCTTTTGCTGAACTAGTTTCTGTTGGTTTTTAAGACTCTGTGCAGTTTCCCCCTCTTAACCGCTGCTAAAGTGCTTGAGCTCTCTTCCTAAACATGGTAAAGTTGGCCTACTCCTAATTGGACCAAAAACCCGAAGTGTCGGGTAAAGGGCCTAGCCATTGGACAGGGATAGGGTTTCCAATCAATGAAATCCGGAAAACAACAACAGGAAAGAAAAATTTCTTTCTTGAGTCCCCTCACTCACCAGGGTTTCCCCATGGTGACATGCTTCATCATAGGGGCCATCTCCGCTCTCTACGAGCCGAGGCGTGCTACGACTTGCGATATTTACGTAGGAGCACTTTTGTGGAAGACTATGTGTAGTGTAAAAGTGGAGTGGAGTGGGCTAAAGTGAGTTAAACATACCTTGCTAGTGGGCTGAAATACTTTATTGTTGCTCCTAGTTTGGTATGTCTAAAACGAGGTGTGATACAAGTAGACCTAACTATAATGGGTTAGAAATCCTTAGTATACATCAACATGTTTCGAGCTTCCCCCAGCTCTTTGTCAGGACCACACAGGGACCAGCCCTGTGTTTGCCACTCCTAATCAGCCAAAATAAGGTAATCTAAATAATGAAATAATAAAATAAAATAAACGCTGCAACTATAAAGCATGCGTTAATCCCCTAACTTTGTTTTTTCTATCACACAGATACTACGTGATAAAGTCTTGATCGTATGTATGGATTAACTCATGCTGTATAGTTGCAGCGTTTATTTTATTTTATTATTTCATTATTTAGATTACCTTATTTTGGCTGATTAGGAGTGGCAAACACAGGGCTGGTCCCTGTGTGGTCCTGACGAAGAGCTGGGGGGAAGCTCGAAACATGTTGATGTATACTAAGGATTTCTAACCCATTATAGTTGGGTCTACTTGTATCACACCCGTTTTTAGACATACCAAACTAGGAGCAACAATAAAGTATTTCGCCCACTAGCAAGGTATTTTTAACTCACTTTAGCCCACTCCACTCCACTTTACACTACACATAGTCTTCCACAAAAGTGCTCCTACGTAAATATCGCAAGTCGTAGCACGCCTCGGCTCGTAGAGAGCGGAGATGGCCCCTATGATGAAGCATGTCACCATGGGGAAACCCTGGTGAGTGAGGGGACTCAAGAAAGACATTTTCTTTCCTGTTGTTGTTTTCCGGATCTCATTGATTGGAAACCCTATCCCTGTCCAATGGCTAGGCCCTTTACCCGACACTTCGGGTTTTTGGTTCTGTATTGATAAAGGAGGGTGGACCTAGCTCAAAAAAACCTCTAACTCCCCCCTAATTTTTGTTCTACTCCTAATTGGCACATAAAATTTACTTATGAGTCTCTAGCAAATGGTACTACATGTACCAAGGGTCTGTATATTAAATGCCACCAGTGGGCCGCAACACTCATTGTGCCACCCACTAAAGTAGCACTGTAAAACATGTCTCAGGCCTGCCACTGCAGCCTGAAGTGCAGTTTTAAACTAGCATTTCCACATGGCTAAATAAACCTTTTGCCAGGCCTAAGCTTTCCTTTTTAATGTTTATAAGTCACCCCTAAGGTAGGTCCTGAAAGGTTCACAGGGCAGGGTGCATGGTATTTAAAAGGTAGAACATGTGTTTAAGTTGTAAATGTGCTGAGAGTGAAAAACTCCTGAAGTCCTTTTTCACTGTTGTAAGGCCTATTTTTCTCATAGACTAACACTGGGTTACCTTATTTCAGTTACTGAGAACTAACTTTGGGAGCAGATAAAAAATACTTCTTGAACTCTTTTAAATTGTAATTTAAAACACTCTTTAATGGTAAAGTCAGATTTTTAAGTACAATTTAAATAAAATTAACTTTTAGATAGTTGGCATTTTTGTGCCCAAATTAACAGTGCCTTTCTGCCAGTAGCCAGTGTTACGTGATGTGGCGGTCCCTCCTGTAGTGGGTTGTTGATTCCTTCCTGACATAGGGACAAAGAGGCTTAGGTGTGGACAGGATGGGCCATCCTGACAGGATAGCTGGGGGAAGAGGACTTTACCTACTGAACATACAAAGGAACCTTACTCCAGGCCTGCGCTTGCTTTTGTCACCGTAGACCGAGAAGACCAAACCCAAGAAGGACAGGGGAACTGGACAGAACCAGTTGGGCATTGCGCTAGGGGTTGTCTCCCAACACAGGCTGGCACGGGGGATAAAAAGTGGCACTCGGACCCCCATTTCAGATCACTTCAGTACCTGTGGATGATTCAGACTGTTCTGCTGCGCTGCTGCTAGAAGGATTGACCAGCTGTCTGTAGAGGGAAGATTGGACCTGCTCCCTTGAATACAGGACCACCAGAATGATTCCAAGTGGTAGCTGGCTAGCCTCCTTCGTGAGCAAGAGAGAGACCATAATCTTCCAGTGGCCTCCTAGCAAATGCCCAGCTGACCAGCACCAACTGGACCTGCCTGATTCATTTTGCTGGCCTCTGCTGGAGTGAGTCTTGATCACCAAGAGATGCCCCCCAGCTCTTGGACTCTTGGTTGGCATCAGTGAGAACTCCTTCACGAGAAAAAGGTGAAAATCCTGAAGTCTGGGCTCTTCCCAACAGCGAACGGGTCTATTTCCACCAAGACTCTGCCGTCTGCAATGACCGCCAATGCAAATTTCTGGTGAGACCTGCTCTTCGCGCCGACAACAACCGTTTGCGATGACCAGCAACATAAGACATGCACTTCGAGCTGCTAGCAACTGTCTGCCATGATCTACCAACACGAAGCACCAGCGTCAACCGGTTATTCACACTACAGCAACGATCATCAGTGAGGCTCGACTTGCTTGTAATGCCGAAAGCCTCCTTGCAGCCACCTCTAAGGCAATTACAACTCTTCTTGCCGGACTTGAGAAAGTAATTTTTCAGCAGGACTAACCTGGTCTCTGTATCCAACCCACACTTCATTGCAGTAGGCCTGTACTTGTGACTTTATCCTGGTCTAGCTTGAACAGAGAACATGAGTGGCGCTTTCTACCTCTTGGCTCTATTTTCATAACTTTAAAATTCAGTATCTCTAGTTCTGTTGATTGGATCATGTTTGTTTTAGTGTTATTTTATTTATTACAAATGTACTCTATTTTTCTAAATTGGTTTGGGATTTTTCTTATGTTTTATTTTCACTATATTACTGTTTGTGTGCTGCATAAATACTTTACACATTGCCTCTAAGTTAAGCCTGGCTACTTTTTGGCCAAGCTGCCATAGGGTTAAGCATAGGTTAATTTAGTGACAACTTGTGGTTCACCTTGACCAGGATGTTTATTATTTGAGTGAGACTTCCACACCCTCAACTAATAACCCAGTTTTTTACAATTAGGATGTCAAAATAAGTGTCTTGGGGGGGAACAATCTCCACTCAAATATAAATGTGCAACACACAGGCTTCATGGTGGCCTGACAAAATGTAGCCAGACTATAGGGGCTGCTCAGAAAAGGACTGGCACATGTACTGGTTGTGTGGGGCTGAGAAAGAGGTACTTGAGTAGAGGTTGCCCATGCAATCACCATAAGATATGAGGAGCATGGTGTGAAATGCATAACCTAGAATGATTAATTAATGAGAGCATAGAACCTTAAGGAAGAGATTTTGATTGATTGAGCAAAATGTGGTTCATTGATTTATTGAGGGTAGAATAGAGGCAGAATGACTGATTCTCCTGGGCACCGATGATGTCCGTGAAAGATGCGAGTTGCCATGATGTGGACTTTACTTCATGTCAATTGATCTGTACATGAATAAGGAATTTACATATTGCTGATTCTCTGTGCTGATTTGAGACCTGCCAGTTGATTATGATTGTTTATTTTGAAAACCAGTAAAATGTTATGAAAAAAAGTTTAGAATTAATAGGAAAAGGGAATATGGATGAGCGGCGAGAAATAAAAATGGAAGATAGACTGAGGTATCAATCCAGGAAGATCGTAAATATATGAAATGCATGATGACCAGAGCAAGGATCTGAAGTATGAGCAGCAGTGTAGGGGCTGCATTGGTTTCAGACGGGGAATGGTGGATGTCCGGAAACCTGCGAATATAGGAGGTTAGTGGAAATTGTAGGATCTTCTTTACATATCTGACCATTAACCAGGGATCAATCAGATGAACGGGCTGATTAATATAAACCTAGATATTGAGATCACAGAAGAGAGAATTTTCAGGATAATGAATTAAATGAAGCCATCGAATGTCATAGATTTAGTGGGTATAGTCAAGTTTTTTATTTGATCAGTGACTTGCTTTTCATATCTGAACACAACTTTGGTCAAACCCACTGCTCCTGGCATCAGTGCAAATACAGGCACTGCCATATTTCCTTTTAATGGATGATATGGCCACAGGACTCCAAAGAATGATGACCTGCCTTTCCATATTTGCCGACTCTTCAAAAACTGAGAGAAGAGTCTTACTCTTGTGTTGGGTACATCCACATACAAAGAATCCTGGTAGATCAACAAATGTAGGCTTGATAGGGTAACAGAGTACAAATATTTGAGTTTAATTTTTGATCAGGTACCATCATTGAGCTCATTAGTTAAGACTAAAAGATTGACCATGGACAAGTTCTCTAATGAGCTACTGTGATTTGATTGGAAATTTGAAGAGGGCACTGTGACTCCTTTGCTTAGAGCCAATGTAGCTAAAGCCACCCTAGTCGTAATGCACGGCTCATATATCTGGTTCACAATCCTGATAAACGCAATAGATATGATGCTTGGATATCGCATAGGATGATGAATTTAAACAAAGGCATCCCATTACTCAGCTGTGTGGCATCCTATGTCACAATGCATGTAACCCTAGGATACCACACACCTTCCCTCTTTATAGAACCAGAACAAGGTAAACACAACAAAAAGCAACATAATTGTGGTGCCCCCTGCATGCGTGGGCTATTCAGATTTCTCCGAGTTCCAGGTGAGCACATACAGTGGGGCAGTTTAGGGGCACAGAGGGGCGTGAGGCAGACTGGGTGCATCCTTCGCCACAGAGGCTCACCCTGCCTGACCAACAGCGGTAGCGAGACTGAGCGGTGCGGGATGGAGTCACTACCCAGAGTGCAGCGGGGCCAATGTGACTTATGATGAAGGGCAGCCCCAGCTCCTCATGTGCTGCAGGTAGGCACACACACTCGAGGCATTCATGAGGGGAGGGGGTGAGCAGATCCCTAGACAGTGAGATTGGGTTCGCCCTTCTACTGGGGAAAAAGAGGAGGAGGGGAGCACAGGTTGTCCTCAGGCTGCACAACTACTTGTAGGAATGTTTAAGAGGGGAAAGCAACAAACAACTTACTTTAGAACCTGATGGTGGTGTATGTAACGATGCAGAGCCTCATTATTATTTGTAGAATTTCTATTTAGACAGGCACAGAGCAGTCCGCTTGCTTTCCAGTCTCTAACCTGTGTATAACTGTCAAACTAGAATTCTTACACATTCTATGTGGCCATGGCTACATGGCCACAGTTCTATATGTGACATCACTACATCTTCCCCTTTCTTAACAACAAGGAGAACATTGCTGTGTCTCTATGCAGCATATAACAAAATAAAATAACAAAGAGAAATAAAAGGGAGAAATAAATCATTAACGTTGTTCAATCAGTCTTTGGGGTCTTTTTTGTATCCTTCCTGTTCTTCTGAGAGAAATGCAATCATTGACATCATCCCCTTCTCCATGCACTACATTTGGAGGGCTTATGAATTTCTTGAAATGTGCCTTGAGTCTTATGATTATTATTGTATCTTCATTCTGAGCAGTAATAGCTAAACCCTTCACCCTAGTCCCTTCCAAAGGAGACTGGTGGAATCTGCTCGTAGTCTTTCATGTCTGATTTTGCTTTACCAATACCAGATCTCCTATTTTGAAACTTCCTGTGTGAACATATTTTCTTTGCTCTGCATATTGTTTCATCTTTTTTTTCATTCTCATCTCTTTTTGCAATTTGTCTATGTTCTGTAGGAGGTTTTAACAGCATTTGTGGTAGACGTGTTTGTCTAGACTGGCCAAACATCAGCTATGAAGGACTTTCCCCAGTCGAACCATGAGGCGTATTTTTGTAGTCACGCAAAACTTGAGACACAGCTTGATTCACAGAAATGTCTGTTAGTTTTGCCTTTTGCACACTTTTCTTTAAGGTAGCCATCAATCTTTCCACTATTGCATTTGCTTGTGGCCAGAGTGGAGTAATTTTTCTGTGTCTCACACCCATGTAGTCAAGAAATTTGGTAAATTCTTTTCCATTGAAAGGTGGACCATTATCTGTTTTCAAAGATTTGGATATACCCCAAGCTGAAAAAATGTCACCAAGAACAGGTAATAGCACAAATGCAGAAGTGGATGACACTGATTTCACAACTGGGAACCTTGAATATTCATCAATGAGTACAAACAAATACTGCCCCGAATCTAGGGGTCCATAAAAATCACACGCTAGTTCAGACCATACAGCATCTGGCAGCTTAGACATGTGCAGCTCTTCAACAGTTCTTTCTCTTGTGGTACACTGACAGAAATGGCAAGATTGTATGACTTCTTCTACTTGACTGTCAAGCCTCGGAAACCACACTTTTTCTCTTAAGAGTTTTTGTCGCTGATATCCCTCTGTGACTTTCATGTGCAAGATTAATGACACGCCTTTGTAAATTGCTTGGAATTACTATTCTGTATCCTCTTATAAGAATGCCAGAAGTGGCTATTGTTAGCTCTGCTTGAATATTTTTGAATGCAAGCACATCTCTTTTGCATATTCCTGGTTGAAATTTCGTTAAGGCATTGGCATGCTTCCATCTATTTAAGCCTATTCTTTTCACTTCTGGTAGAGTATTCTCTTTATTAGAATCATGGATCAATTCTTGTTCAGAGATTACTTCAGGAACTGTCAACTTAATTATGAAATTTATATGATCTTCTGTATCATCTATTTCATTTTGGTCTGCATCTGTTGGGTGTCTGGACAAATAGTCAGCTGGATTGTCCTCTTTTCTAGGCTTATGAATTATTTTAAAATCATAGTCCATCAACTTCATACGCCACCTTTCAATCCTTAGAGGTCTTTTTGCTTTCGGATTCCCAAAAATAGTCGTGAGTGCCTGGTGGTCTCTTATTATCCCGAATGGTTTTTCAAACAAGAAATCGTGATAATGCTCACATGCCCAGACCACCGCCAAACTTTCCTTTTCCAGCTGAGAGTATTTCTTCTCTACATCTGTTAAGCTTCGGCTCGCATGTGACACAACGAACCTTGGGGTGTCTTTCCCAAACTTATGCTGGAGTAAGATAGCACCTAGTCCCACCGGACTTGCATCCACCACTATCTCTGTGCATAAATTTGGGTCAAAGTACTTTGAATTTACTGCTGTCGCTATGTCACCTTTTATCTTCTCAAATGCACTTACATTCCTTACTCCAGAAGAAGGTCCTCTCCTTCGTTAGCTCTCTAAGGGGTGCACTGACAGTTGCATAATCTTTGATATAATGGGAACATTAGCTAGCCATTGCCAAGAAAGAGCGTAACTCCGTTATATCCTTTGGATAAGGAATTGCTATTAGTGATGATATCTTTTTTGGATCCGGTCTCATTCCTTTGCTTGAGAATATATGGCCATAAAATGTTAGTTCCGGTTTAGCAATTTCACACTTTTCAGGGTTTAATGTTAAGCCAGCTTTCATCCGTTCTTGACATACTGCTCTTAACGCTTGGTTATGTTCATCTTCTGTTTTCCCAAAAACAAGAATATCATTACTATAATTCATTGAATTCTTTACGGGTATAATGACATTCTTTACGATCTCTTGAAAAATCTCTGCGGCCGAGCATATTCCCAAATAAAGCTTTATGTAGTGGAATAGCCCCATATGCAATGAAAAAGTTGTAATATATCTTGATTTTTCATCAATTTCCAATTGATGATGCCCCCTGCAGAGGTCTAGCTTCGAGAAAAACTATTGCCCTATTCAAAATACTAATCATATCGTTCAAATGAGGCCCAGGATGCCTCTCTCTCTCAATTGTAGTATTCGGTATCCTCATGTCAACACATATTTGAATCTGGTTCGTGTCATTCTTCGGCATCACTACAATCGGAGACACCCAAGGTGTTGGACATGTGGCAGGCTCAATTATGTCTTGCTTAAGCAAAGAATTAATTTCCTCTTCAACTTTACCCTGCATGTGAATTGGAACTCTCCTGTGCATTTGTGCAACAGGTTTCACTTTATCATTTATGTGCAACAAAATGGTTTTTCCCTTTAATTTTCCAAGACCTTTTGTTAAAACGGAAAACTCTTTTAGTATATGCTGTTCCATTGTCACATGAAACGTCATGGCCAACAGTCCCATTAATTGAGCTGTAACATTAGTTAGCAAGCAAGGCCCAGCAGTTTCTCCTTTCAAGACATGTATTTCTTCTTTGAGTCACCTTTCCATAAGATAAACTTTCTTCGAACTTCCCTAAGCAAATTACAGGACGTTTTGCTCCCCATTGGAAAACATTGACACTTGATGAGACAAGAGGAGGTTTATCCACCATTTTGTCATATTCAGTTGTACACATGATATTTATTTTGCTCCACTGTCTAACACAAATGGGACTTTCTGAGATCCTACTAATATGTCAACGGACGCTGTTTTTTCAATATCTTCCTTTTTTAACAAATTAATCTTTCCATCTTCACTTCCTTCTGACATTAAATATAATCTTTCAAATTCATCCGTGGAAGAATCATAAACACTTTCCATCTGTCTGTTATACTTTGCATTTTCTTTAATCTGACGTTTCCACGTCTTTCCATTGTCCCTTCTTTTGAATCTGCATACAGTGGAAAAATGGTTCATTCTTCCACATTCCTTGCAATGTTGTCCCATGGCTGGACATGCATTCATATGTGGAAATGATTGTCCACATCTATGTTTATGTTTATGGGATTTATAAAGCGCATGACTACCCATGGGCATCTCAGCGCTAGATTGATACAGGAGGAGACTGTTTAGCACTTGGGTTTAAGGAAAGAGCCACGTTTTCAGTCTTTTTTTAAATGCCACTTCATTGTCAATTAGTCGGAGTTCCGGGTCCATACTATTCCAGAGTTTTGGCACCAGATGGGCAAATGACCTTCCACCCCATCTGGCTCTCCTAATAGTGGTGGAGTTCATCAGGAAGTTGGAACTTGACCTGAGTTGTTGACAGGGGGAATAGTGTGAGACCAATTTTTGAATCAGGGCGGGTCCTCTCCCATACATGGCTCTGTGGGCTAGGCTTAAGGACTTGAATTGAATTCTGGCTTGGACCGGAAGCCAGTGAAGCTCTCTGAGTGCAGGTCTAGCTGAGTGGTGTCTTGGTATGTTCAGCAGCAGTCGGGCAGCTGCATTTTGTACGACCTGCAGTCTGTTCGTGACATATTTAGGGGAGCCCAGGTAGAGGGAGTTGCCGTAGTCCAGCCTTGATACCACCAAGGCCTGGACTACGGTTTTCCTAGACTCCTCTGGAAGCAGGGACATTATTTTTTTTATCATGCGAAGTATCCCAAAACAGATGCCTGATAATTTTTTGGCCTGAACCTCCATTGTCAGGTTCTGGTCCAGCCACATACCTAAATTTTTTTATGGCTGCTTTTGGAGGAGGAGGCGATCCCCAGTTAGAAGGCCAGTAGATCTCTGCGCGGGGGCTAAAATTGTTGCCTAGGATCATAAGCTCCGTTTTGTCCCCATTAAGTTTGAGGCTACAGTCCGCCATCCAAGATCCGATTTTTTTTCCAGGCAGAGGACGAATTGTCTATGATCCGAGTCAGGCGAGTCTGAGATTGAGAACACTAGTTGAGTGTCGTCGGCATATGACACGATGGAGAGACCAAATTCCTGTGTTATATGTGCCAGGGGGGCTAAGATAAATGTTAAAAAGTGTTGGACTCTCTTTTAAAGGTCGTTGACTTTTCCTTTCTACTATCATTCTTTTCATCCTTTTTGTTATCTTTTCCTTCGTGTTTGCTATCTTTTTTTTTGTCATTTGGCGACTTGTTCTAACGTTTTAGCTGTACCTTGCTCCATGTTATTTGCATGTTTTTTTGCTTGAGCATCAGTACGTGCCTAGCGTAGAATCGTTTGCAAATCGTAGCTTTTCTCCAGAAGTTTTTTTCTGACCTCTACTGAATTAAATCCTTGAATGATCCTTAACCTGACCGCTTCCTCATTGTTGAATTTGTCAAATTCACAAAACATGACTTTTTTTTTTAACTTGGTCACGAATTCATCAATGGTCTCATTATCTTGTTGACATCTCATGTTAAAAGTATACCTTTCAAAATCTGTTTCTTTGCGGGTCAAATCTTTCATTCAAACTTTTCATGATGCCTTCATATGTATCTTTATATGTGTTAGACCTGGCATCCTTGGCGTGGGTCTCCCTTCCATTTTTTTCGTAATGCCTCCACTGTTACCGATATGTTTTTGCTGGACTAGATGCTCATGGGCACTTTGCCGCTGCTAATCAGTGCCAAAGTGCAAGTGCTCCCTATCGTGAATTGATGTAAGTATTAGTGACTCCATGATTGGATGATTGGTTTACTTGTCAGTCCCTAGTACCGTGCACTGAGTGTGCCCAGGGCTTGTAAATCCAATGCTGCTGGTGGGCTTGCAGCACGGGTTGTGCCACCCACAGAAGCAGCTTGTAAAGTGTGTCTCAGGCCTGCCATTGCAGAGCCTGTGTGCAGCCTAGGGCTGCCATGTCGACTGGGTGACTGCACCCACTTACCAGTCCCTAAACCTTCCCTTTACTGCATGTTGGTCACCCCTAAAGTAGGCCCTAGGGCAGGGTGCATTGTAAGTATAAGGTAGGACATGCCCTGGTGTGTGTGGCATGTCCTAATAGTGAATTACAGCCATTTTCGTTTTTCACTATTGCAAGGCTACCTGCTCCCCATAGGCCAGAATGGGCAGACTGACTATTACACCTTATAGTCAGAACTGACCCAGGGAACATGGTAGAAAAACGAATTTAGTATGCCTGAACTCGGGATGATAAAATACATCTTTTAGTGAAGTTGGTTTTAACATTCTGTGTTTCAAAATACCACTTTTAGAAAGTGGTTATTTTCTTGCCTAACTATCCAAGCCTGCCTCTGCTAGGTTGTGTATTCCTTGTCTGGAGATTGAGTGACAGGGGCTGGGGGTGGCTACAGGAGACAGGGTGAGTCAGCACAGGGCTGAATAGGAAGATCTGCATCCAGAGTGGAGGGAGGAGTTGCACCTAAGTCTGAATAGGGCTGTGCCTGCCTTCCACAATGCTGGCTCCACCTCCTGCCGGGCGGCTGAGCACTCTGCCCCACATTCTGAAAGGAAAGAAGGAGTCAGAAAAACAAAGTGCTCCAGGACTGACCAGAACTGGTTTTGGACTAGGCAGAGGCCTCTCTGCCTTCAGAGAACAAAGAGAAACTGGGTATAAAAAGGGGACCCAGACCCCTAGGAAATCAGATCACTTTTGGGAACAAGAAGAAACCTTTGCTGAGGAGCGGAACCAAGAAGAAACTGAGGAGAGACTATCCCTAAGCCTGAAGTGCTGCTTGGGGGATTGGCCTGCAGTGGTTTGCCTGACTGCCAAAGAAAGGAGAAAGGAACTTTTGCTTTGCTGTGACTTTCATCAACTTGTGAAGGATCTCCAAGGGCTTGGAAGAGAGCTTGCCCCCTGACCGAAGTCCCAGGACCATTGGACTTCACCCCCTTTGTGAATTGCTGCTGGAAACTCTTTCAGTAGCTACAGAGGTAGGGAGCTGTGACCGACTCTCACGACCGACTCGGTGTCCTGTAAGCACCGCATCGAAGCACTGTCTCGCCCTGCAACGCACGGCCCTGGTCTCACCGACTCCGTCAACGAGCCGCTGCCTGCACCGCATCGAGGGACAACGCGTCCTGCAACGCTTCGCTACGCCAAATCGAACTGGTCCGACCGACACGGTCACTGCTGCTGAGTTCGAGTCCTGTGACCGCACCGGAGTTGGGCACCGCTCGCACGCTTTGCGACGCACCGCCCGACTCGCACCGCTGTCCGGACTGATCGACGCCAGCTCCTGAATCCGGCTCCGTCACCGCACCGCAACCTGTCAGCACCGCATCGAAGCACCGTCTCGCCCTGCAACGCACGGCCCTGGTCTCACCGACTCCGTCTCGACGACGTCAACGAGCCGCTGCCTGCACCGCATCGAGGGACAACGCGTCCTGCAACGCTTCCATTTTTGCATCGCGACCGCGACGAACAGCCATCCGGCTCGCACGCCCGTGCCTGCCGCTTCAAGTAAAGGTAGCTGTGACCGAGTCGGTCTACACTGTGTTGGCCCGTCTCGACTCGGTCAGCTGGATTTGTTAGACTCTGTTTGTTCTCGACATCGCCGTAGCCGGAGGAGGCTACCGACTCGCACAGAACCTTGAATTAAGCCTTTTTGATCAGAACTAAGCACTCTTGACAGTATTGTGGATTATTTTTGTCGTTTATGGTCTTGTGATAAATCTATATAAAGTATACCTATTTTTATAAATATATAACCTGTGTGGTGTCCATTTGTAGTGTTGTCACTTGATTACTGTATGTGTTCACAAATGCTTTACACACTGCCTCTGAACTAAGCCTGTCTGCTCGTGCCAAGCTACCAAGAGGGTGAGCAGGGGTTATTTCTGGAGTGTACCTACTTTCCCTGACTAGACTCAAGGGTCCCTATTTGGACAAAGGTACCTACCTCTGCCAACTAGAGACCCCCAAATCTAACAATATGCATCTGGGAACGTGAAAAAAATGTCTTCCACTTCGTCACCCACTAAGTTAAGCAGTAGATCCTTTTCTTGTTCGTCAGTATATTTTTTGCATGGGGCTTTTAAAATTTTTCAAATCTTCTTGTCCACATTTCCCACCTTTGCTCATCTGTAATATCAAATGGTAGGGGTCTTCTATAAATCATGCTGGACACATTTTCCTCTTCTTGAAGATGTTCATCCATGTGTGCGTGTGCTGACACACTTGTTGAGCTTTCACCTTCTTCCAGTAATATATTGTTATGTTCCATATAGGTACCCTAATATAGGCCCGGGTAACATCGTACCCCTTCACCTACATTACCTCCCCTACACTACACTGTAACGAGCCTTTTAGGATTGAACCTTTACCTAGTTCTAGTCCTGGGTGCAGAAGGAGGGTTTCTCCTAAACAATAGAGTCCTATAACTCCATCAATAGACTCGCACTGTATGAATGAATATTCATAACGGTTCTTAGAAACCAGACTGGGGCTACACCACCTTCCTCCCCATATCTACGTACACGGTTCATCCCATACGTCATCCTCACATCCAACAATGGCTAATACAAGCAACAAGGGAGAAAGGAACCCTAGATACTTTCTGTATGAATACAGCACCTCTTGCTAGTGTTGGAGGGAACCGAGACTTCCAGGCCGACACACTGACAAGAGACGCTGAGGCTCCTGCATGCAGACGCTCCAGCTGACAGTGGTCTAACCCATCCCTTGCGGGGTGTCCAACTCGTGACCAAGAGGGGCTCCTACATTCTCACACTTCAGGTAATGGGGTTTGACTAAATCCTAGAGGGATTCTTGGCTTCACACCTACTCACATGCTAGGTACACTTGGGTACATCTAGATAGGCATCGTAGGAGTACGCGCTTTCTTTTATCATGCATTTTATATTCATGCATAGTGCAAAATGGTAGAACTGTACTATCCATTTATATTCACTGTACTGCTAATCATATATCTCTGCTACTGTCTAATGGTTGTTGCAGCTCATATATTCTACACAAGAATAACGGCTGTTCAATAAACCCTTATTGAAACGCCCAGGCTGTTTATTCCGTGTATCTCTGAGACAAGATAAGTGAGCACGAGTGACTGAGCGAAAAGTAGTACATTGTTTCCACGATCTTGAGGGATCAGGGTTGTCATGTTCTGAGGTTGCCAGAAACTATTCTCTCCCCGATAAGAGGAGACACTAGTGGCACTGTGAGCTAGCTAATGCAAACAGGCTAACATTTTCGGTGGGGGTGCTCGGAGTCAGTCTGCCACCAAGCCCACAGTTCATGTTATCTGAACGCGCAGATTCTGTATAGGTTATATATAGGAACTACACGACATGATGCCACCAACGATGGTTGGGTACTTATTGAACAGTAGAATCTGAGTAGTTCAGTCGTGCTAATTCTCAGAGACCCCTACTCACAAAACGCCAGAGACGTCTGGAGTGGGTGGGCACAAACTCTGCCACAGCTGAGTAGGCAAGAAATCCTATTTATTGGATGTTGGTTAATCAAGCTTGAAGGACATTTTGTTCCTAAAATTGTGCATAACACCTTATCTTAGTTCCCTTGAACAAACTTCTTTACAAAATGACTGAGGATGAAGATAACCCGGTGGTGGCTAGACGCCTCTCAATAGGAGAAGAAGAGGTGGAAGGAATTCTCATTGCACCTAAATTTGGACGTACTATCACCCTGAAACTATTAGAAAATGGTTTACAAGCTAGGGGTGGCATAGTAGCTTTCGTGATTGAGGCACACGAATCAAATAAAACATAGGTATTTTATTCGTGGGTTACATTCCCAGCAGCAAGAACACAGACATTTCACTACTATGTAGAAGGAGATGCACCACAGGAATATGGTCCGTTCGAGGACATAGAGGTTCCACTCACGTACCAGGAACACCTCTACTGGTTTAAAGGCGCCCTACCCCACATAAGAAACCGAGTAAGAGTAGGGCCGCTCGGAGGAGACTGGGCAACATGGCCAATATTAGCGGCCTACATACCACATCCTGACATTGACACAATGCCACAGGCAGACTTACTCTTACAACACAAGGATTTAATTAAAATCTACAGAAACCCGAGACAGTTTGTAATGAGGACTTTCACAGTCCAACCAACATCAGTTGCAAAAAATGGAACTCAGTATCAGAGTACAGCAACTAAAATCACACCACAAACATTACACGCAGTAATGGGCAAGATGCCCACGAAACGTGAACAAATGCCATTCTGGGTAGCTCAGAAAATAACTCCACTCGAGGCAGTATTCCCAAATACTACCCAGTTTGAAAAACACAGAATGCTAAAAATCTGCTTGCCCATGGGGATAACCCCACAAGTAGAGGACTGCACCTCTTGGGGTACAGTCTTTGCTGCCATATATACCAGGACACATGGTATTCCTTCATTAGCAGTAGTACCAGATGTATTGAGACAAATACAAAACGAGTACGGAGCAGAACCTGCCCTGAACTTAGGGATGAAGTTATTAAATAACTATGACCAGGTATCAGCCATAATACTAGCTAATATTAAAGGGGAAGCAGCTTGAGTGGCAATCCGCCAACGCCTAAGGGAGTTCAGCCGGTTAGAACAACAACACGAACTGCCCAAAATAATAGAAACTGCGTATGCAGAATTAGGCAGAGACAGTTTGGGTGGGAAAGCATTAAAACCACTACTGATGGGCAGTCCTAAAAAGGACACTACCAAGCAGACACCTGCTTCTTCTAAAAAGAAGTGGGATAATAAAAAACAACAAAACTTTAAAAACAGATCTCAATCCCGAGGCAGATCTCCTCCACAGGAGCCCTCTGAAAAGAGGTACAACATTAGGAATAGGGATAATATTAGGAAACCTGACGGGTATCAGGATACTGATACACGTTCCTCTCGTTCCTTTCAGGGCTCGACGAAAAACTCCGAGAGAGAAGGACGGTCAGAACACAAAGAAGAGCGTACAAAGTCCAGAGACAAGCAGCACGCTCAAGACTATACTTTCAAAAAAGAAGACAAGCCAAAATCAAAACCTCAGTTTAAGAAGAAGAAAGTTGCAGGCATAAAGATCAGACATGCCCAGAATTCTGAGGACGCAACTTCTGAACGGGGAATGGGCTCTGACGATGCTAGACAGTGCGGCAGAAGTAACAATAGCTCGCCAGAACCTGATGGAATTTCTGGTGACAGCGGACTTGAATGATTACATCACGGTGGAAACACCAGACACAAGGGTGAGCGTCCCATATAGGTTACACAAAATAACACTCCAAATGGAGGGGGACAAGCCCAGGAAAGTTAAAGGTCTCTTTTGGGAAAATCTGTCATCTGGTTATGACATCCTATTAGCAGAACAAGATTGGCCGCCAGCATTCGTTATGGAGTGCCCTAGGGGAGAAACTGTAATTTTTCCAGCATTCTCTGACCTCGTTCCCATACATCTTAAACATGCATATGCACAGGAGTGGCCAGTTGCCCTAGCTCCAGCACTATACAAAAATCATGCCGGTTGGGATGAGGATTCAACCCACCACGTGATCCCGTTAAAAGTTTCACCAAATGCTCAGAGGTAATACCCAATAAAGCAAGAAGCTAAAAAACAGGTCAGGGAGATCTTAGATCAACTTGAATACCGAGGGGTGATTGAAACATGCAACTCACCAATGAACAACCCTTTGTTTCCAGTATCAAAACCGGACAACTCATATCGTCTAGTTTTAGATTACAGACATTTAAACACATGCACAAAGACATTCGCTGTCCAAAACGCACACAGTGCCGCATTAATGAATAACATTGTGCGGATAAAATACAAAACCACACTTGATAGCCAAAATATAGCACCTGAAAGCAGGTATTTGACCACATTCTCAGCGTTGGTGTCCCAGCTGCAATTTTGTCGTCTCCCCCTGGGGTATAAGAACAGCCCGGGGGTATTCTCAGCAAGAGTAACTGAGTTACTCCAAAATTTTGATGAAGAAGCATTGTCCTATGTGGATGATATTTATCTGACGGACGATGACTTAAACAAGCATTGGCATAGCCAATAGGTCTCGCCTTTGGGACCTTATAAGTGTTTAGCCATGCAACAGTTGATGTTGTTGCACCAAGGATATTGTGCTGGATAACTAAACACTTATAAGGTCCCAAAGGCGAGACCTATTGGCTATGCCAATGCTTGAATTATGCGATTGTGCGGCAGCAGCATTTTTCGCCTAAGTATACTTTTGCTGCATTTGCCGCATAATCCATCATCCATGCAAAAGGCTCTACATGATGCCCAGGCATCAGTAGGCAAAGTAAATTCCCAATAGACATGAGGGCAGCAGAGACTCCCAACCCAGACATTCATATTTTTGGATAGAAGCGAGGGCACCCCAGAGACAGGCATGGAGGAGACTGACATAACTCCTTAGATATTCATGCAAGTGAGGGTGGGCATAACTAGCTTCCTGTACTCATTAATGACTAACTCCCAGTAGACTGTCACGGGTGGTCAGCAATACTAAGTCTTCTGAGCAAGGCATGGTGGAGGGATGGTAACAGCTACACTTAACTCGTAGATAGGGTGGGGAAACTAGCACGCCACATGTAGAATGATTGTTCGTGGCCTCAGAATAGTGCACAGTTCGACGTTAGATTCAGATTAAACTGTTTTAATTTTACTTGCCGCAAGTGCAGGTTTATGCTCCATTAATCTCCTCCGATCTGCCCTCACCTCCTGCTGCCCTGCGCCAACACCACACGCTGCACCATCCAACAACTTTTGAGCTAAGACGTTTGAACACAACATTGGCACCCTGCAGTCTAAATTTATTGACCAGCTGCATAGGGGTGCCAAATTTCTTTCTGCCCAGGGCGCTATCCAAGCAAGGACAGGATCTGCAAGGTACGTTCACCTCCCCGTACCTGACAAACAAATGCAGGGTGCACAAAAATATGTTTGAAATTCCTGCCATTGTGAAGAAAGCCAGCCTCCAGCACTGAATTTAAACTATCAATCTCCCCTCTGGATTGAAATTTTTAAAGGGTGGCAGCGGTTCGGCGGCAGCATGAAGGGATGGAGCAAAGGTTGTATTCTGCTAGCTCCACCCATCTATCTACAATTGCTTCACTACTGAATTACGAGAAAAAAAATAACTTAAAAGTACAGCAACACTTGAAAGCCTTAGTTTATTAAATACAACTTAAAATCTACATATATTACCTTCCGTATACATATATACCTTCCATGTACTTATGTATCTTTATATTTATTACTTTGCTTCTAATTCAGCATCTCCAATGCACTACCCTATATCTCAACCTATACCTCTCTCAATATGTCCTCTACCTCCACACTATCATTCATCCCAAACCCCATACCACTACTATGATCCCCAAAATAACACTTTCTAGACTCTTCCCTTCTCTACCTCTCCTTGCATCATCTCATACCTCTTTTACTATTCAGATCTCCCAAACAAGCCTTTCTACACCCTTCCCTCTGACTCTTCCCCCCTCCACCTCCCCTTTACTCATCCCAAACCTACTATTAATGCTATGAGCTAAAAAAAAAAAAAAACTTTCTAGACCCTCTTCTTTTCTATCTTTCCACTATCCTTTTCAATATAAATAACAAACTAACATGTCCACTGCCCAAATTAATTTCATTTTTCCCTATACTAATTCCCCACTAATCCTGTTTGGGTTCTGGAGTAGCGTGCTACCTGCTGAAAAGCACTTCAACACCGCACCAGTTGTAGCAAGCGCTATATAAATACAAACCCTTCCCTCTTCTATCCCTCCACTGTCCTATTCAATCCAAATAACAGACTAACATGTCCACTGCCCAAATTAATTTCATTTTTCCCTATACTAATTCACTACTAATCCTTTTTGGGTTCCAGAGTAGCATGCTACTCGCTGAAAAAGCGCTTCGATGCCTCTTCAGGGGCAGTAAGCGCTATATAAATATAAATACAATTACAATTTGAGGCAATGCAGATAGAGTTGGAATTGTCTTCTGCAAAAGCCAGAATAATTCAGGCGACTCTGTTCCAATATATCACCCTGTCTCGATCTACACTATACATTCAATATGTACTGGACTGTGAGCGATTGATAGCCATTCTAGAACCAGAGTTGGCCAAAGGACTCGAGGTGACTCTCCCTTTGATAAAAGTAAACTTAAAAAAAACAATTGAGGGAATGGTCATACAAATCAGATGCAGAATATGTAGCTACAAAAGCAACGTATCTGCCTTCCCCTTCAGTACTGAATTGCGAGCCCTCAGGATGTACGACCAGCTCCATCAGTTCACACAATGCATAATACTAATGTTGGCGACACTCACTCCTTTCCCAACCATAGAATCAAAGGGCAAATGGTTAGGAATTTTGAACAATAGCAGTAAATTTCCCCACTGTGTAGAGAGCAGAGAAACACTTAATCAGGTCTAGTCCAACTCAGAGTTGGAGGCATTACAAATATTTCAGCCTTTTGTCTCCATGATTTTGAGAGCACAATATAGCTTTATTGTCCACTGCCAAGGGCTATACCGGTTGTTAAAGGGCCAGAGCCCGAGGTATAAGCCTGAGCTGCAAATAAGGGCCTTTAACAACCACAATAGATTGAGGTTGAGTCTTTTTCTTATACTGGCACTACATTAACGGCCCTTGCCGAAAGCAAGGCATTGACATCTCAAGCAACTCTGGGACACTCTGCTATTGCCTTTTGCACTCCGCACTTTTATTCTGGCTCCAAATGGCCTACCTTGACATACTTGCCATTAACCAGAAACGCTGCTTTGGAATTGACATATGCTCTGCATCATTTGTTTTTATAGTGTTCTTTTTTTAAATCTTAATCCTTGTCTTAATTAAGTATCAACATGTCTGTATTTTTTTTTTAAAATATCTTTATTGGCATTTTGTAATCCTACATGACATTGTATCGTAGGTATTAGGAAATAAAAAGATATAGGTGAAATAAGACTTAACTGATTTCTTCCCATTTGGGCACTTAACATGTTTCATAAAGCATTATTGCAACTCATTTGTATTTTGTAGGCAGCAGGCAATGTGTGGTGTTATGGGACTAGTTGTACATCAGCCGCATCCCTCTCAGAAGGGCTTCAACTTATTAACGTCCCCCGTGTCTCATATCTAAAATGCGCCTTGCATGCCATGTTACTTATTCCCTGGGGCAAACTAGTTGCGAGTGAGCGCTGTGATATTCACCGGCTACTCCATGCATCAGACATGCCATATATACCTCTGATTAACAACATATTAAAAAAAGAAAAACCACTTCAAACAGTGCATGCAGGTACCTATTTTTCTGCCAGTATTGGTGTTAGGTGTGGTAGACTAGTATATTTTCATCCAGGCAGGTCAAATCTAATCTTGCTTGACATCGAATGGACCCAAGTGTTTGTTCTTTAGCGCGTGTTTTATTGAGGAGGGGATCGGGGGGGGGCTAGTGGCATTCCGGAAGCAGCAACCGGGGTATCCCGGTCTTGTCGATTTATCACACATCGCCCCTTCACCGACCCAGCACTCTCCGTTTCCTATTCTGTGCGAGTCCCACTTTAATCTTCCTCCCTATTAGAACGGCTAGGGTGGTCCCAATTAAACAGAGTGTCCCTCCTTGCTTCAGCGATTGGGCGCCTACGCAGGCCCCTCGGCTCTTCCCTACTCAAAGCTCTACCCTCTGCATCAACCTAGATACCTCTTGGGTCCACGTGCTGATCATCGGTCCCATGGCTGATTTCCATGTTATCGCGATTCACCTCTTAGCTAGTGCCAGGGACAAATCAATAAATCTGTTCCCCACCTTGCGTTTGGGTAGCCTAGTCTATAGGCCAAGTAAGCAAACCTCTACCGAGTGATCCAGTGTACGGTTTAGTGTACCATTAATCTTGGCCAGCACTGCTAGCCAGAAACTTCGTAGTGGCACACAGCTCCAAGTCATATGGCGTAAGTCCGCATCTAATTGACCACACCTCGGACAACCTCTTGGCTCTCCTCCAAAGGCAGCCTGAAAGCAGTGGGGAGTCATATACGTCGCGTGGATGTAGTTAAATTGCAAGTATTTTAGACGGGTGTTTTCTTGGGTGAGTCTAGTACTCGGCGCCGTTCTGTATCAGTGAGTGTCCTATCAAGGAATCTCTCCAATTTGCCCCTCAATTTTAGCATCTGAGTCGGAGACGCCTCTAGGAGCGATGCATAGAACCACTTTATTTGATGCCCTGCTGTACCCAGTGTAAGTAGTGAATGGAGCCCCATGTGTGTGTGTCCGGTCCCTCTTTCACAGTCACCCAAATGCCTGTACCAGCACCTCGTATATAAGGAACTGACCTGGAGGGAGTCAATACCTATCCACCAGTTCAGCAGAGGGAAGTAAGCATTTGTCTTGATAGCAATCACCCGTTGTCTCAATCCCAGCCTCTGTCCAGGGCGCTAGTTGCTCTGTCCCCAAAATCGCCTGGCGTTCTCCATAAGGCAACCCCACCAGCGGCAATGTCGGGGAATATCTCGGAATATCCGGGAGCCTTGCCATGCACCTTCTCCAACACTGTAGGGCCGTGGACTGTAATGTCGAGGTATATGGAACCCTCACAGCCTGATTCAGCAGTTTTGCCAGCAATAGGCGTGGGCGCTGCCCTGGTTCCATCAGGTAAGTTCCGTCCTGGTTCACCCCCTCCACCCATTGAGCCACCCATTGCAGCTGTGCAGCCAGTTGGTAAAGTTTGAAGTCCGGCACTCCCGGTCTCCCCTCTCTCATGGAGCGCGGTAGAGTCCGCAGTGACACTCTGCGTCTCCCGTCTGCCCAAATGAGTGCATCCAGTGGCCGGACCCACCCAGCAGGCATCAGCACCGGTAGGTTACTAAGGAAATACAGTAGGCGGGGCAGCATGACCATCTTGGTCAGCGAGACTCTGGCCATCAATGGTAGCCGCAATGAATTCCAAAAGGCAACACTAGAGTGAAGCGAGCGGAGTGGCCCGCCCAGATTGCCCTCCCTAATGTCTTCCAACGACTGAAATATCCGGATATCCAAATATTTAAAGGTACTGGGGGGCCAGTTGTGTTCCGCATGGAGTTCCCCCAGTCTAAGGGAGGGTCCAGCCACCGGAAACAAGTGTATCTTGTGGTGATTTACCCGAAGGCCCGAAAGGGACCCTAAGACCTCCAGCAGTCTAAAGGAGGTTCCCGCCCCCCTCACAGCGTCTCTCAAGTAAAACAACAAGTCGTCTGCGTATAATGAGATCACGTACGTTCTGCCATTCAACGTCAATCCCAGACCCTCCCCACCCTGGCGAAAGAGTTCGGCCAGTGGTTCCAGCGCATACAAGAGTGGGGATAGAGGGCATCCCTGGGGAGTACCACGTGATCTCGTATACGTGATGTCTGTATGTTATGGTTTTAATTAACTGTATAATAAATAAGTATACATTGTTTCATCAGCTAAGTAAGAATAGATTGAGGCAAAAGACTAAAGGGTTATTAGATTGTTCCAGTCACTGAGGATAGAATGTTCTAAATTAAAATGGGAGGAACAGAAAGAGCAACATTGGAATGCTGTAGTAGAAGGCTTCTACCAGCCATTACAAGATCGGAGACACTGGATTGTCTTCAGTGGAGCTCCCAACATTCCACTGTTCTAATATAGCCTTATAGCCTACTGCTGAGTGCTATACTGGTTGTTAAAGGCCCTGAAATCGAGTGTGGCTTGGGTCTGTAAAGAGGGTGAGGGCCATTAACACCAGTATAGCCCGAGGTAGAAGGGCTATAAGGCTATTAGAACATTCCATGCACTAGGGGTAGAATATTCTAAATTAAAAAGCAAGGAAATCCAACATTGTAATGTTGGAGCTCCGGGCTTACACCAGCCATTATAAGCCCGGAGCTACTCCATTGTCTTCAGTGGAGCTCTCAACATTCCAGTGTTCTAATATAGCCTTATAGCCTACTGCTGAGTGCTATACTGGTTGTTAAAGGCCCTGAAATCGAGTGTGGCTTGGGTCTGTAAAGAGGGCGAGGGCCATTAACACCAGTATAGCCCGAGGCAGAAGGGCTATAAGGCTATTAGAACATTCCATGCACTAGGGGTAGAATATTCTAAATTAAAAAGCAAGGAAATTAAACATTGTAATGTTGGAGCTCCGGGCTTACACCAGCCATTATAAGCCCGGAGCTACTCCATTGTCTTCAGTGGAGCTCTCAACATTCCAGTGTTCTAATTGAAAACATCAACTTCATTTTCAATGAACCCAAAACGTCGTCGACCCATTATTATGTCAATCATCAGTCTTCTTATTTTAATAATTTGCACTTTTATTCGTAATCTGTTTATATGGTTTATTTTATACCTGAAATGAAGCACTGGTAAATAAGTATAAAAAAAACTAATGATGGCTTATATTTAAAGGAAAAAAAGAATGTGATTAGATCACCTGTTAATGTTTTATTAGATGATTCACTTTGTGAAGAGCAATCTTTGTCCAATAACTGCCTGGACTTGGACCTTGGGTATCAGCTTTGCTTTATTTAAGTTTATCCCCTTTCTTGTTTTGAAATAAAAGGTGTTTTGCATCCGCACTGCAGTCCCCTAATTTTGTTGATCAATCGCATGACCTACTTTCAGACACAAACATTGCAATCACCCTGTTTCTATAACGCTGCAGGCTGCTACAACCAAGTTTCAAGTGCAAGTTTGAAACTTGGCTGGTACGACCAGGGAATTCTAATGAGAAACTCAGTCAAACTAGTCTACACTGACATCTGTATCGACGAAAGAGGAACTGAAGCAAGGGATTTTTTTTGCTTAACATGCCTATTTCACCACCGCGGGAGAGTGAATGTCCGAACCATGCCTGATGTGCATTCCTATGTCGTGCCAGTTGCCAGGAAAAGTGCAGTAGGTCAAAATCCTCTTTAAGCAAGTTCTGTAAACACACTTCAACTCATAGACATATTTTGTTTGACTAAAACCGAGTACGGTAAGATTGTGCAGCATATTTGAGTACGGTAAGATTGTGCCGGAAATGGCAACTTTTGAAATGTGTTTACAGTTTAAAAGCGGTACCAGCCCTAAGGGGGATGAGGTGAATGAATGAAAGAGCATTTTAGAGCACGCAGCTACTCACAAAAGAGTGTCTTGGCACTGAAAAGACTCTATCAGACCCATTTCTGCCCTCAAGGGGCGGGAGGCCGGGCGTTAATTACGGAAAAGCCAGTTTTTAAGCATTTTCCTGAAAACGGTTAGGTCGGACACTTTCCTGAGAGTCAAAGGAAGAAGGTTCCAGGCGCGGGCTCCAAGTAACCGTAAGGAGCGGCCGCCGGAACGGGTGCGGTATATCCTAGGGACAGATGCCATGCTCAACGTGGAGGACCTGAGGGTTCTTGGTGGCACATAGTGCGTGACTCTCCTTCTGAGATACTCTGCCCTGTTTCCCTGAAGTGCTTTAAAGTAGAGTACCAGGGCCTTAAAACTGATCCTTTTTTTTTTTTTTTACAGAAAGCCAGGGCAAGGCCTTGAGGTGAGGGGAAATATGAGTCCTAGGTTTGAGCAAATGGACCGCTCTAGCGACTGCATTCTGGACCACCTGTAAGTGGTTGAACAAATATTCAGGGAGGCCTGGGTACAGGACGTTAACGTAGTCTAGTCTTGAGATGATCAATTCCTGGACTACGGTCTTCCTATGTTCAAGAGGCAAAAGAGGGAGAAATTTTCTAAGCATTCACAAAAGCCCAAAACAGGAGCCTGCAACAGACTAGACCTGAGATCTCATCGAGAGGGTACTGTCCATCAGGACGCCCAGATTTTTGACAGTGCTAAGAGCGGATGGAGGGGGTGACCTATCCGATGGCCACCAGAGTTTCCACTCATCTGCGAGAGGGGAGCCAAAGAAGATTACCTCAGATTTTTCTGGATTACATTTTAACTGGTTAATCCTCAGCCATGAGAACACTTTCCAGAGACAGAAGTTGATCTTGTCACCTTCATAGTCTGCTCCCTTGTCGCAGGTAAACAGGAGCCGCGTGTTGTCAGCGTAAGAGATAATTTTAGCGCTGCATGCTTATACCAGTGGAGCCAAGGGGGACATATATAGGTTGAACAGAGTGGGACTCCGTATCGAGCCCTGAGGAACTCCCACTTTCAGGCTGGGGATGGGGGCCGCGTAGGGGGGGGGAGGGCAGACTTCCTGGCATCTATCCTCTAGGAAGTAAAACCAATTCAGGATGGTGCCGCCTATTCCACAGTCCTGTAGCCTGTTCAGGAGTCTCGAGTGCGGCACGGTAGTGTGTGGATGGCTTAGGGCTGCCAGGGATTGTGTGTATGGCTTAGGGCTGCCAGGGATTCTCATGGTCTATCCAGTGAGCCCATATTCTGAGAGTAATCTTATCATCTAAAACGGCCTAGGCATGATGTTGACGTCATGGCCATATTAACTGAGTGAATCCCTCACAGTTCAATGAGGTTCACCTGCCATTCACAATTTAGATGATGCCCAATCTCAGAATTTGAATGAAGCCCCACGTCATTCGTTTAAATTAAGTGGTCATCTTTAGTACAGGATCCGCCTATGCCTACATGTCTTGCTGCATTGAGAGGCCGATGCTGGTCAAAATCATTTCATTGAGATAAAAACAGCATTTTGTAATAAGTACAGATGGTTTCTTTTATAGACGTTGCATGAAAAATTATTTTAAGCCACTCCAACTGCACTGTAGCAGATAGATGCTTCACTATCCTTGCACTTCAATGGAACTACTTAAGCGGAATAAGACCAATCAAATGCCCGGTGAGAAGGTCAACATGGAGGTGGAGCCACACCCCCTTTCAATACTGCTTTTCAAAGCTCTTTGTATGACTGTATGCGTGCAGGTGCACACCTACAGCTGCCTCTAGCCAAACCTCATACAGTACCTTTTTCACTCCGAACTAATTAACAAACACAGGATCACAACTGCACACCTTGAACATCGGACATCTCTGCACCCTTCTGAGCTGGAGATCTGTGTGAGATGATCTCTGTGCTCAACACTGTGAAGCCCCTTCATTTGGTGTTGCTGGTGGAGTTTTACATTTATGAACACCTTCCTAATTCTGAGAGTTTACAATGTTAAATCGTTTCCTGCAAAACTGGTCATGGGGACACATCATGCAAAGCTCCTTCCTACTGCACTTGGCACGTCTCTATCATTTAGGCGCAATGCTACGACTTCATATGTGGGCTAACCGATCATCTGCCCAATCAAAATGCTTGTAAAGAAGATGAACAAAGGGGTGGAGTCAAAGCCCCGCTATCCATGTACCATCAGTGCCAAACTGCACAAAGTACATGCCTTTGGTGCTAGGCCCTCAGGGCTGAGAAGCAGCGTCGTGTAATAAGGCCTGGAGGTGGTGTGAATTAGAAACTCAGGGCTTTGTAAACTCCACAATAACATAAACCAATATCCAGCTGCTGCTCTTACTTCCAAAAACAAAGTACCTTCATTCACTCTCCACTTACTCCTAACCACTATGTAAACGCCTTCCTAATTGAGGGAGTTCACAATGTAAAACCCCTTCCTACATTATTTCTCACAGGGTTACGCCATGTAAAGTCCTTTCCTACTGTACTTGACATGGCCCCTGTGCTAATAATGTCTATATCCGTGCTGAGCTAAGGAACTACTTTTTAGATGAGCTAAGACCATTGCTACCCAATCAAATGGGATGGGGCCGTAGCCCTTAGACCACTTTACTACTGGACTCCACTAAGTGCCAAGTGCAGTACTTTAGCCTTTGACCTTGAAGGTAACGAGGCAAAGCAGTTCAAGGCGCACTCGAGGAGGTGTTGTGGGTAGAAACTCTGAAGTCTGCAAAGTAACAAATAATAAATGAATGTACAGCCAGTGCTGTCACTTTCAAAAAGAAATAAATGACTTTAATTCTCAAACTAACACAGAAAATACAATTCTAAATGTTGACAAGGACTCTCTACCCCTTCTAAACAAGAAATCTGTGCCAGACGTTCTTTGTGCTCAGAAATACATATAGGGCTCCATTGTATTTCATTTTTTACTGAGTTCACAACGTAAAACCCTCCCTCTCGATTGTATTTGTCTTAGAGTGAATCATTTAAACCCCCTTCCTGTTGCATTCATCAGATGATTCACAATATAAAACACCTGCTTATGCGTTTGTCTGAGAGTTTACAGTTTAAAGCCCCTTGCTGCAATATTTGCCACACACAGAATTATTCTGCACCAAACCCTTTGCTGCAGTATCTGACACAGGGCTGCTCTGTACAAAGCCCCTTGCTGCTGTGTATCACAGGGTATTCTGTACAAAGCCCCTTGCTGCTGTATTTGACACAGGGTTACTCCGCACAAAGCCCCTTGCTGCTGTATATGACACAGGGTTACTCCGCACAAAGCCCTTTGAAGCTGTATGTGTCACAGGGTTACTCTATAGAAAGCCCCTTGCTGCAATATTTGCCACACATAGAATTATTCTGCACCAAACCCTTTGCTGCAGTATCTGACACAGGGCTGCTCTGTACAAAGCCCCTTGCTGCTGTGTATCACAGGGTTATTCTGTACAAAGCCCCTTGCTGCTGTATATGACACAGGGTTACTCCGCACAAAGCCCTTTGAAGCTGTATGTGTCACAGGGTTACTCTATAGAAAGCCCCTTTCTGCAGTATCTGACACAGGGCTGCTCTGTACAAAGCCCCTTGCTGCTGTGTATCACAGGGTTATTCTGTACAAAGCCCCTTGCTGCTGTATATGACACAGGGTTACTCCGCACAAAGCCCTTTGAAGCTGTATGTGTCACAGGGTTACTCTATAGAAAGCCCCTTTCTGCAGTATTTGACACAGGGCTACTCTGTACATAGCCCCCTGCTGCTGTGTATCACAGGGTTACTCTATACAAAGTCCCTTGCTGCTGTGTATCACAGGGATACTCTGTGCAAAGCCCTTTGCTGTAGTATCTGACACAGGGCAACTCTGTACAGAGCCCCTTTCTGCGGTATTTGTCACTGAATTATTCTGTACAAAGCCCCTTCTTGCTGTATTTGTCACAGGGTTACTTTATACAAAGCCCCTTCTTGCTGTATTTGCCACAGGGTTACTTTATACACAGTCCCTTGCTGCTGTATTTGTCACAAGGTTACTTTATAAAGTTTATACACAGTCCCTTGCTGCTGTATTTGTCACAGGGTTACTTTATACACAGTCCCTTGCTGCTGTATTTGTCACAGGGTTACTTTATACACAGTCCCTTGCTGCTGTATTTGACAGTGAGCTCTGAGTTAACTTCATACGCAGAATGACACAACTGCTGACTAATCAACTGCCTGTAGAGGAAGAAGATTGTCATACCCTCTCTAAATACTGCTTTTAAAGCTCTTTTTCATGATCACGTGAGCTCTGATAGACAATTAGAGTTGTTTCTAGACTGACCTAAAATTGATATTGGATATATTACAGGCAATGCATGTTTCATCAATAGCAAGATATTGGGGGCCACCTGTCTGCATTGTGAGATAGTTTCAAAGCATCCAAGGTAAGTGGAGTCATCCTAGTGTCGAATTGATTTGGAAAAAGGGTCTCCTGTGCGTTTTCCTTTTTTTACATGAACCTTAAAATCAAGCTGTAAGAACATTCAGTTTTCTCCAACCTAGTAAACCTAAGAAGAGCCAAAACACATTCTTGACCCATGTAAAGTCCTAATTTGTAGACTTCTGAAAGAGAACAGAGAAACTGAAGATATATTTGAGGCAACTCTTGTCATATTTTAACTTTGAGAGGACCATATGAAGCAAGTAGGTTCTAAAACAAATGTATGTGTTTGTTGAATATACTAATAGGTGTTATCCATGCACTGAGACTCTCTAACGAGGAGTTCTAAATTTAAGATATGCTTTTGTAGAAAATGCATTTATAATGTTATTTAACCCCCTATTTTTGTCTTTACTGTAGGATTTAACCGTTGTCCAGAGAATGCCACATGTGTGAAGTTCACCGACATGTTTCCGCTGCCTTCTGACCTGTGTGAGAATATTTGGAGTAACTCTTACAAGTACTCCACCTACACACGAGGCAGCGGGCGCTGCATGCAAATGTGGTTTAATGTCAGCGAAGGCCAGGAAAACCCCAACGTCAAAGTAGCAGAGTTTTATGCCAAGAACTCAGGCCAAGTTTCGTTAAACCACTTCGCCCTTCCACTCCTAGTGGCTGCTCAGTTTCTTCAATGGGCTATTTAAGAACAAAGGCTGCACTTATTTTTCTCTTGTGTACTATTGAGGATTGGAAGAGTTTCAGACACAAGTACCAATTGCTTACAACTCGTACTTCTAAGTAATATTCTTACTATATTTGTTGCCAATTTCCTATTGCACGACCAACATGCATGTCCAATGTCAAGTCATGTGAACTTTTAAGCAAATCTCCATTTCTGCCTTACAGCTGTCTAGAGGAAAATCTGACTAGGGTTTTGCAAGTGATGTATTTTGGTTGTTCCAGGTACTGTAGGACACACATGGCTATCTCATTCCAGGATTACCCGTGCTTGTTTTTCATGTTGGAAACCAAACTCGCATGTTGCCTTGATTCCTGAGCTGGGAATCTTGTAAAACAGGAGTGACCCATGATGTCCCACTCTTGTGAAAAGGCATTTGTTCACCATTATGATGCCAATAGCTAGGTGAACCAGCTCACCCTGGAATCAAGGAAGTGTAATAAGGTTTGATCCAAAAGTGATTATCCGATCCACCGAATCAAGACCTCGAAATCCATTCTGTTTATTTACATATCTATGGGTCCATGAGCTATTCGGCTGTCACAATGCGAGCTGTTGAATTTCTGCTATTTTCTTTAACACCAAAACCTCTCTCCACGTGAGGGCACTTTTAGTTTGTCACTTAAGACAAAAAGCTAATTAAATGCAACCACCCTCCGAGACCGGCTATGAAATATAAGATTGACGACTCAATGTTGATAAAAAATGTCAGTTGTCACCAGAAGAAGAGGCAATGCAGATGACTCAGAGAAACCTTACATCTGGTATCAAAGGTTGTACAGCAGTTTGTGGGAGAAGGTACACTTTGCTGAGCAAATGCAGTAGCCTGGCTTTGTAATGTAGACCTCCTATTAGCAAGGAATTGATTGGGGCCAAATGACTGTAGTCTTTAATTTTGGCAATGTTTTCTCTGCATTATTCACGGGCTACCAAACAAAATGCACCTGCTACCTCCTGATTGTCTTGAATAATCATGAATACAATTCTTAATTTATGATGTTTTCCACTGTTGAGGAATTTATTATTTCCGAGTGTAAATTGAATTGCATTTCAAACTGTGCTAAATGAAAGTTTCACGTAATCTCCGAGCCACAAGTCCCAGACTGTCTTCCTGGTTGACTCTCACAACCCTCACCAGAGGAGGGTAAGTGTTCCATCAGGTGATCACATCTCTGTTAGGCAAGCAGCCTTTCCCTTTCATTTCCTCTTCTGCCAATCAGTAGCACCTACACATTTCAAAGCCAGCTTAGGCAATCAAGTGCATCCAGGGAGTTCTAAACTCACAAACTATATAAGGTGTGATGTCAAGCCCTCTACTTGCTTCTCTACTCCGAAAGGTGCTCGGATCCTCTGGAGATTCCCATTTGTGTTTGTCGAGAAACTACTGACATGTTAGTCCAGCTCCTAGGGTGTCACACTGCTTTGCATTATTGCATTTCATTAGTGAACTTCATTTGTCTTCAAGGGCATGCTTTTTTACTACCTGTGTACCTATGCAAATGTGGCAGGTTGACCCAGCAAGCTTCCAGAGATTTTGTGCAGATCACCTCCTTATGACAGCTTGATGCTCATTGGCCTGTGAGGCTTTAGCAGGGCGCCAATTGGAGACTTCACTGCCAGGCATGGTGTCATTCGTGCTGGAATTCCGTTGTAGAAGCAGGAAGGCAGATCTTTGTACATATGCCCTGCAGTGGAAAAATATAATGACTGGAGGCTAGAACACCTACAGACTAGATCAACTACTGTATAAAGAAAATGACTCCCACATGGTCTACTTATATAATAAAGAGTTTGTCCTCCTTCAATATGGTTGAAATAAATTAAACTAATTCGGTATAGAAAAGCTGGAGAAGAGGATATAATATTCTCCAGTCTAAACAAGTATAATTGTTTCAATTTCTCAAAATAATTTATGGAACACATTTGCAAGTTCAAAGCAAATATAATCTTGAGCTGTAGATTGGTGCACTGACCAGAAGATGAATAAAGAGGCGACATGATGTAATGCAACAAAGCAGAGTGATGTGAGTACTGCAGGACGTATTTATTTAGGAAAGCACAGATTAGTTTGCTCTGAATGTAGGTCGAGTACACACTATGCAAAAAAATCGACATGGGTATATGTAAACAAATTAGCTTCTCACTTGGAGGCCATCCACAGGACAGTTGGACGATGGCCTATATAAAACATACCGTGAGCAGTAATCTTATCGAAGGAGCAATGGCAATTCTTCAGAAGAACACAACCATTAAAACTAGTCATTAAATCTGGGTTTCATCATACTAAATAGGCAGCCATAAACTTAAAAAGAACAAGTGCAAGTGGATGGAATAGGAAATCCAAAAGGAAATTATGGAATTGAGAAGTGTTAGACTAAATTAAACTGGATATGTGGGACCAACCATCACTGCTACACACAAGATAGATATATAATTTCATTATTTTCATTTCAGCTTAGAACTATTGGCCCTCTCTCCTAATTATGTAAACATTGTAATTAGCATGGGGAAATGGAGAACGTAAGGGCCATCCAGCAAAGTCTGTTGTTGTACACGTGTCCACCGATTGTACACCCCTCCATACAAGCTTTGTGGAGTACATCAGTGTCCTTTGTTTGTGTTTCCTGACCTACATTCTTTTTTATTTCAAGATCTTTATTTTATATAATAAGGATATATTGCAAACAATGGTGTCTTTTTATGAATACCTCCTAATGAATCGAAGTACAACCCAAAATTAAAAATATACCAAGATGTTCCTTGTGTCATTATTTAAAGACAAGATGTAAACATATCAATCGGAAGCCAAATAAGGTATGCAATGTGTATATTGAAATCTCACATAGTACACTAAAATGTGTATTGTGATTTGATTTTTGACTAGGTAGAGATCCAGTTTGTCCCATATATGTCGAGAATGTGTTCTCCGTGGGGATTGTGACTGGGCAATTTTGTCAGCTCCTCTGATGAAAAATAGCAATGTCTTCTATTTTTTAATAGAGACTTTTGAAAAATACTTCCAATGACACAAAATAATTTTGCACACCAATGTGAGGAATAAATCCAAAAGCTATGCGTCATCTTTAGGAAGTAATTCAAGATTAGATGGACCAGTCAATAGATCTGAAACGCTCCTGTTAGGAATTATGTGTAAGACGTCCTCAATAAAACAAAATACATCTGACGAAAATTTGAGTAATGTGGAACAGTTAAACAGTATATGAGCTAAATCCCCCATTTGTAGCATCATAGTTCCAGCATAGGGAGTTTTCTTGAAGACTGAGTTTATGTAATCTTTGAGGGGTCCAATATGCCCTTTGCAATAGAAAGTATTTTGTTTGTTCCAATGAAGGGGTGATTTTATATTTAAAAGGTAGAGACCAAATTCGAGCCCAGTTAAGGGTCGATTCTGTCTATCCTCTATTTCTCATTTCGATTCTGTTAATTGATCTAATTTTGTATCTGTTATTAAAAACTTCATACAAAGTTTAGAGATTGCATGACTTGTTTTACCCAAGTTAGAAATCATTGTAGCAATAGAGATGGTGGAATTAAATCTGTTTGCCTTAGTGATAGCAGTTTTCAGTCGAAAGTACTGATAGAATTATATGTTCTCTAAATGATATAGGCTCTGTAAAGTAGCAAATGATATTGGTTTGGATCTTGTACCTAACTGACTCACCGTGAAAATACCTTTCGTTATCCACTCTTGCCAAATAACACTTTGTCTGTCTATCTTAATATGTTTACTAAGCCAAAGGGAGGCAAGTAGTGAGGAATGGAGTTTTTTTGTCCATTTTTAAGTCAACACATTTTTTATCTTCACTTAAAGATGAGAATGGTAACGCACATTTAAAATCCACTAAAATAGTCAACACATTTAGGGGGTTTTACAAGCGATTATGTGACTACCCTAATCAAACAGATTTTCAACAATGCTCTGAATTTTTAGATCAACTAGTTCTCCCAACTATTTCAGACAAGGATAGATCTAAACTTAACTCGCCTTTAACTATTGAGGAAATAACAAAGGTTGCTCATAATCTGAAAACAAATAAAGCCCCAGGCCCACACGGATACACAATCCTTTTGGCACAATTTACAAATTCCACTCATAAATCTTTTTGAGCTCTTTGCTCAGACTGGAGTAGTGTAGGGGGCACCTGCGGAAACAGTTATAGTGGTACTCCCGAAGGAAGGATAGCACACAACCTAAGAACTACAGGCTAATCTCACAAATCAATATCGATTGCAAAACCAATGCATAAGCATTGGCGTCCAGAGTAGAAACATTATTACCCAGACTTCTACATCCTAATCAAGTAGGGTTTTATCAAACATAGACTATTTAGTGACAACACAAGATTATTCTCCCATGTTCTAGAAAAGGCAAATTCCGCATCCTCATCAAGAATAGCCATTGCCTTAGATGCTGTAAAGGCCTTCAATAAGGTTTCATTGATGTTTTTGAGGGCATTCCTACATAAATACATTTAAACTGTGACTGGATTTTATTCTGATGGTAATGGCTTTATATGACAAACCTTTTCTAGAATCTGCCTTTGGGTAGCATTTCTGAAGCCTTTAATCTAAAACTGTGAACTAGGCAAGGTTGTCCATTATCACCAGTATTATTTTTGTTTGTGATACAACCTCTACTTTATATGATTAGTACAAATGACAAAATTGCAGGTATTAATTTTAACAACCTTGTGGTCAAGGCAGCAGCCTATGCTGATAATAGTTGCCAAGAACAACTTTCACGACGGGATGAAGGCTGTTGCTGCCTGGATGAAGAACAGCTGCCTCAAGCTCAACTCAGAAGATCGAAGTACTCATCATGGGCTCCACCCCCTCCGCCTGGGACGACTCCTGGTGGCCCACAGCACTTGGAACCTCCCCCACATCCACAGACCACGTGCGGAACCTCAGCATCATCCTGGACACCTCGCTCACACCAGATTAACGCCGTCTCATCTGTTTCCACATGCTATGCCTGCTCCAAAAGCTCTTCAAATGGATCTCCACTGAGTCCAGAAAGACGGTCACCCACGCACTCATCAGCAGCAGAATCGACTACGACAATGCACTCTACACTGGCATCACCCAGAAACTCCTCAAAAAAACTGCAGAACATCCAGAATGCCTCCGCCAGGCACATCCTCAACATCCCCTGCCGCAACCACATCACTAGCCACCTAAGAGGCCTCCACTAGCTCCCAGTCAACAAAAGAATCACCTTCAAGCTCCTCACACACACACCTACAAAGCCCTACATGACGCGGCATCTGCGTACCTCAGCCAGAGCCTTGTATTCCATGTACCCACCAGAGATCTCCACTCCGCCCAACTGGCCCTGGCCACCATCCCACGCATCCACAAGACTACAGCCAGAAGAAGATCCTTCTCCTACCTCGCAACAAAGACCTGGAACACCCTGCCGCTCCACCTCAGGCAATCACTTCCTGAAGATCAAGGAGGTGTTAGATTGGCAAACTTCAACCAAAGTTCAAGATGGATATACAATTCTAATGCCCGATTTGGCTGGAAGTAGAAAATGCGATACTCCATGAGGCGTCTCTCACTTCCTACCTGACATCTACACTTGTAACATGTCCTCATTCTAATACTATTTTTGTGACCTAAGTTCTATTAGCGCCAGTGTTGATTTAACTTTATATTTTTTCCAGGTCTCCTTGCCCTAAAGTCTCCATACTCTCTAATGTACTGAAGTCTTTTGTCCCAGAGTCCTTGTGCCTGATGCTCCTTTCAATGTGTGGTCACTCTGCATCAGAATGTCCACTGCCCCAGTTTCCCTATGCTTCTCATTCTTCTTGTTTCCCTTGCCGTGGTACTCCTCTATGGGAAGACCTGTCACTAAAGACGGACTCATCTCCATCAGTATGCTGGCCTTTCGTATCCCCTAAGAGCCATCTTCCAACTCGCACCAGAACACTACAGCCAGCTCCTGGATCCATCACTGCTCATCGAATAGCATCTGTTACCACGCATGCCAAAACTATGCGTGGCTTAACGCAGTCAATACCACAGCTGTCATTACCACGAGTTCCATTACAACGCAAGTCATTACAACGACTTGCTTTAGGAAAGCACTGGATTTTGGAATAGTTTTTAAATTACTATTCCAACTCCAGTCGGTGTATCAGTCGAGAAGGTGTTGAACTTAAAATCCAACACCAATCCAACACTGCATTCCCTAAAGCAAGTCGCTGAAATGGCTTGCGTTGTAATGGAACTCGTGGCAACGTCGCATTTGTGGTACTGACTGCGTTGTTAAGGCACTATGATGTAATGGCTGCATTGTAACAGATGTTTCCCCTGCTCATCTGTTCAAGGAGAAAAAGGGCATGCCCGCATCATGCCTTTGTTCTCTTTGATCATCCTACAGCATCAGAATACAATAAAGCGATTGTACTGCAATACTGTATACACTGCACATCTCCAAATAGGGATTGTGTGTTGTGGGAGGATGTTATGTCATTTGATAAGGTGTGGTGTGTAGTCAAAGGTGCACCTGGAGGTGTAGTGGGATATGGTGCAAGGAAGGGTATTCTGCTGTGGTGCGGTGTTAAGTGGGATGATGTGGTAGAGCATGGTTTTGCAATAAAGTACTATAGTAAATTGTTGTGGTATGGTGTTACGCGCCAGTGTGAGGTGTGAATGGTGTGCTATTTTGATTGGTGCAATGTGATATTTGGTTTACGGCCCATGGTTTCTAGTCTCTTTTCTACAGAAAAGAAAGTGTTGGAAGGAAGAGTGCCTGCTCTTGACGTTTCACACAGGAATGATCAGGCCACACTCTGGGGACCAGTCAGTGGGGGGTTGGAGTCTCTTATGTTCTGACAGTGTGACACCCATTCATATCATTGGATCTCGAGGAGATGGAGAGACTGTCTTTCAGACTCCACATATGATGTGTCCAGTTAGGTGAAGTGGCACAGCATGGAGCGGGGGTCTGAGTTGTAGGGCAACAGTGTTGTGTGGCGCAAGGTGTTAGTGCACGGATGTGTAGTAGGTGTGGTCTAGTGCAATGTCAGTGTGGAAAGGGTCAAAGTAGAAGTCTAGTTGTATAGCATGATGTAGTGTGGCCCATTGTGGTTAGGTGTGGTACACTTCTGTCATTTCTAAGCAGTGAAAATAAGAGCTGTTCTTATTACCCAATTCAATGGTTCTCATGACCTGAGAAGGATGGAAGGCTGAGCCAGCTTTGCTGTGATTCAAACCTGTGACCTTGACATCACTGCATTTCTCAGTCACTACCGGCTAGCTCACTGCTGTTTGATGTAGTCTGGTGTGGTATTGTTTTGTATAACTAGGTGGAGTACACTTGTGTGGTTTTAAGCTGTGTGATGAAGAGTTGGTTGATTTAATGTGGTATGAGCTGAGGTTGTATGGCAGTGTAATATGATGCAGAATCATGAGTTGTTGCATTGTATATACGTATGTGGTGGAAAGTGTAATGTGATATAAGGTGTGGACCAGTGTGATGTAGTGTTGGATGGCAAGGTGAAGTGTACTGTTGACCGGAGAGGTGTGGTGCGGCACAGTGTCATATGAGGTGTTTGTATTTTTGTGAGATGATGGTGCATTCTTTGAGGTACAGTCATTTGTTGTATAGCATGTGGTGAAGTATTAGTTGATGCCATGTCATGGTGGCTTTTTCTTTTATGATGAGCCGAGGTGTAATCTGTTGAATGTGTGATGTGGAGTTACGTGATCGAATGCTGAACTGGAGGGTATGCTTTTGTGTGTTCTGGTCTAATGTACTCTGTTTAGCATGACCTTTTACGTTGTATGCTAAGCAGTCACATGCAGAGGTCGATGTGGAGAGGATCGGTGGAGAATGACCTGTCCATACTTTTTTTTTAGTTTAACAAAAACAGTTTCCCTACTTTTTTTTGTTAAAAGATGACTGTCCTAGGATGGTTAATTCTGACAGCTGAGATGCCTCGGCTGAAAGGGAGGGAGTCTCCTGTGCTGTGAAGCTGATGGCAGGACAGACAGCTAAACAAAAAAACAAGCCGCCTTGCTAGGGTGCCTGCTGTCTGAAAGAAATGTAAATGTGAGTAAGGTTACTCAGCAGAGAACACTCTACTAGAATAGGATGGAAGATGTTGATACTCCCATAGATTGTGGTGGCTTCAGGTACCAGATCTCGAAACATTATCTAGTGGCACAATGCGAATACGCAAGACAATGGTTATACGCAGATGCTCGCCTTGCATACCTTACGCCTGAGTAGGGGTGGAGTCCAGGGCTTTAAGTGGAATGAAAAAACTGGGTGTGGCTTAAATACGCATAAGCTAAACATCTGTGCTTAGCATAGTGTCTCGTCCGACTGCATTGCATCCAGATATATAATACAACAAGCAACATTACACCTACAACAAGCCGGAACTATTGGCTTTGTTAATGGTTGTTAGTTGCCTAAGATCAATAGGCAACAACTATGGCTTCATTGTACAGAACATTGAAAATGCTTCAGTTTTGAAATGAGACTGAAAGGACTTTAACGAGTCTCTTTGAAGGTACCTCAAAGGCTGTGAAGGGTGGTACTGCTACAGAGTTAATATTTATTTTCACCCTGAGGGTGAGGGCAAAAATGGAGAGCCAAGGACCCGTCTCGGCACCTGCTTTTTTAGAACTGCCGGTGTTGAGCACCTGCAGGACCTGGCCCAATTAAAGCCCTGGGGGATTCTGTTGTTCTTCGTTGCTCTCATATATACTAGACTGAAGCATACTATGAAAGACAAGATCCTGGGGTTTCCAACCAACCCCACAGATTACACACAACTTATACAATCGCAGAACTCCACTCAGTGGGTATCAAGACTACACTGTGTTCTCACAAGAGAGAGTGGAAAGATCGGAACATAGACAAAAGACCTGGGAAGTGGATTTAGGAAGTGTACTGACTGAAAAAAATGGACCTATCTCTCTACAAACTAAACAAATATCTGTGAAGTACCGCCATAAACTGCTGCTGTAGCATTGCTGGGCCCAATTTGATACTTGGATTGCTCCTTGCGTTTCTTTCTCCAAATCGATACCACTCTCTCGTGGTCCTCCGATCGACCTTGTTCCGTGCCGAGAGGGGTAGGATATACGGGGTCTCAACAGTCATCCAATGAGGACCAGGACTTTGAATTATCTACAAACTTTAAATCAGACTCATATATATTACTCTCAGAACAATACTATAAAGATATAAGGTTATCACGGCTAGCCCAAATCTCCTGAAGAATCGTAGGCGAGCCAAAATCCTACTCCTACATATATCAGATAAAGCTATGCAAAATAATAGCATTAGAATTTGAAGTTCTGAGATCTCTCTAATATGAGCTCCCTGAATCATTGATGAACCCAAATTAAGAATGCACATTCATTTGGATGCAATAAATCATGATAACTGAGTCAATATGGTAATTTAGTTTAGTTTATCAGAGTTTTAAGACAAATTAAAATACATTGCTAAATTAGCATTAGATTATTAGATCAGATTCTGAGAATACTAAAGCTCAAGAGTTCAGGAAGGGACAAAAATATGTCCGTTCAAGCAGTCTCCCAAGAAGGAAGAAACCACCATACGTATATGCGTCCGTTAGGAAAAGAAGCCAGGTGAGTCTGCATCAGGCAAGTCAAATTGACTAGGAAGTTCCACAAAGTCTTTGGCACACGAATAGCCAGCAGCCCATCCATAAGCCAGCCAGCAAGAGGAAAATAACAGAGATTGCTTGCTGTGCAGTAGTAGTAGTACTAGGCTGTGGCAAGAACCAGAGCAACAGCAGCCTCTGTCCGTTCAATCAGGCAAAAATATATCCTTAAGGTTTCAGGGGTGACATCTCCTGGACTCACCTCATTGATCAGACCACTCAGTCCATTGGTTAGTTTGTATAGGATGAACGTCGGGCGTCATAAGAAGACAAAATGTAGAGAAATAGGTGGTACCATTGCGCAGCCCTTAAGCAATCCATTGTGTGAAATGTAGAAACAATGCTCCTTTAGCAAAGCACATAAGCGAGTTCAAGAGTTCAATTTACCAGGCAGATGTCCTGTATTGTGACAGAAAATGTATCAAATATTGTGTACAGTACGTGAGAACTCAGGAAAGAAAACACTGTTTCACGTTATTTGTTAGATTGAGGAATTCTGTCACAAGTAGTGGATTCAGCAAGTCAAGAGACTTCACAAATGCAGTCAGGCCTATAATAAATGAAAGCTAATATAACGTAAAATATACATGTCCATTAATCAAACATTCATAAAAATGATAAAGATGTCATGAATCTCATATAATTCTGATGCATTTGGAATAATTTAGTAAGGTTACAAATAACATGTGGAACTATGGTGCACTACTATGGTGAATGTACTAACGTGTAAATACATTTTTAATTAATATATGAAGAAATCGTTTACTATGTATTACATTAGTATACATATGGCATTCAATCTCTGAAAGTTTCACGAATGCATGATTAATTAGGAAGGTGTAGCACCTATTTTTCTTTTGTCATTTCGGTGCACACGTCCGCATACATAAAATAGCATTTTTAGCAATTTCACTATCAAAATCAAATAAAAATATTAATGTTTGATTAATGCTCACTAGTTATGCATACTTATAATTGAACATTAAGAATTATTAGGGGTAAACTACATAACATGAGAGTTCACCACTTTACAAATTGTAGCATTCGTTATAATGTTTAATACTTGTCGAGTTAGAAAATCACAACCTATATTATTCATATGAATGATTCAACTAAGCTACACTTTTTCTGCATGTTTTTACGATGCAGTAACTAAAATTCTCTTATTTGGTTATATTTTCTTGAACGTGTAGATGGTGCACATTTATTATTTTTCTCCTAAAAGTCTCGTATTGTGGTTTCAAAAGTCATTAAAGATTTTTAATGAAATTTCTCTCCATAAATTCCCCCTTTGATGGTGAATCAAGCCATCACATTCTTATCTTTATCCCATCTGATGTCACTGTATAGTTTTTTTGTCATTAGTTTTAGTCTAGACTACTCTAGAGCTTTAAACTCGTCTTAATACCCACATTGTCTATATTCCAATTCTACTTCAGTTCTTTCTTTTCACTCCTCTTGTCTTTCTTTGCGTTTATGCGTCTGTAGATTTTGATAAAAAATAATTAGCATTAGTATGCAAGCAGCAATTATTAGTACATGTTTTAAAATTTGACCCACTAGTCCACTTCCCGGATTAGTAAACTATTTTTCCATTGCAGAAAATCCCTTTCCAATTGATTCCCGAGCACCATCAGCTTTTAATCCACTACAATCTTTTCCAGGTGCGTAATGTTAGCAATGTATCTTTTTAAATCTTTACTTTGGTAATATGAGACACACAAAATCGAGGGTAAACAATTCGAACTACCATAATATCGAGTTAAAAATATCGTGGAATGGAAATATCGAGTGCAAGAATATCGTTGTCAAGAATATTGATTTTAAGGTAAGTAATATTGATTTTAAAATTACAGAAGTTATTAATATCGTTTGCAAAAATATTGTTAAATATTGATTTTTTTAATTAGTGTTATGTATTTTAGTATATATTTTAAATGTATGTGATGTATTTTTTGTATAGGTATTGTTTGTTTTTTTAATATATGTGTTACATTTTTAGCACTTATTAATTTTATTTGAATTAAGTTTTGCGATTTTTAGTTCCGTAGCGGGTTGTGGGGTTCTAGGAGGATAGGGTGGGAAGTAATTTAATTATAATAAATTGATGAATATTTTTTATTTATTCATATTTATTTAATTGAGATTATATAATGTAAATTGTTTTTAATTTTTTTTGGGTACATTTTAGGTGTGGGTTGTAGGGTTTATAGGGGTTACGGGTGGGAAATAACTTATTTTTAATTAATAATTCGTTATTAATTAACTAATTAATTGACAATTAAGGGGGTCATTATGATGACTGGTGGATCGCCACCGCCCATATGGCGGTGGCGATCCGCCCGCCATTCCCCTCCGCCCGCATGCCATTTCCCCCCCGCCACATTACGATGGCGGGGGGAGCCCGGCGGACGGAAAGACCGTCCGCCGGTCACACAGGTGACTGGGCGGAAAAGGGCAGTAATATGGTGGTGGTGTCTGCAAGACACCGCCATCCATATTAGGATGGTTGCGGAGAGCAGCCTTTCCATGGCGGCAACGCCGTCATGGAAAGGCATACGGTCTTCACTATTGGGGGCCCGATGCGGGCCCCCAGAGTGTTGGGGGGTGGGGGGTGCACATGGGGGGTACCTATGGTACCCCCCTGCATTGGCATGGACAAGGTGGCAGGCACCGCGCGGTGCCTGTCACCTTGTGCATGCCAATGCACGACGTGCATTCCCAGCATTGTGGCGGGCGGTGCTGTGAACACCGCCTGCCACAATGTTGGGAATAGGGGATGCCACCGCCACCATGGCGGTGGCATCCTAATACTCGCGGCGAGACCGCCGCTCCTATGGCGGACGGTCCCATTCACCGCTACGGTGGCGGGTGGACTTTGTCCGCCCGTCATCGTAATGTGCCCCTAATTTTGGTAATTGTGTAATTAATTTTAGGTGCAGGTTGTGGGGTTTATAGGGGTCAAGGGTGGGAAGTAATTTATTATTAATTAATAATTTGTTTATTATCAATTAATTAATTGACAATTAAATATGGAAATTGTGCAATTAATTTTAGTTGCAGGATTTTTAGGGGTAAAGGGTGGGAAGTAATTTCTTTTTAATTAATAATTAGTAATATTAATTAATTGATAATTAGAGTAATTGTTTAATTATTATTTTTTGTGTGTGGGTTTTGGGTTTATAGGGGTGAAGGGTGGGTAGTACATTAATTTTAGTTACTTTATATTTAGTTGTTAAATACTATCATTTAATTGAATTTTTTTTTATTGTGTAATTAACTTTTTACAGTTTAATTTTAGGTGTGGGTTGTGGGGATTATAGGAGTAAAGGCGGGGAAGGTAATTACATTTTATGTATTTTTGTTTTTTAATTAATATTTGTTTAATTGCAAATTAATTATGTTAATTATGCAAATATATATATATATATATATATATATATTTTTTTTATTTTTTTTTATTTTTTTCAATGTGGTTTGAGAGTTGTGTGGTGTTATAGGGTAGTCAGTAAATAGACTAAATGTATGTAATAATTGATGTTTTTGTTAATAAATAATTTCAAATAAAAATATTTGTTTGAAAATTATTTTTTTATTTAATGTAGTATTTGTGATATGTATTTAACATTATAATGTTTTTATTTTTAATATTAAATATTTATTTATTTTCAACACATTTATATATTTTTTATTTACTTTTAAAAAAATATTTTAATTACGTTGATGATATTTTGCTTGTTTTTAATTTTCAACTGACTGGAGTGAGCATAGTAAATTGTACCCCTCCGCAATCCAACACTTTCCCTAATGTTGCACTCACTGGAGTGGGAATAGTAAATGTTATTCCTCTGCTATTCAACACTTTCTCTACTGTTGCACTCACTGGGGTGGGAATAGTAATTTTTACCCCTCCGCTATCCAACACTTTCCCTACTATTGCACTGAATGGAGTGGGAATTGCTGTTTTTTTTTGTTAATTGTTAATTATAAATTTTATTGTTGTTAAGTGTAGTGGAAATAGTAAATTGTAGTATTTTGTAATGTTATATTTTATGTAATTTTATATTTATTGTAGTTAGAATAGTAAATATTATTTTTGTGTGTTGTAAAATATTTGTATGTGTTAGGTGGGAGTAATTATTTCTACATTTATTTAGTAGAAAAATGTTTTCTTTTTAATGTGGTGGGAAGTATTTGTGTATTTATTTAAATTTGTAATTTATTTTATGTTGAAATGTATATAATTGTGTTGATTTATTATATTAATATAATTTGCAATTATTTTTGTTTGTAACTTATTTTTAATTGGATTGTAAAATGTGTTTAATTTTTATTTTAAATTAAATAGATTCCCTTTTTTAATATTTTGTTTTTGGTATATTTAAATATGTTTACACATATATTTTTGCTATTGAATATTTTTTAAATTATATTCTTAAATAAAATATTAGTTTATATTTTTTGTATATATGTGTGTTTACATTTTTAAAAGGAAGTTTATTTGTTGTTTTTTTTTTAAAATATACATTTAATTATATATTTTTTTATAAATTAAAGTTAGCATTTAATTTGTTTATTTTAATATTCTAAATTATATATATTTTAAAATCTATATTTAACACAACTATATTTTTGTAAAGGATACATTTTCTTCGATATTTTTGTACTTACCTGTTTAAGTATAGAAAGTCGATATTTTTGTTTCCTATATTTTTGACTCGATAATTTTTACATCGCTATATTTATTGTCGATGTTCTGTCAGTGAATCCTTTACTTTTATCAGGGTTATAGGTGCAGCATTGTTGCACCTTCAGCATTTGACAGACTCCGCCTTCATCTGCGAGGAGAACGTCTAATTCAAGGCGATTTTGGAGTACCATACATCTCACAGCAATTACTTCAGTATCTATGGCTAAGACCCCTCCTGTGGTGTCAGTTGACAATCTGTCAACTACAGTAGAAAGTTTCCGAATTTTGTGAGAATTTTGTATCACCCCAATTGAAGGAATTATGGCTCCAAATATATCTCCTATTATTTCAGGAGAACTAGCCCCCCTTTTTAATCGGATGTTTCAATTTATTGGTTTCATCAGATTGATGTACATGATAAATTTTGTGAAAGACTATTCCCATGTAGCAGGATCCATACAATTTTTTAGGCAGCCATTAATAGGCGTTTTTCTCACAAATATAGTAAATCCCTGGGAAAGCAGGATCTACAAATCCCAAATATAATCTCCAACCACCTAAAATTTGGAAATTGTGATCACATTCGCTGGAACCAACAAAGTTATTATTATATTCAGTTTTTCGCCATAATATGCAAAGCTTTCATTTATGTTACCAGTCTAAAGCAATGCAGCTTGTGTTCCTGCCTGTTTGCATTCAGTTTCCTTAAGAACCCATGGTGGAGTCCTTGTATGATTTGGAACTTTACTCATGATGTCCCTACGCCTGTCTTCAACTGAATCTATAAATTCCTTTTCTACTCTATGTAAAAAAAACCCTGGTCGGGTAACTTTTCTCCGCCAGCTGAGTTTCCGGAGTTTTGCCTACTCCGCGTTCCGTTGCGAACGCGGAGCTTAGGCAAAACTCCGACTCCGTGGAGGAGCGGAGTTAGCCGGCCACTCCACCCTCCCAAAGTCATTATAATGGTTTAAAAAAGGCACTTACCTGCTGTAGCTGCCTCCTCCTCGCCATGGCTGCTCTCCTTCCTCGTCCTCGCCGTCCTTCTTCTTAGATAACCCCTACGTTGTACGTCTCGCGTGTGCGCATGCGCAATACGTACAATGTTGGGGTTATCTAAGAAGAAGGATGGCGAGGACGAGGAAGGAGAGCGGCCATGGCGAGGAGGAGGCAGCCACAGCAGGTAAGTGCCTTTTTTTTAAACATTATAATTACTTTGGGAGGGAGTGTAGTGAAGTACCACGGAGTTGTTTTCCAACTCCGTGGAACTCCGCGTAGAGGCACTCCGCCCACCCTTATGTAAAAGACATGTGTCGATGTGCATATGAAATATCTAAGCTTTGAGTAGGTTTGAAAAATTCCCCCATTAATTCAGCAGTTTGTGTGTCTTCATTTAAGTGTTTTCTAAGAGGCACTTGAGAAAAGACTAAGGTGCCGATTCCGATCTGGGACGGAAATCTCTCCAACCGAGCCGGACCCGGAGAGATTTCCGACCGAACCGGACTCCTGCAGTCCGACCGAACGAGTACGATGCGGCCGTATGCTGCCGGACTCGATTCAGTCGGATTCCCATAGAAGTCAATGGGAGCCGGTCGTACAACGCGTACACGGGCTCCCATTGACTGAATGGGTACGTCGCAAACAAGGGCGCCCCCTACAGCGGGTACGCGTCGGTGCAACACGCACCGTACATGCATGTGTAGGGGAGACCCATGGGTCCCTCCTATGTGCGACTCGCAAGGCTACGGGTGAAGGGGGGTCCGACACGGACCCCCGAAGTCCGGCTCCGACAGTTCTTTGGAGCCGGACGGTACGAGTCGGTCGGGCTGTTCGAAGTGCGCATCGTACTTGCTCGGTCGGGTAACGTCTCCATTGCGTGGTGCGAGTCGTGTCCGTATGGGTCGGTCGGAGCGGTTCAGACCTGGAAACGAGTCGGTCGGTAATAACGCGCACGGCTCGTATTTTTCCCGGGCGAATCCCGTTCGGTGAGCTTCCGGCCGAGATCGGAATCGGCCCCTAAGTCCTAATTAGAATAATATTTTAAGTTGTCATTTGTTGTAAAACAAACTAGTTAGCGCACTGCAGGAAATTCCAAAAGTAACAGGTAAGCGATGGTAAGTAACTCCATCTGAGACTGAAGTGGTTAACTGTAAGCACACATAACAATCTTGTGCATCCATGATTTCTACATATTCGTAAAGAAGTTTAGTAAACACATTCAATGAGAAATCGCTAGTTGACTAATCTCCATGTAAACTCTTATCAGCTAACATGCTTAGTCCATTGTTATTATTTTCTAATGGATATTTAGTACCAGAAGTTGATGAGGCAAATTCAGAATAATGAGGAATGTAACCAGAATTCTAGAAAAGGTAGCAAGTATACATGTGCATACGCTTTTGCGTTTCAATGATACCGGATTTGGATCCATACCTTCTCTAGAATCAGACCTCACAACTTTAGGAAATTAGGAGCTTGTAGTTGGCTTTTAGCTTTTCTTTATCACAGTTCGCATTCACTCACAGCCTTATTCATTTAGTTCATAGAATATAGTGATTCTTATATCTCCTTGTATTGACTTAGGGGCCGATTCCGATTCGGGCCGGAAAACGTACCGACCGACTCGGAGCCGGAATTGATTCCGACCGACACGTACCGGTGCAGCCTGACCCGCAAAGTACGATGAAAAGCGTGCAAAATCCGACCGACTCGTACGGAACACAATACGAACGACCGAACCGCACAGAAAACAGCTATCCGGCCGGAAAAGCACGCGAATCGAACCGACCGACACGCACCAGGAAGAATCCCGAACGAAACGTACCCGCGAACTCCGACCCGCCAAGTACGATGCAACGCGTGGAAAACACGACCGAGTCGCACGGAGCTCAAGCCGTACGACCGACACGCATACAAAACAGCGAGCCGAAGCAACCCAATACACCGCAACCGACGCGTACGCAGCACATAAAACAGCACAAACACAGCGTGAACGACTCAGAGAAGCTCGCACGAGACAACTGCAGGGTCCGACTCGGTCAGAAGAACGTCTCCTACATGCACAAAAAGTACAAAGGGAAAAACACACACAAAAAGGCCAAACAAGCAATTACAAAGCCAATAAATACTGGGGGGGAAACAGGGAACAAAGACACACCCACAACTCCACCCATATAAAGGACACAAATCTCTACCATGATCCTTTGCAAATTCAAATTTCCTGCCAGCACAGAACACCAACAGACAGCAACCACACACACACACTCACAGCTCATCCATCACACAAGCCACACACCATCAGCACCTCAACAAATAGCACCCTCACATACACCCAGCAAAACACACACTCACACACCCTCACTTGCACACCAACACACATCACTCACCACCACCACCCATCACCATGCCCCCAAGAAGAATCCAAAGTTCCTAGATCGTGAATTGGAAGTCCTGGTAGATGAGATCCTCAGGGTAGAGCCACAGCTGTTTGGTACACTGGTCCAACAGACCCCCATGTCGCAGAAAACCAAGATGTGGGCGAGGATCGTCGACAGGGTGAACGCACAATCACCATGTTTGCGCACAAAGGCAGACATCCAGAACAGGTGGTATGATGTGCGCAGGAGGGTCAGGGACCTACTGAAGAAGGATTACATCTTGAGCCAACACACCGGCAGTGGCCCTCCTGCCAAACCACTATACCTCAGGCCCTGGGAGGAGAAGGTGCGGGCCATCCTACCACCAGTGAGCGTATATGGACTAGAAAACATCCCAGAGCCTGGTGAGTACACAACCAATATACCCAATATTGTGTGACAATACACACACATCACTGTCAAGGGGATAGTCAAACCATGCACCCTTAGCAAATACACAGCAATAAAAACAGAATCATCCCAAGATGTGTATGTCAGTCAGATAAACACAATACATGCCATCTCATAGTGATATGTAACTGTGTCATGACATGTACAAACCCTACAACAAATAAAGCTAGGCAGTGGCACAAATATAACCAACAAACACTGTCAGATATGTAGCCACCACTACAAAACCACCACACAGGGAATCCCACAGAAAGGAAGGAATTCTGTGTATGCTGGTCAAGTCAGTGTAGCCAATAGCATCATGGGAGTTGTAGTCACAGATATTGCCCACCCTCACAATACGCCCATCAACACCACTCTGAACCATGCTCACATCACAGGGAGTGGAAAACAACTGACAAGATGGCTGACACTGGCTACTGCTGTGGGGAGCACAAGGCCCTGCTGGGAACTGGGCACCAACCAACAGCAGGACACCACTGACTGACATCCTGAAAGACAACTTGCACTCCCTGCAATGGAAGCACGTTCCATGATGGGATATCTGGCTGGGTGGGAAGGAGGACTGACAGCTATGACCATAGTTACCAGCAGCTCTTCCCACACACACCCCTAACACAAACTACACACAACACACCTGGGGAAAATGCATTGCCTCACACTAAAATCAATTATCCCACAAAGAACCACCACCCTGGGTCATGCTGTGGGAAGCACAGTGACACACATAGGACTTGTAGCCAAACAAACGCCAGGACAACACTGTCCGCCATCCATTCAGCACAGGCACACTACCCCACAGGGAAGCAGAGTCAGAAGGAAGGAAGTATGGGCAAGCTGGGAAGGGGGGTGGAGGCAATAGCATGATGGGAGTGGTAGTCACAGACATTGCTCACCCTCACAATTGGCCCATCAACACCACCATGAACCATGCTCACATCACAGAGAGTGGAAAACAACTGACAAGATGGCTGACACTGGGTACTGTTGTGGGGAGCACAAGGCCCTGCTGGGAACTGGCCACCAACCAACAGCAGGACACCACTGTCAGCCATCTTGCCATTGCTGTCACACCCACACACAGTGAAGTACACTCAAAAGGAAGGAAGTATGGGCATGCTGGGAAGGGGGTGGAGGCAATAGCATGATGGGAGTGGTAGTCACAGCTCAACATCCCCAAACCACATGGCCCAGCAAGCTCACACTGAAGCATGCACACCTCACAGAGAGTGGAAAGCCCCATCAAAGATGTCTGACACCGGTGCTCTGTTGTGGGGAGCACAAGGCCATGCTGGGAACTGGCCACCAACCAACAGCAGGACACCACTGTCAGCCATCTTGCCATTGCTGTCACACCCACACACAGTGAAGTACACTCAAAAGGAAGGAAGTATGGGCATGCTGGGAAGGGGGTGGAGGCAATAGCATGATGGTAGTGTCAGCTCAACATCCCCAAACCACATGGCCCAGCAAGCTCACACTGAAGCATGCACACCTCACAGAGAGTGGAAAGCCCCATCAAAGATGTCTGACACCGGTGCTCTGTTGTGGGGAGCACAAGGCAATGCTGGGAACTGGCCACCAACCAACAGCAGGACACCACTGTCAGCCATATTGCCATTGCTGTCACACCCACACACAGTGAAGTCCACTCAAAAGGAAGGAAGTATGGGCATGCTGGGAAGGGGGGTGCAGGCAATAGCATGATGTGAGTGGTAGTCACAGATATTGCTCACCCTCACAATTGGCCCATCAACACCACTCTGAACCATGCTCACATCACAGGGAGTGGAAAACAACTGACAAGATGGCTGACACTGGGTACTGCTGTGGGGAGCACAAGGGCCTGCCGGGAACTGGGCACCAACAAACAGCAGGACACCACTGACTGACATCCTGAGAGTCAACCTGCACCCACTGCAAGGGTGGCATGCTTCATGGTGGGATAACTGGGCTGGAGGGAGAAGGATGTCCGGATGTCAACCAAATACCACCAATGCTGGCCATGCACACACCTCAACATTCACATTGAAATGCTTCATGTTGTCAGGACAATGCGCTACACCAATATCAACAGCTGACTGTGACAACTTAGGACAATGCAATGTACAGGCCCTCATCCAAAGGTACAGTCACAACTGTCAGGTGTTTGAACCATTGATGCCTGTAGAAACATTACATACATTGTGTGTCTCTTCCAAATAAGGTGATGATGGGGACACAGCAGCAGACCCTGAGGAGACCCTGTCCCAGGCTCCAGGGGCCACTGAGCTCACTGGTGTGGAACAGCCTCTGCCCACCTCGGATGACGAAGACCTACCTGGCACCTCCGCAGTGAGTCATCATGCAGCACCAGCAGGACCACCAGCTGCACCCCCTGCACCCACCCCTCCAACAACTGCCAACACACAGACCACCCCTGCCGACACAGACAGACCAAGGACCACCACCACCAACAGCACACGGACCCCGGCCCAACGTGGAGCTACGGACAACAACACCAGCAACAACCCCCAAGGGGGCCCAGGGTCACCTGTGCATGCCACCGCAGGTCCTTCACGTGTCGCCAGGGGTGGTGGGAGGGGTGGTAGACATAGGTCGCTGCTTGCAGAGGGGTCTGGACTGCATGATGACCCACAACTGGTACGCATAGCTGATGCGTACCAGACTAGCACCGGAGAGTTCAGCCAGGTAGTGGGGATCCTCAGGGACATTCAACAGCAGCAGGCTGCCCATCATGCCCGCTTGCACTTACATATGTCCCGCATGGAGTCCAAGTGGGACACAGTGCAAGAACAGACGGCGGTGCATAGGGACATATTGCAATGCCTCCGCCAGATTTGCACCAACATGTCAACACCTCCCTGTGTGCCCACAACATCTGGTGCTGCAACAACTGCAACTGCCACAGGGAGGGAGGATGACTCTGGCGGAGAGTCCCCTGCACCGCAGCAGCCTGCACTTGAGGGTCCCCCCCCAAAGAAGAGGGGTCGTCCGAGGAAGGACAACTGAGAGGCTGATGGCCATGCACAACCCCAAGGAAGCCAACACCTGTTCTGGAAAATCACGTTTGTGCCCAAACTCTTCACCCTGTCTAATGCAACACAACTCTCCTGTTAGACCTGTCAGCCCTAGGGTGGTCTTTCCCTATTTTTTTTTCCTTTTTCGCCTCCTTTTTGCCACCATATTTTTACTGGACCTAGGTCTCTGGGCACCTTGCCACTGCTAGCCAGTGCTGAGGTGAAGGTGCTCTCTCTCACTCAAGATGGCTGCCACAGGCCCCTGCTACTGCAGAGGGGCCTGACACGCATATACACTAGTAGCCAGGGTCAGGCTGGGGTATAGGGATACAGTATCCATTCCATCCCCGCCTCTGGGCCACATAGCCAGGCATGTAGAAGGTTCCAGAACCTTCCGGGCTGTGGGAGGAGTTATGTTTTGCCGCCTTTGAGAGGGTCACCTGACCTAGGAGTATAAAAGGCTTGGAGGGAAAACTTTCTAGTCAGTTGATGAGGCACCACTGAACCTGGGAGAACCTCCGCCGGAGTATAGGCTTTAGGGCCCAGGGGGGAGACCTACACTACTGCTGCTGACAGGGCTGAGGCCCTGCTGTAGTAAGATAGCTGAGGAACGCCCACCACCCACTGACCTTGCCCAGTGTGAGGGGACCCAGGGAACCACCTTCAGCGTGCGGGGAGGAACACCAAGCACTCCCAGACCACCAACTCATCCCCTCATAAGAAGAAACTTCTGACAGGAAACTTTGACAAGGAACTTATAACAAGGAACTTCTGACAAGAAACTTACAACTAGAAGCGCCTAAGAAGCAACCAAGCTGAAGCAGTCGCAAGACCCTTAACTTGAGGAGGCCTGACCGTCCAGCAAGGCCTAAAGCCTAAAACTGCCCAACTGGGGATCACCAGGTAAAGCGCCGTACCCTGTAGCGCTAAGCCTTCACCCCCTATTCATTTTTGCCTGTTGCTGGGCTGCCCCCAAGTACTTTGCCAGTCAGCCCTGCCCACAGGCTGCTGGTGCACCCTGCGTTCTGTTGCCCCTCAGGTCACTGACCTTATGAAGGAGATCACCGCCGCGGCCGCCGCAGAAGAGGCACCGTGTGGTGAGGTGCGCCGTCGCGCCTTCACCGGGGGAAGCGCTGAGGTAAAGGAAGCCCCTCAGGTGTGTGAGGTGAGGAGCGCCGTCCGCGCCCTCACTGAAGCCTCCAGAGACTGGGCCCTGGGCCCTCATCGCCGCCGTCGCGGCCGAAGAATCATCGCCGCCGCGGCCAAAGAATTGCCCCCGCCGCCGAAGCGGCCAAAGAAGTGTCGCCGCCGCCGTCGCGGCCAAAGAATTGCCCCCGCCGCCGTCGCGGCCGAAGAATCGTCTCCGCCGCCGAAGCGGCCGAAGAATCGTCGCCGCCGCCGAAGAGGCCCAAGAATTGCCACCGCCGCGGCCCAAGAAATCGCCAGCGCGATCTACAGCGAGGCCTCCAGGCCCCGCAGACGCCGTTGCGAGCAACCAGGGGTCGCCGGGCGTGACCCAGGAAGGCCGCGCACTGATTGGGCGCCGGCCCCCAGTCACGCCCCAGCACCGAAGGAAGCCCGGGAAGAGCCCCGGCAGTGCAGAGGGAGACGGGGAGCTGGCCGGAGAGGACTGCCGGCTCCCGCTCCCTTCCCCGGCAACCCTGAGCCCCCACCTTCACTTACCCTGATCCCGGGGGCCGGAGGAGGGTGATCCCGGCCCCCGCAACGTGCCGCACCGTTACTCCCTGATCCCGGGGGCCGGAAGAAGGCAATACCGGCCCCCGCAACGACCCGCAACACCGGCCAGAAGGCCGAGGCACCCCCGACCGGGCCCCGCCCTACAGAACACGGGCCGGCCCGGAAGATCGCCAGTCGCCCTGAAGCGCGACCAACGACCAACACCGCAGGTGAGCCCTGGAGGCCCCTAGGGCCCATAAGACGCCACTGGGGGCCGGGGGCCACTATTAACCCTTAAGATTATAGTCCTACGAGGCGAGGCCCCAGAGAGGAGTGGGCCTGGCCTGAGTTAACCCCTGAGGGACCTAGAAGCCCCAGAATACAGGACATGTTGAGGGATTCCCCACATAGTTCATTCAGGTAATGATGATGCCCACAGTATTTAATAATTTATGCCGATGCCTATTATAATTACTGCCTAGGCCATGGTTTTAACTGTTAAGTCTTTACCACAAGGGGAAAGTGTTTAATGGAGTTGAGCTGAAGTGTACACCGCCAAGAGTTGAAGTATTTTATGTTACAGGTGTACTGGAGTTGCGACGCCCACTGTACTGAATGTGGGTGCGCCTAGATTAATGCAGGCCTATTTAAATGTAACGTGAAAAGCCTTCTTTTAAATAATTGAATATGCTAAAGTGAACTGTATGTTTAGGCCTATGTTTTATTAACGTACCTTGAGATCATTATTAAGTGCTACGTGTAGGAGATAATTCCTGCGGCCTCTTAGTGGCCTACAATGTTGATGAGCTATGCAGCTTTATTTAAAATGTGCACCAGTTGAATAATATAATGAATTTGAATGTAGATCTGAATTAACCTGCCTTATCTGATGCCAACTTAATTTATTTATAAAAGATCTTGATTTTAAATACAAAAGCCTGGTGTGGTGTCATGTTATTGCGTTCGCATTTGTGAGTCAAAGTGAGAGTGTGCTGCACAACTGCCTTACACATTGCCTTCGCGTGCCTTTCCCGCTTCACGCCATGCTACCGTGTCGGACTCGGTAACCCCGGTTCCAACATTTGGTGTTCAGCGGTTGGATAAGGACTGGTGCTTGTGCAGCACCCTACAGTGACTCAATGTGCGCCGCAATTAGACACCTATTGTAATGAGAGTGCTAGGAATTCTATGGTAATTGCCGACTGTGTACATTCCTGTGTTAGACCTGTTACCTACAGTTTAGAACCCCTTCCTTAAATTGTCTGGGACCCCACCAAGGAGGATGGAGTTTGAGTTAGCCAACCTAGAAAGGTATACGGTGACACAGCTCAAGGAGTTCTGCCTAGAGAGGGGGTGGCCGTCAAGCGAGGCGCCAGGAAGGAGGTGCTTCAGAAAGCTTTGAGGGCATGGGTAATGGCCCACCCGGAGGGAAGAGGGGATGAGGAGCAGGGGGAGACAGACAACCCAGGAGAACTGGACCTACTGCGCATTGATGTTAGCGAGAATGTGTTGCCAGGAAGACGTTCCAGGGCAGGCAGTAGTGCGTCAGGGGAAGTTTGTCACCAGAGGAATTGGAGGACAGAAGGGAGCAAAGGCAATTAACATTAGAACTTGCTAGAATGGAAAGAGACGGAGAACAGGCAAGGCTAGCCATGGAGGAAAGGAAGCTTGTACATGAGCTTAGCCTGAAGGAGCTAGAGCTCCGGACCTTGCAGATGGAGATGCAGGGCAAAATGAATGGTGGCAGCGTACCTGCTGGGGTTCCACAGGAGCCCAAATTCTATTTACCCAGAGAGGTGATGGCCAGTTTTAGTGTAGGTGATGACATCGACAAGTGGTTGGCGGCCTACGAGGTGGCTCTGGTGGCCCATAGAGTTCCTGAGAGCTACTGGGGGGAGGTCTTTATAGGTACATACCTCCACTAGTAAGGGACACACTTAACTTTGGATAAGGGGGAGCAGACTAACTACCCTATCATGAAGGAGGCCCTGCTCAAGAAGTTTGGCCTCACCCCAGAGAAGTACCGCCAAAAGTTCCGCAACAGCCACAAGCTTCACACACACAACTGGGTGGATTATTTTGACTATGCCCGGAAGGCATTGGAGGGTTGGGTGCGTGGCAGCAACGTTGACAATTACAAAGGGCTGTACGACCTATTCTTGAGAGGGCACCTCCTAGAGAAATGTTTTCCGGAGCTGCGCCAGTACTTGGTGGACCGCAAGCTGACCAATCCTAGGGAGCTTGCGGAGGAGGCAGACACATGGGTCAGCACTCGGGTGTCCCACAAGGGAGCCGGGGCGGACCCCCGAAAGGTGGACAGGGGCTCCCCAGAAGAAAGAGGGGAGATAAAAGAGGGAGTTCTTTAAAGGTCCCCAAATTAAACCGCCTGGGAGAGGGGTAGGTTCCCCATCCCAATCTGGATCTCAGAAACCCACTTATCCTGACAGGAGTCAGCAGCCCAGAACTGTCCGGTGCTACGAGTGCGAGGAGGTTGGACATTATAAGGGGGATCCCAAGTGTCGCAAGAGAACCCCAGCCCCCACAGGAGGTAAGAGTCCCGGGGTGGCCAGTGTAGCGCTTTGGGAGGAGTTGTCCCTAGGTAGGGGAGGTGAGTGGACAGGCTTGACCTTAGTTTCCCTGGGGGATAGAGAGATCATCCCACGGGTTCAGGTACCCGCGAACACTGCCAAGTATCGGCAGAGGGTCCTGGTGAACGGGGAGGAGGTGGAGGCTCTGAGGGACACAGGTGCCAGCATGACGATGGTGAGACGTCAGCTGGTGTCCCCAGAGCAGGTGATTCCTGAGGAATTCCACCCGGTTGTTATGGCTGATAATAGCCTGGGTCATTACCCCGTGGCCCAAGTTCCCTTTGAGTGGGGAGGAGTATCAGGTCTGTTGAAGGTTGCGGTGAGCCCTGCCATGCCAGTTGACTGTCTGCTGGGCAACGACTTGGAACATACTGTCTGGAGGGAGGTAGAGTTCAATGCCCATGCTGAGATGTTTGGGTTACCAGGATGGACTTACGTTGTCACGCGGTCCATGGCTGCCCGACAAGGAACTCAGCTCGGGTTAGAGCCTGAAATAATGGCCCAGCCCACTGCTGGACGAGGAGATGTCCAGGAGGAGACACCCGGTGAGATGGATGGGGAGCCCGCGGAGGTGACCCCGGAGTCCGCTGAGGTGGTTGGTTTTCCCGTGGGGGACCTGCCGACCCCTGCAGAGTGGCAGGTGGAAGGAGGGCCTACCCGGGAGGAATTTTGCCGGGTGCAGAAAGAGTGCCCTACGCTTGAAGGCATGCGGCAACAGGCCAAAGCCCAAGCAGCTGGAAACGAGACTGGTAATTGCCATGTCTACTGGGAGGATGGTCTCCTCTACAGTGAGCCTAAGGCTCCGGTGCATGGGTCCGCCCGAGCCGTGGTGGTCCCCCAATGCTACCGAGCCTTTCTGCTAGAGTTGGCACACGAGATACCACTAGCAGGACACCTGGGCCAAGACAAGACGTTTGCGCGTCTAGTCCCACATTTTTACTGGCCCAGGATGCGCGTCACTTCTGACACTTTTTGCAAGACTTGCACCACTTGCCAAGCGAGCGGCAAGACAGGGACTAAAGTGAAGGTCCCTCTAGAACCTCTCCCAGTTGTCGATACCCCTTTTGAGCGGGTAGGGATTGACATTGTCGGGCCATTGGACCCGCCGACTTCTGCAGGACATAGGTTCATTTTGGTGCTGGTAGACCACGCCACCCGGTACCCGGAGGCAATCCCTCTGAGGACCATCACTGCACCGGTGGTGGCGCGGGCCCTGATGGGGATTTTTACCCGAGTGGGATTCCCCAAGGTCGTGGTGTCAGATAGGGGCACGAATTTCATGTCGGCCTACATGCAGGCCATGTGGAAGGAGTGTGGAGTGACCTACCGGTTCTCCACTCCTTACCACCCCCAGACGAACGGACTCGTGGAGCGCTTTAACAAAACCTTGAAGGGGATGATCAGGAGCCTACCCGAGGACTTGAGAAGAAAGTGGGACGTCCTCTTACCCTGTCTGCTCTTCTCCTACCGAGAGGTGCCGCAGAAGGGGTCGGTTTCAGCCCCTTTGAGCTGCTCTATGGCCACCCCGTTCGGGGGCCCCTCAGTCTTGTCAAGGAGGGGTGGGAGAAGTCTTCCTCGAAGCTTCCCCGTGATGTGGTCAGCTATATGCTGGCATTCCGCAGCCAGGTGGCCAAGCTGTGGAAGGAGGCCTTGGACAATCTAGAGGCAAGTCAAGCCGTCATGAAGAAATGGTATGACCGGAACGCGCGGACGGTAGAGTTAGACGCTGGACAGAAGGTGTGGGTCATGGAGCCAGGAGAGCTTAGCGCCCTCCAGGACCGGTGGACTGGGCCGTTTGAGATCTTGGAAAGGAGAGGCCAGACCACATATGTCGTTGATGTGAAGACCCCACGTCAACCCCACCGGGTGTTCCACGTCAACCGCCTGAAGCCCCACCAGGAGCGTTCAGAACTCACTCTCCTAATGATAACAGATGGAAGTGAGGAGGAGGAGAGTGAGCCTCTTCCAGACCTTCTGGCGGCCCATGAGAAGGATGGTTCAGTAGAGGGAGTGGTCCTCGCCCCATCCTTGACCCCAGAGCAACAGAGGGACTGCCGCCAGGTCTTGGGACAGTACGCCTCGTTGTTCTCCCTCACGCCTGGAATCACGCACATGTGTACCCATGATGTGGACACAGGGGACAGTCCGCCAGTAAAAACCAAGTCTTACCGGCTGTCCGATAAAGTCAAGGCTAGTATCCAGGGTGAGGTTACCAAGATGCTAGAACTGGGAGTGATTGAGCCTTCCAGTAGCCCTTGGGCTAGTCCGGTGGTGTTGGTGCCGAAAGCGGCCCCACCGGGCACCACACCAGAACTTCGGTTCTGTGTGGATTACCGTGGACTCAACTCAGTCACTAAGACCGACGCTCACCCGATCCCTCGGGCGGATGAGCTCATTGACCGGCTGGGAGCAGCCCGGTATTTGAGTACCATTGATTTGACGTCAGGCTATTGGCAGATAGCCATGGCGGAAGGAGCAAGGGAGAAGACTGCGTTCTCCACCCCCGAGGGCCACTTTCAATTTTGGGTGATGCCCTTCGGGTTGAAAAATGCTCCAGCCACTTTCCAGCGGTTGGTGAACCAGGTGCTGTCTGGCCTAGAGGCCTTCTCTGCTGCCTACCTGGATGACATAGCTGTCTTCAGTAGCAGCTGGGAGGACCATCTGGAGCATCTCCAGGAGGTGCTACAGGCTTTGCAACGGGCTGGTTTAACCATCAAGGCCAGCAAGTGCCAGATTGGACAGGGATCTGTCGTGTACCTGGGACAGCTGGTGGTCGGAGGTAAGGTGCAACCCCTCCAAGCCAAGATTGAGACCATCTTGGCCTGGGAGCCCCCCAAGACCCAAACAGTGGTCCGAGCTTTTCTCGGCCTCACGGGGTATTACCGCCGGTTCGTCAAAGGATATGGAACCATCGTGGGCCCATTGACGGAATTGACTTCAAAGAAGCAGCCACGCAGAGTCATCTGGACGGCTGCCTGCCAGGAAGCCTTTGAGACCCTCAAACGTGCAATGTGCACCGCCCCGGTGCTCAGGACTCCAGACTTTGGACGGGAATTTATTGTACAGACAGATGCTTCTGAGCATGGCATAGGAGCTGTGCTCTCGCAGCTGAATGACGATGGCCAAGACCAGCCAGTGGCCTTCATTTCCCGAAGACTACTCCCCCGGGAACAGCGGTGGAGTACCATCAAACGAGAAGCCTTTGCTGTGGTTTGGGCTGTCAAGAAGTTGAGGCCATACCTTTTTGGTTGTCACTTCCTGATCCAGACCGACCACAGACCCCTTCGCTGGCTCATGCAGATGAGAGGCGAAAACCCCAAATTGTTGAGGTGGTCCATTTCCCTCCAGGGGATGGACTTTTGGGTGGAACATCGACCCGGTGTAGACCACGCCAACGCTGACGGTCTCTCCCGGTTTTCCGCCTTAGCGAAGAGAACTCCCTAGAGGTTGGGAAGCTCTCCCCTCTTTCGGCTGGGGGGACGTGTGTTAGACCTGTCAGCCCTAGGGTGGTCTTTCCCTATTTTTTTCCTTTTTCGCCTCCTTTTTGCCACCATATTTTTACTGGACCTAGGTCTCTGGGCACCTTGCCACTGCTAGCCAGTGCTGAGGTGCAGGTGCTCTCTCTCACTCAAGATGGCTGCCACAGGCCCCTGCTACTGCAGAGGGGCCTGACACGCATACACACTAGTAGCCAGGGTCAGGCTGGGGTATAGGGATACAGTATCCATTCCATCCCCGCCTCTGTGCCACATAGCCAGGCATGTAGAAGGTTCCAGAACCTTCCGGGCTGTGGGAGGAGTTATGTTTTGCCGCCTTTGAGAGGGTCACCTGACCTAGGAGTATAAAAGGCTTGGAGGGAAAACTTTCTAGTCAGTTGATGAGGCACCACTGAACCTGGGAGAACCTCCGCCGGAGTATAGGCTTTAGGGCCCAGGGGGGAGACCTACACTACTGCTGCTGACAGGGCTGAGGCCCTGCTGTAGTAAGATAGCTGAGGAACGCCCACCACCCACTGACCTTGCCCAGTGTGAGGGGACCCAGGGAACCACCTTCAGCGTGCGGGGAGGAACACCAAGCACTCCCAGACCACCAACTCATCCCCTCATAAGAAGAAACTTCTGACAGGAAACTTTGACAAGGAACTTATAACAAGGAACTTCTGACAAGAAACTTACAACTAGAAGTGCCTAAGAAGCAACCAAGCTGAAGCAGTCGCAAGACCCCTTAACTTGAGGAGGCCTGACCGTCCAGCAAGGCCTAAAGCCTAAAACTGCCCAACTGGGGATCACCAGGTAAAGCGCCGTACCCTGTAGCGTTAAGCCTTCACCCCCTATTCATTTTTGCCTGTTGCTGGGCTGCCCCCAAGTACTTTGCCAGTCAGCCCTGCCCACAGGCTGCTGGTGCACCCTGCGTTCTGTTGCCCCTCAGGTCACTGACCTTATGAAGGAGATCACCGCCGCGGCCGCCGCCGCCTGAGAAGAGGCACCGTGTGGTGAGGTGCGCCGTCGCGCCCTCACCGGGGGAAGCGCTGAGGTAAAGGAAGCCCCTCAGGTGTGTGAGGCGAGGAGCCCCGTCCGCGCCCTCACCGAAGCCTCCAGAGACTGGGCCCTGGGCCCTCATCGCCGCCGTCGCGGCCGAAGAATCATCGCCGCCGCCGAAGCGGCCAAAGAATTGCCCCCGCCGCCGAAGCGGCCAAAGAAGTGTCGCCGCCGCCGTCGTGGCCAAAGAATTGCCCCCGCCGCCGTCGCGGCCCAAGAAATCGCCAGCGCGATCTACAGCGAGGCCTCCAGGCCCCGCAGACGCCGTTGCCGAGCAACCAGGGGTCGCCGGGCGTGACCCAGGAAGGCCGCGCACTGATTGGGCGCCGGCCCCCAGTCACGCCCCAGCGCCGAAGGAAGCCCGGGAAGAGCCCCGGCAGTGCAGAGGGAGACGGGGAGCTGGCCGGAGAGGACTGCCGGCTCCCGCTCCCTTCCCCGGCAACCCTGAGCCCCCACCTTCACTTACCCTGATCCCGGGGGCCGGAGGAGGGTGATCCCGGCCCCCGCAACGTGCCGCACCGTTACTCCCTGATCCCGGGGGCCGGAAGAAGGCAATACCGGCCCCCGCAACGACCCGCAACACCGGCCAGAAGGCCGAGGCACCCCCGACCGGGCCCCGCCCTACAGAACACGGGCCGGCCCGGAAGATCGCCAGTCGCCCTGAAGCGCGACCAACGACCAACACCGCAGGTGAGCCCTGGAGGCCCCTAGGGCCCATAAGACGCCACTGGGGGCCGGGGGCCACTATTAACCCTTAAGATTATAGTCCTATGAGGCGAGGCCCCAGAGAGGAGTGGGCCTGGCCTGAGTTAACACCTGAGGGACCTAGAAGCCCCAGAATACAGGACATGTTGAGGGATTCCCCACATAGTTCATTCAGGTAATGATGATGCCCACAGTATTTAATAATTTATGCCGATGCCTATTATAATTACTGCCTAGGCCATGGTTTTAACTGTTAAGTCTTTACCACAAGGGGAAAGTGTTTAATGGAGTTGAGCTGAAGTGTACACCGCCAAGAGTTGAAGTATTTTATGTTACAGGTGTACTGGAGTTGCGACGCCCACTGTACTGAATGTGGGTGCGCCTAGATTAATGCAGGCCTATTTAAATGTAACGTGAAAAGCCTTCTTTTAAATAATTGAATATGCTAAAGTGAACTGTATGTTTAGGCCTATGTTTTATTAACGTACCTTGAGATCATTATTAAGTGCTACGTGTAGGAGATAATTCCTGCGGCCTCTTAGTGGCCTACAATGTTGATGAGCTATGCAGCTTTATTTAAAATGTGCACCAGTTGAATAATATAATGAATTTGAATGTAGATCTGAATTAACCTGCCTTATCTGATGCCAACTTAATTTATTTATAAAAGATCTTGATTTTAAATACAAAAGCCTGGTGTGGTGTCATGTTATTGCGTTCGCATTTGTGAGTCAAAGTGAGAGTGTGCTGCACAACTGCCTTACACATTGCCTTCGCGTGCCTTTCCCGCTTCACGCCATGCTACAGTGTCGGACTCGGTAACCCCGGTTCCAACATCTCCCACATGACATGGGGAGCTCAAGTTGGACCAATGTATCAGATGACTGTGGACTTTACTCTGGACATTTCTGCTACCAGGACTTCCAAATCATCTAGGAACTTTGGATTACAATCACAATGTACAGCACCCACCATCCTGTGCACTATACTCACACATGTATGTCAATAAACTCACTAATACACCATACTTGCCTCTGTTGTGATTCCAACGTTGTTTATGAAGTGGAGATGATGATCTGTGAAATGACACTGTGCATGCAAACTGCTACAGCAAGTACAACACCGGCATGTGAGTCATGGCGACGTGACACATATGAGGGAGACACATCACCAGGGCTACACAACACATACACACCAGGGCCATCTGACTCATCGCCTACACTGATGTTGCCAGGAAATACGGTGCAATGCACAGACCCAACACATATTCACAGTCTGTGTTAACTAGCCCACTGGTGCAGTAAGCAAATGTCAGTCAGATGTGTGACCACAGACAACGCACATCACAAAGTGAAGCACAGGTTTATTACACATTTGCAACATGTTGTAACCACTACAGATGCAAGGTAATCCCACCTGGCAGTGGGCACACAGTCAACAAGTGTAGAAGGAAGGAAGTCCATGGGTGTGGCGCCCATCACCTGTAGGGAAACGACAGCTACCACCCTGGAAGTTGATTCACGGTGTCGGGGGATCACAGTTGACCAAACAACTCTGAAAGTACCCTGTGAAGGACAGAAATGACACACAGTCAAAAGCACTGAAGAACAGGACAGAACTGCAATACTCATGCCCAATACATGTCACAAGAAACCCACCCAGAACCAAGTTAGCATGCCAACACTTTTGGGGAGTACAGACTACCTGTAAGGACACATCGCTGCACGCATCCAGTCAAGTAGCACATGGACACACTCAAACAGCACCAGAGCACCACCAACACATATCATGCAAACTCACATCATTGACATAACATCCCTGGATACTCACATTCAGCTGAAGAAGTTGGTGATGAGCTGTGTGCGGACATCACCCTCATCATCATCATCATCATCACTGGCATCGTGGTCCAGCCCAGGATCCTCCACAGGTGGCGGATGTTGGTCATCGTCATCCAGGATGAGAGGCAACTCCTTCCGCACTGCCAGGTTGTGTAGCATGCAGCAGACGATGACAATCTTGCACACCTTTGCTGGGGCATATGGGAGGGCCCCTCCTGTCTTATCTAGGCAGCGGAAGCGGCTCTTCAGGAGACCAAATGTCCGCTCAATCACTCTCCTGGTCCGACCATGTGCCTCATTGTAGCGCATCTGGGATGGTGTCACAGGGTTCCTGAGGGGCGTCAGCAACCACGGCATGTTGGGGTATCCGGAGTCACCTACATACAGACAATTGCACATTAGCTGAGTTGGAAAAGAGGGTGGAACACTACATTGCAGAACACACACAATGGTACAAAGTCAGTACACACCAACAAGCCAGGCACGCTGGTTCCGCATCTGTGACATCATCCTCTGGATGCGACTACTCCTCATCACGTAGGCATCGTGTGCAGAACCGGGGAAACGGGCACACACGTGTGAGATGCTCATATCTGCAAGACATACCACCAGTGCATTGACCGAATGGTAGTGTTTGCGGTTCCTGTATGCCTGCTCTTGGGCCTGTGGTGGTACCAAAGCCACATGTGTCCCATCAATGGAGCCAATGACATGCGGCATCCTCCCCAGGGCATAGAAGTCACTCTTCACGTCAGTGAGTTGTTGAAGTCTAGGGAAATAGATGTACTGGTTCAGGTATCTCAACATAACCTCCAAAACATCGCAGAGCACACGGCTGAACATGGTCTGTGACATCCCACCAGCAGACGCCACAGTGTGTTGAAAGGTACCGGTGGCAAAGAAGTGTAGGGCTGCCATCACCTTCACCTTGGGGGTCAGCGCTGTAGGGTATGTCCGGCCAGGATGCAAATGTGGGGCCAACCGCACCGTCAATTCCTCAATCAGTGGCCTGGTGAAGCGGTACCGTCGGATGCAGTCCCGTTCAACCACTGTTGCAAGGTCAGGGAATGGCCGATGGACAGCTGGTGCCCTGCAGTGCATAGGTGAAGAAAGAAAGATTGTCAGTCACCCCACATATGTGGCATAGACCAGACTCAATATCACATGATACATCATTACGAGACACAAGTACATGATGCTTGTGCCGTTCCGTAAGAACATGTATGGCACCTACATGGCTAACATCTAACATCACAGTTCAACATGTGCCCTCAACAAGTCCCAGGTTGTGCTATGGGATATCATTAGGCTGTGTCACAGTACCCATGTACTGCTGTCACGTTCCAAACACACACCACAGTGACATGTGAGGACAGATGTGCCCCAGGCATCACAGCTCATCGACAGGTAGATTCCCAGGGACCCTGTATTGCCACATTGACACTGGCATGACATGGTGCATCATGAATACACCACAGCTAAACAACCATGACCCCCACAGGAAGTGGTCCCTGTTGCCTCGGCAGGACAGACATGGACGACTGTGACACACGCACAACATCAAAGTCCATGCACAAACAACGTGGATGTGGAGACTGTCTCCCATTGTGCACATGGAATCAGACATTTTAAACACAACATGCACACAGACTGTGGAGTGCCATCACAATTGTGGCAATGGGTCACCCTGGGACGTACATACCGTCCCACATGGGACTCAGGGGGTATGTGACATGACATACACATACACAACCGTGAAATGTGACCATGCCACATGCCCTGAAATGAACAGTTGCACACCACAGTGTTCATGTGCACAACACACCAAGGATTCTGTCCCCATGAACACGTGCACAGCCTGGGAGTGGCTGCCCCCAATTGCCACCCAAAAAACATGTTGACCCCCATACACGGAACAGGTAATGCAGCCTTACATGCCTTAGGATAGTGTGGACAGGCTGTGGTGTTGTAGGTGTGCCCCTCACTCCCTGAGAAGTATATGTGGCTGGCATATGTTCACCTGTGACAGGCATGGTGACATATGCCAGTGACTTGTACAGGGACGCGTTGAACAGCAATGGACCGATCGGTGTGCCCGGCCAGCCCATTGCATTCAATGTGAGCGGGTACGCGTTGAACAGCAATGGACCGATCGGTGTGCCCGGCCGGCCCATTGCATTCAATGTGAGCGGGTGCGTGTTGAACAGCAATGGACCGATCGGTGTGCCCGGCCGGCCCATTGCATTCAATGTGGCGAGTGCGCGTTGAACAGCAATGGACCGATCGGTGTGCCCGGCCGGCCCATTGCATTCAATGTGGCGAGTACGCATTGTATCCCGAGTACGCGTTGTAGAGCAATGGACCGATCGGTGTGCCCGGCCGGCCCATTGCATTCAATGTGAGCGGGTACGCGTTGAACAGCAATGGACCGATCGGTGTGCCCGGCCGGCCCATTGCATTCAATGTGAGCGGGTACGCGTTGTATCCCGGAGTACGCGTTGTAGAGCAATGGACCGATCGGTGTGCCCGGCCGGCCCATTGCATTCAATGTGAGCGGGTACGCGTTGTATCCCGAGTACGCGTTGTAGAGCAATGGACCGATCGGTGTGCCCGGCCGGCCCATTGCATTCAATGTGAGCGAGTGCGCGTTGTATCCCGGGTATGCGTTGTACAGCAATGGACCGAACGGTGCGCACACATTGGCTGGGGCCTGGCATGGCAACGGACGCGTTTCGAAGCTCCAACGAGTCTGATGCAGTGAATTCAGTTGGCCAGCCACAACAATGTTGCAAAATCATGGGTGTCATGAAGTTGAAGATTTGAAGGATGCTGTGGGCGTGTATTAGTGCTGCTATTCCATGGATTGGTCAGATTCAGAAGATGCAAACGACTTGGACCTATCACTTTGGACACATGGGACAGTATCTGCCTCTGCAGCACACATATAATGCTGGCTGTTCCCCTGAGAGCTCACTTGCCTGCACTACATGCTCCAGGGACGACATCTGCCACCAACACTGCTGCTGTTTATGCATCCTCTGGCTCCTGCAATGGCACGTACTGTGGAGAGAGCCCCAGCCTTCAGCCTTGAGGAGAACCAGGCCCTGCTGGACAGCCTCCTTCCACAGTACAGCAAGCTGTATGGGAAACCAGGGGAGCAGGTGAGTGTGCTCTCCACTGCATCACTAATTGTGCATGTTGTCTGACTAGCAGGACTTTCAGTGTGCACACCACTGGCTAGCATGCCCACTGAGTAGTTGTCACACCCCAAAGTGTGTAGTTACATGCACTGAACTGGTACAGTGCAGTAACAGTGCATTCCAACTAGGCTTACTTCCCATGCAATGATACCATGTAGTGACTGCTGGCAAACTGTTCATAGCCATTGTTGCACTGCCTGTGTACATCATATGCCCCTGTGATTGAGACGTGTATATCCAACTGTGTGATGCACGTATATGTTGCATGTGTAGTAATGGCCTTTTCACTTTGTCATCCTCACAGGTTGATGCCCACCAGAAGCAGGACATCTGGCTGACCATCACCCGGAAAGTAAGATCCGTGGGGGTCTACAGGCGCAGGATCCGCAACTGCCAAAAGAGGTGGCAGGACCTTCGTGGCTGGACCCGGAGGATCGCAAGGGTCCAGCTGAAGCTGTCGCCTCCTCGCAGGAGGGGCGGACACCGGACCCTGACCCCCACATGCTCCGGATCCTGGCGGTGGTCTTCCCTGACCTGGATGGGCAGCTGAAGAACAGACAGCAGCAAGGAGGGGGTGAGTCCATGACTGCACTGTGCACTTTGTCTGACATGCTATGTGCCCTCCTCTGGCCTGGTTAAACTTCCACAGTACATCAGTCATGTGGTCCAGGACCCATGTCCCTCATTTGTGACATGCCCACTTCTCCGCTGATCCGCATATGTGTGGCCCTTATAGTCAGGAAATTGTGTCATTTGGGGACTGTGTCATTGCATTTTGCTTTGCTCAAGGTGGGGGACAGCATTTGTTCCCGTGACTATGTTGTGCGATTCATGGGTGGATCAATTGCTTACACAATGCCTAAGTTCTGACATGTGATCTGGGTGTAACTTTGATATGTGGTCCGCTTGCTGCTCTGACTCACCACATGTCCCTGGGGAATTTGGCACACACCCATTCTGCTGGTGGGAATAATGTTTGGGCCTCAGGAGTATGTGTATCCAGTGTGTCACACATGCTTAGCCACCTGCCTACTGTCCAGGACTCATCCCTCTTACAGGTGGAGCTGGACAGTCATGCCTACTCCAGAGCATACAATACACTCTGTACTCCCACTCCCGTGTATCATCTGGCATGTTGTGATCAGTGTAATGTACCCTCAGGTGTCTGCCTCTGTCTCATTGTGCTGTGTCTTCGTTGTCAGGCCTACTGGTATGTTTATCGGTTAGGGCTCAGCATGCCATCTGAGATGTGACCATGATAGACGATACTTCTGTGACTTATAGGTGTCTGATCACTTGACTGTGCACACAGGTGTTTGCGACTGTGACTTTCAGGCAGCTGTATTTTCATTCACAGCACACTGTGAGGTGCTCATGTTCAGAGAGTTGTGTTTCATGTCCCCCATATGTCCAGTTGGTATGATGTGGACAAATAGTAGTACAGATGATGTGGTTTTTGGGGGATGGACATGTGCACTTGTCAGTCACATAACTTGCATTCCCCATGCCCTCGGATTGTGACACAGTGCAGACTGTTGTTGCTGGCTGCCATGGCCATGTGACTTGAGACAGTAATGTATGACTTTGCACGCATTCCTGTGTCATGGCATTAAACTTCCTGGGACTGATCCTGCAGGGGAGTGACATGTGCAACATGCACCCCATTGTGGCATTGACTATCCGGACATGGGTGCATCATGGTGTCTGGTGCTGGTATGCATCACATGCATTTCTAATTAGACTCTGGCCATCCCTTTATCCGGACACCTGCACTGACTCAGTGGCAAGAGATGTGATATGTGCATGTTCACATACTTCACCGTGTTCCCTGCAATGTCCAACAACTGTGTAGGTGGTGCATGTGTCCACACTGGGGTCTTACCATCAGACAGGCACCAGACAGATGGGTGCAAGGGCAGGAGGGGTGTGAGTCCCATGGTTGAACATCAGACTGACAATTGGCTTCCCCGAATCTGTGTGAGGACTTTAGGCAATGTTCAACTAAGGATGCCAGGGCTTGCTCTGTAATGTGCTGTACTTACTGTGGTGTGTGCGGTCAGTGCAGGTGACTGATGTTTGTCTGTTTCCCTAATTGTTTGCAGATACATCCATGGCCACAGGAGGGGACAGCTCCACGGACCAGGAGGAGCAGCGGAGCCAGACTGGGTCAGCATCGGACGAGTGGTCAGAGGGACCCAGTGGCACGGAGGGCGAGGGGAGCCACACCGAGGAGTCCTCAGCACCATCCACCTCAGCTGGGGACCACAGCAGCTCGGAGGATGACTCCCTTGTGGAGGCGGGTCTCAGCAGCCACCAAAGGCCAGCTAGTCTGTCTGGCCCCGCCACCACCACCACCACCACGCCCTCCCATTGGCTCCCATTCCTGAGGTTCGTGGAGGCTCCCGTGCTCGGGAGCGTGTCTCCTTCGTGCCAGGCACCGCACCCCCTGCGGTGAGGAGTATGTGTACCTCCTTCGGCAGCTCCATGTAGGGCAGACAGCAATGCTGAGTGTCCTCCATGCACACACCACTCTGTTGACCCAGCTGGTGTCATTCATGGAGGGCATCTTGACGGGTATGTCTGCCCTACAGAGGAGCAATAGGTCCATGGACTCCTCCCTGACGGCAGCAGTGTCCCTCCTCCAACAGTCCCTCACCCCTCCCACCTCTGCCCCATCCACACTTCCTGCCCCCCTACCTGTCCAAAGCCCATGCACACCTGCACAGTCAACCAAACACACAGACACGAGCAGCACAGACACACCCAAGAGTAAGGCAAGACGTGCACACAAGCATCCTCAGGGGACTGATACCACAGACACAGGGGATGGGGAACACACACACACACAGGCATCCACATTCACTCCGCAGTCCTCCAAATCCTCTCCCTCCAAGACCCCTTCCCTTGCCTCGCCTGCTACCCCACCTACACAGCAGATCTTCCTGTGTGACCTTGGCCCTCTTCCCCTCCATTCCTGCTGATCCACCATACCAGGGGAAGAGGAAGTCCACCCACACAGAGAGGAGTGCCCCTTGCCCCCGGACACCCTCCCCCAGGCGCAGGCAGACACAGGAGCCCATTAGAAAGTCCCCCCGGAGCAGGAAGAGCAAGACCCCACCACCACCACCACCAGGCAGCTCCAGCACCCAGTCTCTCTCCTCCATCCCCCAGGCCACCACTGCACAGGTTCCCCCGCCACACCCTGCCCCAGGTTCCCCCACACACCGATACCACATCCCCAGACTGCTTAGGCCCTCCCCCTGCCACTTGCTCTTCCACCCCCAACCCAGACGCTCTGCCTGTTAGTGGCACTGTTGTGGGGACCGGGTCCCCCCTCTGTCCTGCCCACCTCATCTGCCCACCCTTCCACTCCCTTGGAGTCATGCACTGCAGTGGAGTCCACAACCACCACGTCTGACTCGGGCACTGCAGTGGGTACCCAGTCCACTACATCAGTCCAGCCCACTGTAGTGGTTGCAGCACCCACACCAACTGACTTGTGTACCACAGTGGTGCCGGCCCCCCTGAGTCAGACACCTCCACTGCAGTTGCCGGTGACACTCCTGCACCCACCACCCCTTCACTGCCTCACTCTGCCATCCCCTGATCCTGTCCCTGCGGTGCCTGGCCTGCCCCTTGTATGCCCCTCCAAGGGGAATGTCCCCCAACCGTACCAGTGCAGGCAAGCAATGTGTGACCAGTTGTCACTTCTCACCCCGTTGGTACTGTGATTTTGGACTGGCCATTGGCCTTAGTTTCTTTTGGACTTCCGTGTTTACCCTGACATTTGCTGAATAAAGCCCCTTTTTGTTTACTTTTGGGTTTTCTTTTGATGTACATGATGTGGATGAGTAGCATCCTGCATTTGCAGTTGTAATAGTGTTCACATCAGGACGAAGAAGTGTTGCAGTGATGGACTCCATGTGGTCCATGGGATATGTGTCCTGTTGTAGTCTGGATCTATGGCATCCTTTGCTACAGTCTGAGGGTGTAATGTTCAGCATTTGACACAGGGATGTCCTTTTTGCATTTGTAAATAAACATCTTTGTCTTACACTGATGCACATCTGGTGGGTTTACCACTGTTCAATGTTCTGATTTCCCTGACTGTGTCCCCAGCTCCACTGGACATGCAGTTTTGCACATCAATGTCGAAGGACTCATCTGTGTATACAGTGCAACTTGCTTGACACGTGTTTGGTGTGTGTGCAGATGACTGACGTGACACTCCTGTACCCAGGCTGATGTGAGCAGAGCCTTCTGTGTGTTGTGGTTGTTGACTCACTGACGGAGTGTTCTGCTGACATGTTTGGGTCGTGCACAGACAAGGTTTGGCACAGCGGACCTTCCACAGGAGTGGAGTGCCCTCATGGCAGTGTGTAATCTGGTGACATTGCGTGGGCCTGTGTTGTGTAAGCATGTCTGTGCGTGTTCCCTTCCCTTTTCCTACACAGGCTGTGTCCCTAGGGATGTTCCTGTTTGTGATGCTTGCTGAGTTGTTCTGTGTTCATCCAGCATCTTGGACCTGGTTTCTCTGTGATGTGGGTGCATGGCAAACTAATGTTCATGAGGTTGTCATCCCAGGTTGTCTTTGTTGTCAGTGCTGGGGATGTGGGCAAACGCAGATGGGACACATTCAGGATTCCCCTTGGCCCTTGTTGTTTACACGAGTCATGTGATTTCCAGTTTGTGTTAGCTTTCAGTGATTGTGACACGTGTGTGTGACTGCTGCCACTGCTCAGGGTCAGAGCTGCAATGTTGGTAGTTGTGTACGTGTGTTCTTCGTGTGTCACCTTGGCTTCTTCATTGGTGTGTGACTATGGCCAGGATCCCATTGATTGTGGTGGATTTCACATCATGCCCATGTACGGCATACTGTGCTGTGTGTCAGACATTGACGAGTCTTGTTGACTGGCCATGTGTGATGGGTTTCTGCACCTTAGTTCCCACCACCACCCCTGGTATTGTCATGGGTGCATGTGCAATGTCACCAGTCCATGTGAGCTTCACTGCTGCACATTGGTGGAGATCAGGGTGGGTGGTGTTGAGTGTGTGCAAAAGTGAGTTGTTGCACGGCCAGACCCCTACCTCCATATTGGCCTTGGCTGGCAGGCCGTGCTGATTGATTGGAGCTTGTGTAGGTGTGATGGTAGTTAGTTGCTCAGGACACATGGCTGGGGTTCACAGTGTGAACGACATCTAACATTGTCATCACAGTGGGATTATCATGCAGGCTAGTGTCAGCACAATATGGGGTCCCTGGGGGTAGTGCTGTGGTGGGTCTGTCTCTTGCTGTGTTAGTTGCTGTTCCTACAAGCTTGTGTGACATGTGTAATTTGTGCTCCCTCTCATCTAACAATGCCTGATTGCCCACATAGGGGATTTGGATCCATGAGTTACTTTTGTGTGGCACTGTATGTGCATCTGTGTAATTGGTATTCAGGCCTCATCATGTGTTGTGTGGTTGCCTGGGGACACTGGCACCCCCCTCACCTGTTGTGTTTGATGTGCAGTGTGGGTCTGCCTGTTTGTGTTTGTGCATCTGCACCACTGCATTGGCATATCTTTAGTGTGCCATTGGCTGTATGTTGTTTGGTGGGTTTCACCTGCTGTCCCTGGGACTCCTAGGTCATCAGTCAGCACAATGATCATTGTTTGTGTGTCCCATTGCTGCCATGGTATGTTATTTGTTCACCTCACATCTACAGTCTCCACAGGGTATCTACATTTGTGTGCCCATTGGTGCAAATATGTGGGTCTGCATTATGATAGTCACTTCTGTCATCACCTACCCAGCCGGACATCGGACATTGTTTTCCTCGTCTCCCTGTTGTGTTTCCTACCTGCACTCCTTACCCCTGTTTTTACCATTCCCCATTTGCCTTTCACTCCCCACAAGACATGTGTCTTGGCTATGCTAAGTGTTAATAACACACATCATTGTGTAATCTCATGTTTCTCGCCTATGGCTATACTGGGCTCTTGTAATTGATGTAATTTTGTTACCTGTAACTCGCTGATCCTCATGTAAAGCGCTCTGATACCTCCGGGTCTAGCCAGCGCTATATAAAACTTTGCAAATAAATAAATAAATAAATTGTGTCATTGATGGATGTTGACAGTGTCAGCCCCCATGGGTGATGTTTGTCTGCACATGGCCAAAGGTATGTCTTATTTGCACTGCACTGTTTGCCTCCCCCAATCTATGTTGCTATGGGACACAAGCACTACTTTGCCACTGATGTGTTTGTTGTTCTGTGACCAGGAATCATCCATGCAGTTTGGCAGTTGCAGCTTTTTCAATGTCAACACTTACATTTTGGTCACTGTGATGATGGGGGGTTTAGACCCCATTGCCACAATGTTCAAGATGTGCTTCAGCTATGGGCCCCACACTTACATTTTGGTCACTGTGATGATGGGGGTTTAGACCCCATTGCCACAATGTTCAAGATGTGCTTCAGCTATGGGCCCCACACTTACATTTTGGTCACTGTGATGATGGGGGTTTAGACCCCATTGCCACAATGTTCAAAATGTGCTTCAGCTATGGACCCCACACTTACCTTTTGGTCACTGTGATGATGGGGGTTGGACCCCATTGCCACAATGTTCAAAATGTGCTTCAGCTATGGACCCCACACTTACCTTTTGGTCACTGTGATGATGGGGGTTGGACCCCATTGCCACAGTGGTCATGGTCTGCTTGCATTGTGGGGGCCACACACATTTATGTGTGACACATGTGATAGGGGGTCACATTGTATGTTCAAAGTCATGTTCAGTGTTGTAGGCATTTGACACAGTCTACACACGCTTGTCATGGTGTTGGGGGGGATATCTTTTTGCTGCATTCCTTATGTTGGTGTGTGCTTGTTGTGTCATGCATTACCCATCCTATGAGTGGGGGTGTTGTTGGTGGTAGGCATCCTGCCCCCATGGGTAGGGGTGGTGGTAGGGGTAGGCATCTAGCACCCCCTGGGTAGGGGTGGTGGTAGTGGTAGGCATCTGGTACCCCATGGGTAGAGGTGGTAGTAGTGACAGGCATCCAGCACCCCTGGGTAGAGATGGTAGTAGTGACAGGCATCTAGCACCCCTGGGTAGGGGTGATGGTAGGGGTAGGCATCTAGCACCCCCTGGGTAGGGGTGGTGGTAGTGGTAGGCATCTGGCACCCCTGGGTAGGGGTGGTGGTAGTGGTAGGCATCTGGCACCCCTGAGTAGGGGTGGTAGTGGTGGTAGGCATCCAGCCCCCCATGGGTAGAGGTGGTAGTAGTGACAGGCATCCAGCACCCCCTGGGTAGAGGTGGTAGTAGTGACAGGCATCTGGCACCCCCTGGGTAGGGGTGGTGGTAGTGGTAGGCATCTGGCACCCCCTGGGTAGGGGTGGTAGTGGTGGTAGGCATCCAGCCCCCATGGGTAGAGGTGGTAGTAGTGACAGGCATCCAGCAACCCCTAGGTGGAGGTGGTAGTGGTGACAGGCATCTAGCACCCCCTGGGTAGGGGTGATGGTAGGGGTAGGCATCTAGCACCCCCTGGGTAGGGGTGGTGGTAGTGGTAGGCAACTGGCACCCCCTGAGTAGGGGTGGTAGTGGTGGTAGGCATCCAGCCCCCATGGGTAGAGGTGGTAGTAGTGACAGGCATCTAGCACCCCTGGGTAGGGGTGATGGTAGGGGTAGGCATCTAGCACCCCCTGGGTAGGGGTGGTGGTAGTGGTAGGCATTTGGCACCCCCTGAGTAGGGGTGGTAGTGGTGGTAGGCATCCAGCCCCCCATGGGTAGAGGTGGTAGTAGTGACAGGCATCCTGCCCCCCATGGGTAGGGGTGGTAGTAGTGGTAGGCATCTGGCACCCCCTGGGTAGGGGTGGTGGTAGGGGTAGGCATCTAGCACCCCCTGGGTAGGGGTGGTGGTAGTGGTAGGCATCTGGCACCCCCTGAGTTGGGGTGGTAGTGGTAGGCAGGCATCCAGCCCCCCATGGGTAGAGGTGGTAGTAGTGACAGGCATCTAGCACCCCCTGGGTAGGGGTGGTTTAGTGGTTGGCATCCAGGCCCCTATGTGTATATGTGGCATTGGTGATAGCCATCCCTCCCCTATGGTGCCTCTGTTGCTGGTGTAAGTAATTTCTGCATCCCTATGTGTGTGTGTGATATGTCGGGTACGTGTGGTTTGTTTGTGTGGTGGGTGTCTGACTTACCTTCTGCGTCGTACGCGTCCGTGCCAGTTCCGGTAATAGATGTAGAATATTGGTAGGATCGGCATGATGGGATTCATGGTTGGTTCGTCTCGTTCGTCTTTCTCTTTGCTTCGCCTCGTCCTCGTCGCTGGCGTGTTCGTCTCGTAGCCGTGGATCGTCTTGTGGCGCGAATCGGAGCTTATGTGCGCCTCTCCCGGATGCTTTGACGTGCCGTGCGTAGCGACGGGTTCGGCGCGTACGGAGGGTGCATCGTACTTGTCCGGCCGGACGGGGCAGCATTTTGGCTTCCGTGCGACTCGATTCTGCGTTTCCGGATCCGCCTCGGTCGGAGAACAGGACCTGTATTGGGTGAGTACGACTGGGTCAGGATTTGGGCAGTTGTGCGAATCGTACTTGCTCGTTCGGACGTATGTGCGAATCGGTCGGGAAACAGGCATTCGCCTGGCTTTTTTCCCGGCCGAATGGTATTAGGTGCGCCTCTGACCGGGATCGGAATCGACCCCTTAATTTTTTGTTGGCAAAGTTCAAATTGAGCACAACAGTTTCTCAAGGTGGTTAATATGAACTTGAGTTGTTAGACAAAAAGGCATGATATGCTTTTTCCCAATCATTTAATGGCAGGAAGTCCACTCTGGTGCTGCGTATTTGTGACTTGGTATCCTTTCTATTTTGGACCTTCTCACTGACAGTCTGTCACCATCACTGTCTCTTTGTTCTGATGGACTAGAGACTTCTGCGATTGTTCGTGGTACTCTTCCCTCAGTTAGAATGTGTCTCAATCTATCTGTTCTTCTGGGCTACTGGTCTCCATTCACTATTCCTGTTTCAGCTGCACTGTTCCCTCCATTTGGGTCAGTATCTCACCTAGTCTACTCTTCCTCTCGTAACCCTTCTGTACCTACAAGAGCGGACTCTCTCGGACCCACCTCAGGACCAGTGCCAAGAATCCCAGTAGCTGAAGCCCCCTCTACAATTTGGCTAACCTGAGACTGCTGTCTCACTGAAACCACCGGCACATCCGAAACAGGCACAGCATCTTCAAGGGGATGTGGGACTCTGTGAGTGTGGGCAGCATGGACCCGATTTGGAAGACCACCACATTTGACAGCAGTTGTGGTTACCAGGATAACTTGGAATGGCCCACGCCAACAAGGTTCCAGGCACGACTTGCATACGTGCTTCTTTAACAGGACCCAGTCACTGGGGCTGAGGTCGTGGCATTGCTCTTGTTGATGTGAATATGCACCTGCCCCAATCTGCTGAGACACAGAACGTACCATGTCAGCCAGTTCTTTACAGTAATCGAGCACCAAATCATCTGTAGTGTTAACCAGGGCATTAGCTGAAACTGCAGGCTGTCTCATAGCCCTCCCCATAATAATCTCATGAGGGGACAGTCCTATTCTTCTTTCTGGGGTACTTCTCAAACTCATTAACACAAGAGGCAAAGCATCAGGCCATGTCAGAGTCATTGGAGCACACACCTTTGCCAACCTGGATTTTAATGTTCCGTTAACTTGCTCCATTGTGCCAGAGGCTTCTGGACGATAAGCACAATGTAGCTTCTGATCAATTTGTAATGCTGCACATAACATCTTTAGGGCCTCATTATTAACATGTGTCCCTCTGTCTAATTCCAAAGAAGGTGGAAATCCAAAATGCTGTATAAGTTCTCTCAAGAGTAATTTGGCTACTGTCATTCCACTGTGTGGGGTAAGCCTTTACCCACCGGAAAAAAATACAGACAATTACAAGAACTCACTTCAGGCCATTAAAAATAGGCATCTCAATGAAATCAAGCTACATCCTATTAAATGGTCCTACAGATCTTCCTACATGACTCATTGTAACTGGCATTCTTTTGCCCACATTTTGCCGCTGACGCAATATTCTGCTACGGCTCTAAATCAGTGATTGAACCATGTTTGTCGAAAGAGACGCATCATAGCATCCCTCCCAACGTGTGCAGGACCATGAAAGTGGCATGCCATAGGAGGCAGCAAACTATCTGGTAGTACTGGCTTCCCATCTGTGTATACCCAGACATAGTCTTCCTGTCTTTTGGTACAACCTGCTCTTCACCATCTTTGTCTTTCTACTTCTGGTACCTCATCTTGCAATGTCTTCATTTCCTCACAAGTCTCTACAGTTGGCAACAGTAATTTACATTCGGTAACATCAGTGTTCTCTCATAGTGGATCTCCATTGAAGGTGCAAGAATTTAGCGCGCAGTCTCATCCGCATATTGGTTGCCGACTGTGATCTAATCATTACCTGTCGATGGGCAACGCACTTCACCACAGCAATTTGGGCAGGCAGTTGAAATGACAGCAAAAGGTTCCTCACGCTTTCCCCATTTCGAATGGGGGATCCTGATGATGTCATGAACCCACGCTGTGACCACAACTGCCTAAAGTCATGTACTATGCCAAATCCGTACTAACCATTGATGAAGATGGTAACTTGTAATTTGTCGGACAGTTTACAGGCTTGCGTTAGAGCAATCAGCTCGGCCACCTGGGCAGAGTATAGACCCTGGAACCAGGATGCTGCAATCACACCTAAAACTGTACATACACCATAAGCAGCTTTCAGACTTCCTTCTGTATCACGCAAACAAGATCCATCAACAAACACATGATCCGATTCAGGCAACGGAGTATCTAGGATATCCGGTCGGGGTTTGGTACACAATTCAGTCACATCCAAGCAATCATGATATGCTTCCTCAATCACAATTTAATTTCCAGGCAAAGGCATCAATGTTGCAGGATTCAGACTCATACACCTCATCAGAGTTGCATTCTCTGTCCCCAAAATAATCTGCTCATATTTTGTGAGACGGCTGCTAGTGAGATGTTGCGGTTGGGCTCACGTAAGCAATATCTCAACTGAATGTGACACATGCACTCTCAACGGATGTCCATCACAATACTCTCACTCTGTTCCAAGCTCCCACATGTTGCAGCAACAGCTTTAAGACATCCAGGTAAAGCAGCAGCTACAGGATCACAAGTGGCTGAAAAATATGCCACAGGTCTACTCGCAGTACCATGCATTTGAACTAGCACTAACAATTTGCAACCTTCACGCTCACTGCAAAACAGAGTAAAACGTTTGTTGTGGTCTGGCATTACCCAAAGCTGGTGCTCGACAAAGACTCTCTCGCAGTTCAGTAAAAGAGTGTTGTGACGGTTCCTATAAGACCTATATAGGATCTGCGCATTTAGACAACATGCACTGCGAGTCTGGTGTCCAGACTGATTCCAGACACCCCCACAGGGTATGTTGGCCTGTGTACCAGCTAGCTAGCGATGCCACTATCACTTCCCCTTAGCAAGGAGAGAATAGTTCTTGGCAACTATCGAACATGACAACCCTGATCCCTCAGGACCGTGGAAACAGTTGCGTACTTTTCGCTCAGTCACTCGTGCTCACTTGTTCTCAGAGAGATACACAGAATAAATGGTTGGGACATTTTCAATAAGTACTTATTGAACAGTCGTTATTCTAGCGTAAAATAAGTGCACTGAAATCACCAGTAGCATAAATAAATGAGTAGAAGCACTAAGAAAGTAAACAGATGGTAGGTTTCTACCATTTTGCAAAAATCGTAAATGCAGGCAAGTATATAGAATACATGGAAATAAAATGGGTACTATTGTAGTTAAACCAGGGTGGAGAGCCCTCCACCAAGGTTAGAAGGGTAGAGAGGTATGTCGTGTGGATAAGTCCTTCCGAATCAAATCAACAACTGCTAAAGGTATCCCACCCAATGTGTTCGGAGCTCAGCGCTAAACTCTCGTGGCGTCACCCGCTCAGCGCGGGAAAGGAAGCAATTCCTTTTTTATTTAGTAACCCTCACACACCCTAGTGGTGTCATGCTTCATCATCGGGTTCACCCTCACTCCTAAAGGTCAGGGTGGGCTCGACCATATTCCAGGGAGCACTTTGGAGAGATAGTCTTTGCTTAATGTCTTGCCAACATCTTTCAGCCCTTCAGAATGGCCTCTTGGGTCCTGGGCTTTCTTCGGGGCAAATAGAAGTTCCCTCCCTGGTTTTATAAACAGGTATTACCTAATTTTTATTTTGAGGGTGCAGAAAGCTGCATCCACAACATTAAGGAAGGTATACTTATCTTCCTTCCGGTTTTCCATATATCTTATATCCGCCTGTAAGAGAAAATGAGAGGACACCAAGAAATTTATACATTACAATTCGTATGTTCATCCAGGCTACTAGGTGCTGTCATGTGCTCTCGTTCCAAGCATTCATGATGGTCTATGTTCAACCAAGGTGAGCTAATTATGGACAGTGTCGACCAACTTGCTCGCATTTTGTGGCGTGCATCAGGTAACTGCACTACTATTAACAGTCCATGAACATCAATCCATGCAGAATTCCACGTTTAGAAATCTCAAATGGTCACACCGTTGATCCACAAACTTGCACATCACCTTCAAACTACAATTCACCTTTATAAGCATCGTTTCCCTTTAAGCATATATCTTACCATATTGTGGTGGATTGCATGCATGTCAAGGGGAGCGGTAGTGGGGGTAGCCTTTTAGTCACACTCTGCGTCGTTGTTCATGTATAAAAGAATGTCGTTGTGCACAGATAAAAGATACGCTGGACCAGGTTGCCCCTTTAAAAAAATCATAAGAAAGTGGGCAGATCCTCAGCCCCATGGTTCAGTGAAAAACTAAAAAATGTGAAACTGGACTGTAAGCAGGCAGAGAGGAAATGGAGAAGGGCTTACAAAGATGAGGACAAAATTGTCTGGAAGACACCAATTATCAGCTATAAAAAAGAAAGAAATATTGCGAAGGCTGAATACTTCTTCAGTACTATTTTGAAAGCATCGAATAGTACAAGAAGTATTTTTAAAATAATGAATGATATGATCAGCCCAGACTGTGCTAAGAATAAGATTCATCCTACTCAGGACCTCTGTGACAGCCTAGCGACGTTCTTCGATGATAAAATCAGAACCATCATCGATGGTCTAAAAGGGGATAACTTGCCAGGGGGGGTAGAAGACCCCAGTGGCAACAATAATAGAGGTCTACCAGATAAAAAGCAGACAAGAGAGGCAGGGGTAGAGATTACAAATGCCTTAACCGACTTCGAGATACTATTGGTGGAGGATTTTAACAGATTGGCCTTAGGTGTTTCCTCTGGATCACCTATGGATCCCTTACCACATAAAATCTGGAAGGAATTGGGAACAGAATTATTCCCTATACTTCGCCAGATTTGTAACCAATCCTCTCTAGTGGATCAGTGCCGGCTTGCTGGAAGCAGGCACTGGTGACACCTCTTTTAAAAAGGCAACGTTTGACCCAGCCAGTCCAAAAAATTATAGGCCGATCTCCCTGCTGCCTTACCCAGCAAAGATTGTAGAACGACTGGTTAGCAGAATGCTTTCAAAGCACTTGGAAACTAATAACATTCTAGAGGATGTGCAATTTGGCTTCCGTGCTGGACACGGAACGGAGACCGCCTTGGTGACTGTGATGGACGATCTTCGAATGCGTGCAGACAGAGGTCAATCAGCGATACTTATCCTGCTTGACCTGTCTGCCGCATTTGACACAGTCAACCATGAGGTTCTCCTGAACAGACTTGAAGAAGTGGGGATAGCAGGCACGGCTCTGAAATGGTTTCAGTCCTACCTATCGTATAGGAGGCAAGCAGTGGCCCTTCCCCCCTATCAGTCTGAATTTAAAAACACTGTGCATGGCGTTCCCCAGGGATCCGCAATCAGCCCAATATTGTTTAACATCTATATGAGACCTTTGATTGCTGTCATAAGGGTGCATAATGTTAATATTGTAAATTATGCGGATGACACCCAACTTATTCTGTCCTTAGAGGGAGAACAGTCGACATCCCTGGAAGACCTTCACGCTTGCCTGCAGGACATGGCACAGTGGCTGAGAAAGAACTCGCTACAATTCAATGCCGATAAAACCGAGATTCTTTACTGTGCGGCGGGAAGTCTCCTCCACCACTTCCCACTAATTTCTGGCCATCAGCCACAGCCAGTCCACTGGTCCCCGCGGAGAAGGTGCGGAATTTGGGCATTATGTTTAATAACAAATTGACCCTTGAATCACACGTAAATAAAACCGTGGGGAGCTGTTTCTCTATTATTAGAGCCCTCCGGAAGATCCTTCCGGTCCTGCCAGCCCATGTCCGAGCACTGGTAGTACGAAGTACCATTCTAAGCAGGTTGACTACTGTAATGCTCTGCTGCTGGAGTCCCCAAGCTATTTGATTGAGAGGCTCCAGAGAATTCAAACAATAGCAGCTAAGCTAGCTCTGGGGAGGCCAAGACGATCATCTGCCTCCTTGGCCTTGATGGAGCTACACTGGCTCCCTATACTGCAGAGAGTTCAATTTAAATCCCTTTGCATAGTTTTCAAGGCCTTGCATGGGTCTGGACCTATATTAATGCAGAAGAAATTCGCATGGTATGCCCCTATTAGGAGCCTCCGCTCCTCTTCTGCAAAAATGGTGAAGGTGCCAAGATTCAAAAAAACAAAGTCAGGAGGTAGGGCCTTCAGCACCTCTGCTGCCCGACTATGGAATATTCTTCCATTCGAGTTGAGAAAGCTGGAAGATCATCTTCTGTTCAGGAAGAGACTAAAGACATGGCTCTATCCTAGTGCATAACTTTACTATCTTGATGAGATCCCCCGTAGCATGAGCCCTGCTGGGCACACATATGTTAGCGCCAGGATGCCTGTTGGGTGACAGTGCGCTCTATAAGTGTCGAAATAATAATAATAAGGTATAGTAGCGTGGGAGAAAGAGAGAGATATAACTCGCCAGTTAAGTTTCGTGTTTGCCCAGCATTATCGCAAGGCGGCCTCACTCTTTCTGGGAGAAAAACCCCCGGTCCCCACTTACTTCCTCAAAGGTCCTGCCCCGATTAAACCTACTTGGCTCCGCATCTCCCGGCTTTCGCAGTTAGTGTGAACCGAGAGCACGGCTTTTAAACTCAGTCCTGCTGAGTGAATACGTGCCGGACGGGAGCAGAGCCCCTCCTGTGGCGCGCGGAAAATGCGTCATAGTCATGCTTGTCTGTTAGGACTACACCAGACCCAGTGGTTCATGGGTGGTGTAGTTCAATGAATTATTAGACAGTGTGCGCATATCGGAGTGTATCTTATACGTAGTTCTATTAGTTTGGGTGTATTATTCTCACTGAACGTACTAGTTTTGTGAAATAAGTACCAATATGCAAGCTTTTCAACTGTAACCCAAAATGTGACGTACTACTAGATACCGCTTAATTACCCTACCACTCGAGGAAAAATGTCACTCTCTCGAGACCTTCAGAGGTAATGATGGTATTTTCATTCCATAGCATGGATGCTGAATAATCCAAAATCGGACAAGTGTTGCAAACATACGTGTGTGGTTGTAAATGCAATAAACAATAGTCACGAATTTGATATCGCTACAGGAGTAGCATTCTTGGATGTGGGAGGGGGGCATTCTGTGTAGCCCCAAAGGCATACTTAGAATATGTGATTAGGACGAGTAGTAAGAGGGCCCGAGCAGTCAGAAGGCCTAAATGTTCCCCTGCCACAGGGGCAGTGGGGAAGAATGGAGAACATAGGTCCATCCCGGGTATTTAAGATGTAATACATTCATACAGTATATGGTCCACACATTTATCTCTGATAATTGAGTTGGTTCCAGGGGATGCAATCATTAAGTCCATGAGTGTGCGTCTGTCGTCTATAGACCCATCTCTGTTCCTTCTCCAACAGTCTTTACTCATGTTGGGTCCTACTTTCATTTTTTCAATGATTGTCCATTATAGATCTTTATCAGTGTGTCCCATTTCTACGTAGTGGGCAGTGAGTTTGGTGGCAGTGAAAGCACGTCTAATCGTGCTCTTGTGCTCACTGATCCGCACTTTCACCTTTCTAGTGGTCACCCCGATATATTTGGATTTGCAGGGGCACGTGATCATGTATATTGCATTGGTGGTATTACAATTAGTGTGGTCCCTTTGCTCCCACTGTCGTGTTAGGCCCAGGTCAATACTGTTGGTGTGGATTGTGTAGCAGCATACCACGCAGGAGCTACATGGGTAGTGGCCCTTCACCTGTGGTTGGCTCCATAATGTGAGTTGGGTGTTTTCTTTCTGTTTCCAACTATCTGTGTGTATCAGGGAGTTCCTAATACTTTTGTTCCGCTTGAATGAGAACATAGGTTTCTCAAAAGTCAGTTTATTCGAGGTTAGTATATGCCATTTGCTGTTGATTATTTTCTTTATGGCATTTGATGACGAATTATATGTGGTGAAACAAATCATTGCCTCAGGATTCTTTTTCATGTTAGTTTCAAGCAGGGCCGCTCGTGGTGTGTTCCGCGATCTTTTTCGTGCCTGCTCAATTACTTTTTTGGGGTATGCTTTTTCTCTTAACTTGACAGACAATTTGTCTGCTTCTTTGTTACAGCTCTCAAGGTCTGAGCAGTTTCTACGTATTCTCAGGTACTGCCCGATGAGGAGGTTCTCTCTGTGATCTGGGATGAGCACTGCCAAAATGCAGTAGACTGTTACGATCAGTAGTTTTTGTGTACAGTGTGCTCTCCAATCTCCCATTTCTGGCTATGATGTTGATGTCCAGAAATGACACTGTCTTGTTATTGGTAGTCATTGTGAACTTTAGGTAGGGATTCAGATCGTTAATCCATGTTCCAAATGCTAGCATGCTTTCTTTGTCACCATGCCATATGATGATAATGTCATCTATATAACTGAGCCAAATGCGGATATTTCCCCCAAATGGGTTGTTGCCCCAGATATGGTCATCCTCCAGCTGGCCCATATACAGACAGGCAATACTTGGGGCAAAAGTACTGCCCATGGATGTCCCATGTACTTGTAGGTAGAGTTGGTCTTCAAACCTGAAGTCGTTTTCAGTGAGTACAATGTGCATAAGTTCCATGATCCACCTAACGGGGGCTTCCCAGGGACACTCCTGTGTGAGGAGTATCTTCTCGATCACACTGAGGCTCTCTTCCTGTGGAACGCTAGTGTAAAGGGCCTCCACGTCAAGACAAACCATGGTCTCGCTATGTGGGTCATAATCAAGCTCTAGTATGTGGATCGACGGTGTGACCATTTCAGATTTTTAAACGTGGATTTCTGCATGGATTGATGTTCATGGACTGTTAATAGTAGTGCAGTTACCTGATGCACGCCGCAAAATGCGAGCAAGTTGGACGACACTGTCCATAATTAGCTCACCTTGGTTGAACATAGACCATCACGAATGCTTGGAATGAGAGCACATGACGGCACCCAGTAGCCTGGATGTACATGGGTGAAACATACGAATTGTAATGTATAAATGTCTTGGTGCCCTCTCATTTTCTCTTACAGGCGGATATAAGACCTATGGAAAACCTGAAGGAAGATAAGTATACCTTCCTTAACAATGTTGTGGATGCAGCTTTCTGCACCGTCAAAATAAAAATTAGGTAATACCTGTTTATAAAACCAGGGAGGGAACTTCTATTTGCCCTGAAGAAAGCCCTAGGACCCAAGAGGCCATTCTGAAGGGATGAAACATGTTGGCAAGACATTAAGCAAAGACACTAGGGTCTTAGGACCATCACTTCCTGAAAACCCCTTGTGTATATATATTTTTAATATCCCCTACGCCTCCGCTAATAAAGGGATACCTGGAGACGGAGGAGGATTTTTAATCTTTAGACCCCCTGGCCTATCTCTCCAAAGTACTCCCTGAAATATGGTTGAGCCCACCCTGCCCTTTAGGAGTCAGGATGAACCCGATGATGAAGCATGATACCACTAGGGTGTGTGAGGGATACTAAACAAAAAAGGAATTTCTTCCTTTCCCGCGCTGAGCGGGTGACGCCACGAGAGTTTAGCGCTGAGCCCCGAACACATTGGGTGGGATACCTTTAGCAGTTGTTGATTTGATTCGGGAGGACGTATCCACATCCGACGTACCTCTCTAGCCTTCTAACCTTGGTTTAAGTACAATAGAGTTAGTGCAGCGGATAGCTGTAGGGTACCTGGAAAATTTCCAAAACTCAAGTCCTTTTGAATATTCAAAGTGTATCTCCACTAATCTAAAGGAATCCACAATCCTTCTCCTTTTTAAAAACGTAGAATCAAATAGTGTATTCACCTTGCTACCGATGTGACCACTGATGCAGCGGATACAATGAAAACTATTTCCTCCTAGGTCACTTATCGGTCATCCAGGGGCGACTTATATTTTCTCACATCCACATGACGATGGGGCCCATAACATCGCCTAACAAACACACACACACACACCTGGATTTCCTCTACACCTTTACGAAATCTATACTCCTAGGAGAAAAGAAAAACTAAATGAAAATCATCATGATGTACCGCTGGAAGGAGCCGGGATACCTTATTACCTTAACCTATCGCTTTCTTAGTTATTTCTTAAGATATTCCTGCTCATTGTTTTGTCGATGGATCATCTAGTAAAAAATCAGTTCATAGTGATTAAGACCAGCTAAATCACAATAACCAATTACCAATTTCACAATCATTTAGTAAATAACCACTGAGTCGTTTGATTTAAGAATCTCAAATTTTATATAATTTTAAAGGCATGGAAAAGAATTTAGACTTTTTATTCAATTATTCATTCATTATTAATTCAAATATTTATTAAGCAAAATCAATTTTATTGCAGAAAGGAAATTTTGTCATGAAGAAAAACCCTAATTACCTGCCTATCTTCCTAATTTAGCCTAATGATTTCTAACCTAAGTTTAAGATTTAAAAATAACCTGATTCTCATACTCAACTGGAAAAATAAGACAGCAACAGAAACTTCAGCTCGTCAGCATCAGCTACCGCAACCCGTCTCATCTAACAGTCTTTCAGCATCTCCCGCTCAGTAAAATGGATCGATCTGGAACACCAAGCACTGGAAGCCACCAACTCCAACACCAACTACCCCTCCCACTAAGAGTAGGCTTTCTTATACCCTAATTCTAACTTTGCTAACTAAATTGTTGCAACATTAATAACGCGCTTTTCTTTCATTGGTCCACTCATTTCATTTATTCATTTTTAATCAAGTTCTCCCGGATCCAGCTTGTTCTTTTGGAATGCATATGTTCATTTCCTTTCTCACAGTCCAAGACATGTTTCCATCCGCTTCGATCAGTACATTTGTAACTTCTTTCGATACATTCGAGAACTCTGCAGGCATTGTCCTTTCTCTTAAACTGTTTCCCACGATTCTCTGCTGATCACCACGGCACACTATCAGTTCAATTAGGTCACATCAGCCTTGACCATTCTTGCATCCTAGCCTTTCAGCACCATCACGTGGTCAGTCTTTCTCCAACTTTTTCTCCCTTGTCATGCGTTTTCTCAGCGCATGCGTACTCTAATAAACGCCAGCCATTTTAAATCGCCACTCGATTAGACTTAGAAGCACTATTTAGAAATAAACAAAACATAATTAAAATAGAGAAACATAGCCTTTTCGTTTCCCTCCCGTCATCTACGACCCCAATTAGTTATTACCTAGCAGAAAGCAACATTTAAGCTGTTCCTTACTTACCATCACTATTGTTTTTGCAACGTCACGTTTATATTCTATGAAGCACAAATCATGCATTTATTATTTATTTAGTACGCAATTATTTTATGTTATAATTAGACACACAGACATTTGTAAATAGATTATTCAGCCCATATACTTGCGTGTTACCCTTCCCTCACGTACATTGTTGATTAATACATTTAAACGAACATATTTATTAATTATTTATAAAATTTGTTAGGGGTTAAAAAAATTATTTACTCTGCTCCATCAACTCCCCCTTTGGTGATTTTTAAATCACCACATAAAACCAAGTTATACTTCTTTTTCAGGCAGCATATGTCTTTCATCCTTTTGCTTTTTGTTAGTTATACATCTGTTTCCATTTCATCTTGTCTTCTTGTCTCTTTATACATACTTTCTTTCATTTTCTCTAACTCAATTTCACCCATTTCTCTCTCTCTCTCTTTCATTATTCTGTTATTTCTTTTTATCTTATTTTGTCTTATTTTTCTTTTTATACACGTTATTACAATTTTCAACACCATGGCTAACAATATTGCTACAGTTGCTATTATTATAACTTTCCCTATCATTAGTCTACTCATTCTTGTTAACAAATTTGCTACTGAAGAAAACCCTCTACCAAGTTTTCCAAGGACACTTTCAACCTCCAGTGGAACCAGTTCTTTGTGCAAATTTGTAATATTTGTAATATACTTTTGTATATTTTCACTTTTATCAGGAATGTAAGTGCAACAATGTTGGACTTTCAGCATTCCACAAACTCCACCCTCTTTTGCCAAAAGAATATCAAGGGCAAGCCGATTTTGCATCACCATAGCTCTCATGGCAACCATTTCGGTATTTACCATCAAGAACCCTCCCGCAGTATCTGTAGACAAACGATCTACTACTGTGGATAACTTCCGAATTTTAAATGCATTCAAAGATATTCCCACTGCTGGTATTAATGCTCCAAAAATATCACCTACAATTTCTGAAAAACTCTCCCTCTTTCTACGTGTAAAGCTATTAATCATCTTGTATGTTCCTTTTTCCTTCTCTGTCCATATGAAAGATTTTTGGAAAGACCAGGCCTACATAACAAGTTCCATACCAATGGTCCGTTAACCTGTAATAAGCTCTATTCCCACAAATATAATAGATACCTGGAAATATTGGATCTTTTCCACCTTTGAATCCCCAACCTCCCAAAATTTGATAATTGTCATGGCAGATACTGGAACCTACAAAATAATTGTCATAGACTGTCTTATTTCTCCTAATACACAACTTTCCTGTTTGCGGCCAATCTAATGTCATTGCTGCATTTATCTTTTTCCCTTCATGATTTTCTTCCTCAAACGTCCATAGATGTGTTCTTTTCTCTTTTATTGCTTCTCTTTGAAATTTCATTCTTCTTTCTTCAACCATTTCTAAAAATACCTTTTCTTCTTTCTTTAACTCACAGGTAAGGTTGTTTTTAGCTATTTCTTCTAATGTTAAAATTCTATGTTCTAAAAGAATTCTCCTAAAACCTTTGCTTGTTTTACTTTGTTACGTTCTGGAACTACAGGAACATTTGCAAAAATCTTATCTATATCAGTGTAATAAAACTCTAATCTACCTGTTTTATAAAATAAACTTGCTATGACACTTCATGTTATTCCATAAGTTAGAGGTAGGTGATGATAAGTCACACCTTCTGACACTGATGCAGGCAACTGCATACAAACATAACAATCTCTCACATCCATTGTCTCTACATATTCGTACAACAATTTTGTAAAAACATTTTTAGAAAAGTCTGTTACTGACTTATCCTTATGTAATTCTGCACTACTTCTTAAAATAACTGGTTCTTTAATATTAGTTTCTTTTTCTGGTTTTGTATCATTCTTTGCTTCTACTACAGCTATACTAATAGGAATTGTGATTGCTAAAACTATCCATACTGTCATTAATAATCCTGTACAAAAGCAGCACATTTTACACCATCTTTTTACAAACTCACATTTATCTCTTCTATCTCTAGTATTCTCCATTTTGTTTTTATCTTTTGTTAAATCTCAGAAAATTGTGTCACTACACCTCAGAAATGACTTAGATGCCACTCTGCATTCAAAAAGTCTTTGCTTGGTACTTTCTTTTAATTCTTTTCAGAATTCTTTCGTTGTCACATCCGGTGATTTGTCATATCCAGTAAAATTGTCACATCCGGCAGAAGCACTTTAAGTCTTCACTTCAGGTTTGTTGCATCTCACCTTTACCCATTCGGTTTCTTAGTCTCGGGCTCTCGTGAGTGTTTCTTTCTTATTTGTAATCAGTTAGAGCGATGTACAACCACTCAGGTGACTTGTATTTCGAATTCACTTTCTTTGTTCTTTTAGACTTTTGCAATCGTATTCCACTTGGCTTTTCTTGTTCCTTTTGACTTGTTATTTCATTCACCTGTTCAGCACTTTTTTCTCCTGTTCTGATTATTCTGTATCTTAATTTTCTTATATAGTTGCTGGGCCAATTGTCTCCTTTTCTTGGCCTTTTGGCTTCACCTTCTTTTTCTCTTTCTGATTTCCAGTTTCTTTTTCTTGATTCAGTTCTTGTTTTCTCTTCTTCTCCGCTTTCTTCAGATTCTGTTTCAATTTTCTCACAATTGTCTCTTATTTTGAAACTTATGATCTCATTTTCTTTTACTGGTGGATCTATTTTCTCCTTCTTGTGTTCCCTTATTACTGTCCCTCCTCGATGTTCTTCCGAATTGGTATTTATCTCACTCTCTGCTTCTAATTTTCCCTGTTCTTTTGTTTCACTATCTGTCCTTATTGCTCCTCGGGGTTCTTCTCGATTTTCTAGCTTTTTAATTGTCTCTTTCCCTTCTTTGTCTATTAATATTATTTTTGAAGGATTTCCACCATAACTTGTACTTGGTTGCTCATTTAGATCATTTTCTTGTTCATTCTCTACTCTAATTGGCTTAAATCCCCAAGTTCTCCTTTGAAATTCTTCACAGTTTTCAACTGAATCATCAGATCCTGAACTCGTGTCAGATATTTCCAGATGTCGACTTACAGGTCGATCTTCAAGTTCTGGAATTTCTGTAATTTTTCGTTTTTCTTCTTCTTTTTCCTCTTCCTCTATAGAGGTGCTTGCAGTTGGGGTTTCCAGATGTCGACTTTCAGGTCGATCTTCAAGTTCTGGCACCCTTTCTCTTATTCTTTCTGTCTCAGTCGCTGAACTCTTATCCCACACTTCCAGACGTCGACTCACATGTCGATCTGCAGGTTCTGGAACTCTGATTGTGTGGCTGGCATGGACCCAGTTTTTCACTCCTGCACACTTGACTGCAGTCGTTGTCACTAGGATTACCTGTCGTGGCTCGTCCCAGCGAGGAACTAGACAGTTTCTTCTCCTGTGGATTTTTATGCGGACCCAGTCTCCTGGATTCAAGTCGTGGGCTGGTTTTCTTTCAAGAGTGGTCGCATCCGGTCCAACCTGATGAAACACAGAACGCACCACATCAGCCAGTCCTTTGCAATAATCCAGTACTAGATCATCAGTTATAGTCAGTAACTTGTTGACAGGTACTTGTGCTTGTCTCATTGCTCGTCCCATGATCACTTCATGAGGACTAAGTCCAGTTTTCATCAGGACAAGGGGCAGTGCATCGGGCCATTTGAGTCCTGTAGCTTGACACATTTTTCCTAACCTGTTCTTAATTGTTCCATTTATTTGCTCTACTACCCCAGAAGCCTCTGGTCTGTATGCACAATGCAGTTTTTGTTTAATACTTAATGCTTCACAAATTAATTGGATCAACTCATTTTGAAAATGTGTTCCTCTATCTGTCTCAACCGTGACTGGAAAACCATACCTTGGAATGAACTCTCGCAGCATAAGTTTTGCTACCGTTATTCCATCATTCCTTCTGGTTGGGTATGCCTCCACCCAACGAGAAAACAAACAGACGACCACTAGAACATATTTTAGTCTGTTACAAGGGGGCATTTCAATGAAGTCTAATTGCATTCTAGTGAACGGACCTCCTTCTCGTCCTATTGTTCCTAGACTCACTATTGTCTTTCTTCCTGGATTAAACTGCTGACAAATAAGACATCTTTGACAAAGACTTTCAGCTATGGCTCTGAATTTTGGGTTATACCATGTTTGTCTAAAAATTCTGATCATTGCATCTCTCCCAATATGAGCTTGTCCATGGTACATCCGTGCCATGTCTGCAATCATGCTATCAGGCATAACTGGTCTTTCATCTCTGTAAACCCACACACCATTGTTTTCTTGTCTTCTACATCCTGCTTTTATCCAGTAATCTTTTTCCTCATCATTTGCAACTTCCTGTAACTGTCTCACCTCATCCCATGTCTCGACAGTGTTAGTAAAAAGCAAAGGAGAAGAGATATGCTCCCTTTCGCGATTCTTATTCAGGGATACCATGTTCTCTGCACAATATTTGGCTATCTCGTCCGCGTAATTATTTCCGACAGCTATGTAATCTTCATTTTTCTTATGTGCTTTGCATTTCACTACAGCTATCTGCCTAGGCAGCTGTATCGCCTCAAGCAGTTTCTTAACAAAATCTCCATTTCTGATAGGTGTTCCTGCAGACGTCAAGAAACCTCTTTGTGACCAAATCTGACCAAAATCATGCACTATACCGAAACCGTACTGGCTATCGGTCACAATCGTAACTCGTACATTTCTTCCCAACTTACATGCTTGAATCAAAGCAATCAGTTCTGCAACTTGGGCAGACCTTATTCCTTTCAGACAAGACGCTTCCATCACAGTTGCCACTGTGCACACTGCGTAAGCTGCGCTTAGAACTCCCTCTTTCATTCTCAAGCATGAGCCATCCACAAACATGACATAATCTGATTCTTTTAAGGCTCATCCTTTATGTCAGCCCTTGGTTTTGTGCAATATTCCAGCACATTCAGACAATCATGATCTACTTCATCTTGTTCAATTATACTCTCTTCATCTGGCAATGATGTCGAAGGATTCACATTCATACATCTATCTATGGTCACATTTTCTGCACTCAAGATTACTTTTTCGTACTTAGTCAGCCGACTATGTGTCATGTACTGTGTTTTTGTTCTTGTCAAAAGAATCTAAACTGAATGGGGAACATATACTCTCAGTGGATACCCCATCACTATACCTTCACTTTGTTCCAGACTTACACAAGTAGCAGCAACAGCTTTCAGACATCCAGGCAACGCTTTTGCTATAGGATCTAAAACAGCTGAAAAATAAGCAATTGGTCTCTTCATTGTTCCATGTTTTTGTACCAGTACTGAAAATGCACATCCATCTCTTTCACTGCAGTACAATTCAAAATCCTTTTCATAGTCAGGCATTCCTAAAGCAGGGGCCTCACACAATTTCTTTTTCAACTCTTTGAAAGCTTTCATTTCTTAATCATTCAATTCAAAAGGGTCTTTTACATCCTTCTTGGTCAGTTTTTGTAATGGTTTAGCAATCAAGGAAAAACCACTTATCCATTGTCGGCAATATCCAACCATTCCCAGAAACATTCTTACCTCTCTTTGCGTCATTGGTGCTCTCATTCCTTGAATCATTTTTATTCTTTCTGTCGCTATCTTTCGCACTCCTTTCTCAATTTTATGCCCTAAATATTGGACTTCTTTTTGACAAAACTGCAATTTCGAAGGGGACACTTTATGTCCTCTTTTCTCTAGATGGTTCAGTAAAGCAATTGTATCGCTTACACATGCTTCTTTTGTTTTCGATGCCACCAACAGGTCATCGATATACTGCACCATCACTGACTTTTCTGGCATTTTCAAATCTTCCAGGGACTTCTTTAATATCTGATTAAAGATTGAGGGGCTTTCTGTATACCCCTGAGGAATTCGGCACCATGCCAAAATACGCTCTCCGAACCGGAACGCAAATAATGGCTGGCTATCTGGATGTAAAGGAATAGAGAAAAATGCGTGACACAAATCTATCACGGTATACCACTCAGCTTCATGTGGAATTTGGTATAGAATTACTGCAGGGTTTGGCACTATTGGACAACAAGGCACAACTATTTTGTTGACCTTTCTCAAATCCTGTACTATTCTATATGTTCCGTTTGGCTTCTTCAGTCCCATAATAGGTGAATTACATGGACTGCTCATTATTTCTTTTAGAATTCCCTGTTCAATCATTTTATTTATTACAGGAGTTATACCTTCAATTATTTCTGGAGTCAATTTATACTGTGGCGTATTTGGGTAAGTTGTTCCTTCTTTTACTGTTACTTTTACGGGATCTACTTCTTTCATCAATCCAATATCTTCTCCTGTAAAATCCCACACATTTTCTTTCACTGCATTTTTCAGTTCTTTTGGAAGTTTTTCTGCATCAAATGCAGGAAACAAACCATTCATTTCAGGTTCCTGATTCATCAATGTTACTTTATACAATACATCTTCATCTGGGGTCTGAAATCCAATTCCATCTGGCGTACAATAAATTGTGCAATTCATTTTGCACAAAAGGTCACGACCTAAGAGATTTACGGGACTACAATCGCACACTACGAATCTATGCATTTTGCTAAAAGAACCAATTTTTACTTCCACTAATTCAGTAAGTGGTGTTTTAATCTGCTGATTCGCTACTCCTACCACTTGGATGCATTCACCTGAGAGAGGAAGGTTTGGAATTTCCACTGATCTAACAGTAGAACGGGTAGCTCCAGTATCGACAAGGAATGTTACATTTGCACCATTCACTTCTCCATCCACAAAGGGACCAGACTGATCTACCTCTAGAGTTGCGCCAAGTACGCACTCTTTTCCCTCTCCTAGGCACCGTCAGAAACTTTCATCCGACTCATCCTCTCTCTGTCGCAACCAATACTGAGAAATGTTAGCTGCTCGCGGCAACTGTGTTACCTGCTCTCCTCCGTAGAATCCTGTTTCTGTACTGTATCTTTGCTGGTTAACAGTGTTGGGAAGTGGTGGTTGTGGCACCTGACCTTGTTGAACAACTACCTCATTCTGCACCTGTGGAGTTAATGATTGATTTTCCGGATTAGGTTTAGGTGGGAACTTACACTCGTTTCTCCAATGCCCTAATTTTCCGCAATTATGACATGGCTATTTTTCTTTGCCTCCTCTAGACTCATTTGACCTTTCCCTTTACCTATGTTAGGTCGGGATTTATTCTGTCCTGTTTCATTCCCACTATTATTATCCAATTGAGCTTCTTGCTTCTCTGCCACTTTCACCTGTGCCCACATTGCCTTCTCTTTCAATTTACGCTGTCTACTCTCAATATCATCACTACAATACTTAGCATACCTCCGTACCTCATCTACAGTGCCATTTTGCCAGTTAATCATATGTTGTTTAATCATTTCACTAATCTCTGGTTTCAGTCCAAACACAAATCTATATACGAAATGACTCATATCTTTTTCACTCAACTCCTCATATCCACTATACTGCTTGAAAACCAACAACAACCTCTCATAATAGGCATGTACAGACTCCTTACTTTCCTGTGTAGTTCTATCGATTTTTACCCAATCTGTTTCTTTAGGAGGAATCTTATTTTTCAAAAGGTAATCACCTTGTCATATTTCCTCATCACCTCAGGACCTGGAGCTCCTGTCTTAGGATCTCTTGGATATTCTGTAGTTGGCCAGTCAACTGTAATTTTACACTCTGACCACAAATCAGTTGGCACCACTATGTCAAACAATCCATCTAAATCTATCCACAACACTTTTGAAACCTTCACAAACCTCTCCACTTGTCGGTACCATTCAACTGGTTTCTCTCTCAGCTTTGGGAACTCATTTGTAAATGACAGTATATCCTGTCTAGTCCAGGGAACATGCACATAACTACCACCTGGAGTTTCTCTCATAGGGTATTCTCTTGCAACAGGTTCTTTTTCAGTTATCATAAAAGCCAAAGAAGCTTTGTCTTCAGTTTTCTCATACTTTTTTGTCCATCTAACTTTCCATCTGTCCACATCACCCCATTTTCTCAACAACACAATTAACTCTTTTATCTGTGTCAGCCTTCCTGCTGTGTTCAAGTTTTCAATATCTTTCTCACAAAAGTCTACTCTGTACGGTTTCTGCAATGTTTTCACTTTCGCAAAATCTACTCCAATTTCACTTGCTATCTCTTCTAGTTTGTCATGTAAATTTTTAGCTCTCCATGTAATACTTTTGCACAGAAACATAATTTCATCATCCTGGTAATTTTTCAGCTTTTCTGTACCAATCGTCCCTAAAATTAATTCTTCCATGTCAATCTTTAACCTAATTACATCTAATGGTTTTTCTTCTGGTTCTTTTATTTTAAATGCCTTCATCCACTCATTTAACTCATCAGGAGTCGGACCTATAGGCGTATTATTTAGTTCTATCCAATTACCACTCTTTTCAGGGGTCACTGTTGCAGATTCTGTTACCATATGCATTTTCCTACCATTACACTCATTCACTGTCAAATTTGTAGGTGGACTTGGTCTGTAGGCACTAGCCAAATTACTTGTACTTGGTTCCATCCTTTCTTTTTCTCTCTGAAATTGTGAATTCATAGGAATCACTAAAGACCGTTCATCAATTTTCTGATTCTCAAAAACTGGTATTACTGGACCTATTGTTACGGGTACAGTCACAGCTTCCATGTTTTTCGTTAATTCCCTAATTTTCTCAGTCAGTTCTTTTGTTGTTCTTGATAATTCAGTTGCATTGTCACTTTCTACTCCTTCATTTTGTGAAGCTCTTATTTGATCTTGTGACCTATTTATTTCAATTCTTTTTACCGGACTTTTATTTCGCACAGTCTCTATTTGCAGCGCATTAGGTGTCACCACTGTAGAACTCTGCTGATACGGAGGGGGATTTCTATTTAGAATATCTTCCAGCAATTCATCATCCGTTTCACTCTCATGCATATATTTTTCCCTCTCCATATGTTTCTTTTTCTCAGTCCGTTTTCTCTTAGTCTCTTCCTCAACTGTAAAAGCCGGAAACAAACCTCCTGTCATGTTAGCACATCTCCATCGTTTTATTCTATCCTCATGATTTATTCCCCACATTCTTCCAGGCATGAACTCATGATCCCTTAAACCTCTGAATCTCTCTCGCTCATACATCTCATCTTCCCATTCCGTCAACGCTTCAAATTGTGTCGGTCTAGGTTCTAAATTTGTCATCTTTTCTCTCAAATTTCGCAAAACCGCTACACTAAATGAACCATTCTCAGGGAAAGCTAATGCTCCATCATTCTTCGTATACTTTGCCCAATTTTCTAACCATATGCATGTATGATATCCATATTTCAGCATCATATGTGAAGCTGCTGATTTCGGTGGAGGAATTACTTGTCCCTCTCTAGTCACAACCTTTTTGTCTTTCTTAAAGAAATTCTTAATTTTTGTCGTCCATGACGTTCTCTCCCTTTCATACTCATAATACGGCATGTTTTCGATTGGTTTTTCTCTTCAAACCAGCACTGTTCCATGTACGTAACTTCAACCAATCACAGCGCGACTCACACCAACACACCAATCAGAACGATTCCCTTCGTCCGCGGACCAACCAATCCTAGCGCGGCACTTTTCTACGTCACTCCTGTCTCTGCGTTCACGTGACTAGCGCACTATCCAATCCTAGCGCGGCACTGTCGAGGTCACTCTTGCTCTTTTACCCCTCCTTTACAAAAATTATCGGCAATTTTTCTTTTCACTGTTTCTTCATTAGTTACAACAATTAAAACAATTCCATAGTCTGATTCGCTAAACAAAAGTGACAGCTTTGTCCTTTTACACAAGAATCCTGTATTTCCAGTAGGCAGCGCTTACCTCTACCCTACCACAGAATTATTAAGTTTCGCCGATAAAGTAGCACTTCCCTCTACCTTACCCTTCTTTCAAGCAAACAGTAAACCCGTTTCTCTGGGGATAAGACACATGTGGAGACTATGCTCCTGAGAATTAAGGCCAGAGTTTCACAAGAAGACGTGATTTGCTATCTCAGTTACACACCTTTCGTACAGAAATCCCTAACATAACACAACCTGTGTTATTACCAAAAAATGAATTCAGACCATGTACCAAATTCCATGTGACTTCTCTTGCCACACGTGTTCCACTTCCTACATCCCAAAAGCGTGAAAACTCACATATAACATAACGCGACTCAACATATAGTATTAGTCATCAAAATAATCAATAATCAATAATCACCAAACTAATCTATAGAAACCATAACTCTGCTACCAAGAAATCTGATGCAGCGGATACAATGAAAACTATTTCCTCCTAGGTCACTTATCGGTCATCCAGGGGCGACTTATATTTTCTCACATCCACATGACGATGGGGCCCATAACATCGCCTAACAAACACACACACACACACACCTGGATTTCCTCTACACCTTTACGAAATCTATACTCCTAGGAGAAAAGAAAAACTAAATAAAAATCATCATGATGTACCGCTGGAAGGAGCCGGGATACCTTATTACCTTAACCTATCGCTTTCTTAGTTATTTCTTAAGATATTCCTGCTCATTGTTTTGTCGATGGATCATCTAGTAAAAAATCAGTTCATAGTGATTAAGACCAGCTAAATCACAATAACCAATTACCAATTTCACAATCATTTAGTAAATAACCACTGAGTCGTTTGATTTAAGAATCTCAAATTTTATATAATTTTAAAGGCATGGAAAAGAATTTAGACTTTTTATTCAATTATTCATTCATTATTAATTCAAATATTTATTAAGCAAAATCAATTTTATTGCAGAAAGGAAATTTTGTCATGAAGAAAAACCCTAATTACCTGCCTATCTTCCTAATTTAGCCTAATGATTTCTAACCTAAGTTTAAGATTTAAAAATAACCTGATTCTCATACTCAACTGGAAAAATAAGACAGCAACAGAAACTTCAGCTCGTCAGCATCAGCTACCGCAACCCGTCTCATCTAACAGTCTTTCAGCATCTCCCGCTCAGTAAAATGGATCGATCTGGAACACCAAGCACTGGAAGCCACCAACTCCAACACCAACTACCCCTCCCACTAAGAGTAGGCCTTCTTATACCCTAATTCTAACTTTGCTAACTAAATTGTTGCAACATTAATAACGCGCTTTTCTTTCATTGGTCCACTCATTTCATTTATTCATTTTTAATCAAGTTCTCCCGGATCCAGCTTGTTCTTTTGGAATGCATATGTTCATTTCCTTTCTCACAGTTCAAGACATGTTTCCATCCGCTTCGATCAGTACATTTGTAACTTCTTTCGATACATTCGAGAACTCTGCAGGCATTGTCCTTTCTCTTAAAACTGTTTCCCACGATTCTCTGCTGATCACCACGGCACACTATCAGTTCAATTAGGTCACATCAGCCTTGACCATTCTTGCATCCTAGCCTTTCAGCACCATCACGTGGTCAGTCTTTCTCCAACTTTTTCTCCCTTGTCATGTGTTTTCTCAGCGCATGCGTACTCTAATAAACGGCAGCCATTTTATATCGCCACTCGATTAGACTTAGAAGCACTATTTAGAAATAAACAAAACATAATTAAAATAGAGAAACATAGCCTTTTCGTTTCCCTCCCGTCATCTACGTACCCCAATTAGTTATTACCTAGCAGAAAGCAACATTTAAGCTGTTCCTTACTTACCATCACTATTGTTTTTGCAACGTCACGTTTATATTCTATGAAGCACAAATCATGCATTTATTATTTATTTAGTACGCAATTATTTTATGTTATAATTAGACACACAGACATTTGTAAATAGATTATTCAGCCCATATACTTGCGTGTTACCCTTCCCTCACGTACATTGTTGATTAATACATTTAAACGAACATATTTATTAATTATGTATATAAAATTTGTTAGGGGTTAAAAAAATGTATTTACTCTGCTCCATCAACACCCACACCCCTTCCAATCATGACCGAACAACTTGGAATCGGATACTCCGATGATATGGCATCGGCGATCCTGGCAGCTCCATCTCTCCTGCCAGACACCAACATCACACAATGCCTCAACCAATCCCAGAACGGGGATGAACTAAAAGAACTGAAGAGGAATCAGATGATGATGCTGTTGCATGGGGCAATAATGACTGAATATCTGAGGGGTAATGCGGCCCCCACAGGCCTATTGGTTACCAACGAACCTAGGATTTTTCTCGACGACCCCATTTTCAAAAAAGAATGGTCACTGATCGCGTGGAGGTGTACACGCGATTGGTTAATTTTAATTATCAACACAGCTAAGTGACTGTCAGAAGCTCTCCTCATCAATATAAAAACTAGCGAGGATGCATTGAGCACACAAATCAAAATTACAGAATATATAAAGAAAATTGAGGAGGTTAACAAAGGAATTACCGAACATAAAGCATATTTGATGCAGAGCAAGATTGATAAATTACAGAAAGACCTGAAAAAAATTTCCCATGAAAAAGTGTACCCCTATATCGGGGATGACTACACCAAGCAGCATGACAATGATACTGGTTCATCCAACAGGAGTGAATCCGGATCCTCGTATTCGGATCAAGATGAATGGTCCAGTGACAACTCTACAAAGAGCTGGAGAGGTAAACCAAGAAGACAGAGGAGAGGTGGTTATAATCAAACATACCCTCCACCACAAATGTATCCATGGCCAGGCCCGTTTGGTCACCCACAGTATCAGGGACCACCACCATTTCAAAATATACCTTACTTCCAGCCTAACCAGAACCAACAGCATTTTTTAGGCCAGGGAGGGAGAAGAGGCAGACGGGGAAGACGTGGCAACAGAAGAGTCCAATGGGACGACGTTGCGGTAGGGATGAACACCAGAAGTCAAACGAAAGACCAGCAACCAGGACCGAGCTCGAGGTAGATCTTGTTGTCAACCTCACTGCTGAGGAGCTCACCCCGGACGAACTAAGGGTACTTAATAAAGGCCTTGGCTTTGTCCCCACTACCAACATCAACAAATTCAAAACTCGATGTGAAATAAGCGATTTCTTTAGGAAGATCCGCGTCAAAACCTTTTTTGAAGGTAAACCCCAACAGGAGACAGACACAGGGTACACCCCCTTACGATTGAAGTCTACGTTCTGTCCACCCTCATCTCTGATGCCACCTGAAGTAATCGCCTTTGAGGAAGCAGTTACTAAAGAGATTGAGGCATTACAACCAAGAAGGAACACATTTAACAACCTGAGTAGAAGTGAACGAGAAGCACTAAACACCCTTAGCAATCGTAACAACCTGATTATAAAACCTGCTGACAAGGGTGGAGCAATCGTTATACAGGAAGTCACCGCATACAGAATTGCATGTCTATCTCTACTCTCCGATGAGAGACATTACAAGAAACTGCAGAGGGACCCTACGAATCGACTACAAAAAATGATAACGATCACTTCGCAAGCATTGGAGAGAAATTGGATAACGAAAAATGAGAGGGATTTCTTGAACACAGAGGATCCTAGGACGCCACTGTTCTACACCATCCCCAAAATACACAAGGGCAGAATGCCCCCCCACCAGGTAGGCCTTTGTCTCTGGCATTGGGTCCCTGTTGGAACCTCTCTCAAAATACAGACTGGTTTTTGCGCCCCCTTGTGACAAAAATCAGGTCTTATGTTAGGGACACAAAACACCTCCTCAACATCCTAACGGAGCTCGATTACGACCCACATAGCGAGACCATGGTTTGTCTTGACGTGGAGGCCCTTTACACTAGCATTCCACAGGAAGAGAGCCTCCGTGTGATCGAGAAGATACTCTTCACACAGGAGTGTCCCTGGGAAGCCCCCGTTAGGTGGATCATGGAACTTATGCACATTGCACTCACTGAAAACTACTTCAGGTTTGAAGACCAACTCTACCTACAAGTACATGGGACATCCATGGGCAGTACTTTTGCCCCAAGTATTGCCTGTCTGTATATGGACCAGCTGGAGGATGACCATATCTGGGGCAACAACCCATTTGGGGGAAATATCCGCGTTTGGCTCGGGTATATAGATGACATTATCATCATATGGCATGGTGACAAAGAAAGCACGCTAGCATTTCGAATATGGATTAACGATCTGAATCCCTACCTAAAGTTCACAATGACTACCAATAACAAGACTGTGTCATTTCTGGACATCAACATCATAGCCAGAAATGGGAGATTAGAGAGCACACTGTACACAAAACCTACTGATCGTAATAGTCTACTGCATTTTGGCAGTGCTCAGCCCAGATCACTGAGAGAGAACCTCCCCATCGGGCAGCACCTGAGAATACGTAGAAACTGCTCAGACCTTGAGAGCTTTATCAAAGAAGCAGACAAATTGTCTGTCAAGTTAAGAGAAAAAGCATACCCCAAAAAAGTAATTGAGCAGGCACGAAAAAGATCGCGGAACACACCGCGAGCGGCCCTGCTTGAAACTAACATGAAAAAGAATCCTGAGGCAATGATTTGTGTCACCACATATAATTCGTCATCAAATGCCATAAAGAAAATAATCAACAGCAAATGGCATATACTAACCTCGAATAAACTGACTTTTGAGAAACCTATGTTCTCATTCAAGCGGAACAAATATTAGGAACTCCCTGATGCACACAGATAGTTGGAAACGGAAAGAAAACACCCAACTCACATTATGGAGCCAACCACAGGTGAAGGGCCACTACCCATGCAGCTCCTGCGTGGTACGCTGCTACACAACCCACACCAACAGTATTGACCTGGGCCTAACACGACAGTGGGAGCAAAGGGACCACACTAATTGTAATACCACCAATGCAATATACATGATCACGTGCCCCTGCAAATCCAAATATATAGGGATGACCACTAGAAAGGTGAAAGTGCGGATCAGTGAGCACAGGAGCACGATTAGACGTGCTTTCACTGCCACCAAACTCACTGCCCACTACGTAGAAATGGGACACACTGATAAAGATCTATAATGGACAATCATTGAAAAAATGAAAGTAGGACCCAACATGAGTAAAAGACTGTTGGAGAAGGAACAGAGATGGGACTATAGACTACAGATGCACACTCATGGACTTAATGATTGCATCCCCTGGAACCAACTCAATTATCAGAGATAAATGTGTGGACCATATACTGTATGAATGTATTACATCATAAATACCCGGGATGGACCTATGTTCTCCATTCTTCCCCACTGCCCCTGTGGCAGGGGGACATTTAGAGCTTCTGAACTGCTCGGGCCCTCTTACTACTCGACCTAATCACATATTCTAAGTATGCCTTTGGGGCTACACAGAATGCCCCCCCTCCCACATCCAAGAATGCTACTCCTGTAGCGATATCAAATTCGTGACTATTGTTTATTGCATTTACAACCACACACGTATGTTTGGAACAGTTGTCCGATTTTGGATTATTCAGCATCCATACTAAGGAATGAAAACACCAGCATTACCTCTGAAGGTCTCGAGAGAGTGATATTTGTCCTCAAGTGGTCGGGTAATTAAGCAGTATCTAGTAGTACGTCACATTTTGGGTTACAGTTGATAAGCTTGCATATTGGTACTTATTTCACAAAAATAGTACGTTCAGTGAGAATAATACACCCAAACTAATAGAACTACGTATAAGATACACTCCGATATGCGCACACTGTCTAATAATTCATTGAACTACACCACCCATGAACCACTGGGTCTGGTGTAGTCCTAACAGACAAGCATGACTATGACGCATTTTCCGCGCGCCACAGGAGGGGCTCTGCTCCCGTCCGGCACGTATTCACTCAGCAGGACTGAGCTTAAAAGCTGCGCTCCCGGTTCACACTAACTGCGAAAGCCGGGAGATGCGAAGCCAAGTAGGTTGAATCGGGGCAGGACCTTTGAGGAAGTAAGTGGGGACCGGAGGGTTTTTCTACCAGAAAGATTGAGGCCGCCTTGCGATAATGCTAGCGCTGGGCAAACACGAAACTAAACTGGCGAGTTTTATCTCTCTCTTTCTCCCACGCTACTATACATTAACAACGATGCAGAGTGTGACTAAAAGGCTACCCCCACTACCGCTCCCCTTGAGATGCATGCAATCCACCACAATAGGGTAAGATACATGCATAAGGGGAAACAATGCTTATAAAGGTGAATTGTAGTAGGAAGGTGATGTGCAAGTATGTGGATCGACGGTGTGACCATTTGAGATTTTTAAACGTGGATTTCTGCATGGATTGATGTTCATGGACTGTTAATAGTAGTGCAGTTACCTGATGCACGCCGCAAAATGCAAGCAAGTTGGACGACACTGTCCATAATTAGCTCACCTTGGTTGAACATAGACCATCATGAATGCTTGGAAGGAGAGCACATGACAGCACCCAGTAGCCTGGATGTACATGGGTGAAACATACGAATTGTAATGTATAAATGTCTTAATGTCCTCTCATTTTCTCTTACAGGCGGATATAAGACATATGGAAAACCGGAAGGAAGATAAGTATACCTTCCTTAACAATGTTGTGGATGCAGCTTTCTACACCCTCAAAATATAAATTTGGTAATACCCGTTTATAAAACCAGGGAGGGAACTTCTATTTGCCCTGAAGAAAGCCCTAGGACCCAAGAGGCCATCTGAAGGGTTGAAACATGTTGGCAAGACATTAAGCAAAGACACTAGGGTCATTGGACCATCACTTCCTGAAAACCCCTTGTGTATATATATATTTTTAATATCCCCTACGCCTCCGCTAATAAAGAGATATCTGGAGACGGAGGAGGATTTTTAGTCTTTAGACCCCCTGGCCTATCTCTCCAAAGTGCTCCCTGGAATATGGTCGAGCCCACCCTGACCTTTAGGAGTCAGGGTGAACACGATGATGAAGCATGACACCTCTAGGGTGTGTGAGGGTTACGAAACAAAAAGGAATTGCTTCCTTTCCCGCGCTGAGCGGGTGACGCCACGAGAGTTTAGCGCTGAGCCCCGAACACATTGGGTGGGATACCTTTAGCAGTTGTTAATAAAATGCGTACTCCTACTATGCACCCTAACTAGATGTGCCTAAGTCAGACCCCCCAGGATATAGCGGCATGGATTAGCAAATTTAGCGGCACAAATATGGAAATTTAGCGGCACAAATATGGAAATTTAGCGGCATTTAGCGGCACTTTATTTTGCACTTTTTCCTACAACAAACACTGATATCTTAGTTTTTCGGAGTTATTTTACAACATGAAGCTATGTATATTTGGTTTATTTACAATTTAGACAATTTGTTTTGCTTCCAGGCTACATATAGGACATAAACATGTTATTGAATAAATAGGAGGGGCCCGCCGCGTGCCCTGTGTGCGGCGGGCCCCAAAACAGAATATCCCGGGGCCCGCCGCACACTGGGCACGCGGCGGGCCCAATAAACAGTTTTAAAAAAATAATGCCAGGAGGGGCCCGCCGCGTGCCCTGTGTGCGGCGGGTCCCAAAAACAGAATATCCCCGGGGGAAAAAGGAATGCCAAATCCTTACCTGGTGAGGTGATGAGGTGAGCAGCAGACTGCAGTCCTGAGAATGAGGGAACAGACAGCACAGCAGGGCAGGTGAGCAATGTAAATATACACCACCTCGCCTGCCTGCTGTGAGGACCCTCCTTCTATTGGACCCGTGGCGAGAGCCACCGGGCCAATAGAAGGGGTCTGGAGTCTGGAGATATCTGGATTGGATTTCGGCAATTACAAAGGTGCCGATTTCACGAGCACTATTGTAAAAATCGCGCTTTTTACAAAAGTGCCGATTTGCGAGCACTTTTGTAAAAATCGCGGCATTTTTACAAAAGTGCCGATTTCGCGGCAAACCGCGAAATCGCGAAATCCTGGAGGGTCTGCTAAGTGTACCTAGTATGTGAGTAGGTGTAAAGCCACAAATCCCTCTAGGATAAAGCCAATCCCATTACCTGATGTGAGACTGCGGGACCCCATTCTGGTCTCGAGCTGAACACCCCGCAAGGGATGTCAGACCACTGCGAGCTGGAGTATCTGCATGCAGGGACCTCAGTGTCTTGCGACAGTGTGTCGGCCAGGAAGTCCTGATCTCCTCTCCCTATCTCAGCAAGATGTGGTGTTTATATACCCTAAGGTATCCCTAGGGGTTCTACCTTGCTGTGCTAGTGTCGGACTTAGGATGACATCGGGAATGAAAGTTATACACAGTTATTATGCAGGAGATGATGGTCCTGCTGTGATTCCAAGAAACTAAGAATCCTCATGCATAATTCATAAGTGTCCAGGGAAAAACCCTATGTACTTGTGTGTAGTATTGTAACGGGTAAAAGGTCAGTCCTTCAAATCCGTTATGTATGTAGTATAGGAGAGAATGTAGGTGAAGGGTTATGATGTTACCTAGACCTATATCGGGGTACCTATATGAAACATAACACCCACTCCTCATCCGACTGGACGACATTACTAAAATCTAGCGTACTACCAAGGCGTGTAGAGGTTTGTATGCAACTAATAATTAAATCTCGTAAGAGAAGTTTAAAAGGCGTTAAAAAACCCTTTAAAAAGTTTTCTTTAAAAAAAAATCATTCAAGCATTGCCTCTAAAGTGTCCGTTTATATAGTCTGAACCACTACAAGCATCTGAAAGCCATGCAGGTCAAAAGGTCTTAATTTGGAATTTCGTTAAAAGGTAAAAGGCCAAATTTTCCCAGCGTGCCAAATGTGTGTGTCCTTGCTGGTAGACGCAACAATGCTGCTGCCTGCATACGCAGCTGACGATCCCTGTAAAACCTCGCAAAGAATGTCAATTGAGCACAGATGATCTTCCGTACTGCCTGCAGCAGATGCCGGGGCAGCCTGTGCGATATCCTAGGCCTGAGTGTTGGCGGAGGAGCCGGTATCCATACCAACAGGAGCAGAGACTACCTGTAGTGGCTCTAAGGATGCTGCCAAAGAACATAGGAATACGCTGAGGACACTGCAGAACATGGGCCGTTATCGGGTCCAGTAAAGCATCAATGTCCAGTGGCGTAACCGATGGAAGTGTCAGACAGAGGTCAAAACAAACACATTCCTCTCCGCAGAACCGGCATCGGAGAACAGGTAGGACACAGTCCATCCAGACTGGTTTAAATGACAGGAACCAAGAGGCGCTCAGTTCCCATAGGCGAGGTGTGCCCAGATGTTGTACCATGCGATCACGGTATTTGCGCACCAGGAGTACTGTTGCCATTTCTTTGGTTGCTGGGACATCCATTGCGTAGCAGAAAAGTAATAATCAGGATACCTGCTATTAGGAACAGGATCAGCGGAAGCCCGCCAAAAATGCTTCCAAAGACGGAGTGTATAAAGTTCGGTATAACTCCGAGGACCGTCTGAAAGGTGCTTAACAGTCCAGAACCTATGGTCTTAAATAGGTGTACAACACCCATCGTATCAGACATGTTAAAGATATGACTTACCATTTCTGTGAAATGGAAGGGGCAGTTTGTATGTATAAGTGACTGTATCTCAGCCCAGGACCTTGCGATCTGGAGATCAAAAGTCTCCCGGGTGTAGGTTAAGGGCACGGTTCGTTGTAAAAGCATGGCTTTCATTCTTCTCAGAGTATCAAACCGTATAAAGGAAACATTTAGCGAAGGCCATAACGGCGCTTCCCTGACTGTATGTGTTAGTGGAAACAATACTTGCATACAGCAAGTAACCCTGGAGCTCACAGTGACTAGATATGCGATGCCCGAAAGCATCCCACAACAACCTTGATCATTCAGCATCAAGTAACTCTCATTCGAGAGAAGCCTGAATACCGGATTAATAACAGCTGCCGGGGTACCCCTCAAATGACAGGACAAGTTTGCCACAGACCCATTACAAGCCCTGTGTAGCATAATATCCTGGCATATGAGAGATCCACTTAAAGCGTTCTCGCAGTTGGTTCCGCTTAGAAACACTTCCAGATCCCCGCTCCTGCATCGAAATCTGTATGGTAAATCCGAGGATTCCCTGATTGAATTCCTTACCCATCTTTTCATATCTGCCTGCCTGTCTTTCTAGGCAATACTGAAACTGGAAAGTTGCTACCGGTAATGTTATATGGCCGTGGATTAACCATTCTGTGGACGGTGACTCTGCCACAGTAAAGGGTAACCTATCCAGTTTTTCAATACGCAGCATTGTATATTTTGCTCCCCTCTGTGCCGTTTTCATCTGTTTTCCTGTTAGATTGTATGCAGAAAATAATGACGTACTATTGATAAAACGCCAAGGCGTATAACAGGCGCGCAATGACTGCAGCGTCCAGCTTAACAAAATAATAGAACGTAACTTTGACTGTCCGTGTTGTAGTATGGAGAAATCCTGTCCTAATGCTTCGATAGCAGAAGATACAATGTTGCCCAGTGAATATATCCTGGATGTTAACATAGTCATGCCATTGTCAACTTCGGCTAACGCCTTTTCTAGGTTAATTCTATCTATTTCTCTTAATCTCTCTGCTGCTTCTTGTTGCGAGATTTTCCAGATTTCGTTATAGACAGCATACAAAAAATGCTTCTGACGTGGTTTTCTGGGACCTAATACAAAATCCCGTAGGTCCACATCCTCTGTGAGTAGAGAAGTGTTGTTTCACCTGGGATAGTGTTGATGTCTTTAGCCAATCAAGGCACAACTTCCCAACACTGTATGATGTCACTACCCCCGGATGTTCTCGTTGTACATAACGTGGTTCTGGCCTATGGATACTAAACCCCTCGGTGGTACCCCTGAATCTTTCCTGACATCTGTTTGTGTCAGTGGGCCAAACCAACCATCCCTTCCAATTGGGGTCTGATCTATTGTATTGCAATATGTTATCCAACTTAGCTCCTCTTTCTGACGTAAAATTCCCCTCGGTGTTTAAGGGTGTTGGAATTTGAGGCGTGTTCAAGTCCTTATTCTTGGCTATTCCAAGACAGGAAGTCTGTTGCACAGTGCCATTCAGAAAAATCATCTGCTGTGGAATGAGGCATGCTCTAAATAGTGCTTCTGTTCCATGGACTTGCCAGTCCCTAGAACCCCAGATTGATTTCAAGTCTACAGTGTCCATCCATAAGTCAAAACCCTGTTCAGACAGTTGGGTAATAAAGGAAGCAGAGTAAATCTGTTTGGTGTTTGTTTACATATTTTTCTGTGCAGATATAGGTGCAACCTTATAATAGTACAAGGTTGGGTCAGAAATGTTAAACCCTGAAAAATATGAGAATTTCTGTGCAAATGTTTTTGAACTACCTTTCGGTGGTATAGGGCAATGTTCCCACTGGTGGTATGTGAAAACATTTCTAGGTTTGCTAGATTTATGCAAGAAATGATGACCATAATGTTGGTAACAATACATTTTGTCAAAATCTGATGTGTCCTCTAACATTTCAGTGCTAGAAAATGCAGCAGATTGTTCCAAATCAGACAATAAGTTATTAATAGTTTCAAAATACCAATCATCAGAAAATGTAATGGAGGTAATGATATTGTTCAATGAAATTTTAAACAAATGTGGAATCTTTAAAAGCTCGGTCGGTCCAAATATATCATAATTCACTTTGTCCCACACTATACCATCCGGTATAGGAACTGCTGAAATGTTCACGAAGGACAAGTCTCTTTGTTCACGATGAGATGAAACATGAGGTTTTATAATTAAGTTTACTTCTGACGTTGCAGAGCTCTGTTGAAGATAAGTTCCATTGATGAGCAAGTGGAAAGTGATTACTAATCCTAACCAGAAAAGAAAAAATAATATACCTGTGATTATGCAAAGTTCTAGCCAAGGTGATACTAAATAAGTCCTTCTAAGAAAGTTTAAAAAGTCTTTGATCTGTTGTTTGCGAGAAATTTGGGCTGGCGTCGTTTCAGGTTCACTTGGATCCAATGAAAAGGTATTGAAGTCGATGAAATAGCCAGATGCAGTTCGATCTATTTTTGGTAGCTCAGCAGGTTTTGTTGAACTTGTAGATTGCTCTTGAAGAGGCATGTTGACGTAGACATCCTTATTAGGTTGAATTGAAATTTGTCTTTCATTTTGATTTTGAAAGTTCGTGTCAAGGGGAACTAGTTCCATTGCATTGTTATCGATTCCGTTGCTTTGTAAAGGTGACTCTTCAAATGTTATGAGTCTTTCCGTTTGAACTTCCTGTATTGTAGCGAGAGGAGGACGTCAGCTACTCAGGAGCCCACGAGGCCTACTATTTAGTATTGGCCACATAGTGTGGTTTGATCAGATTGATTGAGACTAATTTCTTTTCCTGCAAGAGGCGGTAGAAGTACAGTTCTTGATCCTTCAACGGCCAGGACAGGTACAGGCTTGGGTAGGATCGCCTGAATTCTTTTTTGTCCACAATCTTTTCTCTGACCAGATCCCCAACTTTAGGAACCCAGGCAGGTCTTGCCGTGGCTGGCTTGACTTCCCCAGTGGCGGTTTTCTTAGTCTCGACGTTACTTAAGGAGGCTCTGGATTCATTCGGATCCTGTAAAACAGCCAAACGTTTATTGATGTCAAACGGTTTTTCATCCGCCACTGTGCCTTCACAATCGAGATCAGGTACCCACATTCTTGTCCCAAACAGGACCTCGTAAGGAGTGGCACACCCTAGAGAGCTTCTTGGCTGGTTATTAAGGGCTCGCTGGACCACATATAGATGATTGACCCAACTACCACCGAAGCCTAATACCCTAGCTGTTAAAGATTGCTTCAAGTCCCGGTTTTTCCTCTCCACAACCGAATTTCCCTCGGGATGGTACGGAGAGGAGTACCACAATGCTACACCCAAACTTCCCATGGCTTCCTTGTAAGCCCTAGAGCTGAACGCGGGGTCACGGCCAGAATGTAATGTGCCAACTGCGTATGTCCCTATGAAGACTCGCAAATCTTTTATAACAGTTCAGGCGTCAGCCGAGCGCTGGGGCCATACCCATAAGAATCTTGAACAGGAATCCACTGCCACCATGATATACTTGTAAGACCCATCAGATTGTAAGGGGCCGCAGTGGTCCAGGTAAAGGCACGCGAGAAGTCTGTCTGATATTAACTATGGTGTCTGCGCTGGGCGAGCTACGGTGGACCCTTTTATCTGTTGACAGATATCGCACTTTAAGACGAAGTCTTTGGTCTGCTTTGTTAACCCTGGCCACCAATAGCGTTGTTTCAGTAAAGAAACTGGCGCCGTAACTCCTGTATGAGCAGAACCCAGACCCTCGTGTGCAGCCAAGATTAAACCTAACCTGCGATCCATGTTTGGTATTACTCTATCCCCCCACTCCAGGAATCTGAGCAAATGGAACGTTGTTTGCATCTAACTTGTAGGAGTACTTGAGTGGAAAACCTTTAGGTAGTGCTTTGCTGTTATTGCGCGAAGCAATCACAGCTACCATTGTGCTACCGTCTACCTTCGTTTTTGAACGGGTGATTGCAGCTACGGACGCAGTGCATACTGCCCCCTTCACGGCTTCATCAGCCAATGAATTCCCTTCAACGTGAACGCCATCACGTTGATGACTCAGTGTGCGTATCACGTGAACTCTTTGTAGTTCGTTTTTTAACTCTGCTACCTGTTCCCATAGTTTTCTATGTTTAATTGTGCCACCTTTTGAATCTCTGAACCCATTTTTTCCCCAATAGTGGAGGTATTCGTTGTACGACTGGACACAGTAAAAGGAATCACACACTATTAGTGTGGGGAATTCTGGATCCGTATTTATCAGTGCCAGTAATAGTGCTTTTAATTCTGCCAACTGAGCCGTGCAGTCTCCGAGAGACTGCGTTTTTGTACAGCTTGGATGGAACTTGCCGTCCTGCATCCTACCTTTTACAATAGCGCATGCTGCACTGTATTGTTGCTTACTCCCTATGGCCGGTTGAGCAGATCCGTCAGTATAAATAATGTATTCATACCGATCTAGAGGCATTATTCCATTTGGTAGAGGATATTCTTGTTCATATTGCAGGAATGCTTGTGTTTTTAGACTAGGGTCATATCTGTATTCTACATCTGTTGCAGTGAGCAAATTAGCCCATTGTATGCATCTTGGATGTAACGCTTTTGCATTTGGGACGCTTGCCTTTGTGGCAACCTCTAAGGCAGGTACCGGGGTCACGACAATTATTCGTTTCCCCTGAGCCAGTGCTCTTTCTCTCACTACAGCAGTCTGTACTGCTGTCAGAATTTTTTCTGTGGGTGCAAAACGCATTTCAGTGTTAGTGTACAAATGCGATTTATATGCAATTGGTACCGTTTCACCTTCATTGAAGGTTAAGTAAGTGTACCCTGATCGACCTCCGACTACGCAGATCACCAGGTTGCGTACATTTACGCGTGTCTGTAAGTGTTTTGATATCATATCAGTTTGTAGGGAACAAAGGATATTTGTGTGTTCCTGTGTCCATTGTCTAACTGAAAACTCAGGTCTTATTAGGTCGTAGAAAGGTTTTACTCTCTCTGCGTAATCCAAAATGTATGTTTTGCCAAAATTTCAAAATTCCAGTATGGACTGTAAAAAAAATTATGATTTTGGAGGTTGTAGCAATGCGCACTTTTCTAAAAAGTGGGCTACCAGGCTTTTGCCTTCACTTGAAAGCTCATATCCCAAAAATAGGACATTGAGGTGGGCTATTTTCGATTTTTTTTAAATTAAATTTGTAGCCCTCAGAGGCAAAACCCAAAATTATGGTGCTCACCCTGGTCAAGTGTTCCTCTAAGTCATCATCCGTTAGATAAATATCATCTACATATGATAATGCTTCTTCATCCAAATTCTGTAGTAACTCTGTTACCCTCCTTGAGAATAACCCCGGGCTGTTCTTATACCCTCGGGGAGTCAACAAAATTGACGCTGGGACCCTAGCGCTGAGAAGGCTGTCAAATATCTGCTTTCAGGTGCAATGTTTTGGCAGAAAAATCCATTTGTGATATCTAAAGTTGTTTTGTATTTTTTCCGCACAATGTTATTCATTAATGCAGCACTATGTGCATTCTGAACTGCAAATGTTTTTGTGCATGAATTTAGGTGTCTATAGTCTAAAACTAGACAATATGAATTGTCGGGTTTCTTTACGGGAAACAAAGGACTATTCATTGATGTGCATGGTTCAATTACACCTTGGTATTCAACTTGATCTAAGATCTCCCTGACCTGTTTTTTAGCTTCCTGTTTTATAGGGTACTGTCTTTGTGGAATTGGGTTTGTTTTTATTGGAATTACGTGGTGGGGTGACTCTTCATCCCACCCTACGTGGTTGCGGTATAATGCTGGAGCAAGGGCTACCGCCCACTCCTGCGCATATGTATGTCTTAAGTGTGTAGGGCCTAGGTCAGAGAAAGCTGGAAAAATTACAGTTTCCCCCTTTGGGCATTCCATAACAATAGTAGGCGGCCAATCTCTTTCTGCTAATAGGATGTCGTAGCCAGAAGTCAGGTTCTCCCAAATGAGACCCTTAACTTGTCTGGGCTTGTCCCCCTCCATTTGGAGTGTTATTTCATGTAACCTGTGTGGGACACTCACCCTAGTATCAGGTGTTTCCATCGTGATATAATCACTTAACTCCGCTGTCACCAGAAATTCCATCAGGTACCGGCGAGCTATTGTTACTTCTGCTGCACTGTCCAGCATCGTCAGAGCCCATTCCCCGTTCAGTAGTGGAGTCCTCAGAATTCTGGGCATGTCTAATTTTGAGACCTGCTACCTTCTTCTTTTTAAATTGAGGTTTCGTTTTGGGTTTTTCTTCTTTCTTTGAAGCGTAGTCCGAAGTGCGTTGCCTGTCTCAGGGCTTTGTGCGCTCTTCTTGTCTCTGTTCTGACCGTCCTTCCCTCTCCGAGTTTTTTGATGAACCCTGAAAGTGTCCTGATACCTGTCAGGTTTTTTTTTTTTAGTTCAAAGTATTTTATTGAAATTTTCATAATAATTCCACAATAACAAAAGACAATACAAAAAATAGCATTCAATAAACACCATTAACTATAGATAAATCTTGAAAACATCAATTAAATTGGTATAGGTATATCAAGCATATCGTAATTACATAAAAGAACACAAAATGAGGGGAAAGGGATGGGGACATCTCTCAATAATTAGTTGTAATAATGAAGTAGAGTTACTAAAAATTATAACATTTGAAACATCTTATTAACAAAATATCTTATGGATTAACACATTTCAAGAAGACAAATAGATATCAATAGGAGTCCAGAAAAATTATAAGAATTAGAATTATGATTAATACCATTTAGAGATAACTGTGCTCCTTTTCTTGTAAAAATAACCCACGACCACCAAACATTGACAGATAATGTAGAAACATCTTTCCAACAAGTTGTAATGGATTTTAAAGCAGCTGATACTAAAAAATTGAACAATTTACTTTCTAGTTCATTTAGTTTTTGTGAAAGAATAACAGATTTACAAATTATCAATTTGAATGAAATATTTTCTTGGATATTAAAAATCTTTTTTATAATAACCCATACTTCAGTCCAAAAATTAAAAACCAAAGGACATTCAAAAAGCATATGTTGCAATGATCCATCCAGCAAATTGCAGTGCCAACAAGTAGGAGACTGGATAAGTTTAGCATGAAATAATCGATATGGGGTCTATAAACAGTTATATAAAATATAAGAATTCGTTTGGTATAGCGAAACAGGCAACCAACCCGAAATACTATCAAGCCAAATAGTTTTCCATGTATCAATAGATAATGAGATTGAAAGATCCTTATTCCAAAAAGTCGAAATCACATTAATGTTGGACTCTTGAGAGATAGACATTTTTTTTATATAGCATGGAAGCACCATGAGGTAAAGTAGAAACAGTTTGAATATAAGTTGATAAATCTGATTTAATATTGGAAGGGACATACTGAGGAAATGAATCTAGAATGGAGTTACATAATGAATCATATTTGATAAAATCAGAAGAAGATAAATGAAATTTTGATTGCAAGCTATCAAAAGGGACAAACGCATTATCATAATAAACATCTTTAAGATAAAAAATACCAGCTTTAATCCAAGTAGACCAAAATCTAACATTTCTATTAAGTTTTATAATTGGATTATGCCATAACGACATAACTTCTGTCAAAGAAATAGGTGTTTGAAAAATTAAATCTAAATCATTAAAAATTAGCTTGGTGGATTTTAGAATTACAGATTTAAGTAAAATTGGCGATTTATTAGACAAGGTGGGTAGTGGAAAGGGATTTATTAAGGATTTTTCAATTAAAAGCCAAGTAGGGGGATTGTGTAAAAAGAGTGACTAAACCAAATAGAGCTTTGTTTTAGAATGAAAGCATTATGATAATTAAAGAAATTAGGCAAACCAAAACCTCCATTACATTTAGGTATTTTTAATTTTTTATAGCTAATACGAGGTGATTTGTTACTCCAAAGGAATTTGGAAAGGAGGTTATCTACTGTTTTATAAAAACTTTAGTGGAAATTGAGTGGGAATCATGGCAAGGGTATAAAAAATTTTTGGAGCAATATTCATTTTTATAGAATCCATTCTACCCCACCATGACAAACGAAGTGAAGACCATTTGGTTATTTTATCCTTAATATAATTTAAGATGGAGTCACAATTCAGTGATAAAGTTGATTTTATAGACGAGCAAAATTCAATACCAAGATATTTTAGTTTATCTTTTTGCCAAATAATATCATTCATGGGTATCATATCAGGAGTACAATATATATTTACAGGAAAGAATTCTGTACGCAGATATCATACGTATAAACGTATCCCCAAAATTAAATTACAATAAAGTATGAAATAAAAATTGCCAATGAATTTTATCGAATGCTTTTTCAGCGTCCAATGCAAGGATACCTGAAGGTAAAGATAAGGTGGAACCCTGTTCAATAACATGTAACAATGTTCTAGTATTATTTGCTGAGTATCTATTCTTCATAAAACCAGATTGGTCTGAGTGAATAATGGATTCCAACACAGATGATAATCTAGAGGCAAGTATTTTAGCATACAATTTACAATCTTGATTTATTAGAGAAATAGGTCGATAATTTGATACCAAAGTAGGGTCTTTATTTGGTTTGGGTAATACAATAATTAGAGCTTCAGTAAACGACCCAGTAGTAATACCTGTAGAACCAAAAAAAGTAAAAAGTTGTACTAAATGAGGGATAAGCTGTAACTGAAATTCTTTATAAAACTCAGCCGGAATACCATCAGGACCAGGGGATTTATTCTTTTTGAGAGATTTTATAGCTAATAAAATTTCATCTTGAGTGATAGGTAAGTCAAGATTTAATTTATCAGATTGTGAGATTTTAGGTAAGCCGCAATTGGATAAAAATGAATCGATTAAGGAGGCATCATCAAAATTAGGTTTGCTATATAAATTAGTATAAAAATCCAGGAATTCATTAACAATGTCATTTTGAGATAGGGCAACTTTTCCATTAGATCCATGAATTGAGTTAATTTGTGTTTTGTCCTTTTTGATACGTAAATAATTAGCTAAAAGTCGTTGAAGGCAAATTTGGCTTTAGAATTTGACAGCTGAATACCCGCTCTTCTGCTAAGGATTGAGTTAAACTCCTATCTAAGTTTTTGCAGCTTAACTCTATATTGGGGGTCATTAGATGTAATAAAAAGTCTCTCATATTTAGCAATTTGTTTCTCTAAATTTCTGACATTAGCATTAAAAGTTTTATTTTCATGAGCCATAAGTGAAATAGTAGCCCCTCTAATATAAGCTTTAAAGGCGTCCCATCTATTCACCATAGAAGTAGAATCTTCAGGGTTAAAAAGAAAATAATCATGTATAGCATCTAAAAGTTTAGGTTTATTTTGTTCATTTAGGACAATACTAGTATTCATTCTCCATCTGGATTGAGTTATAACATTGGAATTTAATTTCAGATTAAGAGAAATCAGGGCATGATCCGATATATCAATATTGCCAATAGTAGGGGTAACCACAGAGTCAATTAATTGCCTTGAAACTAATAAATAATCAAGCCTGGAATGAGAGTTATGTGGGTTAGAAAAAAATGTGAAAAATTTTTCTGTAGGAAAATGTAATCTCCAAATATCGACCAACTTTGTAGTTTGTAGAAATGATTTAAAAGCAAAAAAGACTTTTGAAGGCCGAAATTTGGTAAGAGATAATCTATCTAGTAGTGGATCAAATATAACATTAAAATCTCCTCCAAGTATGAGAGGAACCTTACCCAATTTGAGAACTTCTGTTGTTAGAACTGACCAAAAATGGGGGTCATCCGCTGTGGGACCATAAACATTTAATAAAAACATAACTTTATTCTGAACTTTAATTTTAACAATGACATATCTTCCTTCAGTGTCTGAACATTTACTCAGAATTTGGCAATTAAGGCGTTTTGCAAAAGGATAGCCACACCATTTTTTTTTCCATTTGCAGGCGATGAAACGATACTATCAGCCCATTTTTTTCTCATATAATCTAAAATGTTGTCATCTATATAAGTTTCCTGTATACAACAAATATCCGCTTTACACCGGCCTAGATGATCTAAAATTTTCGTACGTTTGACAGGATGACGTAAACCTTTAACATTTAACGAGACTATTTTGATATTATGAACACTAGCCATTTATGAAAAAGGAAGAAAAAGAATAATGAGAAAAGGAGACAAAGATGTATATAGCAAAAAATAAATAGTAACTCAAGAGTAGTTAATAATGAGAGAAAAAGAAAAAACAAGACAGGAGACAAAGCAAAGAAAAAAAAAACGAACAACATTGAACATTAATAACAGAGACGCACACACGCTTTACAAGCATGACCGAAAACCGCTGGAGCCCCTTGCAAATAAAACCTTGAAACTTTTCAGGAACAAGCGTAAAATCTATGTTCAGGTAGCAGAATCATGCGTATCCATTGAATGTTGTGAATGCTGATCCAAGAACCGTCTTAAATCGTCAGGTCTTTGGAAAGATTTGGAGAAATTGTCTTTCCAGATGCGCATTGTTGATGGATCAAAAAGACCATACTTAAAACCAAGACTTCTAAGCTGAGGACGAAGAACGGAAAATTCCTTGCGAATCGAAACAGTTTCTTTGGCAAAGTCTTGGTGAATAAAAATTTTATGACCATTAACCATCAAAGAAGGAATTTCTCGAGCTGCCTTTCTTATCAAAACCAGATGGTGGTGGCGAAGAACTTTAAATATAATTTGTCGAGGCTTTGTATGGCGAGGGTTACGATGTGATGGAATCCTGTGAGCCTTATCAATTTCAAATTTTTCCGAAAATTTGATGTTCAAGAGGCCAGGAATCAAACTCTCCAAATATAATCTACAGTTGGAACCCTCAATGTCTTCCGGCAAATTAAAGATGCGTAAATTGTACTGTCTATTGCGATTTTCCATGTCCAGAAGGAGAGCAGACATAGGAGAAATTTTTTCCACAAGTGGGGAGAAGGCATCAATTTTAGCTTTATTGTCATTTATTTTAATTGCATTGTCAGAAATTTTCATTGACATGCTTGCCATGTCTTTGCGCAAGTTTTTAATCTCTGTTGCAATTGAGTCTGTGTTGGTACGTAGTGCTTGAATTTGGTCAAAAATTAATGACAGAGAAGGTTCACTTGACTCAACTACCTTAGATTTGGCAGGAGGCGGCGAAATCTGACTTTTCCTCTTATTAACAGGAGTTTGCGCATTTTTCTGATCCATTTTTATACTTGAGTAAATATCCTTGCAAAAATACAACAAATAATAAGAACTGAGTATTTGTTGAAAAATCTTAGCAGTATTGTATTAGTAATTGAGAAAAAAGCTTGAAAAACAGCAAGGTGCAGCAGCTAAAACTGGTTGTGGGAGGAGCTAGGCCAAAGCCAGGCCTTTTCCTAAACACTCACTCCGCCCCCCTGACAGACAATCCAGGCAGTACCTCAGAGCAGGACTGGGAGCAGCATGAAGGAGGAGCAAAAATCCACATCCATCGAGTAACCGGTCTGGAAAAGCCTCACAACATCAGGTAAACCTTTGATAAATACAGCGACCCCAATTTAACCAAGGTTTTGATCCGAAAATCGTCGTTTTTGACTGAAAAACGGGCGAAAACGAGCGGAGCTCGGCAGGCGGCGGCCATCTTGATTCGCGCGCTCACGCGTCTCCCCAGGTTTTTAATGTTATCTCTATTCCTTAGATTATATCTTCTTTCTGGGGGCTCCTGTTGAGGAGACCTTCCACTGGAGTGAGATCTGTTCTTTTACTTTTTATTATTGTCCCATTTCTTCTTTGAAGAAACCGGTGTTTGCTTTGCCTGTTCTTTATCTGTACCCCCCACTAGTTGAGGTTTTACCGGTCTAGCTCCCAAACTGTCTCTACCTAATTCCGCATAAGCAGTTTCAATTATTTTAGGTAGTTCTGTCCCCTGTTGTAATGGAGTGAAATCTCACAGACGTTGGCGTATTGCCACCGATGCTGCTTCCCCTTTAATATTTGCTAATATTATCGCAGATACCTGGGCAAAGTTATTTAGTAACTTCATCCCTAAGTTTAGAGCAGGCTCTGCTCCATACTCGTTCTGTATTTGTCTTAATACATCTGGTATTACCGCTAAAGAAGGGATACCATGAGTCCTGGTATATATTGCAGCGAAAACTGTACCCCAAGAAGTACAATCTTCTATAGAGGGAGCTATCCCCATTGGCAAGCAAATCGTCAGTATTCTATGCTTTTCCTTAGGACCAGTGTGTGGAAACACTGCCTCCAGCTGTGTTATTTTTTGTGCTATCCAGAAGGGCATTTGTTCACGTTTAGTGGGCATTTTACCCATCACTGCGTGCAGTGTTTGTGGTGTAATTTTGATTGTATTATTTTGGACTGGTCCTGGTTGTGTAGCCGGTGTTGGCTGAAGTGTGAGTGTTCTCATCACAAACTGTGTCATGTTTCTGTAAAGTCTTATTAATTCTTTATGCTGTACGAGTAAGTCTCCTCCTGGCATTGTGTCAATGTCAGGATGTGGTGTGTAGGCTGCTAGAACTGGCCAAGTTGCTCCGTCTCTTCCGAGCGGGCTGAGTCTTACTATATTTCTTGTATGGGGGAGGGCGCCTTTAAACCAGTAAAAATGTTCGTGGTAAGTTAGTGGAATTTCAATGTCCTCATATGGACTATATTTGTCTGGTATGTCCTCTTCGACATAATAGTGAACTGTTTTTGTCAAAGCATTTGCCTGCGGGAATCTAATCCAGGAATAGAATACCTCTGTTCTATATGATTTGTGTGCCTCAATCACGAAGGTCACTTGCCCACCCTAATTGTAACACCATATGATACTAGTTTTAGGGTGACGGCATTTCTAACATTTTCTGCAATATATATTGCATCATTTTCTTCTGTTGTGAAGTTTAGTGCATTCCTTTCATCTACGTCTCCCTGCTCAGACATTATTTTTTAGAAAGGAGAGCAGCGTTTCAAGGGAACTGAGATAAGGTGTTATGCACAATTTGGAACACTGTATCCTTCAAGCTTGATTAAACCAACAGCCAATACATAGGAATTTTCCTACTCAGCTGCGGTGGATTTTGTTCCCTCCCACTCCAGACGTCTCTGGGGAAATTGTGAGTAGGGGTCTCTGAGAATAGCACGACTGAACTACTCAGATTTGACTGTTAAATAAGTGCCAATACCAACGTTGGCGGCGCCATGTCGTGTAGTTCCTATAAGACCTATATAGGATCTGCACGTTTAGACGACATGCACTGCTGGACTGGTGTCCAGACTGATTCCAGACACCCCCACTGGGTATGTTGGCCTGTGTACCAGCTAGCTCGCGATGCCACTATCACTTCCCCTTACCAAGGAGAGAATAGTTCTTGGCAACTATTGAACATGACACCCCTGATCCCTCAGGACCATGGAAACAGTAACTTACTTTTCGCTCAGTCACTCGTGCTCACTTTTTCTCAGAGAGATACACAGAATAAACGGTTGGGACGTTTGCAATACGTATTTATTGAACAGTCGTTATTCTAGCGTAAAATAAGTGCACTGAAATAGCCAGTAGACAGTAGCATAAATAAATGAGTAGAAGCACTAAGAAAGTAAACAGATGGTAGGTTTCTACCATTTTGCTAAAATCATAAATACAGGCAAGTATATAGAATACATGGCAATAAAATGCGTACTCCTACTATGCACCCTAACTAGATGTGCCTAAGTGTACCTAGTATGTGAGTAGGTGTAAAGCCAAGAATCCCTCTAGGATAAAGCCAACCCCATTACCTGATGTGAGACTGCGGGACCCCGTTCTGGTCTCGAGCTGAACACCCCGCAAGGGATGTCAGACCACTGCGAGCTGGAGTATCTGCATGCAGGGACCTCAGCGTCTTGCATCAGTGTGTTGGCCAGGAAGTCCTGATCTCCTCTCCCAATCTCAGCAAGATGTGGTGTTTATATACACTAAGGTATCCCCAGGGGTTCTACCTTGCTGTGCCAGTGTCGGACTTAGGATGACGTCGGGAATGAACTTTATACACAGTTATTATGCAGGAGATGATGGTCCTGCTGTGATTCCAAGAAACTAAGAATCCTCATGCATAATTTATTAGGCCAGTGTCCAGGGAAAAACCCTACGTACTTGTGTGTAGTATTGTAACTGGTTAAAAGGTCAGTCCTTCAAATCCGTTATGTATGTAGTATAGGAGAGAATGTAGGTGAAGGGTTATGATGTTACCTAAACCTATATCGGGGTACCTATATGAAATATAACAAGAGCGCATGCACTCTTCATCCCAGGGCACTGGCTATGACTCATCCTTGTGAGTAAGCCTTTGAAGAGGCTTTGCTGTCAATGAAAAATTGGGAATCCATTGTCGACAATAACCAACCATTACCAAAAACATGTGAACTTCCTTTTGTGTATTAGGCGGATTCATTTTTAGGATCGCAGTAATCCTATCTTGTGACACTTTTCTAGCTCCTTTTCAATGTGATGTCCTAGATATAGAACATCCCTTTTGCAGAATTTCAATTTGGAATGTGCCACCTTATGTCCATTCTCTGCCAAATGATTCAGTAATGCGATGGTGTCGCATATGAAAGCCTCCTGTGTACGTGACGCTACTAGGTAGTCGACAATGTACTGGACAAGGACAGAGTGATTCGACATCACTAATGTCTCCAGATTCTTTTTTTCAAGATCTGGTTAAAGATTGAGGGGCTTTCTGTATACCCTTGTGGGACTCGGCACCATGCCAAGACACGATTGCCGAACCGGAAAGTAAACAAATACTGCCTGTCCACATGCAATGGAATAGAAAAGAAGGCTTGACACAAATCAATGACACAAAACCACTCAGGTTCGCATGGACTCTGGAAAAGAATCACAGCTGGGTTGGGCACATGGAATCACAATCTGATTAATTTGACGTAAGTCCTGAACTAGCCGATACTTTCCATTGGGCTTTTGCAAACACATAATAGGAGAGTTACAGGGACTTCCCATGATTTCCTTCAGAATCTCCTGCTCAATCATTGACTCAATTACTGTAATGATTCCTGCAATAGTTTCTGGATTCAGATTGTACTGAGGAATTCCAGGAAATTCAGCATTGGGTTTCACAGTAATTTGTACTTGGCCACACCCTTGATTTGGCCAATATCTTTTCCTGTAAAATCCCAAACTTCTGGTGAAACAGTATCTCTAAACTCTAGGGGTGAATCATTGCTAGTTAACATAGGAAATAATCCTTCAACTTCAGAATTTTGTTTAGCCAATTTAAAAACAATATCCTCATCATGGTGTGCAATTCGATTTCTTTCGGTGTACAATAAATTGAGCAGTTGAGGGGGTGTGGCTTGGAGGGCCAACATGGGGACTGCTTCTTAGGCTAGCTCAGTTTTGAAAACCTCTTAATCCGTCATAAATACGGATTTACAGCCACCATCGAGCATTCCTGATTGAATCCAGAGACAGAAAATTGGAGTATCACCCTTCCAGCCCACAGGCATTCCCCGCATACCGACCCAGACATCTGCCAGAGCAGCGAGGCCTACTGTGCTGCGGTAGACAGAAGCTGCGACCTATTGTATTGCATGAGGCCATTTCTCCCCCCTTATATTCATCTGGGGTGCTTAGATACAGGGACTTGGCCTCCTTGTGGTGCTCTTTGAACGACTGGTCTTGGGGGGGGCGGGAGAGAATAGGCAGGAGCGGAGCCATGACTGTCGGAGGCGGCCTGAGAGATGGCGACAGCTGGGGGCTGGACGAGGCCTCCCTATCTGGGTGGTGGCCGAGTGACTGCTGAGACGATCGGGTCTGTGGAGCTGCCCATGTCCGGGGCTATGGCCCGGCTGTGTGCTACGTGCATGATGCTCCCTGCAAACCATCTGAGGTGCCTGAGCTCCAGACTTCTGATATTTGTGGTGGCACCGGCCCCGTGAGATTGGAGGTCAGAGGTGGGGCTGCTGCTACCCAGAAAGGCTGGGGGTGGAACGGCGGCCCAGGGCGCAGCGGGGACTGGCTCTTTGCCCTCTCCCCCACTCCAGGGGCTGACACGCAGTGCTGTGGAGATGCTTCACCGTGCTTTGTGGAACCGTTCTCTCTCCGGGCTGGGGACGCGGTCCCCAATTTGACGTGGTCTTCTGCTCTCACGACGTGGCCTGGAGCTGTGGGGGTCCCCATGTTGCAATGCTCCACCGGCCCTGTGAAGTGGCTTGGAGACCCCCTGTAAGTGCCTGCCTGAGACTGGTAGCTTGAACTCGCTCTCATATGGACACAGAATGCATGGTGTGGTTGCTTGTGGGCATTGCTGGTGTGACCCCCCCCCCCCTACTCTGCAGCTTGGTATGGCAGGGTGCTCCTTGCTCTCCAAATTGCATTGTCAACACCTGGATTGGCGGTGAGTGGCAACACCCCTGCTATTGATTCTGGCCTCCCCTGCCTCCGGAGGCTGCTGAGGAGCTGATTGGTGGGGGCGACCTTGCTGAGGGCTGCCTTGCGACCAACTGGACTTCTTCCTGTGCAGGGCCCTGACATTTGTGAACCCCATGGGAGTCAGTGCTCGTACTTGTTGCTGGGAATCCATGAAGAAGCTGACTGGTTGACTCAGAGAAACTGTGCTCTAGTTCAAGACTGCAGTGTGCCCATCGGACAGTTGGGGAGTCTGCGGAGTGTGGCCTGGGATTGACGCTCTGCTGGGTCGCTCTGCTCAGCGAGGCCCACTGCCCACATAAACCCTGGAACGGGTCCTAATGCTCCCTTGTTCATTCTTTCTCCAGCTCTCTTCTCCACTGGTCTGGCTGGATCTGCGTTTTGTGAGACTTGAATTCCTGAACACTTGCTTATTCTTGGCCAGGATGCTGTGCCATGGTACCCTTTGGGTCGCCCCTCCCCCCGTTTCTTTGTTTGGCTGTGAGATCCTCTGACGTGCCCATGGTGCTATCAACAGCTCTGCCTCACTCTTAGCCATTCTTCCACCTACATTTTTGTTATCCTGAAGCAGGCTATTACTACTACCTGCACAAGACCAGCTACTTGTGCTGTTGTGATTACGTGGCAAATGGACCAATTTCTCCACACCGTGGGACCTACACATCTAGCACTACCGCCACCATGGGTAAAGATAAGCCGGGCTGTTCCATGACCTCACAAACTCATATGGATCAATATACCACTGGGCTCACTAACGGCCAACCTGAGCCTGCAGGAGGAGATAAACCCCTCCCTTCCGCCAGAGATCTTGCCACCATCCTCCAAGCCATCCAGACATCACAGGCTGCAGGGGAGACTAAAATTGGAGAGGTGAGAATGAATATGGCACTGCTTCGCCAAGACCTTCAAAATGCGACAGCACGAATTACAGAGGCGGAGTCCTGAATCTCCACAGTTGAAGACGAGGTGGTCACCCTTAAGACTCGGGTTTCTAATCTGCTTGCCAGCACGTCAAAACTTAATAGTTGCGCTGAAAATGCAGAGAACCACTCTCAACGCAATAACATACACGTCATTGGCATCCCTGAATGAATGGAAGGCACAGAACCTCAGCAGGTAGCAACCTTCTTAGAGCATTAGCTCAAATCCTGGATGCCCTCCAAACAATTGTCCTCCTAGTTCACCATAGAAAGAGCCCATCGGGCGTTGACCCCTAAGCCTCCTTCGGGAGCTTCTCCCAGACCAATGATTGCTCGTATCCTTAACTATAGAGGGATGCTATCCTAAGAGAGGTGCGTTCATGACTGGAGCTCCACTGCCGGTATCCAAGGGTTCTCCTCTTCCCTGACTACACCCGGTAAGTGCAACAGAAATGAACTCCTACACAGAAATCCAGCAAAACCTCAAGGCAATGGGGCTTCAATATTGCCTATTATTCCCAGCTAGACTTTGAGTCATTCATGCTAATAAATTGCACTTCTTTGACACTGCTGAGTCTGCTTGGCAGTGGCTCACAGAAGACCAACCGCTTCGTGGACATGCCACTTCCTCAACAAGCCGGTCTTGCCCTGCTGACTCACGAGGACCTTCAGTGATGCCTAGGCCACCTAGGCAGTGCACTCTATCTCGGAGGAGACGTCGAAACATGTGATTCAGGTCTCCTTCATGATCCCCCTCCCCACCCGGAGTGACCCCTGTCACCATCTACACTACACTCCGGCCTTGCTCCTGATGACAGCGAACGTGGACCAGCTCAGGACAACCTTCTGGGACCAGCATTGACCATGCCTACTACTCTCCACACATACACGGACCTCTCTCGTAGCCCCACGATTTGACTATCCAAGCAGGTGCAGGGTTTCACAACTAGGCAAATGCTTTACTTGTCTGATGGTTTACTTGCTCTGTTCAATTGCCACATTCACTTTTCCTCCCTTATGAATGTCTTAATCAGGCACGATGGCAGTTCATGACTCATCCGTTGTTAAGATGAGGTTTTTCACTTCGATTATTTCTCATGTTGGGTTCACTAAAGTTTTTCCTTTTCAGGGCGACAGATATTTCTGTGGTAGAAGTATGGGGGGGATTTGGAGGGGAATTGTTTCAATTACTATTGACCTGTCTTGATGTTTGTTTTAATACTTGTTTTATGTTTTCAGACACACACCTACATACATACACATCGTATACCACGCAGTGCATGCTGAGACCTGGCTCCTTTCCACATGCAGTACCCCTGCCCCCCTTCCTTCATGTCTATAGGAGTACCATATCCTACTCCTTCTTGTTGTGCTTATACTTACTCCTCCTTCTGATGGAGTCCTTCCACATTTTGTCATGGAACGTTAATGGTCTCCTGGACCGGGTGAAACGCTCTGCGGTCCTGACCTTTGCCCACCGCCATTTCCCTGCAGTCCTTTTGCTACAGGAGAATCATCTTATAGGGGAATCATTTCTCCTTCCTGGCACACAGAGGGTATGACAGGGTCTTCTGTGCAGGATATTCCCATTGTTCTAGGGGAGTGGCCATCCTGTTGCGGCGTTCCTTTCCCCTTAAGGTCTACTGGGGGATCCGAGACCCCCAGAGTCGCTTTCTCGCTCTCACGGGGACACTTAAAGGCCAGACAATTAATCTAGCGAGTGTTTACGCCCCTCCTGTGGCTCATGCTGCATTCTTTTGAGACCTTTCTATGGCTCCTGGATCTCCCGCAGGGACTGACGGTGGTGGGAGGTGACTTTAACTCGGTCCCCATCCCTGAGTAGGACACTACTGGAACTCCTTCAGTGTCGAGGTGTGCCGGTGCTCGTAGACTTCCAGATTGGGCTGCAGCCCTGGGAATCTGTGACGTATGGAGGACCTAGCACCCGTGATGCCGCCAATACATACATACATACATACCTACCTCAGCTGCACATCGTTCCCTTTTCTGTATAGACCTCATCTTTCTGACGCCCACCGACTGTCGTACTGTTACACACATCTAGATTCTATCCCGTGGCATATCAGATCGTGCCCTGATCTTTCTCCACCTTGGCTCTCCCACATAGTGCCCGCAGTTCATATGGCGTCTTTATGCCTGGTATCTGCAAGACAAGGACTATGTCCAAGCCCTCGGGGAAGAACTATGAACTTACTTTCACAATAACGAAGGAACAGTTGAAGCTGTGGGCATTCTTTGGGCCACAATGCGTGGATTTCCCAAAGGGAAAATATGCGTACATGAACGCGCCCGTTTCTTACACATTATTCAGTTGGAGATGCGTGCTCTCCACTTGTAAACTCGGATTGGAACAGGCTCTGACGATGACACCTCCCAACATTTGGCCCTGATCTTTGAGGAAATTAGCCTACTGTCTCTAGGCTGCCAAACACCTATGATGTGCCACAATGTCCAGGATATATGGGTAGGGGGACAAGAATGGAAACTGCTCTACTGGCTGGCATCCCATCATCACGTAAATAGGATCATACCGAAGATCATTGACGAACACTGTGCGCCTCTCCACTCTCTCCCTGCGATCACGCATGCCTTTGCTCATTACTACTACCATCTATACACAGCCTCATCTCAAAGGGACCCGGCATTCACTGTTCAATTCCTCTCGGACACCCTCCCCTTCCTCATCTTTCACAGGCCGAAGTCAGGGCCCTAGATGAGTCATTTTCGATTGAAGAGCTGGAGGACGCATTGTCAACGATGGCGCCTGGGAAAACCCCCGGCTCGATGGGTTTCCTACTGAATACTACCAAGCATTCCAAGATATTTTGAACCCTTACCTCCTTGCCCTCTATAAAGAGGTTGAGGAACTGGGTACATTTCCCACAGACATAGACACTGCCACGATAGTGGTGATCCCCAAAACACAGCCTCCATCTACCTCCTGTGCTGACTATTGCCCGATAGCTCTGATCAACGGGGAAGTTAAGATCTTTGCAAACTTATTGGCGGCCCAGCTCAAGTGGGTTCTACCCACACTGGTGCACCCCGATCAGTTTGATTTTATGCCGACATGTGGCCCTTCATGTGGCCTCTTACCCTCGGATTTAGCCTTACTCCTTATAGACTTTGAGAAGGCGTTTGACACAGTGCACTGGGGCTACCTCCAATTAGTGGTGGCGCATGCTGGGATCGGGACTCACTTGAGGGGTATGGTCCGAGCACAATACTCTAATCCAAGGGCGAGAGTTCAGATTAATGGGGTACTCTCCTACGCCTTCCCCATAGGTCGGGGGACCAGGCAAGGCTGTTCCTTATCCCTGCTCCTTTTCACGCTGGTGATTAAGCCCCTAGCGCATCTCATCCAAACAGACACGCTGACTCTGGGATGGAAATGGAGTGTTGGTCACGAAGACTGCGTTGCCTTGTATGCGGACGATGTCCTGCTTTACTTCGCGAATCACGCACAAAATGAGCCCAGCTGTCTCCATCTCTTACACTGCTTTGGGGAAGCCTCAAGTCTTAGAATAAACCCTGCTAAATCAATACTGGTGCCTCTGGCCCCCTCCCGGGACTGTGTGGATTGGCAAGATGCCATACCCATCCGTTGTCTGTGCTTCAAATACCTGGGCATCTGGGTTGCGATACATCCTGAGCTTGCATGGTCCCTCAATGTAGAGCCCCTTACTCGGAAGGCCAAGGTTGACTTAGATGGTAATCCCTCTTGCTAAATGTAATGGGATGTATCGATATATCGTCCTTTATAAAATGATGATTTTACCTCATTTCCTATATATCTTTCAAATGTTGCCACTCCTTATACCGCAGAAATGGTTTCAGACGCTGGATGGAGATGCAACCTCCTTTATATGGCATGGCTCTAGGGCATGCCTTGCCCTGGCACATTGCCAGCGGGGCCCCTATGACGGCCTACTGGGACGACTAACCTTTACCTATATCACCTGGCATCACACCTTCTGATAATCCACAACTGGTTTAACGGGGTTGGTCGGACCCTGCCTATCGCCTGGAAAACACCCTGATGGGATTCCCCCGCATTCTGTCTATGCTGTATGGTTCCCCTATCCCCAACTCTATGCCCTTGGTGACAAAGCTGGCCCTACTGGTGTGGAGGGCAGCTCTACAACATACCCACTGGGAGCCAGGCTCACGCAGCAAACCCCTCTTTGGCATGGTACCTGGTTGAGAGGTGGTATCACTGCAGGGCTTTGGCAGATGGGACCTTATTGGGATCCCACAGCTCTGGAACGTTTGGTCTGGGACCCATATGCGTTCATATTAAATACTTCAAACTACACATACCCTGTCTTGCACACAATTTTATAAATATCTCCAGCTAAGACATGCACTTCAGTCACATCTCTCTCATGATGAATTGATACCAGAGTTTAATCCACTAGAGGATAAGCTGTTAATGGGTAGCTTGGGCACAGGAGGAATTTCCAAAATCTACTGCACCTTGATAATTAATACCCCAGGTGCCCTAGACCACCTCAGAGTCTGATGGGAGGCATGGTTGGGACCCATTGAGGACGCTGACTGGTGCGACGCATTAATGGCGCCAAGAATAATTATAACTTCTGCCAAGTTACGCCTGATCCAAAAAATATTACCTATATGATGCCTATCTCTCTCCGACCCGGCTCCATTGAGCGGGATTGATCCCTGAGCCCACTTGCCCTTGGTGTGGCAATGCTCCTTCTGATTTTTATCACATGGTTTAGCTGTGCCCTATCATTCAAAGTTTCTGGTCGAGCTCATGATATTGTTGGATGTCATTAAGGGATCAGACAGTACGAGGGCTGACTGAACATTCCTGGGGATAACCCTTATGGTCGCTAAGAAGGACATTGCTGCCCCCTGGAGGTCCTCCTCACCTCCCACTCTCTCACAATGGCGCTGGGGGTGGATTGGTTTGCGTTGCAGAAGAAACTGCTCTATGAGGCCAGGGGCTGCCCCCATAAGCAGAGCTGTGTATGGGGGAATGGGCGGACCTATGATTCCAAGGTATCATTATGAGATGGGGAAGTCAATGTCACTGCTGCAATGTAATGATGTGTTGTATCAACTGTATGCCAATGCCTTGCAATCGCAAAATGTGATTTTTATCGATGAACCAAATGTGTGTCACATTGTATTATACATTTCTGGTATAAAATTCAATAAAAATCGGTTTGTCAAAAAAAGAATTGAGCAGTTGAGCTTGCACAGCAAGTCTCGTCCTAACAAATTTACAGGACTTGAATCACACACCACGAATTTGTGTAAGTCCTTGATGGACCCAATTTGGACTGGTATGGGTTTTGTTACTGGGTTGAACATTAGTCGATTTGGAACTCCTACAACTTGGATTCGTTCATCTGAGAGGGGTAGGTTTGGAACTTCTGCTGTTCTCAGGTTGGAACAGGTAGCACCAATGTCAACAAGGAATGAGATTGGAGTCCCATTTACCTTACCATCCACATAGGGACAACTCTAGTCTACCTCTAAGGATGCGCCAAGCACACATTCTTCCTCCCCCCTCAGGCACCGTCATTGGAACATGTCTGAATCTGCGTCATCAATCTGCATTAAGTATTGTTGAGCCGTATCCTGATTTGGATTGACTTGAGCACTTGTACAGAATCTCTCGCTTGAATTATATTTCTGGATTTGACCATTCATTTGGGGCATCTGGGCTTGAGGCATGTTTAGATTCTGATTCCTCTGTCTATGACTCTGTTGACTCTGTACTACATTACCTCCTTGTGACTGTGCATTCTCAACCTGTTGAACCTGCCCATTTACCTAATTAAGAGGATTAAATCGACACTTGCGTTTCCAATGCCCAAATCTGCAGCAAATGTGACACGCATTAGTCTTTTTCATCATCTCGATTGAAACACCTCTACTGTGTGGTTGCATACCCTGATGTTGTCCTCCATCTACTCCTCGCATTCCAAGATTTGACTCACAATTTCCCTGCACTGTGTTTGTGAAATCACCCCCTACACCCATGTAACCTTTCTTAACAGCTTTCATGTGAGCTACAAGCAGCTTCTCCTTATGCTTGGTTTCAAGTTCGTCTCCACAATACTTGGCATATCAGAGAATTTTGTTTATAGGCTTGCTTTGCCAGCAAATCATATGTTGCTGGATCATCCTGCTTATTTCAGGACTCAATCCATACACAAACCAATAGAAGAAATTTCCCATATCCTTTCCTGATACATTTTACATCCTGCTGTATTGCTTGAATGCCTGCAATAACCGTTCATAATAGGCATGCACTGTCTTTTTCAATTCCTGCGTAGTCCTGTAAATCTTCACCCAATCAATTTCTTTAGGAGATATTTTCCCTTTCAACTAGGTAATAGCTTGATTCTACTTCTTCATTACCTCAGGTGATGGTGCACCAGTACGTGGATTTCTAGCTGGTTCAGTTTCAGGCCAATCAATAGCAATTTTACATTCTGCCCACAAGTCACTTGGAACCGCAATGTCACCCAGAGTATCCAAATCCTTCAACAAAACCTTTACAAACCTCTCAACTTGTTTGTACCATTCAACTGGTTTTTCTCTCAATCTCTGGCAATCATTTGTAAAGGACAATATGTCTGGGCTTGTCAATGGGAAATGTACGTACCCTACCCCAGGTACCTCTCTCATAGGGAGCATTTTTACTCCATCACCCACATCTTCAATGGCTGGGACTATAAAGATATAAGGTTATCACAGCAAGCCCAAATCTCCTGAAGAAATGTAGGAAAGCCAAAACCATACATACCAGAAGCTCAGATAAAGCTAATCAAAATAATAGCATTAGAATTTGAAGTCCTGAGATCTCTCTAATATGAGCTCTCTGAGTCATTGATTAACCCAATTAACAATGTACATTCATTTGGATGTGATAAATTATGATAATTGAGTCAATTATCAGAGTTTATCAGAGTTTTAAGACAAATTAAACTACTTCGCTAAATTAGCATCAGATTATTAGATCGGATTCTGAGAATACCAAAGCTCAAGAGTTCAGAAAAGGACAAAAATATGTCAGTTCAAGCAGACTCCCAAGAAGGAAGAGACCACCATACGAATATGGTGTATGCATCACTTCGGAAAGGAAGACAGGTGAGTCAGCATCAGGCAAGTTCCACAAGTCCTTGGCACACGAATAGTTAGCAGTCCATCCGTTAGCCAGCAAGAGGAAAATAGCAGAGTGCTTGCTGTGCACTACTGTTTGCTGTGTACTACTGTAGCGATAGGCTGTGGCAAGAACCAGAGCAATAGCAACAGCAGCCTCTGTCCATTCAATCAGGCAATAATATATCCTTAAGGTTTTGGGGGTGACACTTCCTGGAGTCACCTCATTGATCAGACCACTCAGTCCATAAGTCAGTTCGTATAGGATGAAGGTCAGGTGACATAAGAAGACACAAAATGTAGAGAATTAGGTGGTACCATCACGCAGTCCTTAAGCAATCCAGTGTGTGAAATGTAGAAACAATGCTCGTTTAGCAAAGAACATAAGCGAGTTCAAGAGGATAGTTTCCCAGGCAGATGTCCTGTATTGTAACAGAAAATGTATCAAATATTGTGTACAGTACATGAGAACTCAGGAAAGAAAACAGTGTTTCACGTTATTTGTTAGATTGAGGAATTCTCTCACGAGTAGTGGATTCAGCAAGTCAAGAGACTTCACAAATGCAGTCAGGCCTATATTACATTAAAGCTAATATAACGTAAAATATACGTCTACTGATCAAACATTCACAGACATGATACAGATATCATGAATCTCATATAATTCTGATGCATTTGGAATAATTTAGTGAGGTTACAAATAAAATGTGTTACTATGGTTCACTACTACGTTGAATGTTCTAATGTGTACATACATTTTTAATTAATTTATAAAGAAATCATTTTCTGTGTATTACATTAGTGTACATATGACATTCAACCTCTGAAAGTTTCACAAATGCAAGATTATTAGGATTGTGTAGCACCTATTTTGCTTTTGTCATTTCGGTGCACACGTCTGCATACATAAAATAGCATTTTGTAGCAATTTCACATCAAAGTCAAATAAAATATTAATGTGATTAATTCTCACTAGTTATGCATACTTGTAATTGAAAACTACATAACATGAGTTCACCATTTTACAAATTCTAGCACTCATTAATAAACATATAATACTTTTCGAGTTAAAAAATCACAACCTATATTATTTATATGAATTATATCAACTAAGCTACACTTTTTCTGCATGCTTTTACGATGCAGTAACTAAAATTCTCTAATTTTGTCATATTTTCTTGAACGTGTAAATGGTGCACGTTTATTATTTTTCTCCCAAAAGTGTTCTATTCTGGTTTCTAAAGTCATTAAAGGTTTTAAATAAAATGTCTCTCCATCTCTGCTCTATAATAGATTTCTGCATATGGCATATTTTACCCCACCCGACTCAACCTTATAATTGCCCCCACTTTGGTAGAGACTATGGAGGTTTCCCTCACTTGGACTTGGAGTGCCCACCCCTATACAGGTTTTGGTTGACGGTGATACAGTTGGTTGGAGATATATATGATAGTGAAGTAGAAAAACAGAATTAGCCCGTTTTGAAGAAACCAGTACAGTGAAAGAAATCTGGAGCAGCAAGGCACATTTTTGTGAAGAGTTGCACTCGCTGGGACAACGCAACCAATGAACCTACTAGCAAGTCTTTTCTCAGCCAATGGCAAACTAACGTGAGAGTCACTGATGGCCCAATAAACCAATAGAGATGGAGAAATCCCATACCCAATCCCATGCTAAGAGATCCTCCCACCAACCCAAGCGTATCTCGCTCTCCCACCACTGATAGAATCTAGTTTCTCTGGCGTGATTGGTTGCGAGCACGGGTGTGTATTTGTTTGCTCCGGTGTTGTAACCGGCTCCTCACCCTGTTGACGGGACTGAAGCCGCCCGTTAAACTGTAATAACAGTCAGCGTCTTCAGTCTGAAGTAATGACTGTCCCGGGACAGTGAGCCCAGACAGGTGTCCGCCACTCAAAGGCGGTGTAAAGAATCAGGAAGCACACACAGTCTCACCACTCCCGCCCCTGCCGCGCACACACACTGCCCTCCTTCTCGCTGGCAGGCTGGCTCCGGGCTCTGAGCAGCGCAGACGCCCGTCCCTCCCTCTCCGTGCCAGGCATGCTGTGGCGGGCGGGTCCGGCTGGGGCCACCACAGTGACTCGCTTTGAAAAGGGATTTCTTTAAAAATTACTTTTATACTGAAAAGTAACGTAGAAGAATACTTTCTCAGAGACGTTCACTTTTTTGGGAACAGAGCCTTCGTTTGGACCTGGAAGTCCGTACTCAGCAGTGTTTTTTTGGATTAACGGTTCGGTGGTTCCGTCTTTTCTGGAGGGAGTCCAGTCAGCTGTGCCTTTCTTCGTGGCCCCCGCCCGGTGCCATGGCCTGCGGAGCGCCGGCAGGCACCCTCCCCAGCACCAGCCCCCTCTGGTACCACCGAGACCTGAGCCGGGCGGCCGCCGAGGAGCTGCTGGCCAAGGCCGGGAAGGACGGCAGCTTCTTGGTGCGGGACAGCGAGAGTGTCACCGGAGCCTATGCCCTCTGCGTCCTGTGAGTAGCCGGCTCCCCCTTCCTTCCTTCCTTCCTCTTATTTGTGCTGTGGTGGGGCGGCTTAGGTTAGCTGGCATCGCATTCAGATATGAGCCCTCAGGCTCAGGATTTTTAGTGGTGTCTCGCTGTGGAAAAAAACACGAGGCGAGTTCTTGTCGCCAAGGAGGCAGTGGTCTAGTTTAGGTTTCCTAAAAAAAAAATCCAGATGCATGTTGGGGAATTGTAGTTCTCTTTTACTGTCATCTGATTGAAATAAAGTGTACCTGAAAACAGTGGTTTGTAAACTAAACGGATAGTGCTGCAGCGTTACTTATATATTTTAATAGTTCTGCAAATCGCAACTCAAGCAGGGGATGTAGGCGGTACATCAGAACAACACTGAGACGCATGGCAACCCCTGACAAAGAACTAGCATGAGTAGTGCTTTAAATGAGCAGGTTCCGTCCGGTACTGAGTACCTGCCTTTCTTCCATTTGAAAGGCAGATTACCGGCACTTCTCAGCCCTGCTGCAGAACATTTATTGGAGGACTACCAGCACTTCTCAGGAGCAAACCGGTACTGTGGGTAGTGAGTGCCAGCACTTCTATATTCTCATTCAAATCACTGAGGTGAGCATACGATAAATCTTGCTGACATAAAGTCAAGAGGAGGACTAATAAGGTCCTGCAGGCTGTCTCACTACATGAGTGTTGGATTAATAAAGCCTCAGTACAGGCTGCAGACTCTTGCAAACCATTGTGCCGTTAGGATGTGCAACAATGGACCCTGTTGAAGTCAGGTTGGGCACTGTGTTAAGAGGGTGAATGTGATTGAAGAGGGTGGCTTCCTCCAAATGAGTGTGAGTTGACAGGTTTGTTACGTGGTTGTGTTGCGAACACATGCCACTCTGCCGTTGCTGTGGTGTTGGAGTACCTGAGGTAGTCCGTGGATGACATTTTCAAATAATTCTGATTAATCCATATCAGACCTGAATCTGATTTGGCCCGTGGAGGTTTATATCAATGATGTGAATGGGTATGTTTCTGTGTTAGATGAAACTTAATTCAGTCGGCAGGGAATGTTCTTGTTTACGTGAGAGTTGAGGGATTCACGAAATGCTTTGAGCATCTTGTATCTTGACATGCAAGCCCATTGATCTGTCAAAAGTACACGTTTAAGACAATGGCTAGTGATTTTGTGCTCTGTGATGCTCGATTATATGCAGAGTCTGGCTGCTGATCGATTATATGCAGAGTCTGGCTGCTGTAAAAGATGTGTTGGGAGGAATGTCTTTAATGTGTTCTGTTGTACAACATTCTCGAACTAGGAAGTCCATGCCGGCCTTGGCGCGTGCATATGACCAGGCCAGTGTGATCAGTCGGGGCAGTCTAATTCTTCTGACACATATGTGCAAATATGCGGCTAGATACTGATATTTTTTTTTGAAGAGTGTAGTGAAAATATAGGAAATATATGAAAACGAAATCGTAAATATACAATATTCCTCAATCTTATCCTAATGTTCTTAAAACAACAACAATCTCGCCCACTTTTTGTTTATATTCTCCGTTATGGAAGGTTAAGAAATCAAGCTAATTGAACTATCTCGGTCATTCTTTCACACAACTTTCTTTAGGATGTCCTGTTTGTATTCTAAGGTGGAAGTTTCTTGCAAACAGGGCATGTCAACTTACGTGGGTCATGGTTCCCAGTATCCATTTTTATATCTCACCTTAGCCACACAGCCTCTGCCTATTTGTGCCCATAAGAGATGCTTGGCACATTCATCATTAGGGACAGGGCAGTATCCCCTCTTGGTGACAGAGTTGTAGCATTAACATTTTATTATATAGTTATTCAAAAGGTTACAAAACTGAACAAGAAAAAGGCAAAGCCATTCAAGCATGAAGAGCTCTACAAATATAGAGATTTGATTTTCTTGTAGAAAAAACACAGCACTGCCCTTAATATGGTCAAAAATGGAAAATGGTGCATACCATAATTACGACGTGGTGTGGAGTGGTTGCTTTACAATACAAAAAAATCACTATATGCAGACAATGATCGATCAGTCAGAGGAATTGAGATAAACCTGTAAACAAAAAAGTGGTAAGATGGATATATCAATTAGTCATTCATTGTACCATTTGGTTAGGTTCTCATTTTTATGAAACTAAATAGCAGACCAGTCGCTAAATTATAGAGTCTGTATTTGGGCTTTCTGCGAAGGCTTACATTGTCTGAATACCTTCCTCCAGGTCAATACAGACACTGTTTGCAGTCCTGGACTTTTACTTGATAGCCTCATGCATTCTGGGTGTCATAATATTGTTTTTCTTCCATTGGTCTAATTAGATGATCACACTTGAAATAAGAGCTTTGTGGGAGAAAAGTTCAGGACTTAATTGCAGTGTCTCAAATTAACTTGAGTGAAGTGGCCACCTTAGGCACAAAACCAGTGCTCATGTCTACCTGTAGCTTAAGAGAGCTGCCATTACAATAAATGACTACCTCCCTGCCAACAATGTTGCCATTCTTTGTGCTTGCCTTGGTTTCTGCCGCAGAGGCCCAGCTACTTTGCTCAAGTAACGTCTCCATCCTGGCTGATGCTTCTGCTCCTTTTCTCTATATGTGGAAATTCAGACAGGTATTGGGAAACAGTTGGTAATTCAAAAGTGCATATTGTATTAATAAATGTGCATTGTCTGATGAAAAATCTACATAGCTACATCACCGGTATGGTTATGAATTAAAACCGAAAAAACTGTGAAAATCACAAGTTATGGTTTGCTCCACAATTCTTCACTTGCACAACAGCCATGCGAATCATAACTCGCACATCAAATGCAATGCTCATGAGCTTGCCTTTGATGTGACAGTCTCAATTACAAACTGTTGTAAAGAAGTAGGTCCATTCCATGTAGATTCTTTAAATGATGTATTCCAAGATAAGATGTTACAATAAGAGAGCCCCACCAGGAGCAGCCTCCCTGCTGCTTAGCCCTTCCTCAACTGACACTCTCTCTCTCATCCAACATTCCACAACCAGCTCTCACACCAACATTTCACTCCACAGACACACAGGCTGAGCAGCAGGTATAACACATCTCCCTTTCTTAATACAAATGAAAATAAACTGCAAAAGAATCACAATAAAATAGGTGCATGCATAAGGTGACAATAATTACATGCAAGAGAGGCGCACATGCAATACATGTAGATGGCGATATACATGTAGACAAAATAGCAAAAGATAAATATTTGGAAGAAGTAAACAGGTCACGCAATCCAGCAATTCTAACACTCACCACTTCTCCCTTTCCCATACAAAAACAAAATCCACGCTCCCATAAAACCAAGCTAAAGCAACACACACACTGCCACACCACCAAAACACAAACAAAACCCCAAAAACCAAACAAGAAGGCTGGCCAGGCCAACAAGAGGTAGAAAGGGTCCCAACTAAAAGGCGCGACAGGAAACCATACTTGCAAGAAGTTCAATAAATTCAATGCTTCCCCCACCAAAAGACAGGGTGTGATGTTTAGAAAACCTTCTGCACGGAATCTATGCAATCACAACACTTCACTGAAAAATTTAGCACTCCCCCCCCACCCCCCCCCCTAAAAATGGGGTGTGACGTGTAGGAAAATCTGTACACGGAACTATGCAAGATCACACACTTCACTAAACATCTAAATACTCCCCCCCCCCCCCCAGTAAAAATGGGGTGTGACGTGTAGAAAACTACGCTCCACACGGAACCAGAAGAAAACCAAGCAAAAACTCCACCCAAACCAAAATCTGGGTTGTGACGTGTGGAAAAGTACGCTCCACACGGAACCTGTAAGGGTGTAACACACTGCACCAACACAGCAACAAGCTTGAATAAACCTTTCATCCAAAAACATATCCTGGAACACAAGAAGACCAGACACCAAGCAGAAACTCCACCCAAACTGAAATTTGGGTGTGTGACGTGTGGAAATTATACTCCACACGGAACATAAAAAACCTTATAAGAAACTCCACCGAAACCGAAATTTGGGTTGTGACGTGTGGAAAATACGCTCCACACGGAACATCTGCAAAAGGCACAATTAACAAAATCATTAGCCCAGCACAGTACCCCCTACACAACATTATAAAAAGTAAGGAAATCTTCTCTGGAAGCATAACACAGCACACAAGCAACATATCAAAAACAAAGTGCAGAACTTTGAGAATCAACAACAGCATGTACACATTGAAAATGTAAAGTGCCCACAACAACAGTCCTATCGGGTACTACACGCACACACACCAGAAAAGTGTGACAAATAATCATCAAATAAAGTACATAGGCATAAATTAGGTAATGCAGAATGGTTACTGTAGTAGAACCTTAAAAAGAAAAGAACAAAGTAAAGTGAGCACTAAACACTGGTGAGCGACCTCTCACCCGAGTGTGCAAGAACTCTGAAGACAAGGTATGGCCCACAAAATGTTCCATGGTAACCGGTGCTAGAAAATAAGTTCGACTGCAGAAATATTCGAAGATATAGGTGGACGAAGGTGCAGGAAACATCAAAACAACTCCCAAATAAACAACTTGCTCAGCACTCACCGGCTTGGAGAGGCTTACCTCACACAAAAAAAAAAGAGGATACTGACGGTGGAAAACGAAGAATGGAATGAAATGAGCGTTGCTAGGTTAAAAGTGGAGAGTACCCAGTCACGTCTGAAGCTTTTTTTTTTTTTTTTTAAACGAACAGCTTGGTTGGCAAAGAACAAAATCCTTCGGTGGTACCTGCGCTTAATGTGTGCAGTACATAATGAAAAGTTGTGCCTTCTGCCAACCAAAAGATGGCGGCACGCTCCAGACGCTGAGCCGGGTGGCTCACGGCGCGTTGAAGCAGCTGGGTGTCCCTCAGCAGCAACGAATATCGAAGAAGCAGGGACGTGACTGCAGAGCTAACGAGGAGAAGAACACTGCGCGAGCCGAAGGCAGAGCTCGCGCTAAAACAGAAGCGTAGTGGCAGTTACTGGTAAGTGACAGTTACCAGATACATTTTAAATGTTAGACAGCTTCATGCACAGCGATTTAATAAATGTGAACAAAACTGCCTCCCAAGATATTAAATAAAAAATAAAAAATACCATATCAATCCATGAAATCCAGCTGAATGAAGTGCTAATGAGTAGATGCGGCAAAGCAGGGCCGGTAGGGCTGGTATGTTGCTCTACAGTAGTGGCAGGTCAGGGTGGCACGAAGGCAATAAAAAGCTGCGGCTGGGTTAGATCTTGCACGACTGGGTGTGGCCAGAAGCGGGAACAGCGGGTCTTCACCGTTACGGGTAGAGTAGATCACTGGGCAGAAGAAAAACAGAATGAGGCAGGAACAGGTCACTGCTGTGGGAATCTGCACTTTCTGGAAACACTCTCACAAGGCAGCAAAACAGTGACACCTCTTTCAAAGCAGCAGGAGAAGGAGGCAACAAGGCAGGCAGCAGGACACAGACAGCTCTTCCAGGTTACAGCAGGCAGGATGAAGGAAACTGCAGTAGAAACTTTTGGGTTGTGGGCAACCGATGGAGTGGTCACTGGTGAGGCTCGGGTGCCAGCTTTCTTTAAATATGTAGTTATAAGTTCCTTTACCTTGAAGTTTTCCAAAGTTCATAGTATCAGTCCGCAGAAGTTGCACACGCAGGTTCTTTTCATTAAAATTGTCGCCAAAATATGTGGTAAAGAAGTAGGTCCATTCCATGTAGATTCTTTAAATGATTTATTCCAAGATAAGATGTTACAATAAGAGAGCCCCACCAGGAGCAGCCTCCCTGCTGCTCAGCCCTTCCTCCAACTGACACTCTCTCTCATCCAACATTCCACAACCCGCTCTCACACCAACATTCCACTCCACAGACACACAGGCTGAGCAGCAGGTATAACACAAACGTAAATATTTTTCAGGTGAGATTGCATATGACATCTTTGAGATGCTCCTGTTGTGATAAATAGGTTTTCTGTAAAGCTTTGCATTGCCTTTTCTTCATCAAATGCCTGTCCCTCATTTTCTGAAATAGTTTGAATGAAGATACATTATTACCACCTGCAAGACTTCCTGATTTCGGAGCAATCAGTCCTACTCACCAGATTGTTCTCTGTTTTCATAGCATCATCTTTACTTTAATCAAGAGCCCTCATGATTCTTGTAAGGGGCACCATTCAACCAGTTGTCAACATATTCCTTATGTGCAGCGCTAGTGTAGGCCTGGCTCTGGTATTGGAAAACCTTAGTTATTTCTAAAGGCTGGATTGTATTTCTGAGTGAAGTGCCCTAGGTGTGACGAGTGTATGTGAACGTGGGTCCCATACTCGTTGTGCTATTGGATTCATACTACAGTTCATTTATTAGGCCCAACATCGCTGAAGCTGGTCTGAGGTTATATTTGTTCTAGTGGTGGCTTCTTATCAGGGACTTTGAGGTGCTGCTCTGCCTCCTGCGAGGCCCCATATTCTGTGACTCCTCTTCCGACACTGCACATTATTTGATTTAGCAGTGTTGTGTTTTCATGAACACTGCCTGTGCGCATATCAGCCCTCTCAACCTCTTCTCCTGGTTCCTTATGACAAGAGGGGGCTGAGGAGGCTGAGCGACGATTCATCTACAGTGTGTTGTTTAAAAGCAGAGCACTCTGTAGGTAGATGTCTGGATTGCACACGTTCAACTATGATCCGTTCACACAGGAGCAGTCTATTGTATGTATCTGACATACTGCATATGCCTCAGGAAGCACAGTATATCTGCTAAAAGAATGCTGTCAAGGCACACATCAGTGCACCCCCGAGGCCAATGGGAAGCAACACAGATCATCAGGGTAAGAATCCCCAGCATGTGCTGTGCCTCCGGTCCTATTGAGAAGCTGGGAGAGGGATTGAGGTGGGTCTTCTTCTTTTCAAACCTGGCCTTGCTGCTTTGTCTGGCTCCTCCTTTGGAATCACAGCCTGCTAATTCCAACGTCCAGTGCCAGATTCCTTCTCTGCTGCTAACATGGAGCCTCCACGTTGCTAGAAAAGCAAGCAAGGTAATAAGAAAATAACACATGGCTTCTCTCTTCATGTGTTTGTGATTTAGAGTGAATAAAACTGTGTGTGTTTGAGAGTGTCAATGAGAGTGAAAGCGAGTGAGAATCTAAGTTTGAGAGTATTTATGAGTTAATGAAAGTGAGGGAGAGAGTAAAGGAGTGTGAGTGCGTTAGGAGTTGGTGATCAGAAATTGTGAGAGGGAGTGGAAGTGAGTAAAGGATGTAGCTATCAGTGGTGCGGCAGGCACAGCTGCACCAGGGCCCAGAATCAGAGAGTGTAAAAAGGGGTGAGTGTGTGTAAGTGTTTGTGAGAGTGAGAACCAGAGAGTATGAGTATGTTTGTGTGTAAATAACAGTGAGTGAGAATGATTAAGTAGGGGAGTCTGAGTGAAGAGAAAGAGAGTGAATGTGAGAGGGAGGGAGTATGAGTGAAAGTGAAATAATGTGAGATAGTAAGAGTGTGTTTATTTGTGTTTTGATTGTGAATCCACTGCTGGCCATGCCATACTCAATATAATTCTGGGCTTTTTGAATTCACACAGAGTAACATGTTGACACTAGTATATTTGAACTAATTCTTGGCTTAAGGAAGGGCAACCAAGGCAAAATGCAGATCCTGAAATACTGGAAGCAATATTTGACGTAAGGGCACACCTATGGCAAAATGCTGGTTCAGGCATACTCAAGGTAATTCTGTGTCTCCGAGAGGGTAGTCATGCCATATTGCGGCTTAGGGAGGGATGCAAACAATGATAAAATGCTGGTTCAGAAATACTGAAGTTAATTTTCTGAGATATGGGCCACCCATGTTAAACGGACAGCATCAACGGCTACATTCTGGTACTGAGCTATTGTATGTAATTGTTGTCATAAGGGGGTACCCATACCAAATGCATTGCCACAGTGAAGGTAATTCTTAACATGTATGTGAACTCTCAAGGTAAGTTTTGAAAAATGGGGTGAACTCCTGTCCGATATTATACCCCACCACTTTAAAAGATCACCAGCTGCCTCTGATTTGTTCCCTTTTAGGTTTAAATTTCTTTATTAATTTCAGCATGGTCATCAAACATATCAACAATACATTAAGTGCACTTAAGTACCACTGAGGGTCTCACCAGCGTGGGATGGCTTGTAGGTAGAAAGAACTCCCCTCCCTCCCCCTAAAGCAAGGGGAATTGAACATCCCAAAAGCCCCCCCCCCCGATCCCTATATGGTGCCTTCCACATAGATCATGTGCCTACTAGGGTTCTGCTTCTCCTCGTGGTGCTGTCTGCGGGGGTTCCGTTAATCGCAGTAACCTCAGATATCTGGGACATGTGAGTTCCTTAAATTCTGAGGTTAGAAGTGACAAGAAAGGTTTCCAGAGATCCCGGAATGAGGCTCCTGGATTGGAGAGAGTGATGGAGACTCTCTCCATCCGAGCGTGTACCACAACCGATGGAGCCATCCCAGATGAGGCAGATGAGTAGGAGAGGTGTCTGTTCCCCAGTGAGTTAAAATGTTTTGGAGGGCAGCGCCAGTGCTATCTGTCGACCCCTCAGCGAGTTAAGCGGAAAGGTGAGGGATTTGGGTAGGCCCAGGAGCGTATACGGAGGGAAGTGAGGGAGCTGGGTGTCGAAGTGGCCATCAATGTCATCCAGTACCTGAGTCCAGTAACCCAAGAGTCGAGGACACTCCCATAGTAGGTGAGCCAGTGTACCCAATGAACCACATGCTCTCCAGCACAGAGGGTCACGAGCTGGGTTACCTCTGTGGAGTCACTGCAGGGTGAGATACCAATAAGTTACAATTTTTGTAGGGGTCTCAGTGCTAGCTACGTTGCGCGCTGTGTGGCGAGCTCTATAATAGATATCTGTCCACTCTTTCCCTGTAAGCGTCCTCCCCAACTCCCCCTCCCACCTGAGTTGGCCTGGGGATTTGTCAGTCCTGGGGGCACGTCTGAGTAACCCATAGAGTTCTGTTATCAGGCGAGAGTTCGAATGTTTCGTCACCAACTATTTCTCAAAGGGCGTGAGGTTCCTCTGAGCCCCGTCCCGAACACCTGCATGCAGCACCTAGTGTCTGATTTGGTGATAGCGGAAGCGTTCTCCCTCAGGGAGGTTCTATTGTGTACAGAAGTCGTCAAATGACAAAGGGCCGTCTGCATCGAAGAAGTGCCCAATAGACCTGCGTCCTTCTCTGGTCCATTGAGCGTATGCTCCTGTTTCAAGACCTGGTGTGAATGCAGCGTTGTGTACTATGGGTGTTAGCGGTGAAGGAAACGTCGTGAGTGCAGGGTTCGAAGCTACTTTGTCCCAGGCTGCCAGGGTGGCGTGTGTGACCTTCGAGAGATAGAGATTGCGGTTGCGCGTCTCTCTGGTGAGAAAGGGGATCCCCCAATGGGGTTGTTTAGCCAAGGCTCTATCCATAAACAACCAGTGTTTCTCGGACTCTGGCCGTGACCACTCCATCAGGGCTCTCAACTGCACCGCACAGTAGTATTCCTGCAAATTTGGGATTGCCAGACCTCCCTCTATTGGAGGTCTATAGCATAATTCTCTGCGCAGTCTGGGTCTTCTATCTGGCCATAGAAAGTGTTCCAAGTCGCGCTGCATAGATCGCAACACACCTGAGGGAGGAGCTAACAGGAGGGTCTGAAAGAGAAATAGTATCTTTGGCAAGATTGTCATTTTTATCGCCGCTATACGGCCCAACCAGGACAGCATGTGCAGTGTCCATCTACGTAGGCAGTCTCGTATGTGCCGGAGCAGCGCTGTGTAGTTCAGTGAGGTGGTGCGTTGCGTACTTGCTGTGAGCCGATGGCCTAAGTAGGGGATGGCTTCCTGGGCCCATTGAATATGGTAGTCGCGCTTCAGTTCCTCTGCCGTGGCTGGGGTGAGGGACAGGTTGAGGGCTTGTGACTTGTGGACATTGACCTTAAAGCCTGACACCTGCGTACTGCTCCAGTTCGGCCAAGAGGGCGGGTAATGAGACTTTAGGGTTCTCCAGGGTAGCGACTACGTCATCCGCATATAAACTGATCTTGTGCTCCTCCCCTCCAAAAACCACCCCGGATATCAAAGGAGTAGTGCGTACTCCTTGGGCCATAGGCTCCATGTCAAGGGCGAATAGGAGCGGGGAGAGCGGGCATCCCTGTCTCGTTCCCTGCTGAATAGGAAAGGGGGTAGAGGTGAAGCCATTCACTCGGACAGAGGCTATTGGATTGGTGTAGCTGCTTAGGACCCAGCCCATGAATCTCTCCGGTAAGCCAAAGTGCTGCATAGTCGCCGCTAAATAGGGCAAATGCACCCTATCAAACGCTTTCTCAGCGTTGATAGAGAGAATCATGCGCTCTGTACCAAAGCGCTCTGCTTTGTCAATGATGTGTAAGAGGCGTTTGGTACTATCGGAGCACTGGCGACTGGGCACGAAGCCCGATTGGTCCGGGTTGCTCAATCCTGGTAAAAGGGGGGAAAGGCGCTTTGCCAGGATCCCTGAGAACAGTTTAAGGTCCACGTTAAGGAGGGAGATAGGCCGGTAGGACGCGCATTGTCGTTTGTCCTTACCTGGCTTGGGTATTACTGTGACCAGCGCCTCTAGCATCGTGGACAGGATTGGGGAGGAAAGCCCAACCAAATTGTACACCCTTGTAAGTATCGGGGCTAGTATAGGACAAAAGGTTTTGTAAAAAAGAGAGGAAAAGCCGTCCGGGCCTGGGGACTTAAGCAGTTTTTGTTTGGAAATGGCCGAGATCACCTCCTCTAATTTGATAGGGGTCTCAAGCTGTTCGGCCTGGTAGGGCGTTAATTTGGCAGTGCCCACGCTGTGCAAGTATTGGGCAGGGCCGTCTGGGGGTAGTTGTTGTGCTCCGTATAAGTCCGCGTAGTAGTGTTGGAACATTTCAGCGATAGCCTGCTCAGAGGCCTGCTCTTGTCCTAGTGCATTGACCACTGTGGAGATGCTGAATGACTCACAAGTAACGAAGTCCACTAGCAGAGGATAATATATAGTATATCATCAAAGTCATGTGTACCTTTGTAGAACTGAACCAAAGAATTCTCTTTCACCTCCTGTTCCAGTGATACCCTATGGATATTGCTGGAACATTCCCTAGCAACCTGGAACACTCCCTAGCACCCTGTACATAGTGACTACCACTATTCTTCAGTTTCCTATGTATAGTGATTTTCACTATGCATAATATTAGATATCGGAATACTACAGGTAAATTATAAATAATACCCCAAGGGTGGTTTGTCTTTTTGAAAATAATCATTATGCCTGGGAATTCTTATTTGGCAGGTTTTATTTATGAATTCTGAAAGACCGGATACGTCTTTGTCCCACCTATTCTTGATGACCGTAGAAACCGTAGAAAAGAGAAGAGATGGTGGCAAAATAGCAAGAACACACTAGAAAGGCGGTTAAGAAATATTTCGCAAAATAGTCGGAATTTTGAAATATATAAAGTATATACAATGCGTTTAACGAGTCAAGTATGAGCAGATATGGTAGGCGCCATCCTTCTAAGATGGCCGCCATTATGTCCGGAATAGTAGTTTTAGTGACGTGATTGACGTTGCAAATGGGGTAAGAATCCACAAGATAGAGGCCATAGTAATTATTGTCCATGTTAAATAGATTTTTCATTACTTAACAGTAAAAATTAGTATTCAAGATGAAGCTAACGAATTCATTTAGATCTGACACTGTGCACCCTCACTCTTTCTATGATGGCCGCCGGTAGGTGGCCAGTATCCCAGCCATGAACTGACAATGAGATATGGTGATGCGTAATGTGTTGAAAACCCACAACATATCGTTCAGCAACTAGCATTCTAGTTCTGAACAAAATCTGGTATATTGCATAAGTATAAAGTTTTGATACGATCACCATATTTATTTTCATCACTACTATTGTTTCGCCCATTTGAAGATGGCTGACCCGGTATTTTTTAACATTGGGCGTAGGCGAGTGACGCGGTAAAATGATGCTGTCACAGGCGAGGGAGGAACAATTATATTAAAACACTCTAAAAATCATCTCTTTTATCCTAAAATGTTACATGATACAATCTTGCTTTTAAACTAAATTCGCATGTGTATAAAGTTTTTCTATATATTTAACGCATCGAGTTAGACCTAATTCCATAATACTTTACCCGTTACAAGATGGCCGACCCGATATTCTGCAACATCGGGCGCAGGCGTGTGACGGAATTAGATGATCTGTTACAGGTGAGGGTGGAATTATCATATAAATACACCTCGCAATACCAGTTCCTCCATCCTGAAACCGGAACGCGATACGAGGGAGCAGGGAGGCCGGAGCTCGCTGTCTAGGTGAGATGCGGTTCAACTCTTTATCTTTAACATAATAGTGGATTGTTTCAAGTTTGAAACTAAGCAGTGTGTCCTAGGGAATTTTAGTTTTGAAGCGAATGCTGAATTTATTACCTTTTTCAGTTATGTTTAGATTAGTGATAATAATTCTTTACTCTTACAGGATTAAATAAACCTGAATGAGTAATACACTTAATGTAATACATCACTGAGATATCTTGATGTGTTATGATGTTTGAGCTAGAAGAAATCTAGATAGAGATCGGACACTATTTAAGACCTGTGAGCATGAGTGGCCTTTGATCCAATAGGCAGTATTTGAAGATTTAATAAGAGACAAGACACACTATTGGCAATGGGTGAGCATTAGTGGTCATTGTTTTTACAAAACTATTGAATCCTAAACAGACAGATCTACTGGGCTACAGATCTCGCAGGGCTACTGTGTTTTTTAACCCTTCTGTTTTTTTCCCCACTGTGCGCGACATTGTTTTTTAAATTGCGCCGCAACATCCTTTGCCCATATACCTGACTACTGCCTTAGTCCCCGGTCCGCCACGGCGTGTGCCGATTGTGCGGAGGGACGGAAGTAGGCATTCTTTACCACCCTGACCGGAAATAGGGTCAGCGCTTTAGCTGCTCACTCGCTCTGGGTCATTTAAGGCGAGTCTCAGCGCAACGCGGGCACCTCGCAGCACATTACAGCCGCAGGGCTACTGTGTTTTTTAACCCTTCTGTTTTTTTCCCCAGTGTGCGCAACATTGTTTTTTAAATTGTGCCGCAACATCCTTTGCCCACATACCTGACTACTGCCTTAGTCCCCGGTCCGCCACGGCGTGTGCCGATTGTGCGGAGGGACGGAAGTAGGCATTCTTTACCACCCTGACCGGAAATAGGGTCAGCGCTCTAGCTGCTCACTCGCTCTGGGTCATTTAAGGCGAGTCTCAGCGCGACGCGCCTAAGGCAAGCCCGTCTGCGCCCGTCCGCGCCAGTTCGTCGACAGTCGACAAGACCGTATGTTCCCCTCGCCTTTCCCCTAGGGTTACATCTGCTCTTTGGGTGAGTGTGCTAATTAAAGGAAAATGAATGTTAAACAATATTCCAGCCGCGAGTTAAGTAACCTTAACCGTGACTATTTGGAGCAACCAGTAATTCCAGGAGACATTGACTACATATGCCGGCAGTCAAACGCAAGTTCTACCACGCATGCGTCCCCTACCACTTTACAAGTCCCGCATAAGATCCATAATATAAAACCTCCAAAGATTTTAAAAGGAATATACTTGAATGCCCGTTCTATATCAAAACATGTAGTTGAAATATGGGACCTTTTGGATGCAGAATCCCCTGATATCTGCTTTATAACTGAATCCTGGCTACATGAACATGCCTCCCCAGACGTGGCAATTGCCTTTCCACCAACATATGAGATAATTAGAGTTGATAGAAAGGGAAAGAGAAGAGGGGGCCTACTTATTGCCACTGGTCCAGGCATAAAAATCACTTTTTTGGACTCTATTAGTACCAAACAGATAGAATTATGTATTTTTAGAATCGATGGTACATTACATGGCCCATGGAGAGGAGCTCTAGTATATAGACCCCCTGGCCCTAAGAAAGATTTCACACACATGCTGTGTGAACAGATAGCCCCACATGTACTGGCCACCGACCAATTCCTTCTAATAGGGGATTTTAATTACCATGCTGAAATCCTGACTGACTCAGACACCAATCAGCTTACCATTGAAATGGATTCTCTGGGGCTAGTTCAAATGGTGACAGGTCCTACTCACACTGCTGGACATACCCTAGACTTACTATTCACCAACTCCCCGGGTGTCACAGTCGAACCCTCCCTTCCACTACTGTGGTCAGACCACCATCTTTTAAAATTCTCGATTCCAGCTTTTTTAGAAAAGATAGAGCACAAAAATGAACTAATTTGGCGCAGGTCCTGGCGAAAGGTCACGGCCAGCTCTTTTTCAGCTTTTTTCAGGCCATTTTTAAAAGACCAGGCCGAAAACGTAGACAGGATGGCAACTACTTTCGAAGATGAAATTACTTGCACCTTAGATAAGATCGCCCCGTTCACCAAGGTGAAAATCAAATCTAGATCTGCTCCTTGGTTCACGGAGCAACTAAAAACAATGAAACATTCCTGCAGAGTGACTGAACGCAAGTGGAGAAGGAGTAAAGATCCTATGGACCACAGAAAGTATAAACATATTCATCGTAACTACATGGAGAGTATCAGACAGGCAAAAAAAGCGTTTCTACTAAATCGCATAGAAAAAGCGGCAAACTCTAACAAGGAGCTCTACAAGGTCCTAAAGGAGTTCACGTCCCCCCAACTAAAGACAGGGGTCACCCCTTCGCAGGACTGGATAGATTCCCTCTCCAAGTTCTTCGATGATAAAATGAATGTAATACATAACTCCTTCCCACCTCAAGAAGCTCCAATTAAAAACCTGGAAAATAACCCGGTCCTACAAACATGTCAGTCCCCCGTCCTGGAGGAATTTTCCCAATTTAAATCCACGGAAGTGACAGAAGCCATGTTGAAAATAAAATCTGGCTCACCAGTTGACCCTGTCCCACCACGTTTCTTATTAACGATAGCCCCCATTCTTCTTGAAAGTGTCATCGATTTATTCAACTATTCATTAGTCCAAGAAACAGTTCCCAAAATATGGAAAATCGCTAGAGTTAGACCCATCCTGAAGAAACCTACAGCAGACCCTAATCTCCTGGTCAACTACCGTCCGATCTCACTGCTCCCATATTTTGGGAAAGTACTCGAATCCATGGTCAACAGACAACTTGTTCACCATCTGGAGAGTAACCATCTATTGGACCCCTCACAGTCTGGTTTCAGGGCCGCCCATAGCACCGAGACAGCGCTGGTAGAGGTAGTGGACAACATCAGACTATCATTGGACAGAGGACAATCCTCTATTCTCATTCTACTAGACCTATCGGCAGCTTTCGACACCATCTCCCACAGCATTTTAATACAACGGCTATGGGAGATTGGTGTCAGAGGGAAGGCCCTGGGATGGTTCAAGAGCTATCTGACGGACCGAGTTACTACTGTCCAAATTGGCGACACCAGTTCCTGTAGTAGGCCAGTCACGATGGGAGTACCACAGGGCTCTATTCTGAGCCCAGTACTTTTTAATCTCTACGTAACACCACTGGCCAGGGTGATTAGATCGTACGGCCTTGACGTAATGTCATATGCTGACGACACTCAAATTCTAGTCACCCTTGGTCAGAACCCCATAGACACCAAGGCCCGTTTCAGGGACTGTATGGAACACGTTAACAGGTGGATGAACGAAAACCATCTACAACTAAACAGCGATAAAACTGAGATAGTATTCTTCGGGAACGCACAAAAACACTGGACTAATGATTGGTGGCCGGCAACACTGGGTCCTAGTCCAATACCCAAACAATCGGTCCGAAATTTAGGGGTCCAAATTGATAATAACCTATCGATGAAAAACCAGGTGAACCATATAATCGGGTCCTGTTTTGGTACTATGCGCAACCTGCGTAAAGTTTTTAAATGGATCCCCATGGAAGCAAGGAAACCATTGGTCCAGGGATTGATTATCAATCGCATGGACTACGAAAATGCCTTGCTATCAGCTATAAATGAGGATCTTTTATCTAGGCTGCAGGTCCTGCAAAACACTGCAGCCAGGTTGGTCCTAAATCTTCCGTCAGGTTCTCCCTCGGCCCCAAACCTGAGACGGCTCCACTGGCTGCCTGTGAGAAAGAGAACACGTTTTAAGATTCTCTGTTTGGCACACAGAAACATGTATGGTAGCGGCCCCTACTACTGGAAAAAGAAGTTGAACTGGCATCAACCAAGCCGGCCCCTCAGATCCAGCAATCAACACCTTCTTGCCTCCATTAGAATCCGCACAACTCGTAATGGAGGTAGATCTTTTTCATTTTTAGCCCCCACCTTCTGGAATAAATTGCCTCTACACCTCCGCACTTTGGCTGACCATCATCGTTTTCGTAGGGAACTAAAAACATGGTCTTTCGACAACTGACCCCCCTGTTTGTTTTTCTCTATCAGCTGTTCTTAGTTGGAGATGCCTGTAAGCGCCATGAGACCTTCGGGTGATATGTGCGCTTTACAAATGTCCCATGATTTGATTTGATCTCATGACATATCATTCAGTCAGTGGGCCAGACTAAACTTGGCCATTCGTAACTACCGCATTTGGTAGAGATTATCAGAAAATTATATATTTAAAGACTGAGTATAACCAAAAATTTTACTATTGTTGTTTGTGTACTCAGGAAACCGACTTTTAACCACTGAGAATAAGACGATAAATAGGAGAAGCCTTATATCCTGGCCCCTATCAATAAGAGATAAAGAGACCCCGATCGGTAGGTCCCTCTTATTTCATTCTTCATTTATTCTTCATTCTGTATAATTTTATACGAAGGATAGCGGTATATAGTGTATTATATCTAGTGTTTTTTCTATACTTCCCCATTGTTAAGGACACCACGTCAGGGGACCTATATACCGGTGGCTCCCTCTACCGCTCATCAGCGGATCTACTCTATAAATTAAGGTGTGTGATTTTTAGTACATACTCTAGAGCTCTAGCTCTTTCTCTACAATATCTAGAATAATATATTATTGATGTACCTTTATTTGCAGATATATACACAGTGGCTGGCAAATTAAGAGGCCATCACATGCATAATGTTATGCACATCTTCCTAATGAATTTAAGAAAGGAAGTACTTTTTAATAGGTAAATATCTCTTACTCTTGTGTTCCTTTGTGACTCAAAACAACAAGTTTTTACACTTAAACGGTTATGGATTTGGGCAATCTTTGAACCTTTGACTCTTGTAATTTTGAATAGTTGGTAATGAAGAATGTAGGCGATTATTTCTTTCAATACATTAGTACCAGGTTGATACAAAATATGGCGGTGTTTAATTACAGCATAAATAGGGTTTCATTGTGTTTTTAATAAAATATCATATAGGACGATGGGTTGTGAAATGGAAGTTATAAAATATAATATTGTTATACTTTGCACAGAAAACTTTGCTTTGACTAATTCATGTTATGTTTTATATTTTCTTGTTTTACATAAGAAATTCATTTAGAAAACTTTTGTCCTGAAGAAGGTGGTTAACACACAAACACCGAAACGCTGCGTCGACTTTCCAGAGTTTTCTTGTTTTAATTCATGTAATTTTTATTTGCATTATAGTACTGTATGTGTTTTTATATAGATGACTGTACAATGATTTTAAATATGATGAAAAATAAACTGTGACTTGGTCAAAAAAAAATTCTGTGCTGTATAAGATATCTTCTATATCAGAGTCTATATCGTTTCTGTATGTTTAGTGTTCTAAATTTCTGATGCAATAATTTCTGCTGTAACGAATATATTGATAGATCTTGCTAAGCTGTAGGGTTTGTTTTTTGAGTTCTACAAAGGTACACATGACTTTGATGATATACTATATATTATCCTCTGCTAGTGGACTTCGATACTTGTGAGTATTTCACCCCGTCCCTATCGTAAAATATAGGGTTGCCCCTTTTTGTTTCTCGATGCTGAATGACTGCCACTGTACCCTTAGTCTGTTGGCCAGCAATCTCCCACTTCTGTCCCCCCGTGTAAAAGGAGTGCCTAAGACGCATCGCTGCATACTCTGCCCTGTCCAGGCCTGCTAATTGAGTTCTCGCAGATTCTAGCTGCCTCCAGACCCTGGGGGCGCCCATTCTCTGGTGGATATGTTCTAACTCCTGCACGAGTTGCTCTCGCTTGTCTCTCCGGGTTTTATTGTTGAATGCGGTAATGGCAATAAACTCCCCCCTGACCACTGCCTTCAAGGCGTCCCAGAGTATTGCTATGGGGGTGTCAGGCGTGTCAGTCACAGCTAGGTAATCAGTTATCGCTTTCGTGATTCGTCGCACTACTTCAGGGCGCTGAAGCGTTGTTTCTTTCAGACGCCAAATGCGACGTGCGAGCCCAGAACCCGGGAAGGCCAATGTCAGACTCACAGCAGAGCGATCGGACAGTGAGCGGGGAAGTATGTCTACCTGTTGGACCTGCGGGACGACTGTTTCGGTAGCCAGGAAGTAATCGATCCTGGCATAGGTCTTATGGGAGTGGGAGTAGAAGGTATACTCTCTATCTGTCGGGTGGTGGGCCCTCCACACGTCTACCAGTCCTGTCTCAGCCAACATCCGCTTCCCTCCTTCCGTAAGGGCTCCGGTCTGCCCCTGTCGCTGCGCCGACCTGTCGGTGTCGTTATCAAAGGCCAGGTTGAGGTCCCCACCCAATATCAACGACCGGTCCAATGATTTGGATAACTCTAACACTACCTTATGTAGGAACCCTTCCTGCCCCTCATTCGGGCATATACTGTGCCAATAGTGAGGGTGTGGGATCCTAGTAGGAAAGTATGGGCCGGTAGCCTACCTCTGAGTTCTGCTTGTTTGGGGCCTACTCTGCCAGTGAACTTGGAGAGAAGAATGGCTACCCTGGCTGTTTTGGTGGAGTGGGACGAGAAAAGCTATTGCGGGAACACCTTCGCTCTCAATCTGTGCGTGCCCCCAGCCAAGAGATGCGTCTCCTGGAGGAGACATATATGTGCGTCAGTGTTTTCAAGGTAGGAAAGTATGGCCCGCCTTTTGACCGGATTGTTGAGGTTCTTTACGTTGAGTGAGATTATCTTAAGATGTGTGGTCATCTAGTCTGGCTGTTGAGTGGCAGGGAGAAGCTAGCTGTGCCATTGTAACCGCAGGGCCTATCAGTGTCACGACCTGTAGGTTGCTGTGGGGTGATGCCCTGGCTGCGAGAGAGTCCCTCCGGTCAGTGGCTAACGTATCTAGAGGAGGAGGAGGAGGACTGAATAACCCTGTAATATTACAACAAAAACTGACGAACAGTGTGATAGTCCTGGGTGATATAACCCATGAGAAGGCGTGAGATGTCAGCAGGACCCATTCCGCCCCCTGCCCTGCCCGGGCCCCTCCCAGTCAACAGGACCGGGAAATCAGAGAATCAGGCCCTCTGGTCCCAGGGCCAGCCTCCCCCCAGTGTGGCAATGCTACAGCGTTGGGTTTCTCAATCCGGGGACGCAGTGCCTTCTCCAAGAGAGGCTATGCCCGCCTTCCTCTCCCTGGCGATAGTCTCCGGGACAGGACGAAGACGCAGCGGGGAGCGGCCCACTTTCTGCCATCTCCCCCTTCTTGGGGGTCTGCCCTTGATCACGGCCTGAGTGGTGTCTCCCTGGTCATCCTCTGTTAAGTTCAGCAATTGTTTGGCCCCCTGCAGCGAACAGATATGATGTATCTTGCCTTCCCATCTGAAAATCAGCTGGAAGGGATGACACCAAGAGTAGGGGACCTCCATGGACCGCAGGTGGGCTGTGATTGGCCTAAACTCTCTCCTCTTTTGCAGTGTAGAGGCCGCAAGGTCTTGGAACAAAATGGGTCGGAGACCCCGGAACTCGATAGGATGCTTGTCTCTTGCCTGTCAGAGGGTTTGTTCTTTAAGCTGGAAGTCATTTACACATGTAAGAATGTCCGCCGGAAGTGGCCTCTTCAGGCCGACTCTGTGAGTGTGGTCCAACTTGATCCTCTGATCTGACGGGGCGCCTAGGATGGATCGGAAAAGCTCCTCTACGTACAAGGCGATGTCTGGTCCCTCCGTCACCTGAGGAATGCCTCGGATTCGCATGTTGTTGCGCCGGGAGCGATTTTCAAGATCCTCCGCGTGCGCCTGGAGGTCCAGATGTTGGTCCTTTAGGCAGAGGATCTCCTGTTGAAGCTGGTCTATCTCCTCGTCTAGCCTGCGTTTCCAGCCTATCCATTCTATCTCCCACCAAGTCTAGGTCTTTTCAACCCTCCCTAATTTCTTGAGCCAGTTCCTTTTTCATGGTGTGCAGGTCATCTTTCAGTAAAGGCAAACAGGGTTTCGAGGAAGGAACGTGTCACCGGGGCTTCCGCATCTCCGGCCTCTATGCCCCCTGGGCCTCCCGACAGGGAGGGTGGCACATCTGCACTGGTGGTAGGTGGCTTGAGGAGGAGAGCTTTTACGGAGCGCTCCTTTTTCCCTTTAGTTGACGCCATTTCCTGGGTGCGAGGTGCTCTCCCCACTTGGGCTCCTAAGCACATCGGTGTCCTGCCGGCTTACTTAGCGTGGTTTTCCGGGCTGATGCACCTGCCCCTCGCGTTCTGCGCAGGGCCTACCAACTTCTTCTCTCCGCCAAGGACCTCTCAGAGGCGCACTGTGCTCGGGTGTGGACCTTCGGGGCCTGCCCCGTCTCCGGACTCTCAGGGGCCTGCCTTCAGGCCTAGGCAGTGAATGCCCGAGTCTGCCTCCGTGGCTCCCCTCGCGGGAGAAGGGGCCCCAACGCGGTTTGTCAATGCACTCGGGGATACAGAATTCTTGCCAAAACCCCTCCTGGCAGCCTGTCTGGGGGTCCACTGCATCTATGCTCAGGAGCCCTCTCAATGCTGACTGTCCTTGGCAGTAGAGGCCACCGCACCCATCTAGGACCGGGGCCCTAATAACTTACGATAGTCACAAGGGCAGGCCCGGCTCCTTCCAGTGTCTGGGGGATTATTCCTCTCGCCCCCCTCTCGCCTCCACTCGCCACCCGCTGGGCCTATTCCTCCAGTCCTGAGCCCCTGGGCCCGATCCAGCCCCCCGACCTAGGGGCCGTGCTGCTTCTTGTGGCTGGATGGGTGTTTCGCTGGCTCTCCCTCGCTCCCCGGCGGCACTAACCGTACTCCAGAATAATCCGCTGGGGGGAGGGGGGGGAAGCTCGGCCCGCTTCCTCCGGCCTCTGAGCCTCTAGCTCATCCGGGCCCAGCGCCTGCTGCTTCAGGTCCGGTCCGGCCTCCGGTGTCTTGTCGCGGTGACCTCGCCCAACCGACTTCCGATCGGGACAGGATTGCCACCGCCCAGGGCAAGCTGCGCTTCTTTCAGGCTGCACGTCGACAGGCTCGATTAGGCGATGTCTCCGCTCTGTGCAGCGCCGCCCGCGATGTATGGGCGGCGGATGAATTCCATCCGCTAACGGCTGTCCCCTCTCCGCCTCTGCTCCGTTAGCTTCCCATGGTGTATACGAGGGGAGCAGAAGCCCCCGGGACACCACCGGGCCAGCTATGCAAAGCTGTGACAATGGGGCCCTGTCGGCGGGACGGGGTGATGAGCAGGCACGTCCTACTCAGTCGCCATCTTAGCCAAGCCCCTCTTTGTTCCCTTTTAGAAGGGGATCTGACCTAGCAGTTTGAACAGGATTATTCCTGGAGTAGGCCCAAATCTGATTAGAATAAGAATTATCCCCGTCTATAGAGGCACAATGAGTTAAAAAACCTAAACATTAATTTGGCATGTGACCCAAATAATTATTGGGGCCTAAGTTGAATTCAAGCATTCCATCCATCACATTTTTGTAACTCCCCTCTTGTAAAAGAATCCATTCCTTGGGCTTCTAATGAGTCTTCAGAGCCCAAGAGTAAGGGTTTCACTGACTACCCCTCAGACCTATGTGACTCCTCGCAGACTACCTGCCCTCTCTCAGCTGCATCTTCCTCTCATTAGTCCTTACTCTTACCAGTCATTCTGCAAGCCGCCTCACACCCCTGAGCTGTAGCAGCTCTGGTATTGCAAAAAAATAAATCAGACAGACACACACACACCCCTCCTCCTCCTCGCTTCAAACACCCCCTCCTCGCTTCAAACACCCCCTCCTCGCTTCAAACACCCCCTCCTCGCTTCAAACACCCCCTCCTCGCTTCAAACACCCCCTCCTCGCTTCAAACACCCCCCTCCTCGCTTCAAACACCCCCCTCCTCGCTCCAAACACCCCCCTCCTCGCTCCAAACACCCCCTCCTCGCTCCAAACACCCCCTCCTCGCTTCAAACACCCCCTCCTCGCTTCAAACACCCCCTCCTCGCTTCAAACACCCCCTCCTCGCTTCAAACACCCCCTCCTCGCTCCAAACACCCCCCTCCTCGCTCCAAACACCCCCCTCCTCGCTCCAAACACCCCCCTCCTCGCTCCAAACACCCCCTCCTCGCTCCAAACACCCCCTCCTCGCTCCAAACACCCCCTCCTCGCTCCAAACACCCCCCTCCTCGCTCCAAACACCCCCCTCCTCGCTCCAAACACCCCCCTCCTCGCTCCAAACACCCCCCTCCTCGCTCCAAACACCCCCCTCCTCGCTCCAAACACCCCCCTCCTCGCTCCAAACACCCCCTCCTCGCTCCAAACACCCCCCTCCTCGCTCCAAACACCCCCTCCTCGCTCCAAACACCCCCTCCTCGCTCTTCGCTCCAAACACCCCCTCCTCGCTCTTCGCTCCAAACACCCCCTCCTCGCTCCTCGCTCCAAACACCCCCTCCTCGCTCCAAACACCCCCTCCACACCCCCTCCTCGCTCCAAACACCCCCCTCCTCGCTCCAAACACCCCCTCCTCGCTCCAAACACCCCCCTCCTCGCTCCAAACCCCCTCCTCGCTCCAAACCCCCCCTCCTCGCTCCAAACCCCCCCTTCCTCGCTCCAAACCCCCCCTCCTCGCTTCAAACCCCCCCTCCTTGCTTCACACACACACACAAACCTCGCTTCAAACACACACACACTAACCTCGCTTCAAACACACACAAACCTTGCTTCAAACACACACACACCCAAAACCTCGCTTCAAACTCGCTTCAAACACACACCCGAAACCTCGCTTCAAACACACACACACAAACCTCGCTTCAAACACACACACACACAAACCTCGCTTCAAACACACACACACACAAACCTCGCTTCAAACACACACACACAAACCTCGCTTCAAACACACACACACAAACCTCGCTTCAAACACACACACACAAACCTCGCTTCAAACACACACACACAAACCTCGCTTCAAACACACACACACACACTAACCTCGCTTCAAACACACACACACACACTAACCTCGCTTCAAACACACAAACACACTAACCTCGCTTCAAACACACACACACAAACCTCGCTTCAAAACACACACACACACACCTCGCTTCAAACACACACACCCAAAACCTCGCTTCAAACTCGCTTCAAACACACACACACAAACCTCGCTTCAAACACACACAACCAAACCTCGCTTCAAACACACACAACCAAACCTCGCTTCAAACACACACAACCAAACCTCGCTTCAAACACACACAACCAAACCTCGCTTCAAACACACACAACCAAACCTCGCTTCAAACACACACAACCAAACCTCGCTTCAAACTCACACAACCAAACCTCGCTTCAAACACACACAACCAAACCTCGCTTCAAACACAACTGAAACTCTTAACTCAATAAGACAAACCAGTTCCACTCTAACTATTAATTAATATAGTGCTCCATGACCATAAAGCAAGAAGTGGTTATCTTCAATGCTATAATGTCCAAGTTTAGGTGGCCTCTTTAAGGTCTCGCCTGCCAGACAGCTTTTAGATGTATTTCATTCGAAAAAGGGGTTTTGCCCTCGTACTCCGCACGGAACTGGGCAAATTTGAACAGCGACAAACAAAGCAATGATACGGCGGAATTGATCAAATAACAATGGGTAATTTTTGTCACTGAAGGAAACCTTAATTAATCCCTCTGGGGAGAAATATTCTCAAAAGACATATATCTTATTATACAAGCACTCACACCGCGTTGAAATCCAGATTTTTGTCTCTATGCATATATTTGTAAACAAAAATTTCAAATATTTACATTATATACAACATAACATAAATAATACAAAAACTAAGACACAAAAGTTACAAAAAATGATACATATACACAAAACATATATACATATATAATCTCTTTAAACAAAACCTTGTTGGCCAAAATTTTTGGGGGGCCACGCAAAGTTATTAAGTACAAATCTATTTTTCGCAACCCGTATCTATAAGATAACCCTTTTGTCAACACCCATATGGGGAATATTGAGTCTCAACCCTTTTCTACATTATATGGGGTTGTACATTTCTTTGTCATCAAAATTGTGAGGGCTTCTTTTTGTCTATACAGTCGACGCTGTTTTGGCGCATTTGCTACCAGGATCGAGAGGAATTGGCGTTTTGAAATCTACTCCCCGAATTCGTCGGAGATGAAATAATAAAGCCGGGTGAATCGATTTACTCGTCTTTCCCCGGACCGGCGATCTAATTTTCCTTTTACCTTACATACCATCAAATCGGCCCCACACAGAGTAGTCCTGTACTCCTGGTTCCGTTCACAGTTTCCCGATAGATGTAGTGTTATCGGTTACCTTTATGCCCCTAGTCCTGATGAGGCCCAGAGGAAACGGGCTGAAACGCGTCGACTGTATAGACAAGCATTGGCATAGCCAATAGGTCTCGCCTTTGGGACCTTATAAGTATTTAGTTATGCAGCACAATTGTTGCATGGCTAAACACTTATAAGGTCCCAAAGGCGAGACCTATTGGCTATGCCAATGCTTGTTTTTTTAGCATGAAGTATTCTGATTGACCGCGCGAAACCAATGTATTTGCTTCAGAGCGAATCTGCCTGGATAATATGATGCCAAGGGAGAAGCCGACAGAGGGCAGAAGGCTTTCTTCTGGGTCCTAACTGCTGCCAGCTCGGGTAGCAGAGTCAGTGCAGGAAAGAGCATTAGGGGAATGTAAAGAGAGAGGGAGAAGAGCACTTTGCAGGAAAGAGCAGCGGCTCTTCCAGGCGATTTTAAAAGGGAAGATGAGGATTTGGCAGTGCGAAGGTGTGGCGTAAACACCAGAGCTGCCGAGTTTAGAACCAGGGAACCGGGTTCGTGTCTCGGCGTCTACTCAACAGCGTGTGATTCTAGGCAAATCACTTAATCTCTCCGTGGCTCCCAAAAAATGAATGCGTCCTTGTGTAATGTAACTGGTTCTCATGTAAAGCATTCTAGTACCCTCCGCTCGAGTTCGCTCTAATAAACATTAAACAAAAAAAGATGGAACTGCAGGAGAGAGAAAACCGTGCTGAAGCAACATGTTCAATTCAGGAGAGAGAAATAAAAATGCAGGAGAAGCAAGAAAGAACGGAAGCAGGGGTGAGAGGGGGAGGGCTGAAACGTGCAGAAATCAGAAGGGTTTTTGCAAGAATGAGCATGGGCCCGACGGTGAGGGAGACTAGGAAATGGGCAAGAGAAGTGCCAACATACTGCACCAGAGGGCGACAGTCAAAGAACCTCAAGAGTAGGAACCAAATAGGACGCCGGAGGAGGGGAAAACTGAAAATGCACACATAGGACGCCGGAGGAGGGGAAAACTGAAAATGCAACAGTGAGGGGGTTCACCTTGGAAGGAGCGGGGAGTCACCTCAACGGGGTGCCCAAAATGCAGGAGTGAAAAGTGCTCCTTGCATGTGGGAGCAGGGACTCTGGAAGAAAACACTGAAGTTGGAACCAGAGAGTGACGCGATTTGTGGTGGGGGAGGGGGAGGGAATTGAAGCAGGCTGGCAGTCCAGATGGCGCCTGATCGGGCGCTGAAAGCTGGCGGCTGCGCGCGTGCACGCTCGCGTGAACGCAAGCGCTAGGCCAGCAAAAGCGTGTGGCAGCACTTTTAAAAGCCACTTACTAAATGTCTCGCAGAACGAGCAGCGCATTCGCGCTGCAACGCAGGTCTGCGAGACCTAACAAAAAGAAGTCCTCACAATTTTGATTTTGATGACAAAGAAATGTACAACCCCATATAATGTAGAAAAGGGTTGAGACTCAATATTCCCCAGATGAGTGTTGACAAAAGGCCTATCTTATAGATACGGGTTGCGAACTATAGTTTTGTACTTAATAACTTTGCGTGGCCCCCCCCCAAAAATTTTGGGCAACAAGGTTTTGTTTAAAGAGATATATGTATATATGTTTTGTGTATATGTATAATTTTTTGTAACTTTTTTGTCTTAGTTTTTGTATTATTTATGTTATGTTGTATATAAAGTAAATATTTGAAATTTTTGTTTACAAATATATGCATAGAGACAAAAATCTAGATTTCAACGCGGTGTGAGTGCTTGTATAATAAGATATGTCTTTTGAGAATATTTCTCCCCTGAGGGATTAATTAAGGTTTCCTTCAGTGACAAAAATTACCCATTGTTATTTGATCAATTCCGCCGTATCATTGCTTTGTTTGTAGCTTTTAGATGTAGGCAAAAGCCTCTTGTGAACCATACCAAAAACGTCCAGTGGGTTTAGAGCTTGCCCATTGCTTACTATTGGTTGGTTTTCCCACTCTAATTTGCTTGATTCTTATTCAGTGTATTGCACCCCTCTCCTGGAGAATAGCCTCTTTAACAACGTTTTGATTGCCTGACTTGTATTCTTCCACTGCTCATATTTAGAGGACAATGAATACTTTTTCAAGCTCTCTCTCCATGTGCAGCTTCTGCCCCAATACACGTCGCTCCTGCTCTGTGTTGCACCCGCTCTAAGGAAGGGCTCTCTTTCTCAGCACAGATTTCCATGTCTTTTATTTCTCCTCCTAGGGTAGCTTGCTCTTGATCTCACCTGTGTTTAACTGGTACTGTTTACTCTGAAGCTTTCTTGTTTTCTGAGTGCTCTTACAGTGTTTGTCAATAAGTTAGCATAGCTGCTGGAAATACAAATATGAGTTGCCTCCAACGACCGTTTTTTCCATAGTGCACCTGTATGCCTCGAGGTGCCTCAATGGACTCCTGGAAATAGTTGCTAGTAGTTGTTTTTAATAAACTATAAACACTCTCGGCTTTGAAGCCTCACTCTTGCGCTAGGAGCAGAAGACGGGTATGTGCACTAAGTTGTAAAACACCAACAGAGCCTGTATTACTGTAAGAGTGGCCAGACCAGAGTGTTCCACTTCCCTTACTACGTACTAAGCGCATACCCAAACCGCTGGCTAGTAGGATTGTAGTATTGCTCCCATCACTTGTGGACACGCTGGTACTGGTTTCTTCCTACGATTGCTGATGTGTTTGGACCTCTGCTGAGCTGCGATTGAGGACAATCCAGCTGCTTCTTGTAAATGGTTGTTTGTGTCCAATAATGGCTAGCTTTTAGTCGCTATTTACATTTAACCAATAGAATTTCCTCTCTTGTTCCTTTTGGACAGATATAGCTCCAAATCCATGTGATGCAACTAGATCTAGTAGAAGCACATTGTCAATGGAGCATTGAAATTTCCAGCATAGATCTATCTGTACCAGGTCTTCTTCAATTCATGTCTTGTTTCTTTTTAAACCACTCCTGCTGGGAAGCTGCTCAATGTTTTCATTAGTCTGCTTATTAAGACATATCTTCTAATGTTATTCCTGAATTTTCTTCCCAGTCTTTTTTTAACCTCCTGTTCTAGGAGTGGTCTTCCACAAGAGTTTAACTCTGCATCTTACACCCCTGTCCTCACTTTCGCTGGCTACATGCCTTCTTTTAAGACTTGTGTTTTCAGTTGCCTTCGGGTGAGGTTTTCTAGTGATGTACTATGTAGGCCCGGGTAAAAGTTTTATTATGCAATCGTAATATTGCATAAATCCCAATTAAAGCGTTTAGAGTTTTTCTCTGCTTCTGTATCTTTGGGCAATTTGTTGTCCCAATGGAAACATGTTTAAGCAGAAAATGTTTCTCGGCAACTTTGCAGCTGGAAGTGTGCTGTGGCAGCATGTGCTGCACCAGTAACATTGCCTTTACTACTTTAGAATCTGTAAAGGGAAATGCACTGAGCAGGTATCCCATGTGTCTTTTGTACACGAGGGAATAGCTCGTATACAATTTGCACACGGGTGATCGGAACATTTTCTCGAAAATGTATATTTTACATGGGGAAAATGCTGCAGTATTGCCCAAGCCAAATACTCTGGGGATACCCTTTGCTGGCCCCACAGGTCGTATTCTCTCAGCACTGATTAACTTGGGTAATTCTTATAGCGTAACCAGACTCCTTTCCTATTAGATACCGCTTGGGTTTTCTGAGCCTTAAGCACATCACTATGAACAAGGATGCTTTGAGCTCAAGGTGGCACCCACCAGCCCGTCCTTTGTGATTTTCTAAATCTTACGTATTCAGACTCCTCTGGGGAGTTGGTGCTCTGACACTGCTTCATAATGTATGGAAAAAGGCATATCATACCTATATACTGCTCTGAAATACCACTGCTTTGAAGGACACTGGGCCATTAAGCAGTGGTCTTTGGAGTGACATACTTACCACCTCTTTATTGTAAGAATATATTTAATTTAGCAGCTCATTCACCTATTCTTATCCAGTTTTCTTTCTGTGGCATCCGGAGGAGGATTTTTGAGCTGTCGGAGCGACATCTAATTCCATGTCCTCAAGTCGACGTACCCAGATGTTGACTGCAACAATATAATACATAGTTTTAACAGCTGATCTCAAACAGTAGGCTTTGTTTTGTAAGTACAACTGTTTTTGAGCCAACATTGTTTCTTTTATTCGCCATTGTCACTAAGCACTATCACTGTGACGTTTAACGGAGCACCTACTTACATTTTTTTTTATATGTGATTATTATTGTTGTAACGGTGACTAAATAACTGTTCGTTCGGTACATATGTCTGTACGTGTTTTTATTAGTCAAGGAAGTAAAGTATTGGTATACTTCCTCCAAGGGAACCACAGTTTTCTGTGTTAAGCTCCATGTCATAGCAGCCTGTTGGTGCGGGTGCTAGTAAGTGGGGCACTGTCAATCCTGGCACTATTACTGTACTTATCAGGCTATGGAAAATCTGGATGGGGGAATAGTCTCCCCCAAGATACCCTTATTGAACCTTACATAAACTCTCCTGCTCAGCCTTAGTGCCTTATTTGGAGTGTGTGGTAAAGGAAAGTCATTGAATTTCCAGAGGGCAAATCAAAGGCAGAAGTTATACCACCTTAGGGATAGTATTTTACTTATATTCTAATATTCGTATAGTTCTTTCCATATCCCTTGTGAGACTCAAGTGCCTTCCGGATGGTCACGTAAGAGGCTACTCCGTTTGTTATGCATGCTTGATAGGATGTTGCCATTGTAGGAATCTATATGCGAAGAAATTTGATGTTGTGCATGAGACTCCAAGGGTTGCTCTAAACGTTTTGTGTTTGATCCGCAGTTTTGCTGAAGCATGGATACTGGAGTAAGGATATTTGAGGAATAGAGTTGCATCCGTACACACCTACCATGTTACTTTATCTAGTGTACATCTCCCCACAACTGGCTATGTTGATGAGAAACATGGCTGGCTTCATTCACAGAGGATCAGCAGTGGTGCTGAGGAATTTACCCAGTTAAATTCTCCTTTAGATTTGGCACTTCTTCAGAAATCTAAGAATTTTTCGTTCCCACCAGCTTTTACATCTGACCCTTGTCCTTTCCCCATTGATAGGGTGAGATAGTTGCATGGAGACCTGCCCTAATTTTACCCTCCCCAACACCTTCTGCTAGGTGTTCACCCCATCTACAGCTCCCTTCAAGGTTTGCTCCCCACTCGCATTCCAAGGATAAGTTCGTCCTACTATGTCAAATCTGCTGCAGATTTTCAGATCCTCCCCTTCACACCATCCAGCGTGGTCCTCATCACTCCTCACTTGAGGCCCCCATCATCATGAATAGAATCTGCACCCTTCATGCTGCTCTGCGCTTGGAGCATGGTGTTACCAGAAGAGGGCGATGCTCCCTTTCACACCCTCCAGCGTGGTCCTCATCACTCCTCACTTGAGGCTTAAAGCCCCATCATCTGCACCCAAAAGACACACAATTGATGGATGGAATGCAGAAGAAATCAAAACATTCACCCCCAGTCAAGAGATCTGGGTTAAATCCATCATTCTTTTGCTCACCATGCCACCGCAGTTTAGACCTGGCCATATGCAAATCAGTCTTGACCCTGTGCCTCATGGGAACAGTCCAGCCCGAACTGCCAAGCCATGTCTTCCCTGGACCGGAAACAAGCATCCTAGGACCGGTTTCGGGGTTTCACCCCTCTTCAGCCAGGATAGCTTGATTCCAGTGGCACAGTGAGCCCAGGACCCACGTCTGGGCATACCTGGCGCACTTAGGGCGAGAAAGCAAAAGACACACAATTGATGGACCTGGCCTGGCAGTTCGGGCTGGACTGTTCCCATTGGGCGCAGGGTCAAGACTGATTTGCATATGGCTGGGTCCAAACTGGAATGGCATGGTGAGCAAAAAAACGATGGATTTAGGCCCAGATCTCTGTACTGGGGTGAATGTACGACATTGTTCTGCATTCTGTCCATCAATTGTTGTTTTTGCATTTGTCACCCCGAGTGGGACGGGTATGCCCAGACGTGGGTCCCGTGCTCTCCATGCCACTGGAGTCAAGCCATCCTGGCTGATGAGGGCTGAAAGCCCGAAACCGGTCCTAGGATGCTTGTTTCCAGTCCAGGGAGGACCTGGCCTGGCAGTTCGGGCTGGACTGTTCCCATTGGGTGCAGGGTCAAGACTGATTTGCATATGGCTGGGTCCAAACTGGAATGGCATGGTGAGCAAAAAAACGATGGATTTAGGCCCAGATCTCTACTGGGGTGAATGTACGACATTGTTCTGCATTCTGTCCATCAATTGTTGTTTTTCCATCATCTGCACCCTTCATGCTGCTCTGCGCTTGGAGCATGGTGTTACCAGAAGAGGGCGATGCTCCCTTTCACACCCTCCAGCGTGGTCCTCCTCACTTGAGGCTTAAAGCCCCATCATCTGCACCCTTCATGCTGCTCAGCGCTTGGAGCATGGAGGATGATGCTCCCCTTCACACCCTCCAGCGTTGTCCTCCTCACTTGAGGCTTAAAGCCCCAGCATTTGCACCCTTCACGCTGCTCTGCGCTTGGAGCATGGTGTTACCAGAAGAGGATGATGCTCCCTTTCACACCCTCCAGCGTGATCTCCATCCCTCCTCACTTGAGGCTTAAAGCCCCATCATCTGCACCCTTCATGCTGCTCTGCGCTTGGAGCATGGCGTTACCAGAAGAGGATGATGATCTCCTTCACACCATACAGCGTGGTCCTCCTCACTTGAGGCTTAAAGCCCCATCATCTGCACCCTTCATGCTGCTCTGCGCTTGGAGCATGGTGTTACCAGAAGAGGGTGATGCTCCCTTTCACACCCTCCAGCGTGGTCCTCATCACTCCTCACTTGAGGCTTAAAGCCCCAGCATCTGCACCCTTCATGCTGCTCTGCGCTTGGAGCATGGTGTTACCAGAAGAGGGCGATGCTCCCTTTCACACCCTCCAGCGTGGTCCCCATCACTTGAGGCTTAAAGCCCCAGCATCTGCATCCTTCATGCTGCTCTGCGCTTGGAGCATGGTGTTACCAGAAGAGGGCGATGCTCCCTTTCACACCCTCCAGCGTGGTCCCCATCACTTGAGGCTTAAAGCCCCATCATCTGCACCCTTCATGCTGCTCTGCGCTTGGAGCATGGTGTTACCAGAAGAGGGTGATGCTCCCTTTCACACCATCCAGCGTGGTCCCCATCACTCCTCACTTCAGGCTTAAAGCCCCATCATCTGCACCCTTCATGCTGCTCTGCGCTTGGAGCATGGTGTTACCAGAAGAGGATGATGCTTCCTTTCACACCCTCCAGCGTGGTCTCCATCCCTCCTCACTTGAGGCTTAAAGCCCCATCATCTGCACCCTTCTCGCTGATCTGCCCTTGTAGCCTGGTGTTACCGTCAGAAGAGGGTGATGCTCCCTTTCACACCCTCCAGCGTGGTCCTCCTCACTTGAGGCTTAAAGCTCTGATCTGAACCTTTCATGCTGCTCTGCCCTTAGAGCCAAGTGTTACTATCAGAGCAGAGTTATCTGCTTCCTTCTGTAGCCTTTAAGTCTTGTACCCCTGGTGTGTTAATAAAGTTAACGCCTCCGTATTTGTGCAGCTCAAATGCTGTGAGGTGAGTGGTCTTTAAGTGGGAGGCGGACAAAACACCCGGAACAGGGCAGAACTGAACAGTGCAACTCTCGTGGTGGGACGCTTAAACTATCAGCGTACAGTGAAATTGTACTTGTCTAGCAAAAATAAATTTAAAGCACAGACGTTCAGATGATCTAAGGCTCTTTAGTGCACCCTGTAGTTTTGAGTTTAGGGATGGGGCGAGTCCAAATGAGAATGGCATTACTTTGAGAAAGTGTAGGCCTTGTGTTATGTTCTCGTCGTTATTTTGAGGGAAGTCTGTTTTGGCAAACATGGGCCACTGAGAAGTACTTAGGGGCGCTTCGTGAAGGGAAAGGTCTGTTTCCAGAGGTTCCCTCTCTCCAGAGCTGGTCCTCGGAGCTGGCTTTTGGCTGCTGTTGAGGAAGGCGCGCCAGAACTGTGCGGCCCAAAGAGGAAGTCTAAAAAAAGGTCCTTAACTGCCCAGCCGTGGTGGCTTTCCCTGCTTGTTTACAGATGTCGTAATGTAGCTTCAAATATATCCTCTGTGTATTCCACACAGCTTAGGAACGTGGTCTGTCCCTGGTCATTGGCCACAAAACAGGAACGGTTAATGCAGTGCTTGAAATGGAAAAATAAAAGTGCAGGCTTGTTTCTGAGAAGTGCCGGTACTCTCCAATTAAAAGTATTGCATTTCTCTTGAGAAGTGCCGGTACTCCACCTTGCTAAATAAAAAAGTGCCGGTACTCAGTCCCGGCCCATTTAAAGCACTGGTTTAATGGTTTTTCAGTTAGATGATGGACTCCTTTTCAGTGATATGGTTTCTTATGTGTCTGGTGAGGTGTGGTTGCTTGGGTTCAACCATTTTCATGGGGCTTGGGAGTTCAAAGGCCTTTACAGAATGGGGTAGGATGATCTGGGACATTGTGTTGTTGGGTATGTTAGCAATATGTCAAGATGATGAGGAACAATAACTTGGCAGGGGAACCAGAACCTTCTGATTTGGAATGTTAATGAGCCGAGGAATAGGATCAAGAAGAGTTTAGTGTCCAAATGAAATAAGCCGGACTTGATGCTTCTTTAGGAGACAGACATGATGGAAACAGAATGTCGTTACCTTGGAAGGGGAGGCTATAAACGGTTGGCAAATGCAAGGTTTACTTAAGGGTCCCATAGTCGGCGATCTAAGTCAGGAAGAGAGTGCATGCTGTTTGTGCTAGCAAAGGCATGGACTGATCCCAGTAAGTGTTATGTTTGGGTGCAGGGAAGGTGGCAAAATCCAAATTATACCGTTGGTTATGTTCAGTTACACATGGTGGCCTTCCTCATCACACCAATTGTCCTCCATTATAGGTCACGCCTGATCCCAGCACTTCGGCAACCTAGCTTCTTGACCAGGGTCCCTTGCTTGGCCTTTGTCCTTAAAGTATGCACTAACTGCACAAAGACATTATATGCAGGGCCACAGTGCATAACGCCAAACACCATTCTGCATGGGTCTCATACAACACAATGGGAACCATGTATTGTCTCCATGGCCTGTCTTAGCCAGTGGTGGTGTAGGCAAAGTGATTAAATACCATACTGAAGTCACTTGTGTGTTATATAAATGCCAATAACATAGTATTTTCAGATTGTAGAGAGTTTAACTGTTATGCTGTCTTTTTATGTGAGGTACTGCTGTTTTAGTCTCTCCAGGCACAAAGAAGAGAACCTTTCACTTATTAAAAATGTCTGCCTTTGACTGACAGACTCCTGTGTAATCTAACTTACATGGGCTTTTTTGGCACTGCTGGTGGGAATGTTTGAGGATTCGCCTTTCTCCAGTCTATTCCCTTTTAATCATTCTTAGCGACCAGAAGAGCAGGAGCCAGCCCACGTATTAGTTTTTAGCTTTGAGCTCCCCAAATGCAGAAGCGTCAAAGAGGTGAGCTGGATTTGTAATTGTAAATTCATTTATATAGCTCTTATAACCCTGAAGTGCTTTTTTGGCGCGTAGCACACTACCATGGAGCCCAAGAATAGTAGTTAGTAGGTTAGTGCAATTTTTTTATTTTGTTTTCTCTTATGCAGTAGTTGTTAGGATTGTGCTCTTGATTTCTTGTCTGTTTTTTAGGGCTTTGGGTAGGGATAGAATGATGGGAGTGGATTTGAAAAGGGGAAGTAGTAAGTTGTTTTGTAAGCAGTGGTCGTGTGTGCTTGCTTGCTAGTTGGGTGGCATGGCTAAAAGGAGGGGTAAAAGACTGAGAAGGATGCTTGGGAGTTCATTGTAGTCGGAAGGTTTGGGATGAGTCAAGGAGTATGTGTGGGAAGGACAGAAGGAATTTTTAGTAATATCACTGTAAATTACACATGCACACACACACGCTCACACACACGCTCATGCACACAATGTTTGGTAAAGTTTTGTTTGCTTGATTAAACCCCTCTATATAAATACCCATATGTACATTGAAGTAGCAATATTACATGGTTGGCTGTCCACATTTATGATGTGGTAATTTTTTTTATGGTTTCTAATAACTATAGTTAACTTATATATACATAACCATGCAAATGGCACTTATTGTAGTTATTAGTAGCAGGCATAACCCTATATGTACATAGAAGCAGCAATATTTACATGATTTGATATACACATGTAGACTGCGTTGTAATATATAATTTTCCCCTTATATAAATGTATCTGCTTATAACAGGAGGCATAGTTCAAAGTACAGTGACTACTTGTATAACGACAGCTCTTTTGTACCGTGCATCCCATCACTGGAGCCAAACTGGTCAGTGGTTGCCTAGTCTAGCAGACCTATTGACCTGGAATTGTCATTGAATTCAGACTTGTATTAAATCGACATAGACCCCACTGTATTTGATGTAATGGGAGAGCAGCAGCAAACATGCAGTATCAAGCAAACGGCCCCGTTTTTTGTTGGGTCTCGCCTGAGCCAGCGCGCATGCGCTGCAAGGCTTTTAGTAAGTGCTTTAAACTCTAAACACACGCTCGTGCGTGTGCTTTTTTTTTTTTATCACCCGCTATTGGCCTTTGCATGCGTCTTTCTAAGAAAGACAGCACGCAATTGGCCCAAGGCGGGTGCATGTCTCGCCTTCTCTCTCCCCTGGCCTAGGGTGCTCGGGAGCGAGCAGCAGCGTGGCCGGGTGCCAGCTGCATACCTGACATTCCTTTCAGTGCGCACCGCGCTTCTTTGAAAGGGCTGCCGGCGTCGGATGCCAAAGTCTACACCCCATCCATCAGCAGGCCGCTGGCGAAAGGAGCGGTCTCTGGTTTAACGGAGGTAGGCGACATTTGTTTTGCTTTAACGTGAAAGCCGTCCCGCAGCTGCCCCGGCCTAATGACTGCAGCCCGTGTTTGTGTTTTCATTTATAGTTCCCGTTTCGGCCATGTGGAAGGCGTTATCTTTCCAGCCCGTTATAAAACCGTGAATTAAAACGCGGCCTGCGCTGATGTCTGCGGCTCTCTTGTTTTAGTATATAGTAAGTCAGGATTGAAGTAGTGAGGAGGAATTAATTCAACGCTTTGATGAGACTCCAGAGGCCGACGTTAAGATGTTCGTCCACGCTGATAAATCGCGTTGGAAGGCTTGCATCGCGAACAAGGTGCCTGAACGGCGGACCTTCTCATTGGTTCTCTGGTTAGTCATTTAGAGAATCGCAGGACTGTTTTTCTCTTCACATCCCCAATCCAAGAGGACCATGTTTTATGTGGATTCCGCCGCGTTCTTTCACAGGACGCCGGTAGCTGAAAGCTTTCGTGTCTTGAAATGATTGAGAACATTAGGCATTTCAGTTTCTTAGGGCCATCTCCCTGACTTCTCTATCCATTCATGGAAGATTTCGAGAGCAATACCCTCCCAGTAAAGTGCGCAGTTGGATTTCAAAGATTATGGTGCTTGCTGGCCCAGCATGGACACTTTCTTTTTCCCCTTTTATACTGCCTTTAGAAGTGCCACTTGGTTTATTTAAAGGAGCAAAGAAAACTGAATCTTTTTTTCTGTACTGCAAGCGTGGGTTCATACATTTGCATTGCATTTTTGCATTAAGACCGCTTTGAGATGTTCTGGAACGTCTGAGATGTTGGCCTCTTGCGAGTAATGGAATAATAGTCTATTGCCGGTGTGAGCTTATCTTTTTTATGAACCACAGAGCAACGGCAGCGTCACACTTGTATAAGTGAAAACACTTTATTTGCCAGTTCGTGGTTTAGTGCATGATATTCTACTAATGGAATTACAGTAGAATAAAACTAATAGTATTTTGAACAGGTCCCGAAACAAGGCATTTGAGTTCAAGCAGCCCAAAGGAAGTTTGAGGTCTTCATTACTAAGCTTGTTACCACAAAACTGAATTACAGATGGCAACTGTTTAGCAACGGAAAATAGCCAGTACGCATTTCTAGACAATGCAACATTTTATGGCACTTTTCATGTCCTGTTAATGGACGGTTTTGTTATATATAACGTGGAGAAAGCGGACTAGCATATGCTAAGGTGTCTTTTTCTTTCTTTTTTTTTTTAATATTAATTTCAAAGTTAACCGTGTGGTACTCTCAATTGCAAACAATTCTATTTTTTGAGAGTTTGTGTGCTTTTCGCTGTGTACATTTGGCGAATAAACAATGTTATGAAAAAGGGACATGGATTGAGGAATAATGATGCAGGTCTAACACCTTTGCTTCATGTGTTAAATGCCTTGTAGGAAGGCCTTTGTATTTGTCACGTTTATGCTTTGTGGTAGTTTGCTGTACAGCATAGCTGTAGAATTCTTTTAAATTTTTTTTTTTTTTACCTCGATTCTTAAAGGATCGTTTGTTCCATGCCAGCTTTTTCCTCTCAAATTCTCTTGTGCATACCACATGTTTGCACTAGAACAGGTATGGTTGTAGATAAATCAGTGTATTGACAAACAAACACCATTTGTATTTGTGTCGCTGGTTGTCAGGGTCACCTCTAAAGGTCCTGTCTCATCAATCAGTCAGGTAAGCATTGTAGCAGGAGTACATTTAGTGATAATTTTGTAACATTAAAAAGTCGACCACTTTTGTCATTTACTGGATCGCAATTTACTGTGCATTGCTTATCCAATTTTTAGCCCTGCCATATACACTTGTCAGAATCTGCATACACTCCTTAAATGTTTGCTGGACACAAATTATATAAGCGTCTTTTTGATACTTTTGTGCAATGCCGAAACAGATTTTTCTTCGTTTTACCACCCGTTTGTTCAAATGGAATTTGATACAAAATTTAATTGAAAATTCTGACCGATTTGGTAATTTAACTCAAGCTATCAGTACTGAAGCACACGTTTATTGAGCAGAACAATTATTGGTTGCCATGTTTTAAGACTGACAAGTAATTTTTCTCCCATCTATTGTCGTGTTTTTTTTTCCCGTCCTTTGTGGTCTGCCTTAAGATACTTTGTTAAAATAAAGATAGCGGTTAGCTTAAGGAGTGATCCATTTTTGTATTGCGTTTATTGAGTACACTTAGGCTTAAAGCTGTCTTGTAGCTTCGACTTTTTCTGGTGAAATGATTAGTATGATCAGAGCCAGTTTGTTTTTAATATTGATCTAACTTTTTAAGTCATCATGCTTAGTTCATAGATGAAGTCGTTGCTCTTTCAAGAGCTTGCATTGAAAACACTACCCTACCTGATCCGTCTTTATTAAATCCAACTAGTTGCCAACTCAGTTGATAATGCTGTTGTAAGGGAAATAGTTTTACAACAGGATTTACTGTACAATGAGGAGCGAGTAGGTAGTTGAAGCAGCAATTATATTTTCTGTGTGGCAATTTGACCTCAAATTCGAGGCTTCAGAGACTTGCATCAGCTTATCTTTGCTTTTGCAAACACTTCACATTAGATGTAAGCAAGCCAGCAAATTAACAGCGCGAGTCATCCAGGGCTCTAGCTTGGCTCTTGCATCCAACTCACGAGCTGAACCATCAAAAGATTGACATGGAAATCGTGCGACATACTTCATGTCAAAATTGGTAAAGACTCTAAAATAAAAAAAAATGTACATGGCCTTTCTTGTCACCTAAGGCCTGTTTCTGCTCTTCTTTCACAGCTCCATTCTAACATGCTACTAATTCTGCTCCAGCCCAACCAACCTGCCAAAGTCACCGTCCTGACAGGCCAAAAGCTCTCTTCAAGTCCTAACGGCCTCTTGTGTCACTTAGACTGGCCTGTCAGTGCGACATAGTTACACGCCACATAATTACACTCTACTCAATGCAACATAAATACACCCCACATACCACTCAGTACCACATAATTACAAGCCACATAATTACACTCTACTCAATGCAACATAAATACACTCCACATAATACCACTCAGTGCCACATAATTACACGCCACATAATTACACTCTACCCTATGCAACATAAATACACTCCACAAAATACCACTCAGTGTGACAGTTACACGCCACATAATTACTCTACTCAATGCAACATAAATACACTCCGCATACCACTCAGTACCACATAATTACGCGCCACATAATTACACTCTACTCAATGCAACATAAATGCACTCCACATAATACTACTCAGTGCCACATAATTACATGCCACATATTTACACTCTACTCAATGCAACATAAATACACTCCACATAATACCACTCAGTGCCTCATAATTATATGCTACATAATTACACTGCACTCAATGCAACATACACTCCAAATAATACCACTCAGTGCCACATAATTACACACCACATAATTACACTCTATTGAATGCAACATACACTCCACATAATACCACTCAGTGCCACATAATTACACGCCACATAATTACACTCTACTCAACGCAACATAAATACACTCCACAATATACCACTCAGTGTCACGTAATAACACGCCAGATAATTACTCTACTCAATGCAATATAAATACACTCCACATAATACCAGTCAGTACCACATAATTACACACCACGTAATTACACTCTACTCAATGCAACATAAATACACTCCACATAATACCACTCAGTACCACATAATCACACGTCACAATTACACTCTATTCAATGCAACATAAATACACTCCACATAATACCACGCAGTGCCACATAATTACACACAACATAATTACACTCTACTCAATGCAACATAAATACACTCCACATAATACCACTCAGTACCACATAATTACACACCACATAATTACTCTATTGAATGCAACATACACTCCACATAATACCACTCAGTGCCACATAATTACACGCCACATAATTACACTCTACTCCACGCAACATAAATACACTCCACAATATACCACTCAGTGTCACGTAATAACACGCCACATAATTACACTCTATTCAATGCAACATAAATACACTCCACATAATAACACTGCGCCACATAATTACACGCCACATACTTACTCTACTCAATGCAACATAAATACACCCCACATACCACTCAGTACCACATAATTACAAGCCACATATACACTCCACATAATACCACTCAGTGCCACATAATTACACGCCACATAATTTCACTCTAATCAATGCAACATAAATACACTCAACATAATACCACTCAGTACCACATAATTACATGTCAAATAATTACACACTATTCAATGCAACATAAATACACTCCACATACCACTGTACCACATAATTACACGCCACATAATTACTCTACTCAATGCAACATAAATACACTCCACATAATACCACTCAGTGCCACATAATTACACGCCACATAATTGCACTCTACTCAATGCAACATAAATACACTCCACATAAATGCACTTTATGCCACATACCACCAATCAACATAAATGCACTCCACACCGACACAATTTCACTAACCATAATTTCGCTCAACACCACAGTTCCAGGCCACACAATTCAACTCCACACATTTCCAATACACACCACATAATTACACACCAAACATATTTCAACTCCACAATCCACAACGTACCTCTAATCCAGCACCAAACATCACTCACCACCACCATTTTGCATCAGCGCACCACCTAAGCTTCACCTAAGCATCACCTAAACATCACCTAAGTATCACGTCAGTCTGCCCTGGGAATCTGGCATCTGTTGATTCTCCCCTAGTGTCCGTCCGCTGCTCGTGTTCTAATTAAATTACTGTTTTCCAACCTCCACTCCCCCGTTATTTAAGTCCTGCTCCCCCATAACAAAAAAAATTATAACAAACAAGCATGAGAACAGGCAGGAGGAAGTTGCCAGCAGTGCAAGTACAAAAAAACTAGAAGACATTTTTTCTGTTAAAATCTTTTTTTAATCAGGTTGTTCAGTTGTATATAATGTCGTCTTGGTTTGTATAAAGGTAACAAAAATGCTTAACACTTTTTATTATAACTTTTCAACATGATGCACAGCAGCCACAATGCTCTACAACATAGCCAAAAGTTCTGGCTAAACACATAAGGTTCCAAAGGCGAGACCTATTGGCTATGCCAATGCTTGTTTTTCTGACTGTCGCTGCTTATTTTCGTTTTCCATCTTTTTAAAGCAGAGCACGTTGTGTTGATCTTGAGACTAGACCAATGTATTGAAATTCAGCTCACTTTTTCCAGCACACCATTTAACTCCAGCAGGAAGAAGGGGCACTTCAAGTTTGTAAAACGCCTTTGTTCCTCCCGTCGCATTATTCCAGACCTAGGACTTGCAGCTTTCAGGAGGCTATGTACACCGAGGAAAAATATCTTTGTGTGGTGGAAGATGCAAAGAGGCCGGGGGAGGGGTGGTGGGGGAGGATGGCCCGAAAGAATAAGTCAAGATTTCAACAAGTTGACATTGTGGTACGAGGAGTGTTCTTAGGTTCACGGAGGGCACTCCTTGGGTGTCAGTAACTTTAAGGATAATTAGAAAGAGGCAGTCTTAAATGTTACAAAACAGAAACCGACTTTGGGGTTATAGGGCTAAGCAAGAGAGCAAGGCCTTGGGAAGTGTTGGGATTCATTAGGAGAGTATTAACTGCCAGAAAATTGCGGTTATGTTACTACTCTGCCTTTTGCTAGGACCCCATCAGCTGAAATCATGCTCCCGTTTTGGAGGCAACCTGTGCTGAAAAACAAAGACCGATTGGTAGAGTTTGGAGAGGGGTGCCCAAAATGATGGTTGGTTAAAATCGCAAAAGGATAAGGCTAGAGAAATCAAACGCGTATGGTTTCAAGTAAAGAAGCTATTGGAGGAGGGTTTATTCAGAAACCAAAGAAGAGGCAAGTGTTTATAGCAAGATAGTACCAACAAGCGTTGGCAAACCCAGGAAACCCAGTAGGTCTTGCCAATGCTGAAGCTATTGGCTTTGTCAATATCTTCTAGCCATGTTGTATGCTGAGGTCGATAAAATGAGTACCATTGAACTGGGTAACAATAAACATCTGTTATTCAGTGCCAAGATGCCCACGGGTGAAGGTGCGCTTTACAAATACTCGTTATTATGTTATGGTACATAATGGGCTGGCTCTAAACCCCCTGTAAGTAAACAAAATGTCTTGTAAGTGACAGCACATGCTCGGTCTCGGGCAAGACCTAAAAAGGACATTCGACTCCTTTGAAGTCAGGAACAAACATTTGTTTCCCAGCTCTTGCGTTATGGAGCTGCATGCCATGTTGCTTCTATGCAGCCACATTGCTGTAGCTGGCGCACGTCTCTCTGTGACGTTTCCAAGTTTAAAGAAACCTCAGTTACCCACAAAAAAACAAATAATCGCACTGCATTATTCTTATTGTCTTCAGTCAGAGTTGGCGGGCCATTGTTAATAATTTTTGCAGTAGTGCTCTTAGATTCTTCAGTTCAGACATTCCTGGGGTTCCACCTGTCTTCCATACAAGGCTGGAGATGCAGGTGTCATTTCAGCCCTGACAGTACTTCTCTGTAGGATCTGACCCTATGCAGGCAAGCATCTTTTGACCCCCAGCTCCCCAAACACTATGCCCCTTCCCTAACTCAGCAAGAGCTCTTGCTGTAAGTGACAAGATGTTGAAGATGGGCTGTGATCGGTCTGGGAGTTGCTTGTAATCTGGTGTGTACATGTAAGCTTGTTTGAGTGGTTAATTGAGGCTCAGGGACCTCTAGAGCTCATGAGGAAATCATACCTGCATCCAGTGTGAGTGTTTATGTTCAGATTCCTTAAAGCATCAGCCTTCCTTCTGGGCCTCAAACATAGCAATCTTTTACAGAGAGGCAAATAATTGTAGCACTGCAGAGCCGTTGAAATAATCATTACTATAAGTGAATTAATGAGTGATTAATTGACAGGCTGAATTCCAGCTGGACTGGGGCTGCAGTGTTATAGGATCAAACTGCTCCACCATGAAGGGAGTGTAGTGGTAGGCCAGTGTATAGGATGCTGCTTACACTGGAGCAAAATGCAACATAAATGCGTAGTTGTGACAGTGTTGGAAATAACAGTATTTGCTATGAAGCTAAGTTGTCGTCTTATTGTGTTTATTACATCTCTGTAATTGCTAAAGAATCAAGAAAAAAACAATGGATGCTGGAGGTAAGCTAGAGGTAAAGCTACAGATTAGAATGCAGAGGTAAAAAACAGGACTGAATGAACTAGGTGCCCTTGATCTGGTGCAACTTGGGTTCTCTCAGAATACTACGTGGTGTAATGGGTCAAACCTGCAGCACGAGATGAACAATACTCAAAGGATAGGTGACGACAAGAGCCATTTGCTAGAAAACAGGGTTACAGTACGAAAGTCTGCAGATGTTCCTCTATTGTGGAGGAAGTCGCATCCCATGAAGTGAAAGGTTTTCAGGAAACAACTAATAATTGAATGGTAAAGTTATATGGCAAATAGCCTCTCATTGCGGTGAGTAGACTCTATTACTTAGAACCGCAGTACTTGTTTTATTAGCTTGGCGTGGTGGCAGAGTGGCCTCGACGCCATACACTTTTGGAGCCCCAAAGTCTCTGCAGTTGATAAGGTGATCCACTGATCTATCTTACTTGTTTCTACTGCTGATATAGTGATCCATTGAGGTTTCTTCCAGGTGCGGCCCTGGTAATTTACTGGGCAACTGCCGAAGCTGGTCTTTCCTCTCTTAAGAAGGGGCTCTCCTGAAATCTAAGACATTAAAGTTCAGACATAGTTTGCTGTTGGGACACCACCACCTGAAGCACCAGATGTGAAGCAAGGATAGTGTGTCTGGCTCCATCTTCAGCATCTGGACATTGTCTCATTGGCGGGAAACAAATGTTCAGCACATTGCTTCTTGATCACCCTTGACTGAGAAATTTATGGTATGGAAGTCCTGTGAGGATTTAGTGGGCTTTTTCTCTAGTTTAGTCATCTCTGGTGTTAACAGAGGTTACCAATCCCATGATCTTTTGTAACCCACAAACATCCAGTGACATGCATGTGTTACATAGTTGAAGGGTTAGCCTGACAAGTATGACTTTTTATATTTGCCCCATGTTCTCAAAGCCTTTTAATAGGTATATGCAGTAATGGGCTCATACAAACGTTTGTGGCCTTTTTAAGCCACATAAGGAGAAAGACAGCCTCACCTCAACATGCCTTTTTTTAAATTACACCTACACCTTTTCTCTTCATACTGAAAACAGTTCTTAGTCAACACACCTCAAGAAGCGTGCTGAGTATGCGGTCTTCCCTTTTTATGATGTCAGTAGTATAAGCTCTCCTAGATGCTACGCAGTTCAATAGGAGCAAGCCGCAACCAAGGCCGAGATTCCTTATGCAGTTTAGAATACATGGAAGCCAAAGTTATCATTTACCTGTTGAAAAAAAGATAACTTGGATGGGTCCTCAGTGGAAAACTGTAGACCCATTACTCTTCTTCCTGTCTGTGGCAAACTTCCAGAACGAATACTGGTTAAACAGCTTGTTAATCACCTAGAAGACACAGCCAGCCAGTAACCTTGGAACTGCTTTTGCCTTTCCCCTTGATGAAATTAACATAATTATTAATCATGTCAGCTTGGCTGCCCTCATCCTTCTGGATCTCTCCACTCCTTTGACACAGTGGACCCCTCTATTCTATTGAGGCGGTTAGCTGAGCAGGGAATATTCGGCACATTTCCTTAATGGTTTGTTTCCTTTCTGGTAGATTGGACCCAAGTATTCACCCTTTCACTTTCCTGGTCCGCAGGCACGCTATCTAAGTATAGGATCCCTCAGGGCTCCTCACCAGTTATGTTAATGTCCATATGAATTGCTTCACCTAGTTAATCAGATCTCATGGATGTCTTGCAGCGTCCTCTGTTGATGACACTCAGCTGTTTATTCAACTGGATAATTCAGCACCCAGTTCCTCCACCAATTTGAAGGAGTACTTAAAGGGAGTTCAAGCTTGGATATCCCTGAATTTCCTCAAATTAAATTCTACCAAGTTTCAGGTGGTCGGGAACAACTTAAATTGCTTACAAAATAGTGTCTGGCCTGTGCGGCCCTATTTCTCTAGCTTAGAAAATCAATTCACTAGGATTAATTTTGGACTCTCATCTTTCTCTTTAATAGCTTATGGCATTAGCCTGTTTCTATAGCCTTAGATGTTTAGGGAAAATTCTCCAATACCTACTGCAGGAGTATCATGCTTATGTGGTTTCTGAGTGTATTCTATCAAGAATAGATCATTGCGACACATTATATGTAGGCATTACAGAAACAAGTTTACATAAACAGCAGAAGATTCAGACAGATGCAGTTGGAGGCTCATCTTAAAAGGTCAAATCATGTCTCCCGGGCCAGACTCCACCTCCGCCTCCTCTGGCTCCCAGTCAAGCAAAATTGTATGTTTTAAAGCTGTTTGCCTTATGAATAAGGTTCAATACAACACTGGGAAATCAACAATTCAGTTGCTACACTCCGGGCAGAAAGAAATACTCAAACTCATAGTTTCTCCTGGTTATCCCCAGATTTACGAGATCAAGGCTTGCAAGCGGGCTCTTCGCTATTCATGCTCCCAACTTTGGAACAATCTCCATCTCAACCTTGTACACTCCCGTTTGGCCTTTAGGAAAGCCTTGAAAACCTGCCTATTTTGCTAACCTTTACCCCTGCTGTATTATTTACTGTCTCTTCTCTCCTTTTGTATGTGTAACATTTTCCCCCGCAGTTCTTGTCTCCTGGTGCTTAGTACCAAGATGCCTCTGGGGTTGGAAGGGAGCTCTATAAATAAATGAAACCAAGTATATATTTGGAAACTGAAAGCAGATATTTCTACAGATGCATTCTTTTTAACTATTAAACATTGGCCAACACAGTGTCAGTTGTTGGCAAAGGGTACTTGGAGAGCCTTGCTGCTGGTGGGATGAATGCCCAGCGCTTGCAAAGTTACAGTCTTCTCACTGAGGCCTTCAGTTCACGGCATAGATAACTCTGTACATTCTGGCTTAAAGACACTGCCACTGGAGTTGTGCAGAACGGAGGGCCAAATTACATAGCCGGGTTGAACAATTTATGAATTAATATTTGACAAATTATGTGGCATAACGTGGCACATTCTGTGGCAGTACTATTTTGTCCTTTCTATACATATTAATACTGTCTGGACAAAAGGTTCACCTCATTAGCACCAGTATAACACCAGAACACCTCAAATCGGCAACTGAAAGGCGATCAGTTCACTTTTGCAACAGGTTTGCCACGGCACGAATATGGTGCTTTTGTTGGTATGTTTTGGACCATTTGAGCCAGAAACAAATACATTCTTTCTTGAAATCTGCAAATTATTCAGCAGATGGGGGGGGGGGGTTATGTGGCTCGTGAGGTACATCTGTATTAATGCATTAAACGCCACGGCCACAGAATTGTATATTTCCAGTGGCCATGCCTATAGCCAAGCCCTTTTTGCCACTTTTAGTGAAAGTTTTGCTCAAAGCTTTATTTGGGCAGTCTGTTTCCCTTTCAAATTTCCAAACACTTACATTGGTGAGAAGAATGTGAACTTCTAATCATGGATCAAAACCACTCAGCCATTTTTTTTCTTCAAAAGAAAGCCTATTTCACATGTTTTCAGTGCGTGGTGGGCTGTTTTATTATTTTTTTTGTTATGTATCTCTGGCTTCTCACCATAGCTCAAAACATTCTAGCTAAATTCCCTTCAAGGGAGTTAAATTGGATGATGAGGTAAAACTGGAGTGCAGACAGCTCAATTTGGTACTTAATTCAAGTCCAACATTGAACCTGTACACTTAACGATATGACAGTCTAAATCCCTTGGACAAAGCCCATGATGTCAAATTCATCTAAGATGTTTACATCATGGGCTTAACAGGATGCTCTCAAGCTCCTTTCTGAGCCACTATTTAAGTAAGGCCCGGGTGTAAATACTGCTAGTGTTCCTTGACTCTGACCTGTGTATGAATCTTATCTCAATGAAATCCCAGTGTCATAGGTTGATTTTGAATGAACATAAATTACATTGATTCTTTTTAAATTCAAGAATTATGGTCTCTCTTAGGCAATAAATATTGCTGCTAGGGTTATCCTAGTAGGCTCGCATTTGTACTCTTCATAATTTGTGCACAGAAAATGGATGGAGCGCATTTTGTTCATCAGCCCCTGCCTTTTACAATAGCTCCCTCTTTCAGAAAATGATCATTAGGCATAACCGACAGATGGCAAAACTGCACTTCATATATGCCCCACCAACAGAGACTGCCTGTTACAGAGTTTTTTAAATATTGCTTTTTGTGTTCTTCTTGGAGCATTAACATCATGTGATTTTACTAATGTGTGTGGTATTTCAATGTTGTAGTTTTCATTTGATTGATTGTAATTGTTTAGTCACTTTTCTTTTTTTAGGCCTACATCAAAACTAATAAAACCTTAATCTGGCACAGCTGGATCCAATAGAAACCATTTGTAACACTTCCACTGGAATTTCCACCGAAGGGTATTAACAAAGAGTGAAGTGAAAATGGCCGCCTTTCGCGAAGCCCCACAGCTGCTGCAGCAAATGTTCTGCCTAATCCCCACGTTCCTCCCCTCGGAAGGTTTCCTTGCTCTGTCTCCGAGCCGGCTGGGAGGATTTTTTTTCTGTTCCAGCCAGAAATGTGGTGGATCCCTGAGGCAGCTGCTACTTCCCGCTTGAGTTTTTTCTAAGCTGTTTTATTTTTAGTAAGCCGTTTCTGAGGAGAACTTATGTTTGTAGTTCCCCATTTTTTAAGCACACGTTTGTAGACCAGCTGCTGTGTCGACTTCTGCAGCGGGGTGCAACTTATGTCCGAGTGTTTTATGACTCCTTTTGAACGTTGATTTCCCCAGTAGCTGCAAACTCTTGTAAAACCCTCGTTCCTGACTGTGACATGCATTTGATCTTACGTTGGCAATCGGACATGGGACAGGCTCTGCCGTTTGTGGTGTGGCTAGAACTTCAGAGCGCTCGTTGAAGGCAAGACGCCCCATTTCCTGTACTGACCTTTCCTTTGTCAATATAGAGTGTACTCTGCAAATTGTAATATTTGTAAGTGGAAATGGAACCAACAGAACTAACATATCTGATGACGGCTGTTTGTAAATGGAAACATAATGCCCTGCTGACATATGCCTCTCGTAACAGTATGCATTATTGCTGGTTCCTGAGTGTTGGGCTGGCGGAACAGTTATGTTGGATGTGCTATACCCCTTCTTCTCTTTTCATTGAAGTAAAGGTAAAGTGAAGTAAATATTTTATTGCATATAGTTAATTAAAACCATTACAATTTTGTGTTAAAATCATCAAATTGGCGAAGATATTAAAAAAAAAGAACAAAAAAGGAAGAAAACAAAGAACAAAAGTAAGCTTTCATATTTACAAGTTCAGCAATAATCAACTGCCAATTATGTGTAAGTCAGCGTTATGTTATGTTATAAAATGTTATATAGTGCACAGCTGCCCCAGCAAAGAGGCGTCCCGGCGCTGACGGCAGAGAAAGAACGGGGCCCCTAGTAAGGACTAGGGCCTACGGCAAAGGAAAAAGATGTGTTTTGATTGCCTTCCGGAATGCCAGGTAGTTCTTCAAGCTGCGGGTCTGTAAAGGAAGAGAGTTCCAGAGTTTTGCTGCCAGGGTGCGAAAAGAACGCCCCCCAGCACGCATCCTCCTCACCCGGGGAACCACCACCAGGTGCTGCCCCAAAGAGCGAAGTTGGCGGGTGGGTACATAGGGCAAGAGCAGGTTGGCCAAGATACCTGGGGAGGCAAAATTCAAAATCTTGAAGGCCATGCAGAGGGCTTTAAACTCTATCCGCCTGGCCACTGGCAACCAGTGGAGTCGGCGAATGGCATTCACCGCAGAACACGCTCTAGGGAGACCGAGAAGAATTCTAGCAGCTGAATTTTGGACCCTCTGTAGTCTCAGGATTTCTGCCTCATTTGTCCCCAGATAGAGCGAGCTGGCATAATCCAGTCTCGACAGAATTGAGGCCTGGACGATGACTTACCGGGTAGACTGGTCAAAGAAACCCAGCAGAGGTTTGAGCCCCCGTAGTAGCCCGAAACAAGTCCCTGCCACATTTTTTGTACATAAGTTGTTCCTCAATCTAAGCCATCCTTGACCTTGTAGCTAAAATCATGTGCAAAGTACAAATGTCTACTAGGTACTGCTGATCCTCTGCTCTATGGCTAAGATCAAGAGCAAAATGCAATGTGAGCTATGCAAAATAGCACTAGTTTTTAGATGGGCATCAGATTTCATTACTCTGCAGTATGCAAGTATTCATACATCCTCAATTGCGTTGCTGAAATCGCGTGCTAAATGCAAATATAAACTGGATGTTACGGATCCACGATTTCCTGTCCTAAACCATGTGCAAAAACTGCAATATGAATTATTAGCTGAAATCGCGTGCAAAGTGCATAAGGTAAACTAGATGTTACGGAACATGTATCTGGAGCCATGTGCAAAAATGCAATATGAACTATAAACAAGTCGATTAATCGAAGTTAATGGTCCTCAATTTCGTAACTAAAATCATGTGCAAGGATGCAAGTATGCGTTTCACTGCAACAATGATGGTGTCTAAAATGGGCTTAGCAGCATGGTATATAACATGATTTGATGCCTAAATAATGAACAATCACTGTGTGTGTGGTGTTGTCATCAAACCTTGAAATATGTGGTGTAATATGTTCATAGTTAAAATCGAGTGAACACTGAATCTCTGCCGAGCCTTCTGTATCCTTCTATATCCACCACCAGAGTTCCAAATGTACTAAGTGTGCGGGTACGATGTGTTGGTCTTGTGTACTTAAAAGGCGCTAATGTGAACGCTATATGTTTGATTTTTGTAATAATGTGCTAACTTTTTGCAAAAATCTGGCGGCCCTGCATGAGGTCTGTAACGAATAGCTGTTCAGCAGTAACATTACAGCCGGCCGACATGATCTAACTTGGAGAGTGCGGAATACATGAAGTAAATAATACTGTCTCAAATTATTTACGGCTGGGCAAATACACAGTAGATGAATGAGAGTCTCTTCAGCCTGGCCACAAAGTCTGCAAAGCATAGTTGGCCATGTTTGTTTCCACGTTGGGACCTGATCTTTTGAACTAAAAGCTCCCACCCAGATCCAAAGTAACAATTGCTGGATTGATGGAGTTATGTGTTGGACAAGATACGGTTGAGGTGATCGAATCTCATATGAGGACAGGACCATCCAGCCATGTTTTTTCTTTGCTATGGCGGCTTTGTCCATTATCCAGGCTTTTTGTTTTGCAGCGTTGTTGGCTATTTTTTTGAATGCAGTGAAACTGTAGTTGGTGTTCCAAACATTATGCATGTTAAGCGTTGTTAAAGCTTGTTCAAGTACTGTATGCCACTCTTTATTTTCTTTTGCTTAGTTCTTCATTTCTGTCCAGCAATGCCCAAGCAAAGATTCCTTCTGTGCTGATTTTAATTTCCAACACATTTTTATTATTGCTGCTTGCCTAACCGGATGTTGGTTTAATAACCCGAATTCCAGGCGCACTTGTGCTTGAGATGCAAACTGCGGGATCCGAAAGATTTGTTTCAGGAAGTTTGCGTCTTGCCCTTTGAATAATTCAGACCCATAGGTGAGGGTTGGAAGAAACTTGGCAGCAATAACTTTTAGTAGATGTGAATTTGATGGACACTTTAATTTTGATTTTAACATGTTTAAAGCGAAACGTAATTTATTTGCTTGAGCTTTTCAATTTGTTAAGTGGTCTTTAAGTGTGAACCTTGAATCAACCACTACTCCCAGATATTTATAGGAGGCACTCTGCTCTATGATGTTTCCTGCTGCATACCACTTGTATTTGTTTCTGTTTGGCCTGGTGTTTGCTGAAAAACAGATGACCTTTGTTTTATTGTAGTTGAGAGACAAACCGAGCTCCTTGGTGTATTCCAGCAGCTTTGTAATCAGGCGCTGTAAGCCCACTGGAGTCTGGCTGCATAGAATAATATCGTCTGCATACTGCATACTTCTTACTTTGCAGTGTGCTATCTTTGGAGGGTCACTTTGGACTTCTGATAGCCTTTTGTCTAGGTCTGCGGTGAAGATGTTAAAAAGACTAGGAGCCAGCACACATCCCTGCTTTAAGCCGATGTGCGTTGGAATCCTTGCTGTGGTTCTTTCACCGTTCCCTAGTTTTATCTGGACCCAGGTGGATGTATACAAGTTGACAATGGCCCGCAGTAGCAGTGGTGGAATGTCCCAATTTGCCATCTTTTGCCACAAGAGTTCTCTCGGTACCATGTCGAAGGCTGCTTTTAGGTCAACAGAACAGGTGTACAATTTGGTTGATTTTCGCTTTGCTTTTTCGACAAGGAGGTTTAAGGCCAGAAGGTTACACATCGTACTTGTGCCTGGTCTAAAGCATGTCTGTGTAACTGGGAGAATATTGCCAGAAGTGACCCATTCTTCTAGAGCTATCAGGAGGTTTGAAGCGTATATTTTATCCTCTACATCGATTAAAGCGATTAACCTATAATCCGCCGGATCCGATCTAGTGCCAGCTTTAAATATCGGATGCAGGACGCTGCCTCTCCATGATGCTGGTATGCTATTTGATTGAAAAGCATGGTTGAACAGTGGGGTGAGAAATTCAGCCCAAAACGATTTGTCTTGTTTAAAAAGCCCATTTGGCAAGCTGTTTGGGCCTGGGGCTCCACTAGATCTTAGTTTTTTTATGACCGTTTGGACCTGGTTGATTCGAATCCAATTTTCTTCAAGTGCATTTTCTGAATGATCGTTTTTTGGTTGATGCAGAACGATGTGGTCTGTATTCATAACTTGATGTTTAGTATTATCCATTTTATTTTGAGCTAGATGGACTATCCAGTCTGCCTCTAGAATGTTTGCGTTATGTTGGCGGAAGGATCCGTTTGCTATGTTGTTTATTTCCGCCCAGAATTTCTTATTGTTATTTGATTTACTTGTTTCCAGTAGTTTTAGCCAAATTTCGGTTTGTTGTGTGTTCTTTGCTATCCACACCTCTTTTTTTGAATGTTTGCCTCAATTGATGGATTTGCTGCTTTGCGCCTTCGCTCATGCTCAGGGCATTGCCACTTAGTTTTCTTATTTCCCGATTTAATGCCCTTTTTTTACCCGCTAATGAGCTAAGGAACTCTGTTGTTGTTGTTCTGGGTTTGCTTCTGCTATGCTTATTCTGTGATGGAAAATTGGAATTAAGCATCGTGATCATGTTTTCCCAATTTGCCCAGGGCTGTTCCAAATTTTGTTCTTCTCTAGTTGCCGGTAGATTTTTCAGGTAATTCATTATTTCACTGGCATTTTTGCCATTCCACGCAAGTCTTTTTAGGTTGTATGGACTTGGGACTTCCGACAAGTCATTGTTTGTAGCTGCCATTGACATTTGGATGCAAAAGTCAATTGACTGTGGGCTGTGATCGCTCTCTAGTCTGTGGATTATTTGATAACTAGAGATCATTTGCAGTAGCTCGATGTCCACTATTGTGTAATCTAGAACAGAGTGTGCCTGCTTGACTATTCTGGTTGGTGCCGCTGGTCGATCTTGAGGAAGGCGTCCGTTTAGAGTTATCATCCCTATTTCAGCTAATATTGAAGCACATAATTGGCCATGGCGATCTTTTTTGCAGTAGTTTGTAAATACTGGGGGGATTATTTTCCCTTTGAATTTATTTAGTTGTTTATTTTGTGTTTGGTCTACTTGCAATAAGAACATATTGAAATCACCTAACAATACAATTCCCGCTTGTGGAAAGGTGGATTGCAATGATTTAAACAGCGCTTTGAGAGTCACGATTTTCTCCTGTTTTGCCTTTGATGCTGGATGAATGTAAACATTACATATTAATAGTAACTTTTCCTCGTGGTTGAGTGGCAGGCCGTTGATACAATCTTGTGGTAATTAAATTTTTATGCATTGAATCCAAGTTTTTCCTAACCCAATCAGTTCATAGGACCATGGTATGCTTGTGCTAAGGTAAGTTGATAACCCACCAGATGCTCTGCCTGATGCTTTGCCTTTGGTGGCGTGTTGTTGGAATGCTTTAAAGCCGTTAATCGGCATAGGTGCTGTAGACCAGGTTTCCTGAAATAGTAGAATGTCGAATTTGTTTAGGAAGATTAGGAGATCCGCATCCTCTCTTTCTGCCAAAGCTGTTGATGTTTCAAGAGCACAATTTTAAATTACTTTTTCATGCCTCATTTTTCTTATTCTCCATACCTCGTGTGGTTGAAAGAAGAACTTTTCGTACTGAGTGGCTGCTTCTGGTACTACTTGATGGATAATACGTCAATTAGACCAGCCCTCCTGGGCACTTGCGGTGGATCCTACTGCCCCCCGAAGTAATCCACTGTCCGTTGCCGATCTTAACTCTGCTATTGGACAAAGCAGACCGGGATATCGTTCTATTTCCGTTGTTCTTATTTCAATTCCCCATTTGGTAAAACATTCTCTATGGTGCCGAAATTCCTTTGCGATTTTTGGGTCGCTCCAAGTTACAACCGTCATTTCTCTCCCTTTTACACTAGGGAGTATTTTGAATTGAATACTTTCAATGTGGTTTGTATTTAAATGTTTTAATGTTTCAATGGAATTAGCAAGCTTTAAAATTGCACTACGGTTGAGTATATCATGGTGTCCTCTTGAGTTATAGTGTGGGATCAGTTCTAACGTTACTAAACCATCTGGATAATTTTGTCCGTCATTGCTTTGTAAGTTGGAGTTTCCGCAAAATTTGGCTTCTCCTGTGTACTTTTTCTCTTCGGTTGTATTTTGAGAGCAAGTCGTTTTTATCGTGACTGGTTTAGTCAGATCTGCTTTTATTTTCTGAAGTTTTACTTTATCTCCTAATAATGAAAAATGATCGGTCTGAATTTCCAACCGATGCGTGGTTTTCGGAGATTGCTGTTGTTCAGCCGAGGTTTTTCTATTTTGAACCTTTGATAGTTTGGGGAAGTATTGAGCTATATTTCGTTGTTCTCCCCAGGGAATGTGCGATAATGGACCCTCTTCATTTTGATCTTTAGTGGAGGAAGATGATTGCCGAAAGTCTTTGTGACTGCTTATCTGCAGTATTGTTGAATCTATTGAGGGAATGTTCGTTCCACGATAATCCGGTTGATGTCTAAGTTCCATTGGCTTTTCGGAATGGCTTGTGTTTGCCTTATTTCCCTCGATCCCAATTCCAGGAACTATTTCATGCAGATTCGCATGGTGGCCACTTGCGAAAGATGACTCTTGGGTCTGATTTTGAGAAGTATGTGCTGTAGCTTGGGTTCTTTTTTGCTTGTTTTGCTTGTTTTGCCTTGAATTTCTCAGTCTCTTACTTTCACGTTTGTTTAGTGGATTGCAAGGTTTTTGTTGCTGTTGTTTTAAAGCTACTACATCAAGCAACGGGTCGTAAGTTTGTGTGTGCTTTGTTGGTTGATTTGCATTGACGTATTATTTGATGTTTCTATCTGCTTGTCTAAGTTAAAAACTTTTGGGGTGCCCTCCGTTTCCTCCGCACTTTCTGAATTGTCCGGAGGAATGGTGAGCTGTTGATTTGGAGCTTTTTTCGTTGAAGCACTAACAGCAGTTTTGACGATATCCGTTGTTTTTTTTACTTCTACCAGAATGTCTGTTAGGATTGCCGGGATAGACTGCAGTTGATTCATAGTGCTAGAACACTGGCATTCGTGGTATGTTGTGTGAGGGTCTTTCTGCACCCGCTCAATTATGGAATTTAGTTCTTGAATGTTTGTCTATGCCAGAAACATGTAACGCCAGGACTTGCAAGAGGTCGACTTGCAATTCTAGTTTTTCTGAGTGTTGAAATAATGCTGAGGAAATAGTTTCCATTATATTGATAAACGGAGACCATAGTGGGGCCTGTAGGAGTGAAAAGTGGTCTGTCTGATTGGCATCCATTCGCTGTCTTGAAAGAGTATCCTCTCCAGGTTTGCTCATGATATTGTCCACGAATTCTCCTTCCGGACATGTGCTTGGTTGGATAATAGGACCAGATCCTGGTTGCGATTTTATTGATTGGTCAATTTTTGAATGAAAGATGAGTCCGGTCCCTGGTCGAGTCTTTATTGGAGAGACTATGGTGTTATAGTCGTGGAGGAGCCCTGTTAGTGATTTTTCATTTGAGGTAAAAATAGGAGTTTCCGCCATTTGGGCTTCCTGTATTGGCCCAAATGAACTTATTAAACAATCCTGAATTTCCGAAACAATTTTGGGCGGGGCCGCAGACTGACCCCCGCCCCCCCCCCCCCCAAGATGTTTTCATCTTTTGTTTCGATGTCCGTTCTGGCCATACTAGCCCTAGAGGAAAAAAATACTTACTTGGCCTACACCTTTTCATTGTTCGGCATCCTCAAGGGTCCACATGACAGTTCCTTGGAGGGTCTCACGTGGTAGGCGAAGTGCCTATATTATGCTTGGCATCGGTGTTGCCTGGCTCTGACGGGAGGATGTGGAAGAAGTTGATCTTTAGTTGGTCTGCCCATGTTATGTAACATTTATTAGCTGCTTGTATTGACTTTATGATGTCCTAAAACTGCTTCAAAGTGGCAAGGATCAGTTCTAACTTTGGAGGTACTGTAGCAAGGCAGTTTAGTTCTTTTTTTGCAGTTAGCTGTAAGGCTGCCCTCAAGAGCGGGAATAGAAAGTCCTGGCATGGCACCGGTGATGCTGCAGGATGAGACAGCTGGTAGACTTGTCGCAATTGTAAATTAAAATGAAAAAGATCCTACATCATATGTGTGAGACAGCATATCCTTTTCCTTTCAGATGGGAGCTCGAGCACTAGTGATTATCACAAAGACAAGGCCCTGGATGGTCCTCTAAAGGACTTTGGGGTGAAGTGCTTGGACCATATCCAGTAAAACTGAAAGTAGTTACAGCAGACGTGGTCTTGCTATTCACACAATTAGATGGGCCTTCTAGTGCGCTTCCGAGCCAGAGATGGGTAGACAGTGATGTTCTTATTCAGTGGTGTGTGGGGTTCTCTTCCTCTTTGGCAAGCCTTACTCCTTCCTTCGATTGATAATTACTACTGGCTCAAGGCCACCCATGTTTTGGCCTTACATTTGCTGTCCGTTTCTGACATGAATTGTTGCATTTGGTATAATCTAGCTCTGGCGTTTACAACCACTTCCACACCCTCACGTTCGCCTATCTACACATTTATCTCTTCTGAAGTATTTATGGTTACTCGTGGCTATACCTTTTTGCTCCAACATTTGAGCCACCTGTTTGTTGCTGTCCTCTGTCTTCGCGCAGTTCCCTTACAATCTACTTGTAAGTGTTGCCTTGTACCTACTGCCACAGTGTTGTGCCTTTTTATTGTCCTTAGCTTCTGAGACTCTAGAGATCAGAGCATGGGCCTAACTCTGCTTCCCCATGATTGCCATATGGGGCCTGCTAGTCTCCAGAGATGTTGATGTCCTGAACTGAAGTTGAGTAATAGTGTCCTCTTTAACATTGCTGTGCTGAGTCTGCACAGAGATCTCTCTGCCTTTTTTAACCCAACATTAACAATGTGTTTTTTCATCTGAACAGGAGTCATTTTAAGACAGGCACCGAATAAATTTGTGTTGTATTACAGCTGCTAGTTTGTTCCTCCTGCTGCAGTCCTGTGCTACTGGTTTCCCTTAGTACCTAACTCGGGGAAGGTAACAGGGGTTGGAAATGGAATAGATAGGCGTATGAACCCTCAACCCTGTATATGCTTGTGTGCACCTTTGGGTGGTTGTTGGTTCTTCCTAGTCACACCGCACTCTGGGCCAGAGGTGTATTTTTTTTCCTGTTACTAAGGAGTAAAGTCTAGCAGTTGTGACTGCCAGAATGATGATGATGATGACAGCTGCCACAAAGTCGCTTTCCCTAGGCCTGCCATTGGATCGTTCTCTCTGTGAACTCCCTGAGAGATGTGTGGCTGACCGCCCATAAGCCGACAGTCAGCGCCTGAAGTGCTAGGGAGTAGGTCACATATTCCATGATGCTCGGCTATTGTTGTTGGCTGGCCCAAGTTAGCTACATTCTTGCCTTAGTGTGTTGACGAGAATGAGCCTTATTCTTAGATGTGGATTACTATAACTTCTCAAATTCTGTGCACCATGAGTTGTAGACCATCCGATCTTGTTCCCCTTCCCCTGTACTTTGCACCGTTTTCGAATCTGCGGCTCTCATGAACTTGGACTTTTCTTGCTGGTGCAGGAATCACAATTGACTAACGGCAAAGCAGGCATTTTTCAGCATCTTTCAACCTATGTGTTAATTATTGAAAATTGTACTCATTTTTTAAGTTCCTGCACTTTTGCGAACACATTTTACCAATCTCTGCTTGGTGTGAGCACCAACGGCCAATGGATATTTCCAGTCTTTATGTTGCTGAGAATTGATAAAGATCATTTACGAGTCCTACCACATGAGGGTACCCTGCTCAGTTCTGAAAGGTGGACAAGTTCTTCTTTGCTACTTTCATCCCTCTTCTGTATTATCCTTCATGGCTGAGTGTGGCAGAAGTTATCTTCTGATCTTCGAACTGGTGAACCGGAAAACTCGTTTTAACCTGTTGAGTGAAACTTTTTTCAGGCACACTATAGGATTTTTCCAGTCTTTTACATTGCAAATGAATGTTTTTGCTAATAGTTGCTCCCAAACTTTTTCTCGATGTACAGTTAGCAAACTCGTAGTGTCTAATATGAATGACCTCAATTCGTTTCTAACAAAACTGATAACTTCCAGTGCTTCAGGAAGTGCAGGGGCCCAAACCTTTTCTTAGGAGCTGCCGATTGCCGCGGTTCGTGAATACCAAGGTGGCTGTCTGGTTTTGAGTCCACTTCATTTCTTTCTTCCTCCACCTTACACTTCCTGCCTATTCGTATCATTTTGTGGATTCTTTTTCTTCCGTGCTTTCTCATTTCTTCCTCCTATAACTTTCTCTCTTTTGCTCTGGGTCAAAGTCTGGTGATGAAACATAAGCCCAAGCCCCGAAAAATAAGAGTACTGCCAACCACCTGCACAAACAAAGGACTTTCTAACATGCACTAGGAAGCTTACACCACAAATTATGGAGCAGCCAAGACCAGAGCACCACCCTGTAGAGCCCCGCCTGTCACTGTGAACGCATGACTTTACCATTTATTCTTGTCCTCTTAATCATAGGCACGTGCATGTCCTTCATCGTGATTTATGAAAAAAATACAATAATAAATCTATACAGTTTCGTATGGTGCAATGAAGGAAAAAATAGAGGATGAAAACTTTTATGGAATAAAAAGTTGTTTAATTTACATGTTTATTATTTGTAAATAGGAACATTTGTTGTTGTCATGGCATATGGCGTTCCACTTTGTGGAATAAAAGTGACCTCAGAGCTGCAATACATTGGATGTAGTGTGGGAATTCCCAAATCTCTTTTCAGGGAGTCGTGATCTAGCGGGTTTTTTAATTTTAAATCCAAATTAAGACCAAAGTAAATCGGACAGTATTGCAGTTTTTTGCAGTCACAAACTTCGCATTAACTGTGGGAACATGGTGGTTCTCAGGAAGGAGACGACGAAAGAATACACAACAGATAACTGTCTAGTAGGGGGTTATATTGCCATTGAAGGGTTCAGGTGACATTTACAAACCACGTGTCCGAAGGCTGAGTGTTTGATCAATGTCACCTGAATCCTGTCCAAATTACGTGTTATTCATTATGTATTTTTTAAATTACATGATTTATTAATTGATTTTAGTACTCTTTAAAAAGATGTAGAGCATTTGAGTGTTGTCCATTTCGTATTTATTGTTTACCTGAGACTGCAGATTTGTCTGTCAATGTTTTGAGAAGTGTGTGTTTTTCTTTGGGATAATGTGCTAATATTTGAAGTGTGTTTAGTTAAACCATCTATATTATAAATCAAATTTTAAATGCAAAGCACATTGAAAGGAATTTAAAACCATGCGTTCTAAAATGTGCTTTTCCTTGTAGTACATTGACGCTATAGAGTAGAATCTAACAAGGCATGTAAAGAAAGAAAATAAAGTGCAGTGTGGGGCGCTCTAACTTTTTATTGACCGTGTTCTGCATTTACAATATTTATTTTCATATACTGGGAGGATTCATTGGTAGATGAGTGCATGAAGGATGGGCCTGCGAGGGTGAGCTAGTAAGGTGTGCTGATTAATGCTCTTCTAATAGCAGCAGTTATGGCAAATTTGTTTTAACCAGCACTGAAAGAAATATAAAATGCTATGTTTACCTGCTTTATTTATTTAGGAAACCTGATTACCCTGCAAATGAATTCAGCCCTGTTAATTTATTTACGGAAAATAATTGTTAGGCTTCTTTTACGTGAAATACAAGCTTTGAAATATATATATATATATCTATCAGACAGCTCTGTTCGTTCTGCTTTTGTTTCATTCATAGTTTTCGTCCACCCACTACAGCATGGGGTAATGGGTCTGCTCTTTCACATCCACGCAGCGTAGTTCCCTTCACCACCAGGAACTGCTATGGCAAAGTGTGCTTTGTGAGGCCAAAAATGTATTGCTTTAGCTAATGGTTGTTTTTTATATTTGTGATGGTCTAGCCGCTCCTCAAAAATAAATTTTTACGAAAACCATGACGAAGTGAAAATGTTTCTTTAGGGAGTGTTATCTGTTTCCCTTAGCGTATCATAAAATCAGTGGTATTCATTAGTCACCCTTGCTCGGTCCGAAATTACAGCTTTATTTGTTCACTAATTAAAGAGTTGGGCACGCATTGGCTTTCTTTGCAGTTCAAATACTCTCCCTTTGTCACAAAAATCAACTATGTAGCATTTTGCTCTGAATGCCTTTAATTCACCTCTTACAATGCAGGCTTCATCTTCGATGTCCTTTTCATAATGTTCTTCTTTGAGGGTACTGTTTAGCTCAGCAAATGTAGTCTGTTGAGCAGGGGCGGCTCCTCCATTAGAGCGGGGGAGCGTCGCCCCGCCAACTAAAATGCCCCCCAAAGCCCCAGAGATGAGAACAAGATAGTAATACAAGTAATTTATTACCATTTTATTTTTCATCAACCTGTCCCGAATCGAGTGTCAGGACGGGGTGGGACCTGCTGAGTGGCACCTGCTGAGTGGCAGCAGCAGGGAGGCGTGGTGAGCTGCCTGTGCACTTAAGTTTAAAGTGCGCATGTCCCTTTGGCCGGCTGTCTTGCGACGGCCGGCCAGCCAGCCAGACATGTGCACATTAAACCTCTCTAACTCAGCTGTCTTAAGACACCTGGGTTTAGAGCAAGCACAGGCCTCCTGTGTCCTTGGGAGCGCCAAGAGAGGCCGCTCCCTCCATTCGGAGTGCTTCTCTCATGCTGGTTAACAGCACGAGAGCAGCGCCAGGATTGGTTAAGGGAGTTGGCTGGGGCCTGCGCTGAACACCGGACTGGAGCAAGGAGGATGGCGTGTCAAGCATGCAGCATGTAAGGTAAGTTAATTTTATTTGCGGTGCGCGATAATGCATGCGACCACCTCACCAATCTCCGTAGATGCCAGCCGCCACTGCTGTTAAACAAAGGTACCGTAATGCGAGCTTCTATATCATTTCATCCAGCCCGAGATGTTGCTTCATTTTCTGTTTTCTCTCTAGGACAGCGGACAAAAACGCGCACTTTCACCAAGCTATTACCAAACACTTCCCCTAACCAAAAACATAGGTTTATTGGCCTTGCTGCGCTTGTTATAGTTTCTGTGAAATGCAAACTTTATCTTCCATGAAGAGTGCGTCACTTGGTTTACCAAGTCGGCACGGTTACTTAAGTCATTAGGCGCCCGATGCTGAGCCAGAGTATAACGTCATGGGTTCCAGTATTGACCCTGTGTTTCTTCCTTCCAGGGTCGGTAAGATAACACCATAGGTTGCATCCAAGTAGTATCAGCAGTTGTTTAACTTCACGGAATAGATTGTTATGAGTATTATATATAAATATTTACTTTTGCCCCTAAAATGAAGTATGTGAATAAAACAAGGGAAATGAGAGAAACCTTATGAAGCAGGTAATCAAAGGCTTTATTTGAAATATGCAGCCCCTAGTGGAAACAGTAAGACACCTCGCAATGCAGCAAAGAATTGGGAACTAGAAAGATCTAGGCACAATTTTGATAACTGTCCTTAAAATGGCATTACATTTGTATTCAAACCTAAATGAAAATGTAGGTTGGGCGGACCCTTTAAAAAAACAAAGAAAAAGTGGTCAGCTGTCCTCAGCTAGGCCGTAACTACATATCGCCTTACCTGCCTCTTTTCTTTTCCTTGTATCATGTGGAGAAAAGGCTTGGGTTGAACCTGCCATACAGGTTAAACCGCAGTGAACCGTTTTGATGAGCAATCTGAGAAGTGTGCCGCTCACTGCCAAATTCATAGCCTACGGCTCAAACCGATATGCGCCCTGCAGAACAAGCCGTGTACCTTTCGAGAAGAGTGGGGGGCTGGCTTACAACCTACCCTGAAGCTGCCCGGGAATGCATGATAGACTAGCACTATTAGAAACTTGCTTTGTTGCCACACGTCCTACCACAGCACATTTATACATATATACAAGGCGTGAGAAGAATAGGGCTGGGAGACCACAGGTGATGCCACAGACCTTCCATAACAGAACAGGCCCCCCAGTCCGCCTGATATAACCTAAATACAGACCCTGTGTTGTATTTAGCTTCACCCGGTTATTCACCAATTGTTTTTCTTCCCTTTGTGCTGCCTTCGGATTTAATAAACTTAAATATATTATGCATGGGGCACCAGCAGATGCTCCCATGATTTACAAATGGTGACTTACCAGGGCTGGCGCTAGGCATGGGCAGTGTGGGCAGCTGCCCAGGGCCCCACAGTCAGCACACCAACATGGGGCCCTGCACCAATATGCCACAGCTAGGCCACGGCACACCGGTCCTCTTGCTCATCTAATTGAGAGCAAGGCGTCTCGTTGCAGTTGTGGCCACAGGAGGGGACCTCCTCTTCTCCCTTGGGCCTTGATGCTGTGGTGTAGCGAGGTGAGACCTAGGGACGGGTTATCCTCCTGTGGTCCCAATTGAAGGAGACACATTCTGCAGGTTTCTGACCTCAATCAGGCCTCCTACCTTGCTGCCCATACAAAGCCAACACAGGATGCCCATTGTCCTGCAGTTTAGTGCCCCATCAGTTTTAAACCTCTCCGCCTATAAGCAAACCTCACACCTTCAGCCCTTTATGAACTGTAAAATAGGTGCTTGTAGGGGGCTGAGAGGGAGGGGCTGCAGTTTAGGAAATTGATAGCATCCATTTATTAGCAGTGTAATAAAAACCCATTAATAAGGGATCTTTCTAGAATTCCCAGTGTTGGTGAGGAGAGAAGTTGAAATATGGCCGGTTGGCTTTCTGGGCCTGATAACTGTTCTGGGAATATGACTGATAATGAAGCAAACCTTCCTGAACCTTTAGACTCCAACATCTTTGCAATCCTTACAACCCCACATTCATTTTTCTTCTAGAAATGAGGTGGTGGCACTGGGGCCGAACTATTTTCTTTAGAGCCTTCTATCAAAACGAAGAGGGAGTCTGTTCCACACCATCTTCCTTTAGGTCCAACCCCATTAAAACCTTCTCCATGCCCAGTCGTTTCCATATACAGTATAGCTAGTAAGTTCGGTACTTTGTCTGTCCCCTGCAACGCTGTGATGGTTGGCTTTGCTGGGCACAAGGGAAGTGGTATTGCTTTTCCCCAAGGTGACCACGGGGGGAAATGTCTGTTCATTAAGAAGTCTTTTGGGATTGTGTTAAACTTTGTGTCTATGTCTACCAAAACCTTTAACCAGTATCTTTTCATTTTAGGGCAGTGCCACATTAGGTGTAGTAATGTACCTGTTTCCCCACGTTTCTTCCTTCACTCTGCTGGTTTTGTAGGATTCTATTCGTGTAACTTTGCCAGGATGTAATACCATTATGATTTTTTTTTTTACTAATGTTTCTCTAGTGCTCGTTACCAGCGTTGTGTAATGTATATCTTTCCACTCTGTGTTTGTAAGTGTACAACATTTTTCCACTTCCCATCTCTTCTGGGCTGAGGATTTTGTTTTTCTATGGGGTGTGTGGAAGTAATTTATATATCTCTGACAACAGACACTAATTGTCTTTTTTTCGTGATAATCCATTTCTTGAACAACGTTAATGGATTGCTGGCATGAGGCATAATAGTCATGCGTAACCCAGTGCTTATCTGAAAGTATCTCATTCTTTATCCCTCTTAGTTCGAGTCATTTTGTTTAATACGTCAAAGGTCCTAAGACCATTGTGGTCCTAGAAATCCCCCATTATTTTTTAGAATACATTGTGTTTTGTCCCTCGATGTAGACTTACCCTTTCCTTGCCTGGGAGAATTCAGGATAACCCACAAAGGGTGTAAATGGTCTGGGGTGTAGTAAATGCTCTCACTATAAAGATTTTGTACTAAGCTGCAGTGGTAGTCTTGTGACCTGGTATGCAGAAAGGCCCCACAACCTGTGTTTCCTGGCCATCCAACCTATCTTTGAAATGTGTATGCCTGCTATTAACTGATCAATAAAGCACAATCATTTTTCTGATTCTGTTATATTTTATTTCACTACATATTGGATTTGTGCCGCTAGATAGTAGTTGGCTAGGTAGGGAAAACCCAGTCCACCCTCTTCAGATGATGGATAGGTATGCTTCCTCACCATCGTGGCTTCATATTCACCCATGTAAAAGCCTTCTTTTAATTTTTGTACCTTATCAAGCGTCTTTTTGGGGGATTTTAGTGGAAGGATTTGCATCACTTCTCTTCCAGGAGATCCTCATCAAAGTCATAAGCACTGAATATTCCCGCCCATGTGCGGGGACCCCGGAAATAATAAAAATTATATATGAAAAAACATATATATATATATATATATATATATATGATTTTTTTCTCATATCAATGCAGCCCCCATCTAGGAGGCTAAACAATGTAATAACCAATAAAACACTGTTTTAGTAAACACATAATATATGCATAAAAACACAGGAGAGCAAGTACTACTTGAACTCTGTTTTTAATGAGTAAAACTCATGAAGAAAAAACTGCAAAACAGTAGACATTGTTAGCCCACAGGCTGCATTGTAAACCAATAGCATAGAAAATGAAAGCATTTTCACAGAAAAACTGGCACCGTTCCTTTAAGGCAGCCACGACCCCTAGCTTCCCATCATGCCTCAGGGGTGGCAGTTAGGTCAGTTGTTCTTTCCGGCTCCTTCAGTACAGGACCCTGGATTCACAGCTCTTCCTTTTTTAGCCTTAGAGTGAGAGTAGAGCCTTTTTTGAGTTTCAGAAAAGGTTTATTTTTGTCAGAAATGCCTTCCTTGTTTGATCCTTGCCCTGCCTGTGGCAAGAAGAAGTCTAGATCAGACACACACCCTGTGTGTATCCTCTGCCTCCCTGATTCTCACTCTTCTGCCACTTGTCATCATTGCAAGAAGTTGTCGAGAAGGACCATCAAAGACAGGGAGAGGATTCGACTTTATGGCCTCTCTGAAAGAGGTAGGTCTCCAGTGAGGCAGCAGAAGAAGAGGACTCGGTCGACGTCGAGAGGCAAGGTCCCGACCTGTTCTCCATCGGCGTCAGGATCGGCGTCGAAGCTGCCGGCGAAATCGACGTTGCTCTCAACGTCGACGAAGGTAAAGGGCCCTCCATTGTCGTCAACCAGGCGACGATCAACGTCGAGGAGCAAGTCTCCGTCGACGCTGGCCAAGCGTGCGACGTCGAGGCACATCACTCCGTCGTCGCCACATCAACGGCGATCGACGTCGAGGCAAAGGTCTCCGTCAAGGTCCGTCCAAAGATCTTCGACGTCGAGGCAGAAGTCACCGTCGAAGTCAGTCCAACGATCTTCGACGTCGAGGCAGAAGTCACCGTCGAGGTCTATGCAGAGATCTTCGACGTCGAAGACACAAGACTCCGTCTCCAACGCCGAGGCGGAAGTCTCCGTCGACGACACCAGTTCATCGGTTGACGTCGAGACATCGGTCTCCAGACCAGAGGCGGCTGGCGTCGAAACACGGTACCACGTCGGCATCGAGTAGACGTTCGACGTCGAGAGGCCGGTCGATTGCCAGATTGAGTCCCTCGTACAAGAAGAGAAAGCCGACGTCGAGGCAGGCTTCACCGTCGCCGAGACGACGTTGAGAAGCCAATCTGGTCGGAGACGTTCCAGATCAACGTCGAGGCCCCAGTCCAAACAGGCCTCACGTCCAGTAAGCCTGTCCACGTCACCGACGTCGAAAACAGGTTCTCCTAGCTCTCACAGGGGTTCAACGTCAAGATCTCCGGATGTCGTGATCTCGACGTTCAGCAGTCCAGTGGACATCAAGATTCGCCGACCAGGCCTGCCCAAGAAAGAGAGCACTCTCTGCCTCCTCCACATGATCCTGAGGGGTGAGAAGGGCAGAGATCGCCTTCCATCCACCTTCCTCAAAGATGGTGCAGACCCTTGCATCACTGGGCCACTACTCCAACCGTAAGGGCACAGCAGTACTCGAGCCCCCTTCACAGGTCCCCGTTGGCTCGTCTGGTACAGGAGGTGGATAGAGAACGTACTCCATCAAGAGCCAGGGATCGCAGTCGTACTCCTGCGCACTCGCACAGAAGAAAATCTAGATCCCGAAGCAGGAGGAGAAGGCACAGATCTCCAACACCTTCCTCCTCTTCCACACACACGTCACACAGAGACTATTCACCTACTCTGACTGACAGCCCACCGTCGAGGGTCTCTCCGGTGGATGATATTAGCACCTTTCAGGACGTGCTGGGCAGGGGTGCGGCGAAACTTAACATCCCGATGCCAACTCGACAGAGTTCGTCATCTGTTATCTTTGAGACCTTGCACCGAAGGGAAGCATCTAGACCCCTGCTACCACTGGTACCGGGTTTAATAGAGCCAGTTATGGACATCTTCCTTACGCCGGCGACACTCAAAACGGCACCGGCTAGGATTTTGAAGAAATACCGTGCACCGGCGGAAGACCCACTTTTCCTTAAATCTGATCCTCCACCGGATTGTGTGATAATCGCTGCAGCAAAAAAGACCCATCCTATTGCTTCCTCCTCTACTGTTCCTCCAGATAAGGAGAGCAAGACACAGGATTCGTGGGGACGGAAAGTATGTGGCACATCAGCTTCTATGATGAAGGTGTCGAGTGCTTCGGCTCTCTTGGGCCGGTATGACAGGTCTCTGTGGGACTCCCTGCAAAGATAAACGGAAAAGTTACCACAAGAAGATCGCAAGGATTTTGACGAGATCTTACATGAAGGCAGCTTGGTGGCTAACCAAGTTATTAGCGCTGCAGCTGATGGGGCTACTCTTTCGGCTCATGCCTATGCGCATGGGATATGCACTAGAAGAACCTTCTGGCTCCGACTCACGGCACTCAAACCAGAGGCACAGTCTAGAATCCTTAATCTTCCTTTCTCTGGATCCTCTTTGTTCGGGGCACACACGAATGAAGAAATGTCCCGGATGAAGACGGAACTAGACACACTTAAAGCCGTGGGTCTAGAGAAAAAGAGAGTTCCGCAAACGATTCAGGCCTTACAACCGGCGATCCTCCCAACAGAGGGTTCAAACCCCTCATTGGCAGAAAAACCAGGATCAGCAGGGACAGCAAAGGTCACAATACCAAGGTCTGCGATCCTCCAGAGGAAGAGGGAACCAGCGTCAGTCTAACACCTCCGCTAAGACGCAGACCAAGCAATGAGTGTCCACTTCCCCATCGCCGTACACCACTCCAGTGGGGGGGAAGTATTGCAAACCATCTCGAAGAGTGGCAAGCTATCACGAAGGACCAGTGGGTGTTAGCTACGCTACAGAATGGGTACTCTCTACGTTTTCGACACCAACCACCCTCAATCCCTCCGGTAAAATCATCGGTCCATCAGATAAAGATATTGCAGAGCAAAGTTACCACCCTTCTGCGAAAGTCAGCCATCGAGAAAGTGCCAATATCTCAGCGAGGACGAGGGGTCTACTCAAGATACTTCTTGGTAAAGAAGAAGGGTCGAAAAGCAGAGTACAGACCCATTCTGGATCTGCGAACACTCAACAAGTCAATAAAAAAGGAGAAGTTTCGCATGCTGGCTCTCCATCAAATATATCCACATCTCAGGCAGGGAGATTGGATGTGTTCGCTGGATCTGCAAGATGCCTACTTTCACGTTCCGGTCAATCAGCATCACAGACAGTATCTCAGATTCCTAGTGGGATCTTCACACTACCAGTTCAAAGTGCTACCCTTCGGGTTGAAGTCGGTTCCCCGAGTGTTCACGAAGTGCATGACAGTGGTGGCAGCAGCACTACGCCGCAGAGGCATCTTCGTGTACCCGTACCTGGACGACTGGCTGCTGAAAGGTCCCTCCCCCCACAGCGTGAGGAATCATTTCCTACAATGCCTGGAGCTTTGTCACCGGCTAGGTCTTCATGTGAACTTCGACAAGTCAACTCCACAACCCACACAGAGAATACATTATCTAGGAGCTCTGGTAGACTCCGAGGTAGGAAAAGTATTTCCTTCGGAGGAGAGACAATTATCCATCACACAGAAATGCAGGCTCATTCTGGACAACAGAATGCCGTCAGTTCGTCAGATTGCCTCCCTGTTGGGGTCTATGGCATTCTGCATTTTCCTGGTTCCCAATGCCAGATTACGAATGCGTCCTCTACAGCAGGATCTGGAGGACAAGTGGGATCAGCAAACGGATCATTGGGAAGACAGAATAAGTCTCTCAAATGCAGGAAAAGCATCCATACCATGGTGGATGAAACAGGAGAATATGCAAGTAGGGATACCTTTTCATCAGGCTCCTCCCACTCGGACACTAATCACGGACGCCTCCCTCCTGGGCTGGGGAGCCCACATGGGTTCTCTTCAGACGCAAGGACAATGGTCAGTGAAAGAGCGCTCATATCACATAAACATGTTGGAGCTGAGAGCAGTTCATCTGGCCCTCAGGGCTTTCCTTCCTTCGATTCAGGCAGGTTCAATCTTAGTACAGACGGACAATACCACCACCATGTACTACCTGAACAAGCAGGGGGGAACTCGCTCTCGCACTTTGTCTCTGGAAGCTCAAGCTCTCTGGCATTGGCTCCTGGCACGGAACCTATCGATCACAGCGGTACACCTGCCAGGAGAACAGAACACAAAGGCAGATGCTCTCAGTCGGCATTTCGAAGACAGACAAGACTGGGTACTCAATGACGAAGTCGTCGAGGACATCTTCCACGCTTGGGGTCGGCCCAGCATCGATCTCTTCGCGGACGACGAAAATACAAAATGCCAAGACTTCGCCTCGTGTTTCCGTCGGTCAGGGTCGAAGGGGAATGCCCTTTTGATAGACTGGTCAGGGGCATTTGTGTACGCCTTTCCACCCCTTCCGCTCATCCCGAAGGTGGTGACCAAACTCTCTCACTCGCACACGAGGATGATCCTGGTTGCCCCGGACTGGCCGAGACAATAGTGGTACCCGGACCTTCTGCACCTGTCGGAGACTGCCGTGCAGACCGGACCTGCTGTCCAAGATGAACGGGAGGATTCATCACCCCAACCTTCCCTCACTGAACTTGGCAGCATGGCTCCTGAGGTCCTCCAGTATGGACATTTAGAGCTGTCACAAGACTGCATGTCCATCTTAAAAGAGGCAAGGAGGCCATCCACGAGGCATTCCTATGCGTGCAAGTGGAAACGTTTTTATATGTGGTGCGTTCAAAACAATTGTAACCCAACTAAGGGGCAGGAGGAAGTCATTTTACCGTACCTGCTTTATCTAGCTAAAGCAGGCTTGAAGTTTCCCTCCATTAAGGTGCACTTAGCTGCTATCACTGCATATAGACGCTCACCTTCTCAACCTTCATTTTTTCAGTTACAGGTTGTGAAAGACTTCTTACAGGGTCTGAAAAAGGTCTACCCTCCGGTCCGGCCTCCTTCGCCTCCGTGGGAGCTGAACCTGGTACTATCAAAGTTGATGGGTCCACCTTTCGAACCCATTCACAAAGCGACTTTACAACACCTCACTTGGAAGGTGGCTTTACTGATAGCGATCACCTCAGCTCGCAGAGTGAGCGAAATACAGGCCCTCTGCTCAAAGGAACCGTATACTGTGTTTCATCTCAATAGGGTGGTATTGAGAACTCATCCCTCCTTCCTGCCGAAGGTGGTGTTGGATTTCCATGTGAATCAGACCATATCTCTACCAACCTTTTTCCCTAATCCCTCCACTCCAGCTGAGAGGGCTTTACACTCGCTTGACCTAAAAAGAGTTTTAAAATTTTATCTGGATAGGTCCAAGTCCATGAGAAAATCTGATAAACTATTCGTTAACTATGGGTCGATTTAGAACAGGTTTTCCTGCCTCAAAGCAATCCATCTCCAGATGGATAGTTTCATGCATAAAGTTGGGTTATCAGCTAGCGCAGAAGCCCCTTGGGTTTACTCCCAAGGCGCATTCCACAAGAGGAAAAGCGGCTACGACTGCTTTCCTTCATAACGTGCCTATCTCTGAGATCTGTAAGGCGGCAACTTGGAGGTCCGTCCATACATTTACAAGGCATTATTGTCTAGTTTCAGACACCAAAGCAGATACCCAAGTAGGCCAGGCCTCTTTGAGGAATCTGTTCAACAGCTGATTGTAGCTGTTTTGATTGTACCTTGAGTCATTCACTCTCATTTGCCTGCAGGTGGAAGGTGGGCTTGCTATTCTATTCAGTGCTTATGACTATTGATGAGGATCCCCTGGAAGAGAAGGATAAGTTACTTACCTGTAATCCTAGTTCTCTTCCAGGGGTATCCTCATCAAAGTCATAAGCAACCCACCCGCCTCCCCAGGCAAATGAGCTCATTTTTATTATGAAGCAATATCTTTGTGCCCTGATCTTCAGGATTACGCAAAGAACAACTGACCTAACTGTCACCCCTGAGGCATGATGGGAAGCTAGGGGTCATGGCTGCCTTAAAGGCATGGTGCCAGTTTTTATGTGAAAATGCTTTCATTTTCTATGCTATTGGTTTACAATGCAGCCTGTGGGCTAACAATGTCTACTGTTTTGCAGTTTTTTCTTCATGAGTTTTACTCATTAAAAACAGAGTTCAAGTAGTACTTGCTCTCCTGTGTTTTTATGCATATATTATGTGTTTACTAAAACAGTGTTTTATTGGTTATTACATTGTTTAGCCTCCTAGATGGGGGCTGCATTGATATGAGAAAAAATGATATATGTATATATGTATATGTATATGTTTTTTCATATATAATTTTTATTATTTCCGGGGTCCCCGCACATGGGCGGGAATATTCAGTGCTTATGACTTTGATGAGGATACCCCTGGAAGAGAACTAGGATTACAGGTAAGTAATTTATCCTTATAGTATTATAGGTAGGAGGGTCATCTTAATTGCTAGCTCCCTGCCTTTCCACAAGAGGCTCCAAATGCCTTGACTGTAAGTCTCTCTGCATTGAGCTCAGGAAATGTGACTTGTTTTTGGCTACAATTTTGACCAACACCACCAATGTTTAAATATCCAGGTACTGGACATGATTCACTCACCATATGCACCTTCAGTGAGTAAAATAGCAAGCACTGTCCACTATTTGTTGAAAATCTAGAGAAAGCTGTAAACTATGGAGATAATGCGATTGGAAGTGGACTCATGCAGTCCCATCAAAATCACATGAAGAGGCATACTATTTTTTTTCTTTTTCTTTATTTCATGTGCTCCATGCAATTCTACTTGTTCTATATCACCAAAGTTATTCCAGTAGTAGCATGTGCTTCCCATGAGGAAGGCCATATTCTAAAGCATGGGAGATGCTTCCAGGGTTGAATCTCACCAGATATGTGTCCATTTCATATAGGGTAGGTATAGTAATTAGGGATCCTTAAGTCCTGAAGAAAACTACCGACCCATTTGGGGCTGCCTGTATATGGCTGAAATGTATGTTGACCAGTGGACATAGGCACTGACAATTTTCCCAAGCACCCATTTATTTTTTTTGATTTTAATCTTCTCAGAGTTATCTTTAATAAATTCCATATTGGTTGATCCCACTGTAATCTTATCCCATACTTAGAATTGTTTGGATCTCCCCTTCAGCTCTGACCAGTAGGAGTCAAATTCAGATAGATCGGGTGTCTTATATGAATGAGGAGGAAACCCAATGATGAAGCATGCCACCACTGGAAGGTGAGAGTTCCACAGCCTAAATGAAGACTACTTCAGAGTGGATAGATAGACTTTCCCCATGTCCCTTCTGTTGTGTCGCCTGCCCTTGCTCTTTGTTATGCCAGAGGGAATGTTGGTGCAGGATGCTTGGGGGAGAATGTGTGGAAGCTGGGGGTAACGTGTGAAAGTGCGGCTGCAGTGGATGTGCAGAAGCGAACGACTGGGCTTTTTCATATCATGATCTTACTTGTTGAAATAAAGCAGCGTTTAACATTGTCCCGCCTTCGTTTATCTTTTCCTCACTGGCGATGAGCCACAGAGGTTTGCCCTACTTGTCGTTTTGTGATGTTCAATCGAGGACTTATCATGGACCTAAAATATCTCTCACTCTCCCCTCTTGTATATTATGCACATGCTTTGCCGTGTTCGAGGATGCACCTTCTGAACCCTGGTTGATGCGTGCTACCTCAGGAAAGGTATGTGCTATAAGAAGGAAGTCCTTTGTGTTACTACTGTGTAAAACTTGTGCTGTCCTGGGGAAACGAGTGCTATGTGCTACCACGAGCGAGACATGTGCATCCTGCAGATAAACGTGTTGCTCTGAGAGCGAGTTCCACCATCCATAAGTTACCCACCAATAATCTAAGGTAGACTGCAGTCTTGTGAAGATTGCTGCGCTGCAGTAGAACTGCTTTTACCAAAAGATTTTGACAGTGTTGGATAAAACTGAGAATCATACAACCTAATGATTGGCAACTTTACATCTGTGGTAAGAGATGCCTTAGCCTCCTGTTCTGTCTCTCTTTTCGCACCACAATTTCTAGTTTGCTTTGCAGCAGAGGCATCCAGGTAAGATCGGTCTGCTTTAACACCTCAAAATCTCTTGTTGATCCTCATGCTCCCTCTTCAGCCCTTTACAGTATCCTATTTTTGTGGTCAGCCTGCACCAGTATGTGCAAACATATGATACGATCTATTACTGAGAAAAAAAGAAGTTATTGTTCCCGGCTCACCACCGAGCTCCTATTTATAGAAAGTAATATGTCTTACAAATTTGAATCCTGCTCCTGATCAAATAAAGATATGATGGAGGACTCCAAGACAAACATGGTGCTCAAATAAGCCTCAGGCGTTCAGCAAACTGAGCAAATGTGACATAAATCCTGTGCATCAGTACTCCCAATACTTTGTCTCATAAGGCCAAGCACAGCTTGGTGTTAGTCACTCAGGATACGGCTACCTCACTTGGTCCCTTTCTTTGTTGCTGCAATGCATTCTAACCAGATCCGAGCCATACTGCTCAGTCTACAGGCTCCAAGAAGGATGATGGATGTGGACAATTTTTTGGGATGATGCTCCAGGCTTTCTGGCATGACGACCCCATTAAAGTCTATAGGAATTATGTCAATTGTTAGTAGTGTAAAAATGATTCCAAGGTGGTGAATGCTCTCAACGTGAGAGTGAGTTGAAGGTTATGCAGGCTATGTGGATTGCTCTAGAAGGAACCTGGTTAGCTCACAAAACTTTATCATTGCTGCTGCTCCACGTACGCCTGTATGTTGAGGACGTTTCTCTGTTTTAGAGACCATTATTGCTCTTGGCATCAGTTTGTGCAGAGGTGGACATCCTTTAGAAAAAGAATGGCCAAGGATCGACCTTGCTGGGAGTTAAGAAGCTTCTTAATGCAATATGCTTTATCCTATCCAAGTTTAAGTAAGAGGATCTGTCTGTCTGACTTGTGCTGTATCTTGTTTCACTTTAGGAGGCAGTAATTACCTTGCCTGTCCAATCACAAAATATCTGAGGCTGCTGAAGGCTTTCGGGCTTGACGACCCCATTTAAAAAGTCTGTTGAAGTATTTGACTTGTTAGGAGTGTAAAAAGAATTCCAAGGTGGGCAGTACTCTCCAAATGTGAGTAAGTTGAATTGTATGCCAGGCTATGTGGATTGCTCTGTGAGCAACCTTGTTACCTCACAAAATGTTCTAATTTCTGCGCTCCATGTACGTCGGTATCTTATGGACACATTTCCCTGATGAAGAGACCATTATTGATCTTGGCATCAGTTTGTGCTGTAGTTGGCATACTCTAGAAATAGAACGGCCAAGTATCGACCTTGCTTGGAGTTAAGACTCCTCTTAATGGAATAGGCCATTATCTTATGCAAGTTTAAGTAAGCGGACATGTGTGCCTGACTTGTGCTTTATCTTGATTCAATTTAGAAATCAGTAATTACTGTGTCTGTCCAATCACAAAATATCCGAGGTGCTCATTTTGTGATGTATTTTACAGTTTGCCAAAGGAGGGTCTAGACCCAAAAATACACAAGTAATGTGTAACAGATCACTCGAGTTCTTCAGGGCTCCTATTAAGTATTATTTTGCACCCAATGGTGTTGTGCGAATGGAGCTTAAACCACTGAATGTTAAAGATGGTATCGCCTCAGGAAGCCTGTGGTGCTCTAGGGTGTTAATGTTGGGCTACTTTCCCCCACCACTGTTTTTAAATGCATTCTATAGTTTTGTTTTTAGGGGCCTAGTTCACAAAGCCCTGGTTCTGAAAGTTAGAAGTCTACTCCCATACATAGTCTTCCCAGTATAGAGTAGATTCCCAACTTGTTTGGGAGTCACAAAGAATGCCCGGAGTAAGTGAATAAATTAGGACCGTCGATGTTTGGAGGAGGAGGTATTGTGAAGCTGGAAAAGAAGCATGTGGGTGGTTACAGGGAAGGAGCTGCGGTGCTTATATAAATTGGAAGATACATGGTTTAGCTAGTTTGGGATGACATTGTTTTGAGTGATATCTGTTCTCTGTAGTAGCTCGTCTCTCTGCATTGTAACTCAATAGCTTATTTTGAGTTTAAATGAGAGCCAGGTTATCTTACTTCGCTGTAGTCAGTATGGTTTTTGTTATATCCTTATGTTCTGTTTCTCTATGTATTCCTATGTTGCATCTTTCAGTTCTACTGGTTGTCTAGCACACTGGAATGTTAGTCTCTTGGAAGCTCCAGTTGAGCAGTTTGTTACTGGTGCCTGATGATGGGAGTTGCTTTGTGAGGGTCCTTGGTGCTGATCTCCTAATTCTGGAATAAACCTACCTTTCCACCCCTCAACCTGCGTGGACTTCATCATTTAAGGATGCAACATAAATTGGCGACGAGCGGACGGAGTCAGCACCTGGGAACCCATTTCTACGCGCTGCAGCTGATCTACCTTTGGCTCTTCTCCACTCACCTCCCAGGACCCTACAAATTTCAGATACCTCCCACTTCTCTCTACTTCCAGCCATCTGCTACGATTTAACAACTTCTCTGCCTGACAAATTTAAAGACTTGGCTCTTACTTCTTCTTACAAAGACTGAGCGTGACCTACTCTGCCTACATGCCCTACGATTCAGCGTGATCTGTTCTCTATGCACGTCTTTAAAAATGATTGCTCTTGTTCTGACTTGGCACAAGGCTGATTTCGCCTATCTCTACTTAAGGATCCCTTGACTTTTCCAACTCTGATCCTCGTTTGTGCCAACTACGTCTCTGCTAGCTCTGCATGCTTTTGAGGAATTCTACTGTCTTCTACATTGCCTGCAATTATTGATGAGTGTTCACTCTATGCCATGCCGTGTTTGCCTGCTTCGACTTGAACTGTCAAACTTATCGACTTTGATTTATGCAGCATTTTGCTTCGGTTTTCGGAGACCTTGGCAAGTATTCGGCCGACATTATTTGAATCGGCCTTCACATTCCAAACCAGATCTTACCGTGTTTCTGGTGGAATTTCCTCGGCCGAAGCACCAGCCGCAGCGTTCTCCATCTCAGCATTCTCCTGCACAACGCTTCCTCCAGCGCTCCTCCGTGACGTCGTACGTTCTCTACGAGTCACACGTCACGTTCTCAACGCGCAGCGTCCTCCGTCACTGAGCAACGCTCGGAAGTCCTCCGAGATCTCTTCAGCATGCATCGTCAATTTTCGTCTGGGTTTTCTGCGCAGTGACGCGCACACCATCTACACTTATTAATCTGACTGATTACAACCCGGACTGCACAGATATTTGACATTTGACTTCATTAGTAAGTACTTTTAGCGCTGTGACGCGCGCACCCTTAATATTGCATTTTTTCTTTTTTTTCTTCTTCCTTTCAGGTTTAACATTTCAAGCGCGGTGATGCGCACACCTCTTTCTACAAGACTTTATTTATCTCAGCACAGCGCAGTGATGCGCACACTCTTTAAATAACTCACAGTGACCATACTTTCTCCTTAACTTATCTTGGTGCAACTCTTTCATTCATTTTAGTTTGGCTAGATCTTTCGATTATTGTATTTTGCTTGTTTTACACCTTTTCTCTTTCAGATATGGCTCTTCAAACAGCAATTCTTCCTTCTCCTTTTCTCTCTGAGCCTGGCACACCCAAAATCAAATGGAGTCAGTGGTATAAGTCCTTTAATAGTTACCTAATAGCTATCGATGGGGTAACATGTTCTGCTGTCAGAAAGAATGCTATGCTATACAATTGTTTGGGATCTGAGGGTCAAAGAATTTTTGATCATCAACCCCCCATTGTTCGTCCTCCTTCTGATGATTGGGATGAGTTTGCTGAAGCAATCACCAGATTAGAAAAACATTTTAAGGATGAGCCCAGTGTCATTGTAGAGAGACATAAATTTTACACACGCATACAACATGAACATGAAAACATTGACAACTTTTTACCTGAACTAAGAGTATTAGCTTCCTCATGTGAATTTGTGGGACCTATTGAACAATACTTAAGAGATCAAATTGTTGTAAATTGTCACGATTCCAAGGGTCAGGAAAGAATTTTGTGTTGTAGAAATCCTTCATTAGCAGAAACCTTAGAAATCGCCAGCGAGATTGAACGTTCCGTTTTTGCTTCTAAAGAGCTAGGTAAGGGTATTACCACTGAAGCTGTGAACAAAATTTTTACAAAAATCCACTTTTAATTCTTCTCAGAACAAGAAATCATCTTCCAACAAGTCTGATTTAAAGAAATCGGATAGAAATACTCAGTGCTTCAGACGTGGTTCAAAATCCCATCTAGCTAATGCACCCACTTGTCCAGCTGTTGGTAAAATATGTTCCAATTGCAAAAAGTCTGGTCATTTTGCTAAAGTGTGCAGAAATATTACCAAAGTAATGGGCTTAGATACTCGGGACTTCCAGGTTCCATCTGTGGTACATAATGACAATATTCAGAATAATAAAATTCTTTTGTCTATTGACATGATACATTCTCCGACACAATCTGAGAGGGGTGATACAGTTTGTGATATTAAGATTGGAAATGTCATTACCAGAGTTACTGTATATTCTGGCTCTCCAATTACTATTATTTCAGACACATTTTTCTTAAAAGAGTGGGAGGGCATTAACTTGCTTCCTCCTGACATCCGCACAGTAGCATTTGGAGGTCAGGAGATTGACATGATGGGTTATTTTACTCACGACCTGACATTCAAAGACAGGCTCATTCATTCAAAAGTCTACGTAGCCAAGAAGGGTTACAATATTCTTGGTTGGAAAGACCAAGGAAAATTTGGTATGATTTTGAGACCTGGTACAGAATTTCCTATTTCTCTGGTAGAGGCTGTGCAATTCATTAGATCAAGTAATTTCTAATCACCAATCTGTGTTTGAGGATAACCTAGGTGCAGTCAAAGGGTTTGAACATAAAATTATTCTTAAGCCTGATGCCATTCCAGTAGTACAGAAAGTGAGACATGTTTCCCTGAGTATCAGAGAAAGACTGAAAGAACATCTTCAAAAATTATGCTCAGATGGGGTCATTGAGCCCATAGACTCATTATTATGGATTTCTCCCATTGTGGTAGCTTTGAAAAAGAATTGTGATGAACTCGGGTTATGCATTGACTTGAGGTCATTGAATAAAAACATTCAAGTTGATTGTTTTCCACTACCACGAATCCAAGACATGTTAACTCAACTAAATGGTATGAAAGTTTTTTCTACCATTGATTTGAGGGCGGCGTACCATCAAATAGAGCTGAACAAAGATTCTAGAGATCTCACTGCGTTTAACACTCCCTTTGGTGCTTTTCGTTTTCTCAGAATGCCATTCGGACTTGCGTCCGCGGCATCAGTCTTTCAAAAACTTATGTTTCAACTTCTGGGTAATGTCAAAGATGTACTTACTTATCAAGATGACATTTTGATTTCTTCCAACAATGTTCAAGAACATCTTGTTAAATTGGACCAGGTTCTTGGCATTTTAGAAAAGCATGGGATGACAGTTAAGAAACAAAAGTGCACATTTTTAATGAATGAGGTTGAATTCTTAGGACATGTGATTTCTTCAACTGGCATTAGACCTAAACAAGATCTATTGAAAGCGATTCGTGATTGTGCTCAACCCTCTGATAAAGATCAATTGAGGTCTTTTTTGGGTCTAAGTGAATACTACTCTCGTTTTGTACAAAATTTTGCACTCGTGAGTGTACCCTTGAGGAAACTGGTCAAAAGTAATGTCAAGTTCATCTGGGGGGATGAACAACTGGAATCCTTCAAAAATTTAAAAGATTTGATTATAAATGCACCTGCTCCTAAACCCTATACAGACAATGTCATGTCTTACATTACAGTTGACGCTAGCAATTTAGGTCTTTGGTGCTATTCTTAGTCAAATGGTCGACGGTGTTGAGAACACTGTCGCATTTGCCTCGCGAAAACTTTCTACAGCTGAGAAGAATTACAGCACCATTGAGAAGGAGGCACTTGCTTGCGTGTGGGGTGTCCATCATTTTGCAACCTATCTGTGGGGGAGAGAGTTTGTTGTAGTTACAGACCATAAACCATTAGTCTTTATTTGGAATGACAAAGGGTTAAGAAATGCTAGTCCAAGGTTGATGCACCTGTTTTCCAAGTTGTATGATTACGATTTCACCATGAGGCACATTCCAGGAGGGAAAAATTTTAAAGCAGATTTTCTGTCCAGATGCCCTTCTAATTCCAGTAGTGATGAAGTGATTGTAGAAGACAAGGTTGTTGTGGGCTTACTGGATGGGTTTGTTTTAGCCAAAGATATCATTTCTTGTCAAGAGTGGGAACAAGTATCTGCATCCGATAGATGTCAAGCAATTCTAAAGAGGTTTATTTGTAGGGGATGGCCCAGAGAAGGTCAAGTTGGGCATGAGTTAATTTCTTACTTTAAAGTCAAAGATGAGTTAAGTGTGGGAGGTATTTTTATCAGGAGAGGCTCTTCACTCATTCCCCCTGCTGATTTAAGGAACAAATTGATTGCTTTGGCTCACAAGGGGCATGTAGGTATCACTGGAACCAAGAAGAGGTTACGTCTATATTACTGGTGGCCTGGAATGGACAATTTGGTTGAGACCATTTAGAGCAGCTGTAGAGAGTGAGGCCAAGCAGAGAAGGCTCTTTGTACTCATAACGCTCCTTTGTGTCCTGTCAGTCTCCCTCAGAGACCTTGGGAAAAATTAGGGCTAGATTTTGTCGGTCCCATTGGTGGTTTGAATGGTGGGTACAGATACATTTTGTGGTAGACTACTTTTCCAAGTGGGTCTCATTTACATTTTTGAGAGAACCTAATATTGACAATGTGATAGATTTTTTTAAGACAGTTGTTTCGATGAGAAGGTATTCCCGCATTTCTGGTCTCAGATAATGGGGTCCAATTTGTTTCAAACAACATGAGAAGTTTCTTAACCAATTTTGGGGTTAAGCATCTCACCACTTCTCTCTATAGTCCACAAGGTAATGGCTTGGTGGAGAGGGTAAATCGCATTTTGAAGGACTCCATACAACTTGCTGTTTCTTCTGGGCTACAGGTGCAGGATGTGGTGAGTGAAAGAATTTGGTCCTACAATAATACTCCTCACTCCACTACTTGTGTAACACCCTTCGCTCTGTTGAGGGGTGGACAGTCTTTCAACGAGTTGTCCCCTGAATGGGTCATTGCCAACTCTGGCATTCATGACTGTACCCCTCCCTAATCATGATCAAGTAAGACTACGTGTGGAAGAGAGCCAAGCCAAATCTAAACTTGGGTATGATGATGCTAAGCAAGTTAAGGAGGAGAATTTCGTTGTGGGAGAATGTGTCCGTGTCAGGAGACCGTTTAAGAAGGGGGGTTCAAAATTTTATCCCGAGACTGAAATTGTTAAAGTTAGCAAGCACGCAATGAAGGTTACTAGTGGAAAGTGGTGGTGCAAAACGAACGTAGCAAAAGTTAAAGACGGTCATGTTAAAGCTACTGAGTCCTCCGAAATGTGAGTTCCACAGATGGTGTGAAGGGAAAGGTGGATATTCCCTTTGATGTGGATGTGTCTGTGGAGTCTGAGCAAGTGAAGGCCCAGGCAAGCAATCTGGAAATCTGTGTCCAAGAACAGTCTCCCAGCTTGATTGAAGATCCTCCATGTAGTGGGTTTGTATTCAATTAGAATGTTTCTAATGTAATGTTCTGATGGCTGCGTGCGTGGAGTGTGCGTCCTTGAGGATTCGATCAACTGTTATCAGTTCCGATCGGGATCCTGAGGGTCACGCCGCTCCCTGCCGTGGCTGAAGTTGTACGAGAATAAAGAAGCCTGTTGAAGTATAAAAGGACTCCGTGCCTGTTTATGGTCCACCATTCAACTTACCACACTCCACAGGTGAGTGTGCAGGACGATTGTGAAATTTCCAGCTTACTGGGAGAGTCTCTTGCTTTGCCTGAGCAGGTGAAGGTGCAGGAAAGTAATGTGAGTTCTGGGTTGTCTGAGGAATCGCCTGTTTTGCCCAAGGAGGCTGCAGGAACTGATTGCACTAACCTCATGGAGTTGTCACGCACTAGACTAAAGTTTAAGCCCAAATATCTTGAAGACTATGTGATTTAGTTTTGCATTATACTGTTTTGTTTTTCTTTTTAAAATGTTTTGTTCTCCAGGTCCTGCTCCTGAACTGTGATTTTTTTCTTGTTATCTTTCCTCCTTTAGTTTTTTGTTTTCCTTTGAAGGGGGGGGGGGGAAGGTGTGTTATATCCTTATGCTTGCTCTGTTTCTGTATGTAGTCCTATGTTGCATCTTTCAGTTCTACTGGTTGCCTAGCACACTGGAATGTTAGTCTCTTGGAAGCTCCAGTTGAGCAGTTTGTTACTGGTGGCTGATGATGGGAGTTGCTTTGTGAGGGTCCTTGGTGCTGATCTCCTAATTCTGGAATAAACTTACCTTTCCACCCCTCAACCTGCATGGACTTCATCATTTAAGGATACAACAGTTTTGCCTCTCCTAAGCTGCTTGAAGATCACTGTCCTCCTGAGAGGGGAGCAAACACACATGGTGGCATTGTCCATTGTAGTTGCATGGAAGAATCCGTGTCTAATGCTGTCTTGACCCCTTCAACATTTTCTAGTTGAGATCTACTGAGCTAGGCGTAGGTTAATATAGTCTACCACCCTTAAACAGACCTATTTATTAATTTTAAATGTATCTGCGTAGTTTTACATTGAAATAGGATATCTTCAATCATGAGTGGGCGATACGCTTGCGTTGTGTTTTAATGCTCAGCAGTAGTGAGATGGCGTGTAAGCTGTGCCTTGGTCAGTGATATTATAAGAAGTTATCTGTTTCTGCAAGGTGTCCAATCAGGTGAACATCTGTATGTCTTCTTTTCACATTTCACGCTAGGCAGTTTTTCTTTTCTTACCTATCCTGCACTGCAGGTCTTTGGCACAGAAGTCTTAAGTTGCACAATGCCCCTAAGTTACACATCAAGGTTGGTATGTGTAGGAAAGTGGGTTTCTGATGCAGTAACCCCCCCACCTTTTGCCAGATTTCTGATGCACTTTAACTTGATGTGCCCCGGGTCCCTGCCAATCTGGTTCCCAGGTCCTGTGTTCTTGCCCAAAACTGAACCTTTGTACCCACAATTGGCACATCTCGGGCCACAGGTAATCCCCTTGTAAAAAGTACCAGGGGTACCAAGGGCACTGTGACCAGGGAAGGCCTCTAAGGGCTGCAGCACCTATTGTGCCACCCTTAGAGATCCTGCACCTTAACACCCACACACTGCCATTGCAGGCTGCGTGTTTTGGTGCAGAGAAAAATGAAGAGTCGACAGGGCACACATCCCTGTGTGCCAAGCCTGCAACCCACTGCCTGTGGCCTAGGTAAGTCACCCCTCTAGCAGGGTGCACTAGACCGCAGGTGAGGGTGCAGTTGCATGAACACTGTACCCCTACAATGTCTAAGTCCATTCATAGACCTTGTAAGTGCATTAAAGCCATAAAGAGTATATGGTCTGGGAGTTGGTCATTACGGACTCCACAGCTCCATAATGGCTTTACTGAAACCTGGGAAGTTTAGTAGCAAACCTCTAAGCACTTTAAACCCACACTGATGCCAGTGTGGGATTTAATGTAAAAAGCACTCAGAGGGCATCTTAGAGATGCCTCCTGAAAAACGACCAGCCCTGGTGTGGTTCCTGAATGGCTACCTGCCATTTGCCACCACCGGATAGGTTTCTGGACCCCTGGGTAGAGGGCCTTCGCTCTCTGGGTCCAGAAACGAAGCCAATCCTGGGCAGAGGTGTCATGCCTCCTCCCTATGGATTGCTCTATAGTTAGATATTTTAAATGTCAATATCTCCCTCTCAAAGCTCATACAATCATGAAAAACATCTGCTCCAAATATAATCTGCAGGATGCATGGAGATTACAACATTCAGACACATTAGGTTCTACCTTTTCTCTCCTCCACAGATCTCATATTCAAGACTTGACAATTATTGATCTCAGGCTCGCATGTAGACTATTGAAAATCTGCTATAGAAGTTAGACACATTTCTGAGCACTCCTGCATCTCTTTAACACTTACATGGGGCACCCTACATACCAAATGCAATTTATGGAGACTAAATGATGACATTTTAGACCTAAGTGGACATAAAACTAAAATATGTAATGATATTAATCACTTTCTTGATGCTAACCTGGTTGATGATAATTCCTCCCTCACCAAGATGGGAGGTGCTAAAGGCAATCATTAGGGGTTTCCTGATTAGTATCCGATCCTTCATGAATAAACGAGCTATCGAAATCTTAGATAAACTAGAAAAAGAAAACCTAGGATTAGAACTCCAACATACACATTCCACCTCAAATAACCTATTGCTAGCATCATTAAATGAAAAAAAAAAAATGAATATAACAATCTACTCAGTACAAGGGCTGATACTTGGATCCAAAAACAGAAAAGTATACGTATGTGTGAATCCAACAAAGCGAGAAACTACTTGTTTCCTACTTGACATTTAAACAAAACAAATTGTCCATAACTGACGTTAAAGATGCAAACGGTGAGATATAGACCACCTCTGAGAGAATTGCAGAAGATTTGAACACTTCTGTACGGAACTATCTGCTGGCAATACACACATTGACCCAAGTAGTTGCTTAGCGTTTCTGAACTCAATTGACCTTCCCACAGTTAGCGATGCAGAAAGACAGTCCTTGGCTTCTCCCCTCACAGCAGAAGCAGTCTGGACACTCATAAAACATCTGAAGACTGCTAAAGCCCCTGTATCCGATGGGTATGCAGCTTTTTTTAAATAAATATTTCTGGACAGAATTAGAATCCCCCTAATGGAATTATCACACATTCTCATCCTCAGGAGTGATAACAGGTACTCCAGCAGAAGATGTCATCACTGTGATTCCAGAAGATGGGGAAGTTTTCTCTCTCCCGAAAAATTACAGCCCAATCTCATTAATAAACTCAATTATAAGATGTACGTAAAAGTACTCGCTTCCCGCTTAAATAAAGTTATACCTAAGCTGATTCACCCCTCACAAGTATGTTTTGTTAAAATCAGGCTATCTAGTGACAACACTAGAATATTTTCTCATGTGATTGAGAAAGCCTCTCTAACCTCTTCTCTTCAGTTGCAATAGCCCTGGATGCTGAGAAGGCCTTTAACAAGGTTGCCTGGCTGTTGGACTTGGCCCTTTTGGCAGGTTCACCCCTAAACTTTTTGCCTGTCTCCTAGCCTTTTCCCTGTGTGGTGTTGGTGGTTTTAGGCCTCTAGGCACTTTAGCACTGATGTTCAGTGTAAAGTGCGTGCGCTCTGTGTACTTGTGGTGAGATTGGCCTGCCCTCCCATAGGAATGCATGGGGGATAAGTGTGTCCATGGTAATTCCTGGTATGAGAGGAGCAGTGTGGTCAAGTCTAGTATGTATGAATTTGTGTGAATAAATGCTGCGCAATGGTGTGCGCAGATTTATGGTGACTGGTGGAGAAATGCCACTTTTAGAAGTTGGCATTTCTGTGTGCTATGTGTCTGCCTGCCTGATGTGAATTGCATGTCTGGCTTTGTGAGTGACAGGGGCTGGGAGGTGTGTGTGGCTCCAGGAGGGGCAGGGTGAGTCAGCACTAGGCTGAATGGGACACCAAGGGCTAAGGGTAGTGGGAGGTGTAATCCCCTGACTCTGAATAGGACTGTGCCCAGGCTGTACAATGCTGGCTCCGCCCCCTGTGGTGTGTCTGAGTACCTAGCCCCCACCTGACAAAGGGGAAGAGGAGCTTGGAAAACAAAGTGCTCCTAAACCAGTTGCATCTGGTTTCCCCCCAGCCCTGTGCTTACAGACAAAGGGAAAGGTCCTATAAATGAAGGGGCTGTGACCCCATGAAAGTGGTTCAGTTGCTGTGCTGTTCTCCTGACTTGGGGGGGCCTGCTGCTGCCGGGCTCCAGGAGGAACCGCCACTAGGGACTGCCTCCCTGCTGGAGGGCCCTGTGAGCTGGCCTGCCTGGGCCCAGCCCTTTGCCCCCCCCCCTTCATCCTAAAAGGCTTTCCCTGGATTTTGGACTTCAGCTGTGAGCGATTTTTCATTTGGAAGAGCGCTGGTGGCCTGCAGCGCGAAGCTGCAATGTGTGGGATCCCCCCCACACTGCCCTTTACTTTGCGGGAGCCCACCCCGCGTTTCGGCAACCTTTGGTGCTCATTTTTTTATTATTGGCGGGTGCCCACCCCGCATTCTCGCTGATCTACGTAGCGGGAGCCTACCCTGCATTCCCGCCAAGAAGACAATCGCCGCCGGGAGGAGAAGCCGCCGGCCGCCGCGAGCGGCGGCGAAACAGGAAGACAGGCATTCTGAAGGCCTGATTGTGGGCGGGCCGACCTGCGGCCGGGAAGCAGAGAGGTGCGGCTGTTGTCGGCGGGGCTCCCGGAGGAACGAGGAGAGCCCCGCGTGTGTCCGCAAGCAGGAGCGTGGGGGTTCAGCGGGAGCCCACCCCACCTTCGTGGTCCTGCCCGCGAGCCTGATAGAGGAGTCCCGGGTCCCAGGAGGGGGCCCGGGGAAGTCCGGAGAGCCTCCGCAGACTAGCCCGGTGAGTGGGGCACAGTAGGGAGTCCGGTGAAGGCGGGTGTGTGAAGGCGCCTTGCAGGTGCCTTACCCCCTGCAGTAGCAACGTGGCCGGGGCTCCCGTGGCCTGAGGAGAGCCCCGGGTTCCAGCCTGAGAGTGCCCATTTACCGAGCGGCCCGCAGGAGAGCGGGCCGCTCCAACGTTGGGGGCATTTGTTTCTAAGAGTCCCCCGAGTGGGGCTCCCCCAGGCACAGTGGTGCACACGCTGATTTCTTTTGGGGGCTGAACCTAAGCCCCGCATTGGAGCTCCAGCGAAGGGAGCTAAGGAGGCACAGTTAGTGCCCGTCCTGATCCCAGCTGCACCGCGAGAGAGAGCGGGCAGCTGCAACTTGGGGGCATTTCCTTTTGAGGGCAGTTGGCACAGTGAGTGCTCATACCCACCTTTGTTTTCACAGCTGCCCAGCAAGTAGTGGGCAGCTGCTACGTTTAGGCCGGTGCATTGCGCACTTTGCTTTTGCTGCTTTTGCAGCCAGCCCTGACTTTGCGGGACATGGGGCATTTGAGCCCCTGTGAGAGGCCAGTTGGCCTGGGGCCAGTTTCAGTGGGTTGTGCCCCCGATTGGGGCACACTGTGTTTATGCTGATTATTGCCTATGGTGTTTATGCTTGCGAGGCCTATTGCCTCATGTGATTATTGCATAATGTGGTTGTGTGCTAATTATGCCTAACCTAAGGTGTTTTATGCTAATGAGATTCATGCCTGATATGATTTAGGTGTCCCATGTTTTATGTTACAGGATCTAGTTCGCAGTACAGTATTATACCAGTAGTTACTGGTTGTGCATTATGTATAATTAACTTGTGCATTTCTGAAGGTTCTGACCGTGGCCCGATTGGCCTGGCCAGGTGTAAATAATCCCCTGTAAATACTGCCTGGTGCCAGTTTGCACAGTGTACATTGTGTGATTATGATCTAATGTGTTTATGACAATACAAAGGCTATTTTCTTATATAACCTTGTGTGGAGCTCCTTTTGTGGTGTGCCTAGTGTGTTGCTGCTGTGTGTGTGTGTTGCGCAAACGCTTTACACATTGCCTCCGGGATAGGCCTGACTGCTCGTGCCAAGCTGCCAACGGGGTGAGCAGGGGTTATCTTTGGCGTGTAACTCCCTTGCCCTGACTAGAGTGGTGGTCTCTGCCTGGCTTTGGCGCAAGCCTTAGCCAACCAGAGATCCCATTTCTAACACTGGCCATCCTAAAAGCCATCATGCACAAATTTGGTCTGGATGACGATTTTATCCGGATGGTGAGGACCTTATATATGCAGCCTAAAGAAAGAGTCTGTTTAAATGGTACCTTATCGCTTATTTTGATCTAAAACAGGGTACAAGGCAGGGATCTCCTCTGTCACCCCCCTCTTTTTCTACTAGGTTTTACAAGCTATAAGAGATAAGGGAGTTGTGGGTATTGCTTTTGGTAACTTTACAGTTAAAGTTGCAGCTTATGCCGATAACATCTTAGTCTTTACTGAACATGCGGAGTCATCTATTAAAGCACTATTGAAGCTTATTCCTGAGTCTCTGGTTACTCCCTAAATAGGGATAAATCTAAAGTAGTGGACTTGATAGACTGGGGGGGGGGGAGAGGGGGAGATGTTTAAGGTGACTCAGGGTTATATCGGCAGGCTAAATTTATAAAATATCTTGTTATCAAATTCATTGACAATCTCCACTAATCCCTCAGGCATAATGAATATATTACCTTGTGAAAAGTATTGAATATCTTAGAAGGTTGGTCTCGAAAATACCTAATATGGTGGGGCAGAATTGAGACACTCAAAATAATAATCACTCCCATGATAAATTATCTAATTACTATGATACCGATTTTGTTATCCTTTGATTTCTTTTATAGACTGGATGGTCTATTAAACAAATTCTTCTAGAACAATAAAAAAATGAGAATCTCGTTGAAGGAACTAAGACTCTCTAAAAACATGGGAGGAGTTAGACTGGCAGATTTCTTTCTTTACCACAAGGCTTTTCTCTTTAAACAATGCTCTCTTTGTCTTTCCTAAGTGGAGCAAAATCAACCGATATGGTTGGAGGTTGAGAATCAAATTGTACAACATTCTAATCTTCTCTCCTTTTTGATACCCTCTACCAAAAACATACCACACTCCATAGGTATTTTCGATCAATCAAAAAAAAGACTCCTTGATATTGACTCATTTTCTGGCACCAAACTCAAAAAATCCTACTTCACATCAATTCGGAATAACAGCTCAATGAAGTTAAAGAGCTATCCACTTAACTGGACCTCTTGGAGGGATGCAGGCATTTCCACTTTGAACCAGTTGGGCTCCCCACAAACTCCACTGACATTCGCTATCTTACAGCATTCCTACCATCTTCACAATTTGGAATTTTATAGTTTCCTTAAACTAAAATCGGGTTTAGCTAAATCTAAAGCCACTTTCTCACACCCTACTATCCCGGATCTCATTACTATATATAATCTTAACGGACACTGTGTATCTGAAATATACTCCCTTCTGCCAAAATCATCTAAATTATTATTACATACTCAGACTAAATGGGAATCTGAATCAAAGTGGCAAGAGATCAGTATGTCCAGTTTAAAGTACAAAATCACTCCCACCCTTGCTCAAACTAAATGTAATCTTTTGCACAGAACACACTGGACCCTGGACCCCACATTACATGTATAAAATGATACTAAAAGATAGCCCTTTATGCTGGAACTGTAACGATGTGACTGGTGACTTACCTCATAGGTTGTCTTACTGTATTTTATTAAAAGTCTTTTGGCAAAAAATATTTCTATTCATCGAAGATGTTTTACAAATCAAAACAACCTTTTTTTTTTTTTTTTACTTGGTGACCGCACCATATGATTGGAATATGCTAAATTTGAATGATAGACACCTTTTGGACCTTATACTTACCAGTGGTTGTAAGGTAATTCTAAGCAACTGGGAGAACTCAACCAAAATGTATTTGTAACTCAAGAACATCTAATATTTACAAGAGGAGCGGGCAATATCTCACTTCGACAGCCTCCCTGGAAAGCCATGACTCATCCCATATGGGAAAAACTACTCTTCCCTAGAACAAATGAAATCCCTCTGATTTACTGTACTGTTCCAAATATATGGCGTTGGATGATTCTATTGCCATGCTGATTCTGTTCCCCCCACACCAGCTTTTATTCTGTTGTTTTCCATCTGTCCTTTCTATACCACATCTGTCTTTAAGTTGGACTCTCAATCATTTGCTTACTGACGATTCAGCAGATTATTTATTTTTTACTCTTCTTGTTTATTTCTCCGGTGCTATTTTATATCCATACACTAAGATAGGCTTCATTGCTGTATGTAATTGTTGATTTATCTTGTTTTCTAAAATAGAACTTATAGAATTTAAAAAATGGCTCAAATTAAAAATATTTTTGGGTCTCACACACTGACATAGTCCTTTGCACTGAAGGGAACTAATTTGTGCACGGAAGTGCTCCTTATGAAGGAGCAGAACCTCGTCATTCACAGTAAAGTGAGCCAGTGGCTGAAGTGGCCCGACCCTTCACCCCATGCTGTAAGCTTGATTGTAAGGGAAAAAAATGTGAACGACACAACAGAACAATGGATGAAGAGGCCTGGCGAAAGTGTGTGTGTGTGTGTGTGTGTGTATATATATATTCACTTAAAAAACCATAGGTTTCAGGCACGTTATAGTTAGAAAATAGCATTTAAAAAACCTTTGAAATTCACTGAAAAAACCATAGGTTTCAGACACGTTATAGTTAGAAAATAGCATTTAAAAACCTTTGAAATTCACTGAAAAAACCATAGGTTTTAGGGACAGTTATAGTTAGTTGGACATTGCACTCGTACAAAACCCGTGAAATTCCCCGTTATAGTTAGTTCAGCTAACTATAACTCGCGCCCCGCAATGCACTGCTGATGACGTCACATATTACATCACTCATGACATGGTCAGTGACATCACTGATGACATCACTGATGACATCTCAAATGACATCACTGATGACATCATCCAGTGACTGTGTTTCTGTAAAGTTTAAATATGTTTAATATATATAGGGAAAGGCGTATTGAAGAATGAGTGTGTGTATAAGTGTCTGAATGGATGATTTAGTAGGTGCGTGACTGACTCTACAAGTGAGTGATTAAACGTATCTTACTGAATGCATGGGTTAGTGACTAAACTGTGTGAATGTCTGTATCCGGCTGTCTGTTGGTGTGTAAGTGGATGCATGGATTTGCGAATAGCTACTTGAGTGTCTATATGGGTTATTGATTGGTTCTGTGAGTATCTGTATGGGTGCCGGAGTGTTTGTGTGGGTGTGACTCTGTACATAGATGTGAGTGGGTGATTCACTGGGTGCATGATTTGAAGAGTGCGTCTGTGATGGACTGCTTGGGTGGGTGAGTGTGTGTATGGGTGTGTTTAGTGAGTGAATGTATATCTCAGTGGTACATGTGTGAGTAACTACATATGTGAAAGGCAGTATATATGTGTGTGTTGGAGTATATAAATGGCTATAAGTGAGTGTGTGAGATTGTGAGAGTGGCTGTATGGATGAGTATGTACTTGTATCAGTGATTGTATAAGAGCGTAAGAATGTGCTAGTATTTGTATGAGTAAGTGAGCTGGGGTGTGTATAACTGTATAGGTGAGTAAATGGCAGTGTGATTAATTATTTGCATGACTGACTAGGTGTGTGAGTACCTCTATGGATGAGTGGCGGTGTGTGAGTGTCTATATAGGTGTATGAGTGCATATGATAGTACCGCACTGAGTGACCGTAAGTATGAGTGACTGTACGGGTGAAGGAGTAAATGTGTGTGTGTAGACCTAAGAATCAGTGAGTGGGTATGTAGTTATTGGTGTTGGAGTGTGTATGGTTTTGAGAATGGCAGTCTGTAATTTAGAGTGGGTGTATCAAAGGTTATATTAGGGTGTGAGAAGATGCATGAAATTATCACACGGATGATGTCATCAGTGATGTCATTTGAGATGTCATCAGTGATGTCATCAGTGATGTCACTGACCATGTCATGAGTGATGTAATATGTGACGTCATCAGCAGTGCATTGCGGGGGCGCGAGTTATAGTTAGCTGAACTAACTATAACGGGGGAATTTCACGGGTTTTGTACGAGTGCAATGTCCAACTAACTATAACTGTCCCTAAAACCTATGGTTTTTTAAGTGAATTTCAAAGGTTTTTTAAATGCAAATTTCTAACTATAACGTGTCTGAAACCTATAGTTTTTTCAGTGAATTTCAAAGGTTTTTTAAATGCTATTTTCGAACTATAACGTGTCTGAAACCTATGGTTTTTTCAGTGAATTTCAAAGGTTTTTTAAATGCTATTTTCGAACTATAACGTGCCTGAAACCTATGGTTTTTTAAGTAAATTTCAAAGGTTTTTTAAATGCTATTTTCGAACTATAACGTGCCCCACCCCCTCCCTTCACCACTGTGCAAACGCGCCCCGTGGCGCATTTTAAGTTGGGGGATTAAGTCCCCTTGAATCATGAGGGCCCCTGGGGTCCAACTAGCCCACCCTGTACCTCCAGTATGCGCCAGGGAGCTGCGTTGCAGAGAGGTGTTCAGAGGCCACGCCCCTTTTTACACCTCTCTGCAACGCAGCTCTGTGGCGCTTTCTGGACGTACCTGGTGGGCTAGTTGGCCCCCAGGGACCCTCCGGATTGAAGGGGATTTAATTCCCCATCTTAAAACGCGCCACAGGGCCTGTTTGCACACATGTCACCTGAAGCCCCGCCCCCTCCCTTCACCACTGTGCAAACGCGCCCCGTGGCGCGTTTTAAGTTGGGGGATTAAGTCCCCTTGAATCCTGAGGGTCCCTGGAGTCCAACTAGCCCACCATGTACCTCCAAAAAGCACCACAGAGCTGCGTTGCAGAGAGGTGTAAAAAGGGGCGTGGCCTCTGAACACCTCTCTGCAATGCAGCTCCCTGGCGCATACTGGAGGTTCCTGGTGGGCTAGTTGGCCCCCAGGGACCCCCAGTATTCAAGGGGAATTACCTCCCCTTCTTACAACGCACCAGGGGGCGCGTTTGCAGAGTGCTGCAGGGAGGGGGCGGGGCCTCCGGCCCGATGCCGTTTTTTTTTTTTTTTGGTTTCTTTTTTTTTATGGGAGGGGGGCTGCGTGGCCCCCCTTCCCTCGTCCACTTTTGTCCCCGGGGACCCCATCCCCCGGGGCCTGAGGCTGTTCATTTTTTTTTTTTTTTTTGTAAAAAGAAACGGGAAGGGGGCCGCGTGGCCCCCCTTCCCTGGGCCTGTATTTGCCCCGGGGACCCCATCCCCAGGGGCATGCCCTCTTTTAAAAAAAAAAAAAAAAAAAATATTTGGAATTGGGCTGCGTGGCCCCCCTCCTCAGGCCATTTAATGCCCCGGGGACCCCATCCCCCGGGGCCGGCCTTTCTGTCCTTTTTTTTATTTTATTTTTTTGATTGTTTTTTTGGGGCGGGGGGCTGTGTGGCCCCCCTCCCGGGCCACTAATGGCCCCGGGGACCCCATCCCCCGGGGCCTGGCCACTCGTTGGGGACCGTGGGGGGGTCCCCAATCCCCGCACGGTCCCGCCGGCTCCCCGCGTCCTGCGGGAGCCGGCATTGCTTTTCCATAAGGGGAGCTGCTGACATGCAGCTCCCCTTATGGAAAAGCAATCTGCTTGCTTCATTGAAGCGAGAGCAGGTTTCCCTGCTCTCGCTTCAATGAAGCAAGCAAGTTTGCAATGACAGGACGGGAGCCGCGAGGCTCCCGTCCTGCCATTGCAAACAGCAGTGTCCCGGGGTAGGCACCCGGGACACTGCAGGAGCCGGCCCTGGGGGTGGCGGTCCCCAGGGCCACCACAGGCTCCAGGAGGGGCCGCGTGGCCCCCTCCCAACATCCACTAAGCCCCGGGGAGGTGGTGGTCCCCGGGGCTTCGGGGGTCCCAAACGGACCCCCACATTTATTTTCTTAGTGCCCCGGGGAGGTGGCGGTCCCGGGCGTGTGGGGGCTCCAGCCCCCACACAGTTGCTTGAAATTTAAAAAGAAGCCCCGGGGGGTGGCGGTCCCCGGGGCTGCGGGAGGGCGGAGAGCCCTCCCGCACCATTTTTTTCTAAAGCCCCGGGGTGTGGCGGTCCCCGGGGTTTGGGGGGCCTTAGAGGCCCCCCACATAAAATATAACGCAACCCCTGCATGCCCCCGGGACTTGGGCCACCCGGGGGCAAAATACCATCAAAGCGCGAGAGACCGCGCTTCGATTTTTTTTTTTTTTTTTTCCTCGGGGGGGATCCGCGCACCCTAAGCGCATCCCGCCGATTTAAAAAATAAATAAATGCTTTTTTTCTGCCCAGGGGGTCCTTGTGGGACCCCCTGAGCAGACCTAGGGGGTCAGGGTGTTTCTACCCTGCCCCCTTTGTGCGTTTTGCGCACTTGTTTCTGTGCCTCGGTTCTACCGAGGGACAAAATGGCTGCCAACACTTCCTGATTTGGAGTGTTGACAGCCACTTGAAGCCAATTAGCATGCAGCTCGTGATCGGGAGGGTACGCGGACCCTACTCGGCCATAGATATATATGTGATTTTACTTTTGATTTTCTCAGGAACTACTGAACGGATTTACACCATTTAAGCAAAAGGCACGACTCTGAACCAAGGGCTACCTTTTTGGCAAATTTGGTGTAATTCCGTTCAGCAGTTCGGGCTGTAGCTGCGATGAAAGGTTCCTATGGAAAATTGCATGGGGAAAACACGTTTTGGGACCCCCCTTTTTTCTCGGCCCCCGCTTGCCGAATCACCCCAAAACTTTCAGGATAGGAGCGGACCGGAGCGGGCCACAAAGTTTGAAAATTTCGCGAAGATTCGTCAACCGGCGCCAAAGTTATTTCAAATAGAATGTTGCGGATTTCCTCTGGAAAATAGGTCCTAACTATAACTATCTACTGGCGACCGCCAGTAGATAATATATGTATATGTATATATATGTATATGTGTGTATATATATATATATATTTTTTTTTTTAATTATCTACTGGCGGTCGCCAGTAGATAATATATGTATATGTATATATATGTATATGTGTGTGTGTGTATATATATATATATATATATATATATATATATATATATATATATATATTTTTTAATTATCTACTGGCGGTCGCCAGTAGATAGCTAGGACCACGTTTCCATAGGAAAAGCGTTTTTTGATTTGCTTATAACTTTGGCGTCGTTTGACGAATGTTTACGAAATTTTCCCAAAAAACTTCTCTTTTTAGATCAGCTCCTATCTTGAAAGTTTGGGGGTGATTCGTCAAGGGGGGGCTGAGAAATAAGGGGGTCCCAAAACGTGTTTTCTCCATTCAATTTCCATAGGAAACTTTAGACAAGGCTACAGGTCAAACTGCTGAACGGAATTACGCCAAATTTGGCAGGGAGAAAGGTCTTGGTCCAGAAAGCACGCTTTTGTTTAAATGGGGTAAATCCGTTCAGTAGTTTTTGAGAAATATCAAATTTTACAGATATCGATATTTGAGAATTCTGACATCTGATTGGCTGAGGCGTTACGAGCACGAGCTTGCGGCTCATTGGCTGCGAACTGTTGAAACTAGGAAGTGTTGGCAGCCATTTTGTGATTCAGTCCGTCAGCTCGCATCTCTCCCTCTACAAGCCATCATGGCGTAGTTCTACCTCTGCGAGGCAACACTGAAAATATACCGCAGCTCTGTCTGTGCGAGATACCCCTTTCACGCTCCCTCTCCCCACATCACCAGCTCGCAGCTATGCCTTTAGAAGCTAGTCCGTCGGCTCGCAGCTCTGCGTCTGCGAGCCGTCGAGCCCGCAGCTCTACCTCTGCGAGCAACCCCGTTAGCTCGTAGCTGTGTCTGTGCTAGCAGGCCCATCGGCCCGTTGCTCTCCCTCTGCGAGTCAGCCCGTCGGGTCGCAGCTCGGGCCCGCAGCTGTACCTCTGCGAGCCAGCCCGTTAGCTCGAAGCTGTGTCTCTGCTTGCAGGCCTGTTGGCCCGTTGCTCTCCCTCTGCGAGTCAGACCACAGCTCTCCCTCTGCGAGCCAGTACGCTGCTGTGTTTTTGCGAGCCGACGACCCGTAGCTCTCCCTCTGCGAGCCTGCCCGACGGCCCGCAGGTCTCTCTCTGCTAGCCGGACTGCAGCTGTCACTCTGCGAGCCAATATTGGGAATATAAGGCGGCTCTAAAAAGAGCCCTTGTGTTTATTAGTTGGAGCTACATGTAAGTGCGGATGCACAGCTTTAGGTTATTGAGAAAAACTCATCTGTGAAGTGTACTCCATCACTTCTGAAGATATCAGCCATATCAAAACGTATGTTGTTGTAGATCGACCCCATTCAATGGTCTCTGAGGTATGCAGACACAGCTTTAAATTATGTTGTATTATTTGATAAGTAACACTGTAATTTGTGAAATATATTACATTACACAACAGTTTTACAGTTTATTTTCTTTTATGTAGTGGAAAAGTTAGAAAAAACAGTACTAATGACAAATAGCAGAATAGTAGTTTAATATTTAAAAAACCTTTGAAATATACTAAAAAAACCATAGGTTTTAGGGACGTTATAGTTAGAAATTAGCATTTAAAAAACCTTTGAAATTCACTGAAAAAACCATAGGTTTTAGGGACGTTATAGTTAGAAATTAGCATTTAAAAAACCTTTGAAATTCATTGAAAAAACCATAGGTTTCAGGGATGTTATAGTTAGTTGGACATTTTACTCGTACCACTGAGACATCTATCAGTGATGTCATTTGAGATGTCATCAGTGATGTCATCAGTGATGTCATCAGTGATGTCACTGACCATGTCATGAATGATGTAATATGTGACGTCATCAGCAGTGCATTGCGGGGGCGCGAGTTATAGTTAGCTGAACTAACTATAACGGCGGAATTTCTCTGGTTTTGTACGAGTAAAATGTCCATCTAACTATAACGTCAGTGAATTTCAAAGGTTTTTTAAATGCTAATTTCTAACTATAACGTCCCTAAAACCTATGGTTTTTTCAGTGAATATATATATATTATCTACTGGCGGTCGCCAGTAGATAGTTATAGCTAGGACCACGTTTCTATAGGAAAAGCATTTTTTGATTTGCTTATAACTTTGGCGTCGTTTGACGAATGTTTACGAACTTTTCCAAAAAACTTCTCTTTTCAGATCAGCTCCTATGTTGAAAGTTTGGGGGTGATTCATCAAGAGGGGGCTGAGAAAAAAGGGGGGTCCCAAAACGTGTTTACTCCATGCAATTTCCATAGGAAACTCTAGACAAGGCTACAGGTCAAACTGCTGAACGGAATTACGTCAAATTTGGCAGGGAGAAAGGTCTTGGTCCAGAAAGCACGCTTTTGTTTAAATGGGTTAAGTCCGTTCAGTAGTTTTAGAGAAATATCAAAATTTATACAGATATCGATATTTGAGAATTCTGACATCTGATTGGCTGAGGCGTTGCGAGCACGAGCGTGCGGCTCATTGGCTGCGAACTGTTGAAACTAGGAAGTGTTGGCAGCCATTTTGTGACTGAGTTGAGAGGCGTAGGGGGAAAAATAAGAGAATAATTGTATAAGAGGGTATAGTAGGAACACTGTGGTCTTAGTTTAAGCAGTCTGTACGGTGCAGAGGCAGGGAGTTTGAATGTTGCGTAGGCCGTGGAAATCACGTCCGCAGAACGGTGCGTGGTATTGCGGCAAGGTTGCGTAGGCTCTGGAAATCCCGTCGGGAAAACAATGCGCCGTATTGCGGCAAGCAGTGTGTAGGGTGCACACACAGGTAGTGTGAATGTTGCCTAGGCTGTGGAAATCACGTCCGCAAAACGATGCACGGTATTGCGGCAATGTTCAGTAGGCTGTGGAAATCATATCGGGAAAATAACAATGCGCCGTATTGCAGCCTTCCTTTACCTTCCTTTAATATAATGCGCAGTAATGTTTACTTATAATGCGGTGTTCACTTTTATCACGGACAGTGAACAAAATTAACGTTTAATTGGCTGAGGTGTTCCAACAACGAGCTCAATGTTCATTGGCTGCGAACCATTAAAAGTAAAAGTGTTGCCAGCCATTCCCTCCCCCTGCGCGAAGTAACAAGGACATCTGATTGGCTCACATGTTCCAAGCAGGACCTTCCAGAGGTTAATGTTCATTGGCTGCGAACCATTGAAAGTAGAAGTGTTGCCAGCCATTTCCTCCCCGTCCGCGGAGTAGCAGGGACATCTGATTGGTTGACGTGTTCCAAGCAGGACGTTCCCAAGCTTAATGTTCATTGGCTGTAAACTATTGAAAGTAGAAGTGTTGCCAGCCATTCTCTCCCCCTCCGCAGAGCATCAGGGACATCTGATTGGGTAATGTGTTCCAAGCAGGACCTTTTCAAGCTTAATGTTCATTGGCTGTGAAGCATTAAAAGTAGAAGTGTTGGCAGCGATTCCCTCCCCCTCTGCGGAACACCATGGACATTTTATTGGCTAAAGTGTTCCGAGTACAAGTTTGCTCATTATTGGCTGGGAACGTTTCACTGTTGTGAAGCGTTTTGTGACGCACTTCAATGGAGTACGGGAAAACAAAGTAGTAGCGGGGAGGGTAGGAACACTATTAACTCTGTAAAGTGGTCACAAGGTGGTGAACGGGGATTGTGAAGGTAAAAATTGTTTTTTATATATTTTAAGGGCCATTTATTTATTTAATTGGCGTGGGGTGTACAAATCACGACGGGAAAATAACAGAGTGTGTTGCGGTCTTCTTTTTATTAAGTTTGCGGGTGGGATACTTCCCAGTAGCACTATTTACTTAGAATGTGGTGTTTACTTTTCTGACGGGGAGGTGTGGTTGCGCAGCAAAAATTTCAGTCTAGGTTTGAAACAGTTTTTATTAAGCAATTACTGTTAGAAATGGGATTTTTGGTAGGCTTGGGCGTGGGCCAAAGCCAGGCAAAAACCACCACTCTAGTCAGGATAAGGGAGTTACACGTCTAAAATAACCCCTGCTCACCCCCTTGGTAGCTTGGCACGAGCAGCCAGGCTTATCTTAGAGGCAGTGTGTAAAGCATTTGCACATAACCAACAGTAATACAGCGTAAGCACTACAAAAGGACACCACACCAGTTTAGAAAAATATCCAATATTTTTATATACTTAAGACAAGACCAAAAACGATAAAAATCCACAATACTATACTTAAAAGTTCACAGTTCCAAAAATACGCTGATTAAAAAGAGTTCCTTGTGTGGATAGCTCCGTCCGGGCTACCACGGCATCGTGAACAACAAATCCAACAGTTCTGGCTGGTCGCGGAGTCGCGGGCCAGCTACGGTGTCGGGAAGACCCGCAAACAGTACCTGTGAGAGATGCAGGGCGTTGAGGCCCTTGAAGTCACTCGCGTTGCAGGTCGAGCTCCTCTCTGATGGAATCAGGAGCGCTGGCGCCGGCAGACGTCTGGTGCTGTGGTGCGCAGCGGTGCAGCGTGCGGTGCCCCCAGGTCGTGGTGCGAGCAGCGGCTTGGTGACGGCGTCAGATGGCGTCGTCGGTGAGACCAGGGTCGCGGTGCGAGATGAAGGCGGTGCTCGCAGGTCACGGTGCAAGCAGCGTCGTCATCGTTGCTGAAGTGCTGTCGCCGGCTGACGAACTGGAGTCGATGGCGCCGGCGTCAGTAGGCCAAGGTTGCGGTGCAGGATGAGGGCGGTGCGTCGTGTGACTTACGATCGGTGCCCTCGAACCACGGTGCAAGCAGCGGCGTCGATTTCGGCGGGAAGTGGCGGCGTCAGGAAGGCCAAGGCGTCCTCGTGAAGCGAGGCAGTGCGGTGCCCAGAGGTCGCGGTGCAAGCAGCGGCTCGGTGGCGGCGTCAACAGGCGTCGTAGGTGAGACCAGGGTTGCGGTGCGGCGGTGCCCTCTGCGGTGCCAAAGCTTCGGCGTGAAGCAAGGCGGTGCGGAGTGCGGTGCCCACAGGTCGCGGTGCAAGCAGCGGCTCGGTGTCGGCGTCAACAGGCGTCGTCGGTGAGACCAAGGTTGCGGCGGTGCCCTCTGCGGTGCCTTCAGGACACGGAGTCGGCAGCGGCGTCGTAGACGTCGTTGAGTTGGCGTTCTTCTTGCTGCAGCACAAAACACACAGTCCCAAGTGCTGCGGGTCGAAGAACTTGAAGTCTTTGCTGTTCCTGAGACTTCGTGAACAGGGGGCAAGCTCTACCTCAAGCCCTTGGAGAGACTCACAAATTAGGTTGCAGAAAGTCCAGTCCAGGCCTTTCACTACCCAAGACAGAAGCAGCCACTGCAGGTCAGCCCAGCCAAGCACCCAGCAAAGCAGTCGTTCCTTTTCACAGCTTCTCCGGCTCTTCTTCTTGGCAGTCTTCTTGTCCAGATGAGTTCTGAAGTTCAGGGGTCTGGGACCCAGCATTTATGTCCGAAAATCCTTTGATCTCTTAGGCAGAGAGGGCCTGTGCCCGGTCAGGCCAGTTCTGCCTTCTCTGGTGTGAATTCCTGGCAGGAGGTGGAGACAGCATTTGTCAGAGACAGAGCAGGCCCTTTGAGGTGCAAGGAAATCTCCTCCCCATTCCCCCATCGTAAACCAGGTCTCTTCAGCCCTTTCCTGACCTACCTAGACCATCTGGCGCCCCTCCTGCTCCCCCAGCCTTCTGTCATCCAAAACCCAGACAGGCAATCCACATTCCAGCAGAGGCACACGGGATGACTGAGCAAGAAAATACCTACTTTCTAAAAGTGGTATTTTCAAACACAGAATGTAAAAATCACCTTCACTAAAAGATGCATCTTTAGATTCTGAGTTCAGGCATACTAAATTCTATTTTCTTACCGAATTCCTCGGCCAGTTATGTTTATAAGATGTTATAAACAAACCTCCCATTCTATCCTATGGGGAACTGGTAGCCTTGCAATAGTGAAAAACGAAATTGACTGTAATTCACTATCAGGACATGCCACACACACCAGGGCATGTCACCTTTCACATACACTGCACCCTGCCCACAGGGGTACCTTGGGCCTACCTGAGGGGTGTCTGACATGTAAGAAAAGGGAAGGTTACGGACCGGCCAGTGTGTGCACTGGCCAAGTCAATATGGCTATACAAACTGCGCGCAGACTTCTGCAATGGCAGGTCTGAGTTACTGTTTTCAGGGCTACTCACGGGGTGGCACAACCAGTGCTGCAGGCCCCCCGAGTAGCATTTGATTCACCAGCCCTGGCTCACGCAGTGCACTTTACTAGGGGCTAACAGGTAAATCAAATATCCAATCATGGAAACACCCATCCATAACACAATTTACACAGAGAGCATATGCACTTTAGCACTGATTAGCAGTGGTAAAGTGCCCAGAGTCCTAAAACCAACAGAAACAGGGTCAAAAACAGGAGGCCAAAAAGCAAAAGGTCTGGGGGTAAACCCGCTGAAAAAGCCAAGTCTAACAATTACAAATAAACTTTCTTCGAAAACTGAAGCTGTATATATCAAAGAGGTGACAAATAAAAACGCAATTCATAAAATATCCCTTAAGCGTGGCCACACCCTCCCTTTTTTTTCTGCTATAGTTTGTAAAAGTGTTGCCCCATATTCTTGATAATATAAGAGGGCAAGAGTTACTTTTAGATAAAGTAGAAAAGAAGTGCTACAAGAAACACTCCCGCACTACATCATCTCAGGTCACAAGAACAATAACAAGTAAAAAACTGTTAAACACAAATGACTTTATATTACATAGAAATGTACGCTTCATCATTTCTTACAATTTCTATTCTGTAGAACTCTGGAAAGTTCAGTCGTAGTGCTTAGAGGTCGCTCACTGCTCCGCTAACAGATCACGGACTCCTTTAAGAACATACAGGATAGTAGTAATATATACACTACTATTCCTATCAATTCTATAGGGAGAACGAGAATAGGAACCACAACAGAGAAAAAGAGAAATACCAAAAAATCATTCAAAAATGTAGGGTTTATCAAAGGCATTCAGTAAGAAAGTGTCTATGCAAACAATCTTTTTTAAACTGCAATTTCGAAAAATATTCTCACTGTAAAAATATCTGATCAAGTAAGTTATAAAGGTCAGTAAGCTGTATTTCAGATGGTTTACTCCTGGCGGTGACAAATCTCAATTCCGGTTGTGTGAAAATATGACACTCTACTACAATATAGAGAGTGACACTGATTGCACACAAAAGGAAAAGGAAAATAAAGTCATGAACACAAAACAAGATCAATAACGAAATACTTTCCAGCAGTGAATATGTTCAGAGCTTCTTTTATCCGGGACTTCGAAATCTTTCAACTTCGCGCCGACAGGTCATAAACTCCTCTGAGATCACAATGACTGTTAATATTTTAATATACATATTCACAGTATATGATCCCAAGGGGGAAACAGAGTAAAACCAGAAGCTGCTGACGTTACATATAAATCTTTAGTCTTCGCGCCGACGGGTCACAAACTCCTCTGAGATCATAATGTGTGGTTATTATAATATACATACTCACACTATATGATCTCAAGGGGGAAATAGACTACAAACTAGAAGCTGCTGACGTTACATATAAATCTTTAGTCTTCGCGCCGACGGGTCACCAACACTTCTGAGGTCAAGTACAGTGTCAATACTATAATATACAAAGTCACACTATATGATCTCAAAAGAGCCAGATAAGGAACAATGTTTGCTGTATTCTGTCTGTTTCTGAAAACAAGCTGCTGACGTTACATATAAATGGCAAAAACAACCAATAACACTTTTTTCTAAATACAAATGTTTAAATATTGACAAATAGCTACGTATTATAAATATCTACTATGCCATAATCCAACAACTTACAACTCTGGAATATGTTTTGTTGCCGTAAAACAAGAATCCGACGCTAGAAAAGGGAACGTGCATCACAGAATGGACACGCATAAATAACTCGCATAAACGAAACTAATCAAACAACGGGTGTGGTTTATATACTTTTTGGTTATTGAGTAGTCTATGGAAGGAAGATGCGGCTCCGCCCATTTAGATGTCACGTTTTACAGTTGACACGTGCTCACGTTTTCACTGTTTAACTTGTGCACATGTTGGGAAAAGTTACAAAATGTGAAGCGGTAATGGTTTCGATTTCGATCCTAACACGTATAAGGTCCTTAATATGTACATACGTTGGAGAGCTTAAAAACTGTTACCCGGCAAACCGTGTCATTTCCATTCTCATGACTACAAACATCTATTAATTGCCGTAATTCTAAATAGAAGACATAAAAAACAATATTGTTCAGAATAGAAAAAAAAAATACGTGCTAATATTTCTCATCACTATGGTTTTAAATTTAAAAAATGCCAGCATTTGTAAAGCGTACAGCTTCCCCCGGAAAGGTGTGCCGGTGCTCGGGGGCGTCGGGAAGATTAAGCAAGGTGTTGCCCACAGTGACATAGTGGTGGGCTAACGTGCAGCTGGAGCCGGGAATCGAACTGTGAACGCTGTTGTTCGAAGTCAGGTATCATAGCTGCTGCGTCACACATTTTCCACACTTAAATGTTAATTAGTGCTAATTAAGTTTTAAACATTGTTAAATTATAACTTATAACAGACTACTGTTACAGTTAGTTTTTCACTACAAAAAGTATGCACGTCTTTTTAAAATTTACTTAAAAACAATATAGGTTTCAGGGACATTGTAGTTAGAAATTAGCATTTATAAAACCTTTGAAATTTACAGAAAAAACCATAGGTTTTACAGACGTTATAGTTAGAAATTAGCATTTAAAAAACTTTAGAAATTCAGTGAAAAAAACCATAGGTTTTAGGGACGTTATAGTTAGTTGGACATTTCACTCATATAAAACCAGAGAAATTCCACCGTTATAGTTAGTTCAGCTAACTATAACTCGCGCACCCGCAATGCACTGCTCATGACGTCCCATATTACATCATTCAGGACATGGTCAGTGACATCACTAATGACATCACTGATGATATCATCCCGTGACTGTGTGTTTCTGTAATTTTTAAATATGTTTTATATATATTCCTAGGTGTATTGAAGAATGAGTGGGTGTATAAGTGTCTGGATAGAGGATTTAGTAGGAGGGTGACTGGCTGTATAAGTGAGTGATTAAATGTGTCTTACTGAATGCATGGGTTAGTGACTAAACTGTGTGAATGTCTATCAGTCTGTTTGTTGTTGTGCAAGCTGCTGCATGGGTTGGTCAGTAGCTATATGAGTGTCTATATAGGTTATTGATTGGTTGTTTGAGTATTTTTTGGGGGAGATTGAGTGTGTGTGTGGGTGGGTCTGAGGTGTGTGACTCTGTGCATAGATGTGTGAGTGGTTGGTTCACTGGATGTATGGTTCAACAGTGCATGTGGAAACACGTGTATGGGTGCGTGAGTGTGTGTATCGGTGTGTTGGTGAGTGAATGGATGTCTCAGTGGTACATGTCCAAGTAACTACATATGTAAAATGCAGTGAATGTGAGAGTTGAAGTATATAAAGGACTCTACATGATAGTTGGTGATTTTGAGACTGGCTGTATAGATGAATCTGTACTTGTATCACTGATTATATAATAGAGTAAGTATGCGTTAGTATCTGTATGAATAAGTGAGGTGGTGTGTGTATAATTGTATAGGTGAGTAAATGGGACTGTGATAGATTCTTTGCATGACTAAGTAGGTGTGTGAGTAACTGCATGGATGAGTGGCGGTGTGTGATTGTCTGTATAGGTGTATGAGTGCATTTGATAGTGTTGTATTTATGAGGGAATGCATGTATGAGTTATTGTATGGATGAATGAGTAGATGTGTGTGTAGACCTAACAATCAGTGAGTGCGTATGTAGTAACTGGTATTGGTGTGTTAACGATTTTGAAAATGGTTGTCTGTATTTTACAGTGGGTGTATTAAAGGTTATATTAGAGTGTGAGGAGATGCGTCAGTTTTTCACGTGGATGATGTCATCAGTGATGTCATCAGTGATGTCATTTGAGATGTCATCAGTGATGTCACTGACCATGTCATGAATGATGTAATATGTGACGTCATGAGCAGTGCATTGCGGGTGCGCGAGTTATAGTTAGCTGAACTAACTATAACGGTGGAATTTCTCTGGTTTTATATGAGTGAAATGTCCAACTAACTATAACGTCCCTAAAAACCTATGGTTTTTTTCACTGAATTTCTAAAGTTTTTTAAATGCTAATTTCTAACTATAACATCTGTAAAACCTATGGTTTTTTCTGTGAATATATATATATTTATTTATTTTCTTGGTTTGTGCCAGACCAGCATTCTACAGAACATCGCTACTTGAAGGATAGTCAGTAAAGACGTATATTGTTTGTATATTGGGTAGTTAAGTGTCCTTGCTGGTTGTAGGCGTCAGAGGGAAGGATCGCTGGAAGCTGTCACACCCCTCTCAACTAAGGCAAATTCTGCAGCCTCAACTTCCGCTGCTACCAGAAAACTGATGCAGCGGAAAAGCTTAGCAAACTTTCCTTACCGTTTCAATAACTCAACATCGCTAGGCCCATTTACTACCACATCTTTATCTTATGATAACTTTTATTCTTTACCCTCCATTATCATGACTTAGGTCCGCCGACGGATCTTTTTTGTTGAGCTGATGGGGACTAGAATACTTGGAAGATGTAAACAATTGTCCTATGAGGACCTGGAATAGATAATTGTTAACATGACCATAATCTTCTCAGTCTAAAACAAAACCTTCCTTAATCACAAGTATAGATTCCTTGAGACAAAGAATATAACCAAAAGAATGAGACCGCATCGATAAAGATAATTTAGGAAAAACATTTATCTAATTGCCTCAAATTGCATAGACATGGCATAGAATGCATTTCAAGATCAGTTTTATTGACAATTTTGTTAATATATGTAACCACACAGTTTAGCACAGATCATCTAAAGCAGCAAAATGTAACCTTTAAGAGCAAGAGAAGTTACAGGTTCAGTTCTCAATCATAAAATTCAAAGTAAGGTTGTTCGCTTCAAGTTCTGTCCTCCGGTAAATCAGATCAAATCAAAGTTGCAGCATCGCATGTCACAGCAGGAGTCCGTAAACCTCTCAGCCGAAACGTTATCTTCCCACGCCTTTGCCAGCCGGCAAAGCACATGATTTGAGGTCGCAGTTTGATTTAGGTTCAGTTCAGTTTGGTCTAGTCCACCAAGCGCGAGTGGAAAAGGGACATGGAATAGGAAATAGAAATCAAGAGTCTGTCCGACAGCATGCCAGGCAGGAAACCAAATTAGTCAGCCAGCCCCAATCTCCTCTTCAGATTAGGCAATTATACTCCAAAAGTTCCAGGTTTACACCCCTTAACGTATCAATTCCATCAGTTCATGGGGTTTCATTGGTCACTCACAGTAGGCAGTTATGGGGGGTGATCAATCACTCATACAAATCCGATTGAATTAAGTAATCCCCTTTTGCACATTTCCTTAATATTCATTATGCTCCATTTAGTCACTTCCACAGGAGTAGGAGGTACTTTTACTTGTCCATAGTCGGTCTGTTCCCATGTGCATTTCCCTGGGTTTGCAACAATATGTGCTACATTTCTATCAAATATGCTTCTAGTGAGCAGTGAGTCCATTGTTAGCTAGAACAGAAGTCAAACTTCACAGAAAATTCTCACAGGGCATAGGTGACTGTCTCACATGATTTTACATCAGCACAAGGAAAGAAACGCTTTTGAGGCCTACATGAAAAAATAGCTGAATCACTGTTGTGTTAATATTATTGAAGATCACACATTTGCTAGTGCATTTGATTTTTCTCATTAATTCAGTTATAAGTTCTCTTCATGATATACGTCAGTATTAAGTGCTACTAAAAAATTTCTTTTTTGTCATTATTAGCACAATACCATGCAAGCATAATTTTCAACGTGTCACTTTTCAGTGTATATTTGTTTTAGTTTCATATGCGTTACAACATCTCATATTCATCCTAGGTCAGTTCGCCTTGAAAAAGCATTTTCTACATTTCTCTAGTTCCACTATGCACATACATTTCAATGCACATTTGAATTTTGTTATCATGAAAACTGTTATATTTTATTTTTTTATCTTCTCACAACACGTTAATGCATTAGCATGAAATTTCCGTTTTTCTCACTTTGTTTACATTATTTGTATCATCGTTCTCTAAAACTCTGCATGCTTTTACGATGCAGTATGTGAACTCATGTTTTCAACTTAATAGGTTAACATGTCTCATCCAGTAAGACGGTTTCGTAAAATTATTTTCTCAGGTAGGAATTGGTAAAGATAGATGCCAGATAACATCTATACTCCATCACCTCCATTCACACGTTGATTAAGAAACAGATATCAAAGTGACATCATTTCTCAGGGTCTCTGAAACGTCATAAGGTTTCAGTGGTTAGGGAAACGGAAAAACAGTAGAAATTAGTAATGTGCTGTATGCTGTCATTGGGTTAGGCAGGGAAAATACCACGGTACAATTATATGTAACACACTGTCTCTATGTCAGTGTTTAATGAATACTAATAAATACCGTTTATGTATCCCATAGTAGTTTCTTGCCATTAAATAATGGATATTAATTACTTCCTGAACTCCCTGATACTCGCCGTTGACATCGGAAGAATGGATGTTAGTTAGCCAGCCCTGCCTGGATTCAGATGTATTAGGTGTATTCAATGTATACAAGGTTACATGTACCTTATCAGCAGTGTCACTGGGTTTCTGCTATTCTGTGGCCCCACTCGCCATGTGCGATCGCTTGCTTTGAAAGGAGAGCACACCATTTGGTATGTGTTTTAATGTGGATTTTGACGCATATAAATGTTGGTAGAGTCCTGGAACCTCTTGGAGGAAGGGGCGAGGAGCATGTTGAAGTGTAGTTACCTCTTATCAACAAGTAACACTGTAGTGCATCGACTAACAGGAAATGAACTAGATTCTAAAAAGGAACATTTCCTATCACTTTTCTATGTCTAAATTGCTCAGTAGTTGCTGATGTAGCTGAGATATTTACTTGCCCAAGGTTACTTATAGTTATAGGGAGGAGATATTATTCTTGAATTAAAACTTTTGGGTTAATCCACTGACTAAATGCACTTATTTTATGGAAATCCTAAGTGTGTTTAATTATATATTTAGATATTGTATACACCAACGAGTATGATACCATACAGGCCCTTCACAGCACTTAGGCTGTCGCTCATTGCGGATAAGGTCTGGTGGACCCTATAGGAATCAAAGTGTTGTCAGTGCAGTTTGTCATCTTGCTTGTGTTGGTGGTACGTGGTCCTTTTTTTGCAGGAGGAGCACGGTCCTGATTGGGGGGGGGGGGGAGAAGGAGACGGGCTGGTCCCAGTGGTGACTGATTTGTCTTCCCGGCTGATAATAAAATTAATCTCTTTGTACTGTAAGTTAAATTGACAGAGAAAAGCTACAAACATTGATTGGAAATTAAGAAAATGCAGATATAGGACTTTTTATATAGCTTTTAATCTGAGTGTTCACCCTGTTTCTAGACACATTCAGTTTTTGTCAAGATATATGTGTACCTAATCTAAGCACTTTTCTCCACCAGGGGATATTAATTAGTAGTCAAAAGCAATCCATTGTTGGGGGGCGTGGCCAGCAACATGGCTGACTAAGACGTATGTTCAACGAGCTCCGGCCGGAGCTAAAATATCCGATTTAAATCCTGCAGTTAACACATAGCTAACAGTGCCAAACCCTGTCGGAAGGAGCACTCACCCGGCGGGAGGAAGACCGGCGGTCAAGAGCATGAGAATATCGAGCAAGGACGTGGTGAGTGCGGAGTGGCCCAGCGGTAAAGAGGCAACATTGGGCCTGCGGGTGGCTGACGGCGGAAGAACGGCCAGGCTCCCGGGGGACGAGAGGCAGCCCGATCCTGCTTCCCACGCGACAGCTGGGAGAGACTGGAGACAGGGCCACCTCGGATAAAGAGAGGAGCGGCCCATGAGATACGAGCAGCCCCGCGATGCCATGAGCCGGAGACTAGATCTCAGTTACTTGGTTGCTGGGAGAGGGACCCCTCAGGCCTACTGCACGCATCCCACAGGCCCAGAGAGGGTGGACACAGCCCTAGATACGGGAGAAGGGAGGAGGCCTCACCCTGAACAACGGAGCCGGGAGAGAGGGGCGGAACACAGGGCAGAGAAATACAAAACCAGCAGGCCCGAGTCCCAAGATAAGGGTATAGAAGGCCGCATGTGAGAAGAGGCACATCCTCCGAGGCAAGAAAGGCTGCGCGGCCGCGAAATACACGGGGCGATCGCGAGCTCCGAGACCACTGGCGAGAGGATGTGCTGGGGAAGAAGCAGCAGCCGGGGGCGAGAGAAGAGGACAAAGAAGCACCCCCCCACCAGAGTGGTAAAGAACGTCAACCGCCACCTCTGGGACCCACAGCTAGGACACCTGGGGGCAAAGGTTGAAAAGGCCTGGAGAACCTGAGAAAGGCCGGTCCGGGGCTCAGGTGCTAAACCCCAGCCCCCAGAAACGTACCACAAGGCAACAAATGAGAAATATATGGTGTGGCCACAGCACCAGGGAGAGAGATCGCCTTGACCCGGTAAAGTACTGTAGTAGATCGAGGGGGGTGGTCCTGTGATCCTCACCACCCAAGGGCCCCAGAAGCTCAACACAACCCAGGACAGAGGGCCGTAGGAATGTACTGGAAGGGGAAGGACAGTGAGAGACAAACGACCCGGGAACACGTCGTACCCCTTAGGGGAAGGAGTGCCGCCTTATCGGCGGGTAAGGGCCCTTGATACAAAGCCCAGGAGGAGCCCGCACACGCTTTGACGAACTGAGCTGGCTAATTGTGGGAAGCAAGGGGCAAGAGAACCCAGACGGTGAAAAGAAGATAATACCCCCTGCTGCCTTCCCTCGGGCAGAATGATAAGAGGGGAAACGATATTCAGCGGAGGGGCCGGTGGCCAGAGACCCAGGGATTCGGGAATACAGGAGAGGCCATAGAGGGCCAGACGCAGCCCCAAAGTATAAAGCTGAGTCCTGGGATAAGTTCATCCGCAGACAGTATCATGGACAAGGACAAAGACCCTAAAATCTCCATCCAAGGAAAGATGGATAAATATACTAGAGTCGTTACCCTACCTTCCGAAACACCCACATCGCCGCTTCCAGACACAGCAACATCGCTTCATGCAATTCAATCGTCGAGGTCCGCGTTGGAAGACAGGATTGGAGCGGTATGCTCAGAAGTCATATTGCTCCGTCAAGATATGCGGAGCCTCTCTGCTAGAGTGACAGAATCTGAAACGGAAGAAATAACCTACACTTCGTGGGCTTTCGAGAAGGGGTTGAGGGGACGAATAGACTTCCTGACAAAATGGTTACAAAGCATCGTCTCACCAGACAAGTTCTCCTCATGCTTTGTGACTGAAAGGGCCCATCAGGTACTGAATGCCAAGCCACCACCAGGCACCCGGCCCACCATAGCGAGATTGCTCAACTTTCGAGACAGCGACATAATAGTAAGAGAAGCAAGAAGACTGGGCGAGATCAGACACGACAAAGCCAAGGGGAGAGGAGTTGGCCTAATGGCTAGGGCGGTCGACCTCGAATCTGGGGAACTGGGTTCGAGTCTCAGCAATGACGCTGAACATCCTGTGATTCTGGGCAAATCACTTAATCTCCCCTTGCCTAACAAAAAATGAATGTGTCCTCATGTAACGCAACTGGTGCTATGGTAAAGCTCTCTGATAGCCGATACCTTCGGGTCAAGTTCGCGCTATATAAAACTCCGTAAAAAAAAAAAAAAAAAAAAAAGATCTTCCGAGAAGTACAGCGTCAGAGACGAACCTTCGACCCGGTAAAGGCGAAGCTGAGGGCCCTCCAAATCCAATATATGCTCATGTTCCCAGCAAAACTCAAAGGGATCTTCATGGGAAAGACACATTCTTCCAGTCTCCAGAAGAAGCATGGTCCTGGGTGGAGGAAAGACCAGCCCTAAGAGGGCCAGGGAGGACACCAGCAGAGAATGGGATGACCCACAAAATAGACACCAGGTCCAAGGGACTGCCGAACAAAAGGAAGAAGGTGGAACAATGGAGGAGGCGTATGACAGGGGAACCCCATACACTCTACGAGGGACCGAACGGCACAGACGACGCACTATGGATACAAGGGAGTCCACCAATGAAGAGATGTTAAAAACCACGAATGAGGACAGCCCGAGAGACTCGCACACGGAATCAGAGAGCCGAGAACTGTCTTCGGGAGATGAGAACCAGCACCCACTGGTCATTGAAATAGCAGCCATGAAATAAGAAATGGAGACAGAAACGCTTCCGACATGAGGCAAAGAAACCGACACAGTATGAAGGAACAGTTGAACTGACACAACGCTCCGGCCTGAAGGAGTGATGGCCATGCAAGAGGCACCCAAGCCATCACCTAGCTCTGGACTGAGGCATATAACCAGAGCGAACACGAAGGTGACCGGTCCCACGGGCCCTGGAAAACTCCTTTTCCTTTTTACAAATTGGTTTTATGCTGTGGGAGTTAGAATTCATAGTGTAAATTGTTAATCGGGGTGGGCGACAGACCTCTCCTTCTCTTAAACGCGAACAAGAATATGGTACCGAGACTGAATGTGCTGAGAAGCTTGCGGGGGTGGGGTGGGGGGTTGGTTGGGAGGGAAAAGGGGTTTTATATCTACAGAAGTTAAGGTTCATTTCTGCCGGACAGGGTCAGACAGCGGGTCAACTCAAAGACCCCAGCAGAGATTAGGAACAAGAGTACGCATAGCTCCCATGCATTACCACATAGCAACAGACACATGGCAGCCCATATAGATGAACGTGCTGACGTGGAATGTGAACAGCCTCGGAGATTAGGATCAAACGGGGACTGATCTCCAGATATATTAAACTCATGCACCCAGACATAATACTACTTCAGGAGACTCATTTGCAGGGTAACAGATGTGAATTTTTAGGTAGAGGAGCCTATGTTGTATTGGCACACGCGGGATACACGTCAGGATCCAGGGGAGCAGCGATATTGCTAAAAAAAAATCGCTCCCATTTAAAATATTGCGTAAATGGACAGACACACAGGGCACCTATGTGGGAGTTTCAGGCACATGGGGAAGACACGAAATGACTATAGTCAGTGTATACGCCCCACCAAGAATACAGTCACGAACATTAACCAAAGTAACAGAGATCCTACTGGAATCCCTGCCCTCCCTTCATGTTATAGGAGGCGACTTTAATGATGTGATAACACCCATGGACCGTACGGCAGGACGTGACTAACAGACAGAGATCACCCTATTGGCGTGATTCACAGACACAATCGGCCTAATCGACTTGTGGAGAAAACAGAACCCACAGGCTAAACAATACTCATTACTCTGGGGCACATCGGGGCTACTCCAGACTAGACTATATCTTCACCCCAGGGGGAGAGCTAGGTGAGATTGGAAAGGCCGAATACGTTGCTAGGGGACCACTCGCCACTATGGATACAGGTGGGATGTAGAGGCGGAAATAAGCCACCCCAGTGGAGACTTAGAGCATGGGATCTGCAAAAAGAGGACATCATTAAGGGTATTGGGACAGACACAGAGCTTTTTTTCAAAGAGAACGAGGGTACGGTGGAATTGAGGGTAGTGCTGTGGGAGGCCTATAAAACGGTATTAAGGGATAGAGCCCAAAACCGGCTAGCATGGGACAAAAGGAAGGAAAATGAGGAGCGGGCAAAATTAGAGCACCAAATAATAGAGCTGGAAGGAAAAGATGTCCAACACGGAGTTCCACTTATACACCGACAGTTAGTAATACTAAGACAAGAATATAAAGACCTAGAGACTGAAGCATCCAAAAGTCAGGTCTTAGCTATCCTATATAGACTATATGAAGTAGGAGATAAGGCTGGGAAATTACTAGCATGGCTTAGTGGAAAGGATATGGAAACCAGATGGGTGAGATCCATTGAGGACTCACAGGGAGAGATAAACACTGGGTCTTTGCGGTGTACTACAGGACGTTTTACAAGACTCAACCCCTTAGCACTACACCCGAAATTGACGAATACCTGAACATAATATACACCCCGACACTAGATAAGACCAATAGTCTGGACTTAGAGGGGGACCTGTCCATTAGTGAAGTGAAGGAAGCCATTGCTAAATTACGGGCTGGGAAGAGCACAGGACCAAACGGCCTACCAGCTGAATTCTGTAAGCAATGCACTGACCTGGTGAGTCCACATTAGCTGAACCTCTTTCAGGATGCATATAATGAGGGCATCCTCCCGGTAGACTTACGTCCAGCCACAATTATACTAATACACAAAGAAGGCAAACCAAAAGACAGATGCGAATCCTATCGCCCGATCTCCCTCCTCAATATAGAGGTAAAGATACTGGCGGCCATTCTGTTCACTAGACTACGCCGGGTTATAACCGCATTGGTCCACTGTGATCAATCGGGATTTATGCCCAGCCACACGACTAGATGGAAGCTCCGTAGAACCAATAACTGGATGATGGCAGCCAGGGGTCAAGACACACCACATATACTTATGTCCCTAGACGCAGAGAAAGTGTTTGACGCTGCGCATTGGCCCTTTCTAGAGGCCGCTCTGACCAAGTTTGGGCTGGGACCAAAGTTTAGGAAATGGGTGGCCACCCAGGACGACTGTGCGAGTAAACGAACAAACTTCCCAAGATGCCCCCGATCCCCGCTACTATTCGCCTTAATGGTGGAGATATTGGCCTGCCGGATCAGACAGAGTTCGGAGATACAGGGGTTTAGGGTGACACCGGGAGATACCGTAGAAGAAAAAAATCTCCCTATACGCGGACTATTCTTTTATTTGTGAAAAAAATAGAAGGTGCACCAGAAAAGAGTTCAGTTCCAATATAAATTCCAAATTGTTTCTTTTTTCTCCAAGTATAGAAAATGATAAAAATCCAGCCAACGCGTTTCGGTACGAGTTACATTTTCAAATTCTATTTGATGACCCGATGTAAAGCAGTTGCTATGGAATTGTACTAATGCAATATAGACCGAAAATGTCATTATATGTACACCGTTACACACAACTTATATCCCTGAAGAAGTTCCAGGTATTGGAACGGAACGCGTTGGCTGGATTTTTATCATTCTCTGTTCTTGGAGAATAAAAGAAACTATTTGGAATTTATATTTGAACTGGACTCTTCTGGTGCACCTTCTATTTTTTTCATAAATCTTTGGATCTGCTGGACAGTAGCACCAAACAGTGACAGGTGCTGGAAGATTTGTGCACAGGACAATATACTCAATAAGATTGTTGAATTTGATGCAGACTATAGAGTCCGCCGCTTGTTTCTTTGTGTTAGTGATATTCTTTTATTTATAAAACAGTAAAGTTGCACCTCCTATATAGGAGGTGTCCCCCTGTGCACAGCTCCTAGTCCCACTTGGGGGTTTGCCATTTGAAATTAAGGGTGATGTAGCCGATGGTCTCGGTTGTGAAATGACATTTATTCACATCAATCCATCAAATTTAAATTCATTCAGAGTTAATAAGAGGTGAAGTCATCCGTTCAAAAATGAACATGAATTTACATCATTCCCGATGCATTTCGGGCAACATGGTGCCCTTCGTCAGGGGACACATCTGTAAGAGTAACCAAAAACAAGTCTTATAAACTGGACAAGCCCCGTATGTCTGTCAATCGTGAAAAAACAACCTTATAACCCCTTTGAACCGGGTAGACAGCGGTTATCAAAAGAAAAGTAAGTATGCCATGGTGCTAATGTAAAGAACGTAGTAAACAATTTCTTGTCGTTTCAATTCTTTTATTTATCACATGCCCAGACACCACGATCCCCACACTCTTCCGGACAATAGACACATATGGACAACATGCAGGATACAAGGTTAATTGGCACAAATCACAGATATATAGCCCACGCCCAATGGCAGAATGGCCGCCACTTCCGAGAGATCTACAGGTAGCGACAACGGGGTTCACGTATCTGGGCATTTTTCTCACTACTGAGAGCAACATATGTTGCCAACGCAATATTCAACGAATACTGACGAAATTCAAAGAGGATGCCCAGAGATGGAAGAACCTGCTGCTCAGAGGCAGGGCGGTGATGTTTAAAATGATAACCCTACCACAATTCCTTTATGCACGACAAAACGCCTACCACACACGATATTTTGAGAGATAGATGAGCAACTGCGCTCGTTCCTGTGGCTGGGGAAACACCCAATGATTGCACTGCAAACACTGCAGCGCAATCAATATAACGGACGATTGGCATTGCCAGATTTGGAAGCCTACTACTGGGCTGAGCATCGCACTCCTATTAATGATTGGATACATGCAGCAGGCGACCACCCGACATATTGGCTGGAATGAGAAACAATGACCCCACGCACATTCCTGCACTATATGGGAGGAAGGGAATCGGGGGCTGCTCCCGGCCACACACACCACTCTGGAGGCATGGGGAAGAGCATCCAAAACAATGGTATGGACCCACAAACCTACTAAGGCAACGCCAATATGGAAAGGAAACTGGCTAAAAGAGATTGGTAAACTAACGGGTTTCAGGGAATGGGACAACATAGGGATCTCAACTATAGGGGATATCATAGACAAAGGCACCCTTAAAACTTTTCCTGCCCTCTGCAACAAATTCACACTTCAAGCATCCCAATTACTCAAATATGCCCAATTAAGACACGCATGGCTAGCGGAGGGCATAAATGGGGCGAACCTACGGGAGTACGCACCACTGGAGGGAAGGCTCCTACAAGAACAACTCACATTGAAGGCAGTCTCAGTCACATACAAAACCCTAAATAACAACATGCCGGACAATCTAGGCAAACTCAGGAATACATGGGAGGAGGATCTAGGGGTCTTGGAAAATGTGGATTGGGAGGCCGCCTTGTTGCACCCCAGGGAGGTAGCAATTAAGTCACGACTACGCTTTATCCAATATAAAATCCTTCACAGATCCTACTACGACCGGGTCAGGCTAAACAGGATTGGGAGGGCGGACAACCCGAACTGCCTTAGATATGGACAAGACCGGGAAAATTACTATCACACAATATGGGACTGCACTACCATACAGATCTACTGGAAGGAGATCATAGGAGAACTCAGTAAAGTAATACAAGCGACTATCCCAATGGATCCAAAATTTATACTGCTAGAGATTCCTAGCGATGTGGACATTGATAGACCACAGTTGATACTCAGCACATTGGGAATGGTGCTAGCGAAAAGAGACATAGCAAGGCATTGGGGTGCCCTGACCCCACTGACAATACACAAATGGAAGGCAGGAATGGACATGTACATGGCAGCGGGAAGGGTTGCATATAAGGGTAGAGGCTGCCCAAGAAAGTTCCACAGGATATGGGATAGCTGGAGGATAACGACACACAGACGACATACACCGAGGGGTTAGGATGGATATTTCGGCACGGTCGACTCGGAGATGATGCGATACCCCAAAACAATGATACAACAACGGGAACACGAAATTGTAGGTATGGGACATGAATGGGATAACATCGAGGCACCGCAGATATGCAGTACAGAATACGTATTAAGCTCATATGCAATCCACAGAACATTCGGAGTTGGGAGGGACTGCCTATGACTAAGTGTGACAACAGTTATGTTTCAGATTGTTTGTGTTATTCCAATGATGGAACTGAAATCAATAAAAATATATTTTTTTTTTAAGTGCTCCATTGTTCTGCCCACAAGTGGGATTCCAGGGCACTTTTTATCTATCCATCTATCTATTTTGTCTGTGTATGTATATGTGTGTGTATATATATATATATATATAACAAATTAAAGGGTTTAAAAGGTATTAGCCATTTTTTGCTTATTTTTTGCTTACTTTATAGAAACAAAAAAACTCAATTTTAAATGCAGAAAAATAGTCCAGTGTATTCACTGACAAACTCATCAACAAACCTTTTAAAAGAATCATGAGAGGAAATGTGGGCAATGTATTCTATGAAGCTGAAGCCTGAAAGGCTTGGAAAACTGCTGCTGCGTCTTTAAGGAATAGCATACCACCAGTATCCCATTATGCCCCGTCAGCGGCCATTGAACCAGTTCTTTTTGCTGGATTCTGGCGACAGGATCTTAGATAACTGAGCATCACCTTTTTAATGTTTTTTTCTTCCTGGAAACCTTACCAAGACTTTAAAAAAACATCTGCACTCATTGTTTTGAGAGAGACAGAGTACATTTTTCATGCTTTCTGACAGGAACAAAATGTTTTTCTTCACAAAATGGCACCAATTTTTGTTAAGTACCCTACTTGTCTAATAAAGCCTAAACAGGCCCTCACACTGTCTGTATTGTGTGACTTCCTACTTTGGATCACATTAATACTTCCACGTTTAGCTGTAACAGTTCTAGAAATGTAGGATTCTTTCAAAATAGATTGTAATATGCATATCTGATAGAGACTTCTAGAGGCAGATTCCTTACCTTAGAATTATCCCCAGGCCTTAGACTGGATCCGAAAAAATTTCGAGCAGTATCCCTGTGTGCCAGTAGGTGGCGTCATTCAGCTCTGCGCAGAGGCGACGTCTGCGTCGGAAGTGACAGGTGCAGTACCTATATAGGCGCCAAACTAGGCGCACTGACTAATGTCAATTCTTTACTTTCGGCGCCAGATAGCCCTGATCCAGTTTGAGCTGCCCTTCAGTCACTTTACGACTGGCTGTTTGCTACTTCTTGTCAAACTTTTGAGATCTCTCCTGGTGTGTAGGTAAGTCACCTAAGAAATCACCTGGTTTCGAACCATGTTGGGCCTGCCACAGGCAGATGTCGGTGCCACCCCTCCACCCTCCAACTTGGTGTGTTTGTGTTGCTTGGAAGAAGACCACAACTCCAAGGCCTGCGAGGACTGCCACACCATACACCCCAAGATGCTGAGGAAGTGCCCCCTCGAGCTCCCTGCTGCCCAACTCCACGACGCTCTAGGGTCCCGTTCGCTTGGAAGGTCCCAGGACCATTTGCGGAGACGTCCCAAGGGTCGTCGTTGCACTCTAAATCGTCTGGGAAGTTGGGTAAGTCTCACAAAAAGGTCAAGAAGTCAAAGAGATCTTCGACTTCGCTGTGTCCATAAAAGTCTTCTGGCGAGATGCGGGAGCGTCGGCAGTCCAGTCTCCGTGAGTTTGCGGAACCTGAACCCGGGGCCGCTCCTCACTTCCCCAATTTTCTCAGATCTGGAGCGCCCCTGTCCAGCTAAAAGAGTTTTAGGAGGCCGAACGCCTAATATTTGGGTGGCGCGACCCCTCTGGTGCGTCTTCGAGCACCATCGGCACGGGAGGGGACCCTACTGGATCCACGCCAGCGGGTTTGCCCTTGGCGCCAGTCGGGCCCCATGGATTCCTTTGGTGGACGCAGAGTGGAGCAGTCGGCTAGACAGAGGACTTCCTCAACGCCTGCTCCAGTGACGACTCCCTCAGTGCGCCAACCCCCCCAGGGGGCACCACCCCCATCGTTATTTCTGGCTCCAGCAGACGCCCACTCCGGCGCCTACTGGGTCCATGCTTCGTGGAGTGGAGCCAGTTCCTTAATTACCCGATAGGCCTGGAGAGGCAGACAAATGTAAGGGGTCTACGAACCCTTAAGGTTACCAGTTCACTGAAGAAGAACAGGAACAAGACAACTGGTATGAGGAACTGGCGGAGGCCAGTGGATTAGACACCTCACCCGACACTGGCCTGGTCTCTCCTTCTACCATGGCTACAAAGGAGGGAGCCTCTTTTGAGATGATGGTGTGTTGGGCAGATGAGGTTTTGAATCTTCAGCTGCCCACAGTGGCAGTCAAGACGAACGTCTTGACAGAGGTGCTTTAGCCAGGAGTTTCCTCTTCTAAACCTCTTCTCCCATTCATTGAAGCCCTTACAGATGTCCTACTTAGGGCTTGGTCCAAGCCCTGCACAGGCGCTCCTGTGAAAAAGACAATTGCCTGTCACCATCACCCCACCCCTGGGGATTCCAGTTTCCTCACCCAACACCCCACCGGAGAGCTTGGTGGTCCAAGATTCCACGTCCAGGATTAACCCCGTCGCGTTCCCTACCACTCCACGAGATAGAGAACTCAAAAGGATGAACACTTTTGGCAAGAGCATGTTCTCTTCTGCCAGCCTAGCACTGCGGTCGATAAACACCACGTGCCTTTTGGGTCGTTATTCCCATACAATATGGTACTTCGGGTGTGCACGTGTTGCCTGTGGTCTCGGAGGATGCCAGAGCCACATTCACCCAGACTATTGCTGACAGGCGAAATACAGTGAAGTTCACCATAAGGTGTCGGTTCGACAGGATCAATTTGCTGGGCAGAGCGATTTCCTCGCCAGTGGCCTTGCGGCGCCACCCCAGGCTGTGAACAGCTGTTTTTTCAGGGGATGCCCAGTCTTCCCTTATGGAAATGCCCTTCAATGGCTCTTGCCTCTTTGGAGAGAAGGCAAATTCAGTGCTGGAGCGCTTTAAGGACGACCAGGTCCTTGAACTTGTTTATGGCCCCTCTCCAACCCAAATCCGCCTTCCACCTCTTTCGTGGCCACGTAAGGGGTCTTCAAACGTGCCCTTGGCCTCCTGGCCACCACGGCCAACAGGCTTCCAAGCCTTTTCATGGCCGAGGGCACGGGTCCCACAAACAGCGGGGGACAGGCAGCCAGCGGTCAAGTTAGTCCTCCACTCCCCCGACAACCGCAGCCTCCAAACCTCTTTAGTTTGCCCTCCGACCATCATGGGCACCCAGTGGGAGGCAGGATATTCCATCACCTGCCTCACTGGTGGTCAGTGACATCAGACCTCTGGATTCTCCAGATCATCCTAAGGAGCTACTCCCTCCCATTTGTGACTACCCATGCTATCCACGTACAATCGGCTGACTGAGGATCATCTCTCCTTGCTCCGTCAAGAAGTGCAGGGTCTCATGGCTAAGGGAGCCATAAATAGGGTGCCTGCATCAGAAGTAGGTTGTGGTTGTTATTCTTCCTACTTTCTAGTGACAAAGAAGGATGGAGGACTTCGTCTATCCTAGATCTGCGCCTTCTCAAGCTCTTCTTGAGGAAAGAGAAACCAAAAATGCTCACATTCACCCACGTTCGGTCTGCCCTCGACCTGGGAGACTGAATAGTAGCGTTGGACTTGCAGGACGCATATTCCCACATCCCCATCCTGCTTGCCCACAGACGTTGCCTGTGGTTCATGGTGGGCCAAGAGCACTTTCAGTTTGCCATGCCCCCTTTCAGCCTTATCAGCTCCCCTTGGGTGTTCACGAAAGTGATGGCGGTGGCCGCAGGTCATCCTCGGAGGTCTTCCCCCTACCTTAACTATTGACTGTTGAAGGGTGGCTTGCCCCAGGCAGGCATCTCCCATCTTCAGACTACAGCAAATCTCCTGCATTCGCTGGGGTTCACTATTAATGTGCCAAAGAGACACCTGACTCACTCTCAGATGCTCCTTTTCATCTGAGCCGTTCTGAACACAGTGCAGTTTCTGGCCTATCCTTCAGAGTTGCAAGTTCAAGATGTTCAGGCTATGATTCTGATGTTTCAGCCTCTATCCTGGATTTCGGTGAGATTGATTATGAGGCTGTTGGGCCTTATGGCCTCCTGCTTGTTACTCATGCCCGATGGCATATGCAGGCTGTGCAGTGGGACCTGAAGTCTCAGTGGGCACAGCATCAGGGAAATCTCTCTGACATGGCTCAGATCTCGGAGGGAATTGCAAAAGATCTGCAGTAGTGGCTAGTGAACCGCGTTTGTGGCAGACCCCTCTCCCCTGGCTGGAGCCGACGGTGGCGTCCGATGCATCACTTCTGGGCTGGGGTGCCACATGGGAGAGAAACTACAGTGGGTCACGATGTCCCTCCTGCCCCCCAACAATGGCAATGAGAAGCATATTATTTCTATCTCCATGTCTGGTTTATGCCATGCTGTCTTTTTATGTCTAGAAGCTTTAAACAAAGGTGTTCAAAAAGATCCAGAGCAGAAGGTGCAGCGAAATTCAGGTTTGTTAATGGTAAGTTATGGTTACCTTTACTGATAACAAATTAATGTTTATTTATAAAATCCTCAGAAATTCCCTTAATGAAAAACCGATTACTGAAATCCAGTTAAGCTAAGCTGTCCACACCATTACTCAAGCCCCTGCCATGTGCTGTTTATGTCATCATTGATGACATTTCAAATTACATCAATGACCACCTCCATGAACACCAAGGCTTGGGAGGAATGGGGCTGACCTAGGGTGTGGCAAAAGCCATATCCTGTACCTGTTCCCCACTTCACGCAGCCGAAGAAAGTGCACAGTCCTTTTTCTGGACTTGCAATTTTGAGGTTAATTGCACAGCAGCCACATGGCCTGGACCCCCGTCCTTTCTGAACTAACGGAGCATGGCCTTTAGTCATGCAAAACAGGCTTTTAGCACTTTTGAGCAGGACCTGTACTTTATCCAGGCCCTGCACACAGCCTTCGTCCACCTATGCCCAGCTGCCGACACCTCTTGGTCTTGAGCAAGACATGCGCCTATTGCCTATCCCACCCAAACCTGCTTCTGTGACAAGTAGGCACTCGGTAGCCACGGAAACCCACTAAACATAACCTTTTTTGTTTGTAAAAATGGGTTTAGCGTTATTTCAAATTTGGCAAATTGGAAATCAAAAGCTGCTGATTTTTGCATCAACTTTGTTTTTTTTACATTCTTCTAGAGAAAACCTTCTCCCTCCCTACATTCAGATATTATCTTTGTCCCCCTCATTCCCCGAATGCACTGATTTTCTTTTTAAAGAACATTTTGTTATTACCCTCACACAGGCCACAAAAAATCTACTAGTTAACTCACTATGGCAAGTCAGAATTTATGGCAAGTCAAATTTTATCAGGTTGAGCTATTTTTAGCACCTACTCCTCCATTCTGGTGAGTGAACTTTAGCTGGAAGGAACAGGTGTTCTGTTCATTCAGAAAGTGTAAGAGCAATAAAGAAGCCTTTAAATCTTGTTTTTATCTTGACACATTTGCTGTCTGTTCAAGGACAGAGATCAAATGTCAGTTTCTCTTTTTACTAATTGTTTCTCATCTTATCCTGGAAAATGTTGTTTACTTTTTTTTATTTCTTTTTTTTAGAGTTTTATATAGCGCGAACTAGACCCGAGACATCGGGTATCAGAGCGCTTTACATGAGCACCAGTTTCGTTACAGATGGACACATTCATTTTTTTAAATTTTTTTATTATTAGGCACGGGGAGATTAAATGATTTGCCCAGAATCACAGGATGTTGAGCGTCGTTGATGAGACTCGAACCCGGTTCCCCAGCTTCGAGGTCGAGCACTCTAGCTGTAAGGCTACATCCGCTCCCCTACTTTCCTTTCTCTTATTACAGTTAATGTTTTTTGTCAAATGAGCTGTCTGGCAATCATTGTGAAACAAAAGGCTGTAAGATGTCAGGCAACAAAAAATGAGTTAAAAACTGAGATCTGGTTCTGGCTCAATCATCCAAAACCACATAAATTCACAAGTCAGAACAGCACACGCCATAACATGCACCAAATGCCACGCGCTAAACAACAATTTGTGGACTGCGCAGAAACAAAGTGCTAACAAGACAACATGACAACACAATATGGCAGATAGCCCAAATTATGGTGTGTGTTACTGCCCACAACTGACGAATTTCAGTGATTTTTTTACTTTTGAGCGGCAACCTTAACTAGGTTTTTCATTGTTTGTTTTTTCCCAGATATTTAATCCTCCCTGACCTTGCCCCAAAAGCAGCAGAGCACTTCACAAGTAACAGAGAAAACACCAGTACTCTCCCAGTATAAACTCTGGGCAAGAAATAAACAGCAGATTAAATTTCTACTCACTATATCTATGTGTCTCTTTGTGTTCGGGTGTGTGCTGACGGTTTAGTCTGATGTAGAGCGTTGAGTCCAGGGATGTATCATCTCAAGAGATCCTACACCGCCCACTGCCTGCAGTGGTAAAGGTGTGTCTTCACTGGCCTCCTTATCTTGTGCCTCAGGTGAGTGATGTCTGCACCTGGCACTGAGCCGGCCTTGGAGTAAGGAGAAAATATAACAAACACTGTCTACTCTCAGAGCCTGCATGCAAGTCTACCTGCTTTGGGCTGAGCACCCTTGTACTGTCCCACTAAAGGTAGCACTGGTTAAAACAAATCTCCATGTCTTTGCAGCTCTACCACGGGTTTGTTGCTGAAATAAAATAATGTACAGCTGTCAGTGCTTGGATGAACCAGTAAAATGCCATTGAGGATGCCGGTGCCTGCAGTGATGGTGCCTGTGGAAAACCTATTTTTAGCTGTGATATTTATGGATTTAAATTTTTAAAAAAAATACATATATAACTTCATGTACTAGTCCGCAGTGGTGTCATTCACATTTTGCTTCCACCCACTATAGTATGCATCATGATAACAAGGTCTCCTCACTTCAGCTTTTGGCTGTGCTCAGTGTTAGTGATGGTACTGTGCTCGAGTATAATGTACAGATCCACAGAAAAGTAGTCCTCTTCAATGCCAGTGACTAGTGGCCGAGTGTGTTTCTTCTTTCCTATTTTCTCCCTTTTTATAGTTTTATTTATTTACTGGACAAGCACCCACAGCTCCCAGTGCACCACATTCTGCACGAGCAAATGACTTTCTAAACCATTCCTTAATGGCTAATCATGGGTACATATGGGTGGTCATCTTGGAATTTATTACGAAAATCATTTCTAGATTTCCACATGTGTACGCGCATGTGTCTGCTCACGCAGGTGGCAGTCTTTACATGTTTATTATTCTCTGGATATTTATAAAAATGTAATTGTAGTTGTGGTGGTTACTCACTTTTGCCTTTAACGAAATTACTGAAATGAAAATACCTCCCATGACACTTTATGTATCTTGAAATAATACCTCTTGATAAAGGTGATATGTGGGTGAGTAATCTCCCAAAAGAGACCATGATACAGGTTATTTTTCAACAACTAAAGCCCACTTCCTGGGTTGAATTGGTGGATGGCCCCCTACTAAGATATATGCATACATTGTACGCCAGCGAGCACGCACTAAGAGTTTCTTGCCGTTATAGGGCGGAAGCTCTGCCAGTGAAAGGAAGTGGGCTCGATAGCTTGCAAAGGTTATTAATGATTTAAGATCTAATAATGAAATGTATGGTATTATTGAATTATGGGAACCCTTTCCATCAAACTAAGCTCTAGAATCACCTGCATTAAATATATCTTCCAAATTGGACTATGAGTATTTAGTAAATAAAACATCAATAGCATTCACTTTATGGGAAGTAAAAATGTTTCCTTATCCGATCAGCTTACCCGATCCCCTAAGGTTGCTTGTAGGTTAGAATTCCTTGTTCTCTGTTCCAAAGCTTTGTGCAGTTGTAAAGGAGAACTGTGTTTATGTAATTTAAATATAGAATCCCCAATAGTCTAGAACTTGTGGGGAAAAAATCTTAAAACCTTTTCTGCTGAGATGCAGGATCTACACTAGACCATTTGTGATTATTTTTCTTTTAGCAATTATGATTTTTCGTTACACTCTGATGGGGGTTGCTTGATTTGTAACCTGTGTAAAAATTGCTTAATCTGTTTTTTATGAATGAATTGTATTTAAAACATGATTTTAGTATGTTGATTTGATTGTAATCTTATCTTAATTGAGTGATGGCTTTATGCATTTTTGAGTGCAGAGTTTATGGACGAAATGTCTTTAAAAAACTGTTGTACTACTACTGAGAGCCAGGAGGTTCCTAAAAACGGGCTCGTGGGACTAAACGTCGATGCTCCACTGATCAGCCTGGCTGTAGAGATTTGTGTAGGAAGAGTTTGCTGGAGTGAGCTTTGTGAAAAGTGACTTTCGGTTGTGTAATTAATATATTGGGAATAGGTTTCATTTTCTTGAGTCAGTGTAGTGACTGATGGGTACAAGCATTTACCACTTTTCGAATGTGGTGTTTGTCACTGGTGGGAATTGTATGTCGCATTCACTGACTTGAAGGAGGGGAGGCTGAGAGATTTCACAAGGTTTGACCATCCTCTTACCATTACTACTAGTACTGTGTTTCTATGGTGCCTTAAATGTTTATTAACCTACTAAGATCAGTCTTGAAATATTGAACGCAAGAAGAGCTTTGAGAAACTAGGAATCTTTAGAGTGTTTGCTGACCTGTTTTTGAAGAGTAAGTATTGTCCCAAAACCATGGCAATAATAATAATTTGTTTTTTATATCACACTTCTGTAGTACCTAAGCACTGTAAATAACTGGTGTTACCATTCCCCGATTTAATGATGCAGCAGTGGGCATCTGTATTATTTATTTGTTTAAATATTTCACACAAGAGCTGCCAATATCAAACCTATGTATTCTTTCCCTCTTAAGTCCTTCCCTTTTGTACTCTAATTTTCTCCCTTTCCATGTCCTCCTTTTGATTACTAGGTAGTGACTTTTGTGCAATATGTGGTGTGTGTGTCACATTAGTAACAATAGCCTCTTATGTATCAGTTTTAGCATGACCTTTAATTTTGTAATTTTATGTTCCACCGGTGCTTATGAAACGGTGCAACTTTTAGCTATTGCTTGTCCTTATTAATTTTTCATTTTCTGTGCAACATTTATTGTCAGTTAAATCAATTGCTTTAAAAAGGACTAATGTGAAAGCTATTGATTTGGCTTTAAATGTAATTGTGATGGGTAAATTAATTAGGGAACCTTGTCTCACATTGTTTGAGGTCTAACATTGGTGTTAAAATATCTAGGAACTCTCTCGATATAATTCTGTGCCACGCAAAGAGACTACTCAGCCCCTCTTAAGTGACAGCCTCTCTAAGTGACTCTGCTAGTTGCACACTCCCCAGCATCGGGAGTTGCCATGGGCATGGTAGTCCATGCTGACTAGCTCAGATTGGACAGATGTATTCTGCTTTTTGGGTTGAAAGTGAGGTTAATTGTGTGCTGCACAGATACATGGGTAAGAGATCCTGTGCCAGGGACTAGCTCCTCTTTTTTTTTTTTCATTGTCCGTCTTGACTTGAGGAAGCTTGCTTGCTACCTCTGAGCTTCCTGTGTACCAGCAACTTCCTTACCCCATACTCCCTACAGTTAATGATGCATTTATTGTTTCAGTGTAGTTATTTGGTGCAGTTATTCTATATTTGACCCATTTTGGTCATCTGAGGGGGTATCGCAGGAGCTCCTTTTGTTTATTGAAGATTTAGAACTTGTAAAATAATTGTCCAGGTGTGGGCTATTGTGAATGGACTCCTTTTTGAGGGGATGGTGGTCTCAAACCTCTGTCTGGGTTAGCGACTGATGGTCCGTGGGGGGTGGGGGGGGGCAGATTTGAGCCACATCATCTTGGACTGGTTGATGTCCAGAACCTTCCACCAGATGGGTGCTTCAGGGAAGTGTGGGTACAGCAACAACATTGTTGATACGGTTTGTTTTTCTTGAACAGTGGGTCGTTTTGTCATTTATATGAATTGTTTTGCATTTTGATTAATGATAACCTCAAAAAAAGTGAATTTCTTTAGACTTAATTTTGAAATCAATGAATGACATAAAAATGTTTTCCAAAAATATCATGGGTTCGAAATGTTTTTTTTTTTTACAGTTTTATATAGCGCGAACTTGACCCAAATCGGGTATCAGAACGCTTTACATAGCACCAGTTGCATTACATGAGGACACATTCATTAGGTCCCGCCTGAGCCAGCGCGCATGCGCTGCTCTGCGAGGCTTCTAGTAAGGACTTCCAACTCGGACCACACGCTCGTGCGTGTGGTTTTTTTTTTTGCTCACACACTATTGGCCTTTGCGTGCGTCTTTCTAAGAAAGACAGCACGCAATTGGCCAAAGGCGGGTGCATGTCCCGCCTTCTCTCTCCCCTGGTCTAGGGAGCTCGGGAGCGAGCAGCGGCCCCGCACTGTGCCTGCTGCATTCCTTAAATTCTTTGCAGTGCGCGCGTGCGCACCACTCGCGGGCTTTTTTTAAAATTCCTTTTAGCGCGCGCGCACCACTCCCGGGCTTGTTATAAGTGGAATGGCTGCTGGGATATGTACATAGTAGAACAGTGACTGCTTGGGCCTGAAATAAAAAGATCTCTCGCTCGTGCCCTTGGAAATGTTTTAAGCGAGCCAGCCTGCCGTGTTTGAGCCCCACATGAAACAGCTTTTCCTCTTCATAATTAACTAATTATGTTCTAATCAATAGTCGCGATCCCGATTCCACAATGTAAATCAGATAAACGAGGTAACGGCGGAGGGAGGTCAGCTTAATTTTATTACAAAGCCCACAACACTTGTCCAATTTAATTCCGGAGCGTCTGGCGGCGCAGGGGGGAGTCTTATCAGCGGCCCTGCAGACGGCGGACCGAGCACGGGGAGAAACGGGGGCGAGCACGGGGAGAAACGGCCGGTACTTTCCTGGTGGAGTGGGCAAAGCAGAGGGCGGCCACTGCGAGCGTTTCTTTTTTATTCCCTGTCATGTAAATTTACAAAGAGCTGATTCAGGCTCAAGGGGGTAAAAAGAGGCTGTTTGGCATTCATGAGACGGCAACTCTCCTCTACCGCTGTATAAGCAATTACCTAGAAGCCCCCAAAACACAGCATTAATAAGCTAATCTTTAAATACAACTTCAAAGAACATTGCTTCAGAGGCAGCAGAAGTCTCTCTCCCCGACTTGTTTCCACATCAGTGCACAAATGCCTACACGGACACAGGGAAAGGTAGAACATGCCGTCCCTCCATGAAACGAAGGTAATCGGAGAGAAAGGCTAACATACACTGTGAGAGAAAAGTCAGCTACCTATTCAAATACTATCATATGAACCACTGAGAAGAGAAAATAAGAAATGTTATTCAGATCTCATTAGAAATTATTTCAGTCACAGCATTACCCGTGTTCTATGGTACTTTACATTCTCGAATCTTCTAGTAAGTGCAACCTTCCTGGCTTTGCAAAGTGCTAATGAGCCACATTTGCTGAAGGGCACCCACGTGATCAAATATCTATCTTAACTGACAAATCAGCATTTAACTGACTAGTATATTTGGTTAACCGCTAGCCACTCCCAACGGATGCCCCATTAATCGAGGTTGTATTACATGCAAACTTGAGTATTTAAGTGTGCCAAAGACATTACTTTATTATTATTTTAATTTGCTCTACACACAGAACAGAATATACAATACCCACACTCCGCCGGAAGATGGCTCTCTCACTGCCACTGGTTGCCATCACCGCAGAACACACAGAGAGGGAACACCTGTTCATAAACACTTTTAACTAGTGCTATGTGATGTCCTTGTGGTACGTTAAGGCAGTGGTTGGTGCACACCACCTTTTACCACAATATTATGATGGCAAATTTGCGGAGGTGGTAATGTGACAAAGTGAGTATTTTTTGTGTGGCATTGTGCTCTAGGTGTGATGTATTCTGTTGTTTTTTTGTGCTGCAATATTGCAATGTGATGAGCTGTCCTTTGGCTATGTTGCATTCTGTTTTTGTTGGGGTCCGTTACGTTTTAATTGTGCTATGCTGTTTTTGGTATGTTATGGTATCGGCATGTTACTGTACTGTGTTCAGTTGTTCCATTTATTCTTTATTTCGGTTAAAAATAGCCATAAAAGATTTCACAAAACAATACAATTATTTCCACAATACATCTTGTTAAAAATAAAGTGCAATGCAGTACTAATAATTCATTGTGAAGTCAACCTGGATTTAACCAACCAATCTAACGATGTTCTAACGGTATTACGAATCACATAAATATTAAATAGTTTAAAAAAGACGGATTTGAGGAACAACTCTTCCAGGACAAGCTAAAAAAGAGTACCTATATGAACAAATAAATACCGATAAAATACATTTTTTTAAATAAGATATTCTCATAAAACAAGCTTTGTACGAATATATAGATAAATATATATTTCATTTACTTCTAGTAAAATGCATGTGCCAAGGTCATAGTAATTTTCTCAGACTAAAGTTTCAAACCTTCCCTTTTCCTTATCAAGCTTACACCAAACAAATATCTACTAACACTAAAAACCACAGTCTGCCTGGTATCAGAACGTAATAATCTTTCTGCTTCAAGGCAGGATCTAGTACCAAGCAAACGGCAAATAGGTTTTATCCATTTATTCCTACAACGTGCGTAGGCCGGACAGAAGAACAGCAGGTGTGTCTCATTCTCCATTACACCTAAGTTACATAAACCACATCTGTCCTCTTCGTCTTTGCCCAGCGCCCATTTTACTGTATTTGACTTTATTTGTAGAATACCATAACGATATTTGAGGTATAAGGACTTGGCTAATTGTGGCTGTATTTCATCCAGTAGAGGTTCAAAATTCCAGACCATTTTCATTTCAAGGAACCGTGTGGTTAATGACCCAACCCTAGAAGAATGGGACATAGAATCATGTATAAAGGACCAGTAGGTTTCCTTTAGGAGCTTTTTGAGGCAAATGTCAAATCGGACGGCTCTTCCCAGTAGTGCTTTAATCCCAATTTAAGAAACCAATCATGGATGTGCTTTAACCAAAGCAATCCCACACCTTCATTTAATCCAAGAATTTCTTCAAGACCCTCCCTGTAATGGATAAGCTCATATGTACTCCATAAGCGAACCCAAAACAACAATGGTCTAAGGTTAGCCTGGTCATCCACGCGATTAAAATTTAAATCCATTAATACAGGAGTCAGTGGTGTTCGTGTGGGCAAACTTAATATTTTTCTAAGAAATTTATTTTCACCCACCTTGAGTGTTCCATTGACCACGGGACCCCACAGCTCTGCCCCGTACAATGAAGCCGATTGTGTGCTTTATATTTGTACACTTCAAGAACGGGTGAAATTGCTTTGGATATACTGCCTTCTATTTTCCTTATTAATGGGAATGTGTTCTGGAGAAGTATAGTTCTACTTTTTTCTAGCTGGGGCCTCCAGGTCAATTTTGAATCCAAGGGAATGCCCAAATAGTTAAAATCTTGCACCAGTTGTTCACTTGAGATATGCCAACAAAAGATGCAACGTTTCCAAACAAAAGCAGCAGCACATTTGTTTGTCAATCAACCATTTACCACAGTCTAAGTTGGTACAATACTGCTCAAGCCCTTCAACCTACTGTAGCCCAGTTTATATGATATGGCACCAACTAGTTTCACTTTCTACTCTGCACATCACCATCTACCCACTTTCAAATAACTCTCTTCATTCATCTACTTCTCCCACCTCCATGTCCCCCCCTCCAGTCGACCCTCCTCTGCTTGCGGTCATGTTGCCCTGCAACCAACCTTCCCTCCTTTGTCCATGTTGCCCTCCCACACCCACCGTACCTCCATTGTCTGTGTTGCCCCCCCAGGCCGCCGTCCCTCTGGTGTCCATGTTGCCCCCCCACCTGCTCTCCATCGTCCATGTTGCCCTTGACACCTGCCCTCCCTTCATTGTTCGTGTTGCCCTTGCCACCATCCCTAACTCTGCTGCTCACCACAGCAAAAAAAAAAAAAAAAAAACATGAAGCAGCCAGCACTGGCCACGTCATTTGGCTTTTTTCCCCCACACCCTCAGTTGTCCATGTTGCCCCCCGCAAAGGCCCTCCCTCCATGTTGCCTCCTACTCTACCCACGCTCCCCCCGAAATAAGAAAAAGTGCTATGACATAGCCAACGCTGGCTGGGTCATAGCACTTTATTTTAGGTCTCGCCTGGCGAAAGCAGCGCATGCGCTGCTCTCGCTATTGCGAGTACCTTTTGGAATCAATTCTGCTGAGGGCTTTCATGCACGCGTCTGCATGGACAAACATGGCTGCTCTCGCCATTTGTCCATAGCAAACAGCATGCGCGTGTCCGTAGGGACAGTGAACAGTCTGACGCCATCTTTATTCCAAGCTTTCCATTGTCATGGCAACTCGTCACGCTGCCTTGTTTTTATAGCGCGAACTTCACCCGAGGGTATCGGTATCAGAGCGCTTTACATGAACACCAGTTGCGCTACACAAGGCTGTAACTTTTCTTGGCCACGCTGCCTTGTTTTAATTCTTTCTTTTCTTCTTCGCGTGCCTGTTTGTCCAGGCGTCGTCCCTTATTTGATGGTCACCTATTGTGCCTTTTTTACGCGTCACGATCAACTTTTACCCGTGTGCCTGCTATGAAAATTGATCATGTTTATTATTAACCTATTTTTTCATTGTAAAGCAGTCAGTGTACCCAGCCACTTTGCTAAAATATTTATTACAAAGCATTTTGTTGGCAGTGATCACATATTTTTTGCTTATGTGAACGGTGTGATTAGAATTATTCGGAAATACAAAGAAAGAAAAGTTTCTTCTGCGCAAAACGTCCATTGCAAAAACTGAAGCTCTCTCTGCCAACGACTTCTGCTTTTTTCGCAAGAATAATTGAAACCATTATCTGGAGAGCACAGAATCTTTTTGAAAGCCTGCCAGCTAATTTTCCAGTAACTTCTTCGGCAGTGGCACACAAACAACTCTTCGATCTGAAGTTCAACAATTGCACTTTTAAGAGCTGGCCTCTAATTTGATTTGCAGTTATAAGATTTATATTTGTGATTGGCTCAACGTTTAATTATTGTTTTAATTAGTACAATCTTATTACATAAAAACCTAAGTGCTTACCCATTGAAATTTTACCAAAGCAACACTTTCGTTGTTTCCCTTACTTTTAACTCGGATTCACGCTGTAACCCCTCATTAAAAGCAGTAACACTGGCCTTTGAAAGGGTGTGATTGCCTGCTTTATAAATTCGTTTTTAATATGGCTGTTAACGTCTCCCTGGTCCGTGATACAAAATGGTTGACACTGGAGGTCTGTCGAGAATTTCAGAGAGGTACTTGTTCTCGATCCGATGCAGAATGCAAGTTTGCCCATCCGTCACGGAGTTGCCATGTGGACAATGGTCGAGTTATTGCCTGCTTTGATTCTCTGAAGGTAAGAGCAGTATAATTTATGTCTTCCATTATTTGCGTGTTCTCTTCTGCCTTGTGGCACAAATCAATCTTATGAACATCGAACAATGAATGATACATGCAATTATTAATGGTAGGTTCTTCTGCAAGTAGATTGTTTTGTGGAACTAAATGTACAGACTTTAGATTCGGCATCAATGAACTTCCAAATATTGGCGGTTTCCTAAGCTTGTCCCAGTTTACGTACTAATGGCATAAGCAACTTCGTGCATTATGTACTATGGTTTAGTTTTTTGACAGATCTTGGTTGACTGATCACACAGTGTGAAAATAGCATATATTGAGCCAGAAATAGTGAATGTATTTATAGAAGTGTTGCACAGTTCTTCACTCTACTCTAGGCATATCAACACAAAGTTCAGTCAAAATTAGGGCATTGGTTTGATGAATATCTCATGCTACTTGAGCTTATTTGCATATTTTTACAATAGGAGAAATACAAATATGCTCTCTTCTTACCCGGGGGCACGATTCAGGAGAGCGCAGAGAAGTGATTTCAGATGAATTATTCTCTGCATGTCTCTGCCTGGGGCCTCTCTCCTGTGCAGAATCGCCGGCTGTTTATGGGTGCATTGCACGTGTGCGTGTGCAGGTGTGTATGCTTGTGTCTGAAGCAGGGCTGCGTACATGCTTTACATCTTTACATGTACAATGGTTACATGTCTTTACGTGCGTATGTTTGCACGTGTTTTATGTGCATGTCTATTTCTGCTTACTTTATTGTGTAAATAATTAAAAATGCAATAGGTCTCGCCTTTCATTAAGTTAAAGCCATTTGCTTTGCTATACAATACCATTAGCAAAGCAAATGGCTTTAACTTAATCAAAGGCGAGACCTATTGCATTTTCAATGCTTGTTTTTTTTAATCTTTCAGCTGTGCTGCTGTACAACATGGCTACAACCACGACAAAGCCACTACTTCACATAGGGTGACCTATTGGCTTTGTGTTCCAGTAATGCCAGATGAATGTCATTTTTAGCTCGAGCATCAGCGCGCATCTGCTGTCTGCAAGACCTGGTGTCATCAATAATACCACTCTATTCCCTCCTGCTACTCACCATTGGTCAGACTCTTGCATCACTCTTCTTTACTGCCTCATAATTGGTACAGCCCACAATACGTCACTTCCCTTGTTCAGCAGAGGAGCACCGGCTAAGTACAGTATCGTTACCCTTGCCGTGCTTTTCTATTACTTTAAGAGCACTACTTTTTTTTCCCACCCGGTGCTGCTTTTCGCCTGGTTTATTTAGCAACACTTTTTAGACAGACTCGTTCATTTATAATTATTTTTAGGAATGGGGAGATTAAGTAATTTGTCAGCAATCACAGGATGTTTGAGCCTCCCGCCTGACTCCAACCTAGTTTTCCAGCTTCAAAGTCGTATGCTTTGGCCATTAAGCCGCTAACTCTCTAAACAAGCATTTGCAATGCAATAGATCTCGCATTTGCGAGAGTTTGAGCTATTAGCATTGTAAATGACAATGCCTTTTATTTATGTTTTAAAAACCAAAACGTAAATAAAAGGCAGCCATTTACAATGACAATAGCTCAAACTGGCGTAAATACGAGATCTATTGCATTGCAGATGCTTGTCTTTTAAAGACGTCGTGATAAGGTGCGATGTAGACTGTCTCCAGTGGACGAAACGTTCACGCTGTTTCCAGACTGTGATCATCGGACACGTGCATTTAATCTGTTGACTGAATTATTAAAAGCAGAACCAGACCCGCTGAAGACAGGCTTCAAACCGTTGCCTTATTTCGTTACCCACTTGCTTTAATCGCAGTTGAGCTCTAGATTCCTGGTCCTCTGTGATTCGCTTTTTAAGAGGGCCGGGACCGCATTGAAAGACTATTTGAAACCGCCCTCATTGTGCCGGGAATTTACTTCCTTAACATTACCGGCAGGGATGGTTTAAGCATGGTCGGATTGGTAAAGCAGCCCCCCGATTCTGACAATGAGCTGGTCTCTGAGAAGCAGCGCAGTGGCCAGAATGGGTGATCTGCCTGTGCTGTTCTGTTCAGATGCCGCCAGGTTCTGCCGGGCCTTTTGGCCGAACCTCCCCTCCACCCCACCCTTCCTACAACAAGAGTCTGAGATCCTGGTTGGAGGTGAGATTTATTCATGGTAAGCAAAGACGACGTGCATTAAAAACGAGCACTTTCAAATGCATAGGACTCGCATTTGTTAAAGTTAGAGATGTTGGTGTTGAAAATGACTATGTTTTTTTACAGTTGAGTAATTATATTTGCATAGTGCTATTGTCATTGGTATAAAAAACAAAAGTAAAAACATTGTCATTTTTAACGCCAGCAGCTCTAACTTTAACAAATGCGAGACCTATTGCATTGCAAATGCTTGTTTTTGTTAGGCACGGGGAGATTAAGTGATTTGCCCAGAATCACAGGATGTTCAGCGTCATTGCCGAGACTCGAACCCAGTTCCCCAGATTCGAGGTCGACCGCCCTAGCCGTTAGGCCATTTCATTAGGGAAGAGGAACCCCTCTCCCGCCAAGCATGCTAACTGATGTAACTTACTTTGTATAGATGAGAGAACAGATGGAAGTGCGTGCAACTGGTTGTAAACATGGTGATAGGCCGAGCAGGAAAGAAGCCATTCACGCCCTGCCTTGGCATTGAACCCAATCCGTTTAATATTCTGTTCGAGCCCAGTGGGTGTCAGTGTTTTGGGGTTTAGGCCTACGGCGGCAGAGGTTGTGCTTGTCGTTGAGGCAGCTCTCAGTTTTCCCTTCCGAGTTCTGGGCTCGGACCGACGGATGCTTTGCGCCCTGGCGTGGCTGCAGTCTTTCATCACCGGGACGCCCTGTTAGCACAGCCGCATTCCCTTTCCTCGCCGAGTGACGTGAAAGTGTTTGTGCTCGACTACAGACAGCTGTTTCGGCTAATCCGCGGCACTACGCCAGCGAGGTCTGTGCTTCTCTGAGCTCCAAGACTGAACACTGCAAGGAGGCTGTGCTCCCAGGCGTGGCTTATGTAGTGCTGCAACAGGGGATGTTTCTTGCAGTGGCGTAGCGCTTCGAGACGGAAGCTTGACTATTTTACTCATTTTGGAAGTTTAGGAAAATAAGTTCCCCGCTGGGCTGCTATGTCCTGCGTTAACTATTATTTAGGCCCTCAATCTGTGGCAGCCCCTTATTACTAGGTGGATGCGTTAGCATGGGTGCTTGCTTCACAGACAGTAAGGAAGTAAAATGTGCCTCTCGTGCTCGAGATTTGTCAGCAGGAAGAAATATGGCGGGTGCGAGGTGATAAGTTCAGCTGTTACATTTGGAAAAGAGTAACACGAGTTAAATTTGAGAAAGAATAATGTGGCTGGATAATTATGTGATTTCACATTCTGGGCCCTTCAATACCCGAATAAAGTGTTGGTTCGAACTTTTCCTTTAATCCAATGTGACCTCTGTTTCCTTTATTTCCTCTGACCCTTTCAAGTGGATTGTATTATATTGCAGCATTGATATAGCGCTTACTACACCTATGTGGGGCACAGAAGCGCTTGCTACACCGCATAGTGTGTGTGGTTGGAAGGATGTAGTCTTTGTTTTGATTATATGTGGGAAGTGTTTCCATGTCTTGCGTGATGACCAACGAGGTGTGGTTATCGGGTTATGGGACATAGTGCGCAGCAGTCTGTTGGATGATGAAGTGTGAGAGACAGACGCACAGTTTTATGGTTTTCAGTATGCTGGTAGTTTTGAACAGCTCTGCAGGTCCTTTTATAGTATTTCATATGATACAGTCTATTTAGGTGGTTACTGCACCAGTTGTCCAATCAGAGATTTTGTGTATAGCTGAGGTCCTGAGTTGGCATGGTTGAGTGTCTTTATGAGATGTAAAGAAGCAGTCATTGTATAGATATTTGGGACCTGTAGTGGTGGACTATATTCTAGTCCTCTGAATTGCCCAGCAATGTAAGACCGATCTCTTCAGTTATTCCATGCCGGTTCATTTGGTGATGTCTGTTTTTTTGGCTGTACAGTGCAGGTGATGGAAAAACCTCATAGCAGGTATGCCTTTTTTGAATTTAAGAGGTATAAGTTGTAATTTATTGCTGACCGCTGAATATTATGGTTTTAGTATTATTGTGGGCCATAACTCTTCTATATGGAGGTACAAAACTGGCACGGTGAACTATAGGTCAGCCCTGATTTGCATATCGAAAGCAGTTTGCGACTGTTTCTGGGCTCTGTTGCTGGGGTGTGGGTGGTGCAGTTATCCAGGAAATAGCTATGTTTTCAACTGTCTTTGGAAATGTTGTGTCCAGAGGTTTAAAGAAAAAGTGTTGCTCCGCTCGATTGCTGAAATACTTACAGTTCTGACTGTGCAATAATTTTGTAATTCACTACCTTTCTGGCTACCAAAGTTGATCCATATCACAGGTGTTCAAGATACTGAAATAATGAATTTTTGTGATTCAACAAAAGAGTTGAGAGTTGCCTGCATTTTATCACCACTAATGTCTCAATTATATTCATTAGCTAATTATTGAGTATAAGACCAGATGATGCAGGGAGACATTGCTCCTTTGTTATCGATCAGACATAAAGGCCACTTATTTGTCTGTTGCATCCTGCATATTTGCAGCATGGAAACTCATAAGAGCTGTGAATCTCTAGTTTTAGGGCTAGAGGTCTATGATGGAGTAAAATTAAAAGCGACCCACCAACTGTAACTCGTGCTAAAAATCTTTTAAACATTTTTGTAAATTTGCGTTATTTTGAATTTAATTTTATAGTGTATTTTAATTATATATTGTAAGGCTTAAATTCTGGCACAATAAAAATTGTTTTTTTTTTTTACTAAAAAGTATGCAGTTTGTGGAACAATGTGTTCATTTCAATGTTGGTAATGCAGGTAACACCAGTGGCATAGCAAGGGTCCCTTGGGCTCTAATGAAGGAAGGAAATGGGGCCACCATTTCTTTGTTTCAGACTAAATCAGCCATTAAGCTTGGTCGAGTGGGCCCCTAACTCTTCTGAGCCCAGATGCCACTGCACCTGTTGTACTATTGATACGTGTTACCCCTGGGTAACACATATTTGAATAATCACATGACTATAATGATTAAGCTGCCACACCCTTACATTTGTGAAAGCGGGAACACTTCTATTATTTATGTTCAACACCTGTCATGTTCAATAACCAAAATAAGCAACGGTTTAGAGGCTACTTCCTTTACAGGGTGTTTTTAAAAAATGTTATCATTTAAAATGGAGTCAAGTTTGAGCCAAACAAGGCGCGCAGAAGCAGAACAGCACCGACTGTTGCGACCAGTGAGCGTTTGAGCAGCAGCTGCACTGCTCTCCAAAGATTGTTTCACTCCTAATCCTTTGAATTCTATTGGACTTAGGGCTTGGTTTTTGATTGGCTAGCAAACCCTGGGCTGTGATTGGTTAATAGGGCTAGGTCTCCCATTGGCTCTAGTGTTTAGGCCTAGGGTTCCAGGGATGTGGAATTCCTATAGCCCGACACCCGGGACATATTGTTTAGGGTCAAGGGCAACAAGTTTTCATGTGTACTTTGTCCTTGGGGCAAGTAGGCCCAACTCCCTACAGCACAAACCCTTTGGCTGCCAGTTTACAGTACCTCATTACGGATCAGGGAAAGGCATTGTTTGCAGTTAAGGTAATATTTGTGTCCAGGTGTTAATGCTGTTTAAACTTGTATTTATGGTTCATTAATGCAAAGCCTTTATTATTAAGGTGAGTGCTCTAAGTAAATGTTGTAAGCTCAGACTGCACTACTGACTGTGGTTCCAGTACAAAAATGTGTACACACGTTTTCAATGCTTAGCAATATGAGGCTAAGTATAATGCTCCCAGAATGCTCTCTGATTAGATGCAAATATTTGCGGAAGCTTGAAAGCAAGATTGAGGATTCTTTGCTTTCAAAATAAAATGTTGACAAAAAAAGGCAAAAACATTTTGCTAAACTACTGTCAAATTTTAGGTACCATCTCTTTGCAGCATCATTTAGTAAAATGTGTTGATGTATGATAGTATGTCCTAAAAATATTCATAATAGAAAATCAGTGTAAGCAGTTTTAATAAGATTATGGGAAACATAAAAATAAACAAGCACTGGTAAAGCCAGTAGGTCTGAAATTGTTGGTCAGCCTTTTGGTTTTGCCAATGCGTGACCTGTTTTGGCATGGTTTTTGTAAAACCTTATTAGTGTGAGAGCTGCCTGGCCCTCACCATTATAACAAACATGGGCAGAAGCAAAAATAGTTTTGGTCTCAAAAAGCACACATTGTCACAGTAGTTCCTGGCACTGAACAAAACGACTGTGTGTTGATATACTCCTTGTGAAAGAACAGAATGCTGTCACTCACAGTGAAGCTAGCCGATAGACAGAGACAGAATTTTAATAAACACAACAGGTCATAGTTAACACAAGACCTAATTAGGGGCCCAATTATTAAATAAAGTCTCAAAAGTGCACCCATGTCCTTGCATTAAGTGCAGATATACAGCTTTCGTGAATTCACAAGACTTTACAGAAATAGGCCAAGAAATAGTACTCCTAGAAAATATTTGTGAACTGCATTTTAGCATGAGCAAATATGCAGGTGTAGATTTGCTCATGCAAAAACCTGAGTCTTTGCAAGTACACTTTCCCTCCAACCACTTTTTTCCCAACCCAGGAAGAAGTTTTATGTCTGCCATTGTCAGGAATACATTTCCAGCCTTTCTCAGTATGGGAAAAAATTAGAGAAGAGTTGGTGAAAACCCTTAAAACATGCAAGTAAATAGGCTTGCACAGACACAAACGGGCAATCCAACCCTGGAACTGTTGCTTACCATTACCTTCAGCCCCAGTCTGTAGATCTGCGGTTATGTGGCACATAAGGGAATTGCTAGTATTCAAACCCTACTATGGAAGGAGTCCTGGCATAATCAGAGAGGCTATTTCAGAGCTCTTATATAATGAGATTGCTGCCATAATTTGTCGCCGCATTACATGGCACAAAAGGGACAAGTGGATTTTGTAACAGGACAAGTAGATTTATGAAGCAACCTGCCCCATGGACAAGTAGATATTTTATTAAATTCCACACCCCTGCCGGTTCCCATTGTCCAACAGTCAACTGACATAGGGCTATTAAAGCTTAGGGTGGCTCAGCCCGGGTGTTGAGGCTAAGGGCGTAGAGGACAAGGGCAGTTGCCTGTTTGGGCCTGTTCAGGACAGGTCGGACCTAGCGCAAGAAATGCTTCCCTTTTTACCATATACAAGCAACCACCTTAACTCAAACCCGCAAACATAGTCGCACCCTCTCAGAAAATGAACACTACTCGTTTGCCACAAACAAACCCTATCCACATTTCAGTGTATCAACAACCACAACAAAACCCTACAAACACCTATACACCCATCTATCCAAACTCTCACACAAAACACCACTCTGTTCTATACCTCTAACACATCCACACATCACCAACACAGCCACACTATATATACCTTTAATCCATCCAGACACACACTCCCTGTTCATACAGAACACTTTCTCTACTCGTTTCTGTTACCACCAAACCTATATTCATCCCTCCATCATATCATCCACCAACACCCCCCCTCCTCTTTTTACCAAAAACACACAACCAAACAATCCTTACGCCCTGCTACACCACACGTTACCTCTTCCATCGAACAAATCTAACATAAACACTCATAACTCTCGTCTATCCCCTCTCACACACCACATACACTGTTTTCCAAAACACATCACCACCCACTTTACCATTCAACTTCCACTCACCAACAGTACTTTACATACAAATCCTTCTCAGGAAACCACTACATCAATATCGCCATTCACTACTCCAGAAAAACAAAACATGACACACACACCAGCACAACACAATCTCATACACACAATTTCATAATACATTCCGTAACAAATTAGAAACATACACCCACCTTTACCCTCATGACCACACAAATAATACACATCCTAAACCATCTTTACTCCAAAATTCTCTATCTTCACCAACACCTACCAGAACTACTGCAACACAACAACTCTCATTCAACTGCCTGTCATCCATTGCACAATTTAGAGCCTTGCAACATGACCCAAATGCTCCACCTCACCCCTATTCTATATACTTTCCACACTAAGTTGTTTACTAATAAATGCTCGATCACTCTCTAAAAACAAGCTCCACATCTACGACCTACTCAAGGGCACACAACCTGACTTCCTCTTCATAACTGAATCATGGTTGGGAGATGACAAGGCGCCAGTATTGCATGAAGCCATTCCTGTTACTATCATACAAAACTGTATAGGCAAAAGGAGGAGGTGGACTAGCTGTTATATGCAAGCAAACAATAAATCTCACCAAAGCTGACAACATTTCCATTCTAGGTTGTGAGGCCGTCGTCACCAGAGGCAACCCTACACCAACTTCCTCCTGTAACTTCCTCCTCCCTTACAGACTGCCGCCTAGAAATGCAACATTCACAGACACGTTTCTAGACACAGTTTCAGACCTTATAACACTACACTCCAACCTATGCGTTCTTGGTGACCTAAACATTTGGTTTGACAAACCCAGTATGCCCATCTAAAAACCATCACTGGCCTAGTCACACTGAACCTACATCAGATCGTACACATACCCACATACATCGGTGGACACATCCTTGATGTCATTTTTGCTAATCCAGAACTAGTTACCTTTCAAACAATCACCCCAGTCACATGGTTAGACCACCATTTGGTGGCTTTTCAACATAAAACACCACAAATCAACACACCTAAGACCACCTTACATGCATCCACATATCAGCCATGGAACAAACTCAATTTTGAATACTTAGAAACACAACTAACATCCAACAGATCTAGAAACAATAAATTCCATTCAAAAACTGAGTGGCTACAGAAAGCTTTTGATATCCTAATACCACTAAGAACAACAAAACGGCACAAAAGAAAACAAGTAGCTTGGAGAAATACAGAACTAAAAACGATAAAACAACAAATTAGAAAGCTGCAGTGTACCTGGCTCAAAACAAACCGCAATCAAGACAAACTTCACCCACGCAAACTTAACAGAATATATAAGTCAACAATCAAAAAAGCTAAAGAAAAAAGGTACTATTCAGACAGAATTCAAAATGCTCAATGTATAAATAAAGAATTTTATAAAATTTTCACTGAATTTCGTAAACTTAAATGCACAGAAGGAACTCATCCAATAACTGAAGAATTCACTGACAAACTGGCAAATCATTACACAGCCAAAGCAGACATGTTGGACTCCTATTTAAAACACAGAAAAGTCATCAGCACCAACCCCTTTCCAAAAATACCCTTCAGGAGTAGGCTAACACAGCCTCTGTAATCCTTCAAACAAATATCACAAAGTGAATGTATAGATCTGGTCAAAGCAAACATGCTAGCTGGCTACCCTTCTGACCCTTGGCCACCACAAATCTTCAAGAACATTATTTTAACTACCTCTGCTGCCACATCAGTAATAAGAATCGTCATTAATTCTTTAACTATGAGAATCTTTCCAGAAGACCTAAAAAAGGCATAGCTATGCCCATTATTAAAATAACTAACCTGGACCTGCTTGACCCAGACAACTACAGACCAATTACAAATGGACCTTTCCTGGGCAAACTGATAGAAAGAGCAGCATTCGCCCAGATGTTGTAGTTCATTTAAGATAACTCTGTACTTTCAAACTACCAAACAGGATTCTGCTCATGGAGAGGCACAGAATCTTCCCTCATCACCATCTGGGATGACCTTAAAAACACAGTGGAACGGGGTTGCTGCACTACTTCTCTTGGACCTTTCAGCTGCCTTTGACACAGTTGACCACGACACTCTAATTCAAAGACTCTACGAAGCCGGCACAGAGGGGACTGCCCTCAACTGGATCCCATCCTACCTTCAAAACAGAACAAATGTCATCCATACTCCCCCTTTTTCATCCAAACTGTACTTCACAAAAGCAGCAGTCCCTCAAGGCTCTATCAACTCACCCATGCTTTTCAACATCTAAATGAAGTTATTACCTGTACTGATCAATGAATTGCAGCTCACATGATACAACTATGCCGATGACACACAAATACTCCTTAAACTGGAAATCCCCATACACATTGGAAACTCACAAATCTTCAGTTGCTTAAGAGCTGTTGATCAGTGGATGATATGAGGCCATCTCAAATTGAATGCTTCCCAAACTGAAACACTCACATGTTGTGATTGGAAAAATTATGACCCACTCTGCACCTGGCCTGAGGATCTGGGACCACCTCCTAAAGTATCTAAGGAAGTAAGAAACCTTGGAATTACCATGCACTCCATGTTATCAATGAATACCAAAGTGGTAAAATTAGCAAGATCAAGCTTCATTACCATGAAAACTCTGCAATGCATCTTCTTCCACTTGGTATTTCCACACAAGGTCCATGCTTCTGTTTCTCTTGTATTGTGTAAACTTGAGTACTCCAATGGCCTCTACCACGGTTCATCTTTATCAACTATGAAAAGACTGCAACAGATTCAGAACTCTGCTACCAGACTACTCCTACATGTATAGCCACAAGCCCACATCTATCCTGCCCTGAGGGTTCTACATTGGTAATTGGTTGTCAGAAGATCCACATTCAAGCTGCGTTGTATCACCCACAAAGCAATACATGGAACAGGACCGCTTTTCATCAGGAATAAAATCTTCAAATACATTCAACAAAGGAACCTCGGCTCAAGATTGGCACTGCACTTCAAAACTCCACCATACCAGAAAAAAACTGTAGGTGGTACATCTTTCTCTGTTCAAGCAGCCAAACTATGGAATTCGTTACCCCCAAACATAAAATCCATGGATCTTACCTTCAGAAGACTACTCAAGAGTTTGCTCTTTCAAACGTAACCACCATACTCAAAATTAATGTACAGCATATCTCTGTGTTTGTAAACATTTATAATTTGAAAATATGGATGTATCTAGATATGTTTATTTCTTTGTGCAAATATGTATAATAACAATGGTTTTAAAATATATAGATATTCTTGAGGTCTGCTTAAGATTTGTGTGTATATGCTTAACATGTTTATAGGCTACTGCATAGTTTCATACAAGTTATTTGATTTTGTTTTATTCATCTATCAAAATATATAAATATTATCACTATTTATCTACAAGTGCTTCACTATTGAAATATATATATATATTTTTTTTTAATTAAGATTTTTAATTATTTGCAATAACGACATTACAACACACTCCAAGACGTAGGTCGCATAGTAATTCTAGCATATTTTCTCAATAACATCAATATTGGAATGCAATTCAAATCACACAACAAACACAAAAAAGGTCCCTACGGGGGAGCAGGGAGGAAGGGGGGATCTCTCTTATAAGAATATGTTTAGGAAAATAAAAGGAGAGACACCATATATGCCTCATGGTGCAATAGAGTACCACATTCAGTGGTGAGTATAGCACAGTGTTTTCACCTATCTTTACAGTCGGTTCTCTTCTTGGCATGCTGCGTGGGGGCAGAACACCGCCCTAGGACGTCTAAAGAGTAGTGGGGGCTAATGGGGAGAGGGGCCGTTGTTCCCTGTCAGTGTGTGGAGAGTTTGGGGAGGAGTGAGGGGATGGTTGTTGCGTCTGTCGCAGATAGCAGCAGTAGATATGCCAGATGTGCTTAGGACGAGAGGTTGGGGGCTGAAGCGTAGCATAAATGTCAGTTTGTGTATCACAGTATGCCATGCTGCGCATCCACATATCTTTTGTTGGACTGGTTTTCGCCCCCCAGTGAACAGCAATTTCCGTTTTTGCTAGCAGCAGTGCTAGAGCAACGAACCGTCGGTAACATAATTTTACGGTATTAACTATTCCCAGTAAGGCCAACTTGGGAGAGGGAGGGAAGGGGGTAGCTATCATGTCTGAGATCGTTTGGAAGACCTCAGTCCAGTAAGATACTATCCGGGGGCATACCCAGGTCATATGGGCGAAATTCGCTGCAGGATCCTGGCATTTTGGGCATATGGGCGGCCTAGTAGGATCAAATTTGTTCAGCTGACATGGTGTGATGTACGTCCTATGCACAAACCTGAAGTGGAGGAGTTTGTGCCTATGGTTGGGGGATACCCTATGTATTTGTTCTAGGCAGCAAGTCCATTCCTTATCCGTTAATGATAAGACCCAGATCTTTCTCCCACCATTCTCTAACCCCTTGATCCCGGGCCGGCTTTAGCACCGAGCACGCTCGGTATAATTTGGTGACAAGGTGATCTCCTTCTTTGTCAGTTATGAGTAATGTGAGTGGTTGGAATTCCACAGGGGGAGAAGGAAATGTAGAATGGACGAGCGGAGTGCCCCAAGAAGCCTGGTTACTACAAACTTGTCCATATATGTCAGTTCAGCGCGTGTAGTGAGATCCGTCATAGTTATCGCCCGCCCGTCTGGGAAGAGGGAACCGAAAGTAAGCAGTTTTAGTTTGATAAGTGTACGTTGTACCACTACTTCAGATGTGAAAGCTTAGTGCGGGTTCCGACATAGTGGGAGTTCTGAAGAGTAGAGGGAGCCGTCGCCTAGCTTCCGGCTCAACCGACGCCAAGCCCAACATGTAGTGGAGAGAGGCTGCACATCATTGGGATCCAACGGGATACCCCGTGGAAATAACGCCCCCAAAGGGGTGGGGAGGCCAGGTCCCGTTCCGACTTGGTGTAGGGTATGCGGGCGTCTGGGTGAAACCAGTGGCGGGCAAATTGTGCCTGTGCGACCAAGTAGTACAGGTGAAAGTCGGGGACTGCAAACCCATCCCTATCATATGGGAGCGTGAGTGTGTCAAGTGCTATCCGCGGCCTGCGCCCCCCCAAATCAAACGTATCAGCAGCTCCTTTAGTTGTGCAAAAAAGACATTGGTGAGTGGAATGGGTATACTAACGAATAAATAAAGAAAACGGGAAAGAACATTAATTTAAATAAGGGTGATACGCCCTGCCATGGAGATAGGTAGCTGAATCCACCGCTCAACTTGTGAGCTAAGTTGTATAATAGCTGGTCCGTAGTTGAGGCGTATAACTGGTTCCTTCTGCTTATGTAGCACAACACCCAAATATTTGGTAGTATCCCCAGCCCAACGTAGTGGCATCTCCAGCTCCCCCGGAGTGGCGTACTCAGTGATTGGAAACAGCTCCAACTTACTCAAGTTGATCCGTAACCCGGACATTGCCCCGAACCGATTTATCTCGTCGATAAGGGGCTGTAAGTTGGTGTTAGGGTGCCTGACATACAATAATATGTCGTCTGCATAAAGAGACATTAATAGGGGACCGGACTGAAACTGGAGGCCACGGAATAGATGTTTTTCCTGTAGATGTCGGATCAGGGGGTCCATGGCTATTATAAAAAGCAGGGGGGACAAGAGGCAACCCTGTCGAGTCCCTCATGAGATAGGAATCGGTTTTGACAGGGAGCCATTCACTCGAATACGAGCCGTGGGGGCTGAATATTAAAGCGCAATCAGCGCAAGAAAGTTAGCCGGGAGGCCCAACTTACGGAGCGCAGCAAGAAGGAATGGCCATTCTAAGGAATCAAAAGCCTTCTCCGCGTCGAGAAGAGCTATCGCTGCGGGTACACCTGGGTCGATTCTTTTAATGACGGAAAAGACTGTCCGAAGGTTTAGGGCGGTGGACCTATGCGGGATAAATCCAGACTGCGCTGGTGACAATATTTGATCTAACAACAAGGAGAGTCAGGTGGATAACAATTTTATTATCAAAATTTATCAAGGATATGGGCCGATAAGAGGCACAGCTCGTGGGTTCCTTATCAGGTTTCAACAAGAGAGAGATGGCCGCCTCCCTCATAGAGGGGGGGAGGACACCAACCTCCAGAGCCTCTGCATAGACCTCGAGTAACTGGGGCGCCAGGACGTCTTTAAATGTTTTATAAAACACTCCGGACAGTCCGTCCAGACCAGGTGCCTTTGAGCCACAAAGGGTCACTGAGGAACTCAGCTTGACCCGTGGTAAGCCACACCATGGCAATCTCCTGCAAATATGTCAAATGTTGCGTAAAGTCCTTGGGTAGTTTGGTAGCATAGAGAGATCGATAGTATGCGACAAGTTCCGCGAGAATGTCAGAATCCTCAGTTGCCATGGAGTCGTCCGCTCTTTTTATTGCCACTATGTGCCCCGCTCCCCGAGGGGGTCTCACCAAATGCGCCAATGTTTTACCAGGGCTCACCCCTTCGCCATAACGGCGGGCTGTATGTAATTTACCTAACAAGGTAGCTTCCCGATCGGCATGCTCATTAAATTCAAGTAGAAGCGCGTTCCGTTTAGTTAAGGCACCAAAAGCGTCCAGGGACATATCTAACAGCGACAGCTCCCTCTCGACCCGGGCGAGGCTGCCCCGTATAGAGCGCAACACACCTGCCTGTTTAGATATGCAGATACCACGGATATATGCCTTAAAGGCATCCCAGAGAGTAGCATATTTATCTACTGACCCGGTGTTTAAAGTGAAATATTCTTCGATAGCTTCTCGGAGCTCAGACTTAAACAGGTCATCCAGCAGGGAAGTAGCAGGAAAGGACCATCTCTGTTCACATCCAACCGCATGTGGAATGCTGAGGTGAAGGAGCACTGGCGCGTGGTCAGAAAGCGTACGTGGCAGTGTGTCTATGCCCTTTGTCCAGTGGCATCCCAACGCGTCAGTAAGCCAATAATCTAAGCGTGTCTGGGTGGAACGTGGTGCCGAGTGAAAGGTATATCCAGAGGCCGCTGGATGGTGTATGCGCCAGAGGTCATGCAGGTTTCGGGATCGGATTAGGTCCATCAACTCCTATTGTGCATGAGGCTTGCTGCTGTGTACAAAGCCCGAGGAGTCTCGCTCCGGATCCAACCATATATTTAAGTCTTCCCCCAAGGAAAATCAAGTCATATTCGTATCGATGCAATAACGTGTGCAGATTCGTAAAAAACCCGGGGTCATCTATGTTAGGTGCATAGACGTTGAGAAATGCCACCAGTTTGCCCATCATTGACCCCACCACTAGCAAATATCTACCCTGTGTATCAGCCAACATAGTTTTAAGTGTAAACGGGAGGGTATGATGAATTAAAATGCACACCCTACGAGAGTAGGTACTGTAACTGGCAAAGAATCTATTCGCTCCCCAGGACATTGCAAATGGAGGGGCAGCCTGCAATGGGAGATGGGTCTCTTGTAAGAATGCTATCTTAACATTATGCCTTCGGAGATATGCCAGTACTAATTTACACTTTCTAGGATTGTTTAGCCCTCTAACATTCCAAGTGGCCATGTTAGTCTTAACAGCTGAGTCTAGGGCCATGGCCAGCTAGGGGGTAAGTGCATGCACATATACTCGGTAAACACATATCTACATTCCGATTGCAAAGAGCGAGGGACACTTAGGGAGAACGACAAAGGGATCCTTGAAAAACCATATAGTAACAATGCAAAAAACGATGTCAATGAAAGAAGTAACCACCACCACCCCCTCCCACATCTGGGCTCAAAAGTCCGGTGAATATCCGCCCTCCCCCCCTCCCAATCGAGAAAGGAAAAACCCCAAAGACAAACCATACGGAGTCATCCGTGGGAGGCGGGCAACGCCTCGGACGCTCAGAGCCCATCATTCAAACATTTTGCATAATGTCAACATGCAGGAACTTATGTAAATGTTGAGAAACTCAATATGGCGCTATCCCCACACCCAGCAAGTTACAGAACCAGGTTACTCCAGGGCCTGGCATCGACATCCTAGAGGCTGCTATTCTGTGGTGAACAGTTATGCACTTGCAGCAAATTGCCTGTCCGGAGAGGAGTGTTCTGAAATGCGGGCCGGGCTTCTACGAGCCGCACTTTGGAACTGTTTACAAAAGGATACAGCATCAGCAGCAGTCTCAAAGAAACGCAGCTTGTTGTCTACAGTCACTCGGAGCTTAGCTGGATAAAGCATAGCATAGGGCAGGCCTAATTTGCGGAGCTGGAGTTTAGCGTCTGTGAATTTGCGGCGGGCCTCCTGGACCGCCATAGTGTGGTCCGGGTAGAACAAAAGAGTGGCACCTTGATACTGGATTGGTGCGTTTTCTCAGGCGAGGCGGAGCGCCGTGTCACGGTCCCTATAGTTGAGCATGCGGGCAATAATGGGCCGCGGAGGGGCTCCTGGAGGGGGACGTGGGCCAAGAGATCTATGCGCCCTCTCCACAATGAAGGCCTTGGAGAAGTTGTCAACCCCAAACAGTTCCGCCAGCAAAGTCTCGATAAAGGGTTCAGGTCGCCCCATGTTTGTGGATTCCGCCAAACCCATTATGCGGATTTTCATTCTTTATTGCCACAGATTTAAGTAGGCGCTCCACCCGGCGCCACGTGTCCGTGGATTGATCCTCGTGAGAGGAGATGCGCTTCTCGGCCTTGTCCAACCTGGTGCCATGTTTCTCTAGTCGTTCCCCCATTTTATCGAGGCGGGAGGTCAGGGAGTCGAACCTGGAATCAATCGCACGGAATCCAGCTCGGAGTTCCGCCATAATAGCTGCGGTGCCGTCTGACCCTTGTGGCAGCTCGAACTGTTCCGAGCCGTCCCCTCTTTCAGTACTATGGTCGTTGGATGCACCCTGTTTGTCAAAGTTTAGTTTCCGTTGTTTATGGTCCCCACGACCCATGGCAGTGGTATATGTGGGCCGAAGTAGCGTAAGGAAGGTAAAAGCTCCGCACCTTACCCGGACAGCAGGGGGGGGGGGGGAGAGTGAGGAAGGTGTCTTCCCGGTCAAACTTAGTAGAGGAACCTGCCCCAAGGCGGCACGTGGCACCCCAGTGGAGGATTGAGGCAATGGATTGCCGTTACAGTGGGCGAAGGCCGGACCCTGGGGGGAGGCGGGGAAGCGTAGGCACGCACCTCTCAGGTATTGGTAGGCCTGGACTCCACAGACGTGTGCTCAGCCGCGGAGACACTCTGGTATCACTGCAAAGCCCCACCTCTGGCGGCTATCGAAATAGCCAAGGCCCAGAGCCCACAAGCCCACGTCCCGAGCAGGGCCCACAGCTGCAGGCATAGAAAAGGAGCCGCCACATGCCACAGTCATGGAGCCCCCCGCTGCTCCCGAGAGTCAGTTCAGCCCCACCTGTCCAATCGGGTAATGATCTGTGCCCCGATAATGCGCCGCAGACAGGGCCTCCAAAGTACTGCGTCACTGCATCGGAACCCTCCGAACGGAGCTACCCGCAAGTCGGGCCCCAGATGCGCAGGTCATCAGTCCACTCCCGTCACCGCTGCAGACGTGACCGGGAGTAATGGCAGAAGCGTTGAGGCGGGGGGGGACGGGTCACAGAGGCAGCCTCGGATCGGTTACAGTCCAGGCACCGGGAACATGTAGTGGGCTCGCGGGCAAGGCCGCAGACGCCGCGGCCCCACCTCCGGCACTCACCCGGCCTTAGTCGGTGCGTGGAGGTCCCACGAGATGCCTCTATCCACCAGAACCAGCATCACAGCAATTGGGGGAGGTGCAGAGCGGATAGGCGGTAGACCCGTCAGAGCGCCGCTGTTCCAGCCTCAGGCTCACCCGTGGACCCTCTCACCACGGGGCCTCCGAGGCAGGCCAGGTCTCCGCACAGCTCCACCCGTCTCCTCCCCCTCGGCCCAGAAGCGCTGCGAGGTCCTCGGCCTGGGGTATTTTCAGCTCCAGGCCTGCAGGCGGGTCATCTTAGGCGGCCTCGACTGCGAAACTCGAGGGGAAGCGCCCGGTTGAGGCAGTTCTGCCGCATACAGGGCTCCGAGCGCCGGAGCTTCAATGCTGTGCGGCCATCTCGGTCGACGGCTCGGCCACGCCCCCCCACTATTGAAATATTGAGAAAAAGAGAACACTAAAACAATTAGCTTCAAGTACAGAAACACTTGAATGACTGAGTTTGTACATTACTTACAGGAAATATATATCTAATTCTATGCTTAACATGTTTATAAGTCACTGCATAGTTTTCATGTCAGTTATTTGATAGGATGCTTATGTGTCCGTTTTTTTGTTCATCAATCATAATATGTAAGTATTATCATAACTATTTTATCTAGAAGTGCTTCACTATTGAAATTTGGAGGAAAAGATTAATAAATACATAAATTAGCTTCAAGGTACAGCAACACTTGAAAGTCTGAGTTTATGCAAAACAACTTTAAATCTCAGTATATAACCTTCCTTATAGATGTACACCTTTCTATGTAGTTATGTATCTATATATTTATTACTTTACTCCTTCTGTAGAAGAAGAAAAAACATGTATACCCTTTCAATGTAGTTATGTATCTATTTTTATTACTTTACTCCTACTGTAGAAGAAGCAGGGAAAAAACACCTATGGCTCTCTCTGATGCACAACCTGTCTCACCCTAAACATCTCTCAATGTATCCTGTACCTCCACTCTCTGGCTCATCCCAAAACTCATTCTACTACTATGATCTCCAAAATAAACCTTTCTAGACTCTTCACCCCTCTATCCCTCCATGGCTCACCCGAAACCTCATTTTACTACTATGATCTCCAAAGCAACCCTTACTAAATTCTTCCCTCATGTATCCCAAATCTCATTTTACCATTGTGATTTCCCTAATCCCTTTCTAGAGACTCTTCCCTCCTCCATATCTCCTTTTACTCATCCTACGCCTCATCTTACTACTACGATCTCGCAAATAACATTTTCTAGACTCTTCCCTCTTCTATCCCTCCATTATCCTATTCAATCCAACTAACAGACTCACATGTCTGCCACTCCAATTAACTCATATTTCCCTATACTAATCCACCACTAATCCTTTTTGGGTTCCGGAGTAGCGTGCTACTCGCCGAAAAGTGCTTAGACCCCTCGTCAGGGGTAGTAAACGCTATATAAATACAGTTATAATTGCTTTTATTATTTATCAACTCTGTCATAATGGTAGAATCATGTCGCAAATGGGAAAAACGAAGATGCATAAAACATTTATTTTACATGAAACAAAGTACACATGACAGAGAAGCGCATCTTTAAACTTCCGCCGTCACACTGTGTCAAACAAACCTCTTCAGACCTGATGAAGGGGGACATATTTTTCCAAACCTGTCATGCGGAAGTGGCTATGACTCCTTCGAGTGCCCCTTTTAGAGCTGCCCAACTCTCAACTGATAGATGCGGAAGAGGTGGATGTAGAAAGAAACCCCATTTATGAAGACCTGCTGGTCCACCTTCACAGTTACTGGTGACCACAGCATAAAAGGCAACACAAACAAGACTGGCAACTAAATGAGTTTTCTCGTATAATTCACAGTGCAGTGTGTCCTTAGTACTGCAGAAAAAGGCTGTGTCTGACAGACTATCACTGTGTGTTTTCCCCCTGTAAGTAATGGACGTTCCTGATTTCATTGAAGACACTAGGTTGATTAAGCTATCCAACTGGACGTGTATACTAAAGCATCTAGAGAAACCGAAAAACTACACATCATCAACTGCCTGTGAATGAAACCGCAGCTTCATAAGAACAATGATAGACCAAGTTTGGTGGCTGGAATGTGCAAATCCTCTTCTTAATACAGGCGATCAAAGCAAGTGAAGAAAATGAAGGAAATTTACTTAGTCATAGTATTACATTTTGGGAGAGTAAATACTCATTATTCAAATGCCCGTTTAAAGAGACTGACAGGATAATACGTACCTGCATGACTCTAAATCAGGACGCTTACCTCTTACGAACTAGCCAGCAATGAACAATTCTGAAAGTGGGCACTCTTGACAAATCTGCCTGAGAATATCCTCTGCTTTGGCCTGAGCCAGAAGGCTTTTGAAGCTATAGCCAGGGCCAATGGAATTATGTGGCTGGGGTAGACCAAATTATGCGGCAGGGTTAACTGAATTATGCTGCCTGACAAGGCAAATTATGCGGCCTAATGCGGCACATTTTGTGTTAGTATTACCTCATTATTTTGGCATTTTTACACATGATAACACTATGTGGGCAAAAGCTTCTTCACCTCATTAGTACCACTATGACATACAAATACAGAAATAAGTAACTGAAGGGTGGCCAGTCAACATTTGCGAAGGAGGGCCTTCCACTGCGCGGCAACACATGTTGCAGAGTTTTTAGTAACTTCTGATGTGTTTCACCTAGAAAGCAAAACCAAAGGGGATGATGGACGGAGTGTTGAACATTGCAAGCACTCACCCCCAGTCAACTGATCTGGGTTTAATCCATCATCATTCTTTAGCTCACTCCGCCACCCCAGTTCAGACATGGCCATATGCAAATCAGTCTGACCCTGTGCCTCATGGGAACAGTCCAGCCCGAACTGCCAAGCCATGTCTTCCCTGGACTGGAAATAAGCATCCTGGGACCAGTAAAGCTTGTTACCTTCGGGCTCTTAGATGCAGCATTTGCTGGAAAGATCTTAAACACAAGGATGCCTAGTTTACCCCAGGCCCAGAGCCCAGGCCCAGAGACCCTTGTAAACAGGGTTACCATCGTCTCAGGAGACGGAACAAAGCGTCTGATGCAAAGGTGTCAGTTTTGGCAGTGAATCGGGGTTGTAACTAAACCTTAACCAGACTTACAAAGCAAGTGTGTCAGCTGGGTTTAAAGAGCCCGTTGTCCCTCTCCAGCACTGAAAACAGTACTCATCATTCCACGCTCCCTCTGTGATGACAGACAGGCACACCGTGTCCTCCTTTTGCACTTTTGTAAATGAATGATAGTAAACTGAGTGCTGTCACAGATTTCCAAACAAAACACAATCGTTTCTGAATTTCGTCATTGTAATTATGAGTTTCACTGTCATGAAAGCCTCCTCAATTTAATCAGTAGTTCACCATGGATGCTAAAGTGTGCTATTGCCTTATCCAGGGGAGTAATTTCTGCATTGCTACTCAAATATTGTTACTCGGAAACCCCTATCATTTAAGCATTTTGATAGCTGATTTTGTAAATTAAGTATATATATATATATAGTATGTTTTATTTAAATTATAGTTTATTGACATGCTGAAACGTTGAGTTTCAAATAAGGAACATTTAACAAAACTGTCCAATGTTATGTAATCTTGGTCAAAGAAAGGCCTGCTGATGTCACTTCCTATGATGCTGCAGGGGTAAAATTCTGTATGTAGGCAATGTCCTGGGCCTATGACTTTGGTGAAACTATGGTACTGTCCTAGGTATGAAATTAACACTGGGTTTTATGCTGATTCCTGCTGAGACCGTTATAAGGAGGCTTGGGGACACTTGCTTCTGTCTTGTACCCCTGGAGTAATCTGGACACTCCAGGGCTGTTGGTCTTTGCTCCCTGATTTTCTCCCAGGCCTAGTAAATAGTCCATCTGCACATGTGCTATGAAGATCAACCTTTTTCTTTTATTCAAGGCGCTGAAACTCCCTGATTTCATCCACATTGGGTGTACTAGAGCTGTGTTTGTCACATGTCGTAGATCATGGTGTAATTAAATTAGAACATTCCTCTATATTTACATATGTATGTGCGTATGTGTGTGTCTCAGTGTGATCAACTGTGGAAATTGAGAAATGGACTCCAGAATAAAAGCACTAGGCAGCCCAAGTGTGGGCAGTAAGGAACCCTGTAACAAAAAACAAGGGACATGGCTAAATGCTTATAAGGTCCAAAATGCGAGACCGATTTGCATTGCAAATGCTTGTTCTTCTTATGCAAGCACTCAAAGTGAGTGCCTGTGCTATTGAGTTTCTCCCACATGTATGTCTCTCTCCTTATGCTGCTGCTTGTTACCGTGTGCTTCTCCTCACTCCTCCTTCGTTGCGGTTGCCAATTTGCTTTTTAGTGTTGCATCCATCCGCTGCCCTCCCCAGTGTTCCGTCCGTGTCCCTCCTTCATTCCCTGTGTTGCTTCTGCATCCACCACTCTCCCCTTGTTGCTTCAGTGACCTCTGCCCTCCCAGTGTTGCTTCTGTGTAACCCTGCCCTCTCCGGTGTTTCTTCCAGCCCACCGTTGTGTTTCTTCCGTGTCCCCTCCCCCCACCTCTCTCCCCTGTGTTGTTTCCGATCCCGCCTGCCCCCTTTGCTTCGCCCCCTGATGCTTCTGCCTCCTTTAATACCCCCAGATCAAAAGTGGCCTTATAAAAGTTTTTTCTTTCTTTTTAAATTTAGCCATGCTCCACTGCTTCGAGGATACTGTGGGGATGAGTGTTTGATTGGCTCAAGCGTTCCGTCCATCATCCCCTTTTGTATCGCTTTGTTCGCCCTAAGTTGGCGGGGGTATGCCCAGACGTGGGTCCCTTGCTCACTTTGCCACTGGATTCAAGCAAGCCTGGCTGATGACGGCTGGAATGCCAGAAACCGGTCCTAGGATGCTTGTTTCCGGTCCAGGGAAGACATGGCTTGGCAGTTCGGGCTGGACTGTTCCCATGAGGCACAGGGTCAGACTGATTTGCATATGGCCATGTCTGAACTGGGGTGGTGGAGTGAGCTAAAGAATGATGATGGATTAAACCCAGATCAGTTGACTGGGGGTGAGTGTTTGATTGGCTCAAGCGTTCCGTCCATCATCCCCTTTTGTATCGCGTCGAGGATACTGTGCAGCAAGGCTAAAAACCAGTGTCAAAGCCAATAGGTCTCAAAGGCGAGACTTATTGGCTTTGCCAGTGCTTGTTTCATGAATGTTTGTAGTTTTGCAATCCTATTATTTGTTTCGGTCATTTCTAGGTTGAGCCTGGGCAGCGCATGCGCTGCTCTGCGAGGCATGCTGTATTCGAGTAAGGAGTTGAAGCTTCGCCCACTCTCCGCCCATATTTGTCATTGGCTTGTGTCATTGTCGTTCGTAAATGCTGGCTTCTTATTCGTTAATAGGCTTGTTAGTTCCTCCTTAGTCCTTTTACGTCGGTTGTTACACGGTACGTCTTATTTAGTCTGTAAGCACTATTTTCTTTAATGAGTTTCTCCTACTGTAAGCACAACATGCTTTCCTGCAACGTTCAGTTCGCCTGCGCGCTTTCACTTTCCAAGCAGCCCGGGACAATGGCGGCTGCGTCTTTGAAATACAATAGGTCTCGCATTTACAAGAGTTTGAGCTATTGGCATTGTAAATGACAATGCCTTTTATTTGTGTGTTAATTATCAAAACAGAAATAAAAGGCATTGTCATTTACAATGCCAATAGCTTAAGCTCTCGCAAATGCGAGACCAGACCTATTGCATTGCAGAAGCTTAAGTCTTCCCTACAGACAGCTTACAAATGTTTGTTATCCAACACCTATTGTGGATGATACCAATAATTAGAGTAAGATTTGGTTCAACCTATTGCTTATCATTTATTCACTTTATTCTCAGTCTAAATTGCTTGCTTCTTATTTAGTGGCTCTCCATGGGAATGCATCTGTTTTCCCATTGTCTCCCTTGGTGTGCTGCTTCCTCCTTCACATCCACTCCCTTCCATGCCCCCTACCCCCATGCTCTACCTTGTGCTTTCCCCCCAGCTCATCTGTGAAAGCACAGCAACAGGTATTCATGACTGGGTTGGTTCCTTAAGTTATGCACGTGACCTTGTTGCTTCCTGACCATGTGCCTTTTGAAAGTGCCACTTGAAAGGAGATTCCCACATACCCCTGTCAGCCCAGTGAGTCCAAAGGAGCTGCCCAGACAACCTTGAAGCCCGGCAGGGAACCCCTTCCCCAGAAAAGCAGAAATACTGCAAGTGGTAACTTGCTGGTGCACTGCAAAGAGAGGAGCGAGTTCCTCTTGGTATATATGTTCCTATGCATCATTGGACCCTTTGTGACAAAAGGATTTTCCTCCATGCGCCATCTTCAGCAGCCCCCTGGCTCTGTCCAGCTTGACGTGAACACAAATCTGTCACCATACATAGGCATAGGTGATCCTGCTGGACTTAGTAGAAATCTTGCACATTTTTGGCCCCTTATGTCTTAAACTCTGAGCTCATGAATGCAGATCAGTTGGCCCGTTTGAGTGGAATTGCACGTTTGTGGTTTGGAATTGCAGCCAGTCCAACCCCTCATTTTTACCCAGAGACCTTCACCCTCTTCCTCCTGGAGTCCATAACTGTTGACTCCAGGTGGCTAACACCAAAAGCCTGGAGATATTTGTTGCCAAGGATTCTGCAACTCTATCAGGATGACAGCCCGCTCCATCTGCAGCACAACCTGTTAGAATTTTTTGCCCATGACTAGCAGAATTAAGGATATCACACTTTTTAGTTGTGTGATCAACAAACCTCAACTAGAAGCTTGAATAGAGAAATTTCCATGAACGGTATACAGGGAGAATACTGATCCCAGTGAGATAGGGTGACTGCTGGATCCCAAAAGGAAAGTTCCATGAGACCTTAATAATGCAGAGGTTAAAATTTAGACCACATCCAGTGTAAGCAGAGATCAAGGCTTTAGCTTATTTCCAAAAATAATCGGATAAGGGGTTGAGACTTTTTGTGGAGTGGATCCGTAGTGAGTCCAGCAGGGAAGGCTTTTGAATTTTAAATTTGTTTTCTTTCTGGGTAGTTTCTGGGCCCCGGACAGCTCTACACACTGTGATGTTGAAGACTTTCAGCACATTGGACAGCTCAGCAGTTATCCATTGTGCTGAAATCTCATAGGATAAAACTGACTCGTATTTGATGAAAGCTTTCCAACTGAATCTTGGAACGGTATCATGAAAACCTTTGTCAGTTGTGCAGAAGAGGTGTAATCAAAAAAAATTTTTTTGCAACATCTCCAATTGTTCATCCAGGAGTAAATGATGCATGCTAGATTTTATGAATATTTGCACGAAATACATTTTTTGTGCAATTAGTCTAAATGAGAGCCATATATACATTTTGTACTGATTCTGAATATCTGGCATTGACCTACCCATCCTGCACCTAAGGTGGATGGATACCCCTTGGATTATTGTGTCTGACTCATCCTTCACCTCGCATGAGCTGGCCTTGACTGATCGTGCAAGGTTCCCCGGAAGCTGATAAGGCATGAGAGGCCCATCTTTTCTTTTCCAGCTCGTTTTTCCTGCCACTGTGATATCTGCTCTTCACCGGGTGACTGTGTACAGGGATCCGATTTCGTGTGACACGCTGTAGCACCTTGCAAATTGGCAGGTCTGCTTGATACGTTTTTTCTCCAATTATCTTTATTACGTTTTTTTTAACTCAACAAAGTGTAGTTATCATAACACATGTAGTGTAGTTATCATAACACATTAGCAAATACATAGTTCAGGCCAGGAAGACTGCAACTGAGAGTTTTACCTGAGGATCACAAGGTGCTCATGTTGCCAAGCAATACAGAGCCGTTAAAGTTAAATGAAATATAACTGTACTATAATGAAATAAAGTGATCAAAACATAGAATTACTCATAACCAGAAAGAGGAGACCACTATCAACCCTCCCACTCCCTACCCCTTTGAAAGCCCCGCCTCTCCCTGAAAAAGTGCACCTTTAGGAAAAGGTCTGTGCTGGGCGGGAGCAAAATTTGAATGACATGAGCAGAGATCATTGGATGAACAGCGCTGGCTAAAATCCCCTCTGTATATGTACATTTGTATATACTTTTGATTGCCGTTTTTTTTTAAACATGAGGCTGGGGAGACCTGGACCTAAAATTGGCCTTGCTGCAGCATTGCAAGTTTCCTTCTTCATCTGCATACCACATGCAAACTTTTCTCTCTGTTCCCCAAACAGCGTCTCACTTCACCTACAGTGCAGCGCAAGCTCTGGGTATTCTCGGCACCGGGTATGTAAATCAGCAGGCAAACTACGGAGTTTGCATGTTACCTTCGTGACTCACGGCAGTACATAACCTCGGATGCGTCCTGTTGATACGCCGTCCGCCCCCAGCTGGGCACCGGTTTTTGTTACTTTAACCACCGTGCTCGTCATTTGCCGGAACAGTAATATGACAGCTGCTTGCCCATCCCAGACTTAATGTGAATTGAAGTCTTAATACTAAGGGGCCTCGGCAGCATTTCCTGGCCCTACAAAATGGCGTCTGGCCTACTCCCGGTGGGAGTTCAAAGGCTGCAGATTCCTGGATGTGTGAAGTGTAACACAAGCTTCCTGGGAGGCCGGCCGCTTGTTGGGACCGTCGGACCTCCTCAGCTGTTGGCGGGAGGGTTCTTCAAGTGGGCTGTGCGTGCCCTTTGTGGAAGATGAACTGACCTCCGCGCTGCCCCCTGAGACCATACAAGTGCCCCTCAAAATTCTAGTGTTTCCTTCCATATCCGCTTTCGGGTTGTGGTGTCTCTCTAGTAGTCTGTAAGAGATGGCTGCCTACTTCCAAGCCCTCTCACGAAGAACTGTCTCTTATGATGGAGTCCAGATAGCAAACAAAAGGCGATTCGGCAGAAGACGTCCACCCTTCAGAATTCTCTTATAATAAATGGAGGCGAGGGAAACCATTGTTCATGATACGCTAAACACGCCCCTCTGCAAGTCTGCCTTCTAACTGCGCAGTACCTATTGCATCGACCTCGGCAGGAGGAAAGGCGGAGTTAGTCCTTCCTGTCAGTGTTTGAACCTGTGACCACGGACCGCGCATATTTCAGCAGTAAGAGCTACCTTGTCAGCTTGAATACCTTAATAAGTATCGAGGGAAATAAACCTCGACTATAACGCTGATTTACTTTTTTAACTTCACCCTTTCTTCTCACCTTCCACCCCTCCAACGTTCCCCAGACTAGGCTGCATGTGTTTCCGGCAGTTACAGAGATAAAGAGGGTTGGTTCGAAGGAGGGAACGAGAAAGGATGAGAAATTGAGAAAGGAGAGGAGATATGGCGTGGTGGCTCATGCAGTTACAGACTATGGAATCACCAGCCATGAAAGGCCCCGGATTTCACACTTAACCAGATTGTATAATACTGGGCAAAGCTCTTAGGTGTGGTACCACCGACCCGAGTCCCACTAATTGAGACCACGTTTCCTTGTATGAAGGATAAAACCCACAGTTTAATGGCTGCTTTCACTTATTTCCACAAGTTCTGACTTGGGCTCACTTTGGGCTCTCCATTCAGTGATAGCTTTATATATTCTCGACTGGTGAACATTCACTGCCAAAGACTTTCGTTTGTACCAGGTGACCGGAGTATCCACCAGTCCATCCAGTCAGGCATACCGGGCAGCCGTGCAGTTGAGTTTGTACCTCATTCATGAACAATCCAGTAATTTTAACACAGCCATGCTTCATTCACTTTCATTCAATTTGGCATCCTGGAGGTCTGCCCGCTTCTGGTAACTATGCCTTATCCACCAGTCAGCCAGCCACACTGAATGAGCCTGACCAGTGCTTAATTTGAGCCGGTGGTTTCTGGTGCTCGGCACCAGAACTTAATTCTCAACACTGGGACTTATGACAGTCCACCACATGATGCTGTTGTCTTTCTAATTTGGAGATGTGCACAACAAAAGAGAGTATAATGATTCAATATACATTAAAATGAATACTACCTGCCACCTACACCATGCTAATAACTTTGGGTGGCCTAGAATAGTCTGAACTGTCACAGTTGTAAGGGTGTGATGGTTAGCAGTTGTCTTGGTACTTTCATTGGCAGTGCTTGCAGGGCCAATAGGCGGTGAAGCTGCAATGGCCTTTTGAGAAGGGCCCTGGCACTCACTTTTTTTTTTTTTTACACAAATTAAGCACTGAGCCTGACCCTTCACTTATGGTGGCCCTGCTTCATCGGTCATAATCTTATATACGCCATGCTTCATTTTCCTAGAGTCAGTCAGGTATACCAGGTAGCTGTCCCCTTCCGGTAGCCGTGCTTCATCTCTCATTAAAAACAAAGGAAAAAGACCTTGTGTATGTTATTCAATTCAACGTTTCAAAAATGACCAGAGGCAATTAATTAATTGATCATACAAATTGATTTATTCAATATGTTCAACAGTTATTTTACTTTGCACATTTAGATCTAAGGAAACCATTTGGCAATCCTTTGAACATTCGTTTAATGATTATTTCTTTGTAATATGTAATACACTGTATGGTGAATGGTTTTTGTCACAAATTTCGCCCATGTTCAGTTATGTTTATCAATGTTTTGTCTACTTTAAATGTCGCATCTTTTCGGCATTATTATTATTATAGAGCTGTATTAATATTTTTTTTAAATGTTAAAAGTGAAATAACTGTTGAACATATTGAATGATTCAATTTGTATGATCAATGAATTACTTGTCTTTGGTAATACTGGAAACCTTGAATTGAATAGCATACGTGCAAGATCTTTTTCCTTGGTTTTAGTTTGCAGTGGTCCAACCTCCTGGTTTTTAAGGACCCACCTCTTTTCCCTCCTTTTACAGTAGGTAAACCATCATCTCTCCATCAGGCAGTCTTGGTAGACCTCTCCTTGTTGTAGAAGTGCTTAGCTAAATGCCCTAACAGTTAAACATCCACTCCAAAAATTCAGTAGTTCCGCCATCATTTCTGTGATCTCCCTTTGGCCGGGTCATTGTGACTCTCTGGCCAGGATTCCTAGGTGCTGCCTCTTCTACCTGGATTGGCACGTGCAGTGGATCGGCTTCTAAGTTGTGTGTAGCAGCTCCTTGAACAACTGGCAAGTTACATGCCCATGCCTCTGAAAGTTGGGTGGTTGGGACAGAAGTAGTTCTATGTCTGAGCGCTCTTAATATGTGATTTATACTGTTCCAATATACATTAATATTTAAGTTGAAATGATAATTCAGAAAATGTCTCAATTTTTCTATAGGCCAGACTGCGTCTGTAATATACTGAATGGTCTCTAATCACTGTGGTAGATTGAGAAAATAAACGTCTCTCTTCTGGCTTAAGGTGTCGGTCTTAGAAATCCATAGATCAATACATAAATTTGCTAAGTCCTTGTAAGGTCTGCACTGCACCTGTGGTCAGTGCACAGATGCGATCTGAGCTGAAAGACATTCAGAAGGATATCTCATTGACAGTGGTTGTGAGTAGTGCATTTGTCATATGATACTTAGGCCCTGATTACAAGTGGGTTTGATAATTCATATTGTCCTTTCCCAGTAATTACCGGATACAATCAAGTCTGCACCCCTGCAATTGTCCCCATGTACATATCAGGAGGCCAAAGTTGACGATATTTACCATGGAAAATACCAAAGCATGCTGATTTTGTGTGGAAAGCAACCAAATCCTCATGTTCTCTTCCAGGGGATACTCATCAATAGTCATAAGCACTGAATAGTCCCGCCCACGTGTGGGGACCCCGGAGCAATAGCCAATAATATGCATATACCTACATATATATCCATAACACATATAAGTAAATATATATATATAGGTGATATGCATAAAACAAACATATATGCAGCCTGATATTATATACTAGGCTCAGAAAACCTGCCTCATTGCATGTAAAACCTTTTAAATTTGAACAACAAATAAACATACCCCATGATATAATCATGATTAAAACAAGTAAACCACTTCAGTTTGCTTTGAAACAACACAACGTTTATTTTCAAAGGTAAAAGGGGTAAGACCATAGAGGCAGGTCAGCCTAGAGAGGCTGCATATAGAACAGTTAGGAAAAAACTGGCGCCGTGCCTTTAAGACCTCTTGGAACCCTCAGGCTCCCATCATGCACTACAGGTGACAGTTAGGTCAGTTCTTTTTCCGGCTCCTTCTATGAGGACCCTGGAGTTTGAGCTCCCCAGTTAGTGGTTTTTTATCACTAATTCTGGTTTTGAGTGGAATATTGTTGTTTCACTCGACGTCTTTACTGACTAGCTGTTAGATTCAGCTGTTTTTTTCCTAAATTTTTCACTTTTTTCCCTTTCAAAATGCCGGCCTTATTTATTAAGTGCCCGGCCTGTGGAAAGAAGATGTCCAAATCGGACCCACACTCGGTCTGTATTGCTTGTCTCCCTTCATCACACAAGCCAGACCAGTGTTACCATTGCAGCAAGTTTTCCAGAAGAACCCTTAAGGAAAGGGAGAAGATAAAGCTGCACTCTATGCTGGAGAGAGGAAGTAAGGCAAGTGCTAAAGGAGAACTGTCTGCAAGAAAGCCCTCCTCTCACTCAAGACGCAAAGAAAAAGATGACGAAAGAAGACATCGGTCGCCGTCGAGGGACAGATCAACGTCCAAGGTACCGTTGTGCTCCGAGTCAGCGTCGAAGTCGACGTCGAAACGTCCTTCGACGTCGAGGGCTCCAAGTCATCAAGAATCGCGTAGGCGGACCACATCTGGCTCACCTACAGCGAGAGGCGGTGAGATACCGACGTTGGCACATCAACGTCGAAGCCCGCCGGCGAGAGCACCTCCAACGACGTCGAAGACACCACCGACGCCGAAGGTACTGCAAGCTTCGTCGTCAAGCAGAGCGGTTTTGGTGTCGACGCCGGCAAGACAGCCGTCGCCGTCGAGACATTCGACGTCGAAACAGGCATCGCCCAGGGGTTCGACATCGAGAAGGGCGCGTTCGGCGTCGAGAAGACAGACTCCAAGGAAGTCGCCTTCGACGGTGAGAAGGTCGACGTCGAGAGCGAGATCGCCGTCTAGGACTTCGGTGTCGAGGAGGTCGACGTCGAGAGCGAGATCGGCGTCGAGGAGGTCGACGTCGAGATCTAGGTCCCGCAGATCGAGGTCCAGATCGCCGTCGAGGGGGTCGACGTCGAGGAGGTCGGCGTCGAGGAGGTCGGAGTCAGCGACGGAGAACATCCAAATGGCCTCCAGGAGTGCTTCTTCCTCTCCGGGGCTTCAGATCGTACAGATCTCGCCAGAGCGCTCTCCAGCTCCGCCAGCACACCCTGTAACAAACATCTCTCCTAGATGGCTGGGAGATATAAGGGAGTGGAAGATACGGAAGGTTACCAGGGTGGTCCATTCACGTAGCAGATCCAGGTCTCCATTGATACAGTCAGTGCACTCCTCAGGGCGGCATGATCGACGAGCCCGGTCACGCAGATCTCCATCGGTGAGAAGGGATACACCCCGCTCTCCCAGAAGTAGAGCTTCTAGACCTAGTCATCGCTCTCACAGGAGTAAGAGCCATAGGTCGTCTTCATCATCTAGACCATCTAAAGCGGACTACTCACCCACTCTTTCCTCAACAGAGTAGGGTATCCCCGATTGACGATCTCAACACCTTCAATGAGGTTTTGTGTAGGGGAGCGGCTAAACTTCAGATTGAGATGCCTGTTCATGTTCCAACAACCTCAATCATCTTTGAAACGCTGCATCAGAGGGCGTCATCCAGACCTCTACTTCCCTTGGTGCCTGGTCTACTGGAGCCTGCGTTGCACAAGTTCTTGACTCCAGCTTCAGTGGGTGCTGCTCCCTCAAGAATCTTAAAGAAATATAAAGCTCCTGACACAGACCCTCTGTTTCTGAGATCCGATCCACCTCCGGATTCAGTCATTGTCTCGGCCGCGCGGAAGAACCAGACACGGGCAGCGTCTTCCACGGTACCACCTGACAAAGACAGTAAGGCCATGGATTCAATAGGCAAGAGGATGTGCAACACCTCCACATCCTACATGAAGGTAGCCAGCGCTTCGGCCTTGCTGGGTCGTTATGACCGCTCTCTCTGGGACTCCCTGTCACGTTTCACGGACAAACTCCCTAAGGAGGACAAGCAAGACTTCCTGGAGGTCCTTCAGGAAGGGGGCCTGGTGTCCAACCAGATCATCAGCGCGGCAGCGGATGCCTCAGATCTAGCATCACATGGGTACTCTCATGGAATCTGTGCCCGTCGCTCTTCCTGGCTAAGGTTGACGGGGTTGAAGCCGGAGGCCCAACATCGGATCCTGAACCTGCCGTTCAATGGATCCTCGCTCTTCGGATCTCATGCCGATGATGAGATGTCGCGCATGAAGACAGAACTGGACACGGTCAAGGCAGTGGGACTCGAAAAGAGGAAAGACTTTAAACGGCGCTATCGCCCCTACGATCGGCGCAACTACCAGCAGAGGGTTCAAACCCCTCAGTGGTCTACACAACAGCACCAAGGGAGATCCCAGTACAATCAGCGACGTCCAGGCAGAGGACGAGGAGGTTCCTCCAGGCAGTTTGCACCGGCTGCCAAGCAGCAGCAACAGCAGAAACAGTGAGTGCTTGCTTCCCCTAAACCCGTTACCCACTCCGGTGGGGGGAAGCATTCGTATGTTTCTAGAAGAGTGGACCAAAATTACACTGGCAAGTGGGTTCTAAACATCGTAAGGAACGGATACTCCATCCGGTTCAAGTCACCTCCACCTTCTATTCCTCCCCGGAAGACCACCTCCCATCACGTAAGTCTTCTACAAGAAGAGGTATCTGCCCTGCTTTTAAAGGAGGCCATCGAAAAGGTTCCATGGCAGCAACGTCATCAAGGACTTTACTCTTGTTATTTCCTAGTCCCAAAGAAAGGTCTCGGCAAAGAGTTCAGGCCCATTCTAGACCTCAGGCGACTGAACAAATTTATTCTGAAGGAAAGGTTCAGAATGCTGGCCTTGCATCAGATAATTCCACACTTGCACCCACAAGACTGGATGTGTTCCATAGATCTTCAGGATGCCTATTTCCACATTCCCATCTCTCTGAAGCATCGGAAGTTTCTAAGGTTTCGCATTAAATCCGACCATTACCAATTCACAGTCCTACCGTTCGGTCTCAAGTCAGCCCCTCGCACTTTCTCAAAGTGCATGGCAGTAGTAGCGGCGTTCTTGAGAAGGAAACAAATATTCGTCAACCCCTATCTAGACGATTGGCTTCTCAAAAGTGCTTCCCCAGCACTAATGCAACTACACCTCGCTTACTGCGTTCGACATCTGCATCGATTGGGTCTGCATGTCAATTTCAAAAAATCCATCCTCAACCCAACGCAGAAAATTCATTACTTGGGGGCAACTCTGGACACGGTAAACGCAAGAGCGTATCCTTCGGAGGAGAGACTGTCATCCATCCTCCTCAAGTGTCAGACCATTTTGCGGAACCCTTACCCAACAGCCAGACAAGTCTCGTCTCTTCTGGGTTCTATGGCATCTTGCATCTTTCTAGTCCCGAATGCCAGGCTACACATGAGACCTCTTCAACAGGCTCTGGAAGATCAGTGGTCCCAGATCTCCAATCGCTGGGAGGACACGATAACGATACCTCTGTCTGTCAAACTCTCCATCGGCTGGTGGATGCGGAGGTCTCATCTTCTCGTGGGCAGCCCTTTTCACGAGGAACCTCCAAAGCTGACTCTTGTAACAGATGCGTCTCTTCAAGGATGGGGCGCCCACATGGGGTCCCTGCAGGTACAAGGCCTGTGGTCGGAAAGAGAACAGCTCTATCACACAAACATGCTGGAGCTCAGGGCAGTTCATCTGGCCCTCAAGGCGTTCTTTCCGTCCATCAAGTCCAATACCCTCCTTGTTCAAACGGACAATACAACAACAATGTTTTACCTGAACAAGCAGGGGGCACCAGGTACAGGCCTCTGTCGCTGGAAGCACAGGCGATCTGGAGGTGGCTTCTGGCTCGGGACATGAAGATCTCAGCGGTCCATCTTCCGGGCATCCTAAATGTTCAGGCAGATGGCCTAAGCAGGCATTTCGCAGAAGCGCACGACTGGGCGCTAAAGCAAGAAGTAGCACAGGACATTTTTCAAGCCTGGGGGAACCAGACATAGACCTGTTCGCAGATGCAGACAACGCAAAATGCCACGTCTTCGCCTCCAGGTTCCCACAACAAGGCTCCAAGGGGAATGCTCTATGGATAGACTGGTCAGAGACATTACTCTACGCATTTCCACCAGTCCCCCTCATTCCTCTAGTGATCAGGAAGCTGTACAGATCCAAAACGAGGATGATCTTGGTTGCACCAGACTGGCCTCGCCAGTGGTGGTACCCGGACCTTCTTCGTCTTTCGACAGTACCGCACAGGAGGCTACCCTGTCATCCAGATCTGCTGACCAGGGCGGGCGGCAAAGTGTTCCATCCCAATCTGCCGTCCCTGAAGCTAGCAGCATGGCTCCTGAATTCATCCAATATGGGCACTTAGGTCTCTCTCAGGACTGCATGCAGATCTTGAAAGAGGCTCGACGTCCTTCCACAAGGAGAACATATGCTTTCAAATGGAGGCGATTTTACATGTGGTGTACTGCAGAGGGTCATGATCCTATTCATGGTCAGGAACAGGTACTGTTACCATATTTACTGTCTTTGGCAAGAGCAGGATTACAGTATTCATCTATTAAAGTTCACTTGGCCGCGATAACCGCTTATAGGAAGTCCCCCAATCAGGTTTCCTTTTTTAGAATGCCAGTGGTTAAGGATTTTTTAGAGGGCCTAAAGAAAGTCTATCCTCCAGTGAGGGCTCCATCTCCCTCTTGGGAACTCAATATCGTTCTCTCCAAGTTAATGGGCCCTCCTTTTGAACCTATACATAAGGCCTCGCTGCAACATCTTTCTTGGAAGACTGCATTCCTTGTGGCAATCACGTCTGCTCGCAGGGTGAGCGAGATACAGGCTTTGTGCTCGTCGGAGCCTTATCTCGTTTTTCATGCAAACAGAGTGGTACTAAGAACTCACCCGAAGTTCCTTCCGAAAGTGGTCTCGGAGTTCCACATCAACCAGTCGATCACTCTTCCCACTTTCTTTGTGAACCCTGTCACACCTGCTGAGAAGGCATTACATTCACTGGATCTTAAAAGGGTGTTGAAGTTTTATCTGGATAAGTCTAAAACTGTACGCAACACTGACAGATTGTTTGTTAATTACGGACCATTGAACACTGGCTCTCCGGCCTCTAAAAGGTCCATTTCTAGGTGGATTGTGTCATGCATTATGCTATCTTATCAGCTAGCACACAAACAGCTCTCAGGCAGGCCGAGAGCACATTCTACAAGAGGAAAAGCAGCTACAATAGCTATGCTGAGTAAAGTTCCTATTCAAGACATATGTAAAGCAGCCACATGGCGTTCGGTGCACACTTTTGCACGCCATTATTGTCTTGATTCTGACACTCAAGCTGATGCTAGGGTTGGCCAGGCATCCTTGAGGAACTTATTTGGGTAATATAAGTTGGATTGGTTGGCATGATATAATGGTATTCGCCCGCAGAGTATGGGGATGGCTTGCTACTCTATTCAGTGCTTATGACTATTGATGAGGATCCCCTGGAAGAGAAGGATAAGTTACTTACCTGTAATCCTAGTTCTCTTCCAGGGGTATACTCATCAAAGTCATAAGCAACCCTCCCTCCTCCCCGGACGAATACCATGTTCATGTGAGATGTATCTGTTACCCATACTGTGATCACACTGTTTACGCCGTCCAAAAGAACTGACCTAACTGTCACCTGTAGTGCATGATGGGAGCCTGAGGGTTCCAAGAGGTCTTAAAGGCACGGCGCCAGTTTTTCCTAACTGTTCTATATGCAGCCTCTCTAGGCTGACCTGCCTCTATGGTCTTACCCCTTTTACCTTTGAAAATAAAGGTTGTGTTGTTTCAAAGCAAACTGAAGTGGTTTACTTGTTTTAATCATGATTATATCATGGGGTATGTTTATTTGTTGTTCAAATTTAAAAGGTTTTACATGCAATGAGGCAGGTTTTCTGAGCCTAGTATATAATATCAGGCTGCATATATGTTTGTTTTATGCATATCACCTATATATATATATTTACTTATATGTGTTATGGATATATATGTAGGTATATGCATATTATTGGCTATTGCTCGGGGTCCCCGCACGTGGGCGGGACTATTCAGTGCTTATGACTTTGATGAGTATACCCCTGGAAGAGAACTAGGATTACAGGTAAGTAACTTATCCTTATGCTCCATTTTGAACTAATAATTGGTGATTATTGTTGCAGCCTTTAAATTCCAAAACCTGGGGCCTTTGATTTTAACAGGTGCAATATTGGTATCCAAGGCCAATGCTCCTGTAATCATGACTTTTGCTAGATCAAGAGTGTACTGGGCTAGAGAGGCAATGTGCATGTAGAGCACGGGCAATTTTAATGTTAAATGAATATGCTTTGCTTGAGTCCACGGGAAGGTAGGTATGATAACATTCATATGTGGTTAAAACTGTGAGCTTGGGGGAGCTTGTGAGTATGGGGAAAGGCCTTAGGGTGAACATACTCTACAGAAGAGCAAGGGAAGCACAAGTTCGTTATCTTCCCATGAGATTAGGGAACCCGTGTTTCCAGCACTTGTCTTTCACATGACAATCACAAACATTCTTGACTCTGTAGTCATTGAACGAATAAGACTAACACAGCTGATAGCAATTATTTGAAAGTGGAAAGTCCAGCACTGCAGACATAGTATCTCCATTGATAGGAAAGGATAAGGCCAACATGTGTGGGAGGACGATATAGGTCTCATGTTATTGGGTGACTTTCAAACTTCACTGGTCTTTCAGCAAACTGCATGAAGCATTCTGGGGCTTGTAGTTTCACTTTCGCTTTATAAAGATGGGCCTACAAGTTGAAGCATGAGTAAAATTCAGGACTGGCTGAAAATTACCTTCATGGCGTGTCTGTTGGCAGCAGTGCAGTTGGGGGTGGGTTCCTAGAACATTTAACTAAAGTGGTGGCTGCTATCGGGGAAAAGTGGTGGGCAGCATGGGAAACAATAACAAAAAAAAGAATAGAAAACTACCTGCCCACCTGGCATATACTCAGACGGCAACAGTTGAGCACCTGTCCCGGTCACAGGCCAACTCTTGTAAGGTGAGTTGAAATGGTTATGTGGTCAAATTGGAAGGGAACACCTGGCATTACTGCTGAACATACCAGTGGTGGCTATACATAAATAACTAAGGTTGCCTTTGACAGAATGGCTGGCTTTACCATACTCCAGCTGAAACACAGATTAGTTTCTCCCCATCCTCAGGAGCATATGAGAGAAAAAATGATTTTTGGGATCACGGAACTTATATACTTTGTTGATACTATTGCCTGTAATACCAAGCGGCTTAAGTGTGAAGTTGAGACTATGCGTTTGCATGTCTTAGGCTGTGAGGAGGTAGGCGCTCCAAAGACGAGGAGCTGAGGTCGCAAGATGATTACGCAAACCTGGAGCCCTGTGGTAGAAGAGACGTGTGTTGATTGTGAAATAGGTGGAAGGAACTCTGAAACTTAAGACCTTACAGGATGGAGGAAGCAAGATCCCAGATGAGGTTTTGAAGTTAGAGTATTTTACTCCCGCCTTTGGAAGCTAGGACACAAAAAATTATTGCTTAGGGAGTTAAAAATAGAAATGCTTATTACTGATGAGAAAATGTTTAGGAGGGTGTGGTGTCGCAGTCTAGTGCTAGCGAGACGTGACGAGTGCGGGGCCTCACTGGATATCGGAGGTGCGCGCGAGTGTGAGAGTGCGATAGATCGGGACACTGCTGAGAGCACATCCAATGCTCTCCCTCTGTAATCACAATAAATCTTCAAGTACAACTACCTGCGGCTCCTGTGGTCCTTGCCGGGGCTCTCTTTACACACCACAGACTGGCGACGAGCCTGTACGGACCCCGCCTGCACTGCTTTCGGAAGACCGCCTCGCCTGCAGCGCACGGCCCAGCACCCGATCCCCGCAACACAGAGGGAGAGCGACGCGCACGCCCGCGACCAGCCCGCAGGGGAGGGGCTACATCCCGGCGCCCTGTTTACTGGGATTAGAGGTAGGAGAGCAGCGCAAAAGCACCGCGCACTCCTACGCAAGCTCCACGCTATGCAAACTGCCATTGAGGCCCCATACAGCCTTCCTGCGCGCACAAGGGTGGTGCAAGCACATGGTGCACCCTCCATGCGCACAAGCCAAAGAGTGCTCCACGCTCCTGCTGCTGCCAAGCCTCCACCAGACGGTCATACTCCGCCTTCAAGCCACCCAGCAAACACCGTGTCCTGCACCTACCTGCACAGCGCATGAGTACTGGTGTCTGCCTGGGCAACGTCCTCCTGCCCATCTCCTGCACTGGACAAGTCGGAGGTCGCGGTGCTTCCACACCACCGCTGCGGCCCAGACCCACAAACTGACCTCCAGAGACACCAGAGGGAGCGGCCAACATGCGCGTCCCCTAGCTACTCCATCATAATCCAACGCTACCAGCCGGGCACCCCATTGCCGGTTCTCGTCAGCGGACACCTACAAGTCCTTCACAATGTGTGCCCAGACCTTCTCATTGACCAATCCGGTACCGTTCCTTCCTAAGCCAGGCGAGCCGGCCATGAAATAGGCGGATTGGAAAGGGTACCTCCTCAACTATTTATCAGCGTTGGAGGATGAAGGGGAAGTAGAGTTTTCCAGCAAACGCAGGAAAAAAATACTGCTCCATAATCTCGGCCCGGAGGGGTTACGAGTGTACGACAATATGGTCAAGAAACCGAGAGCGGCAACGGATGAAGACGTGTTTCAACAAGCATTGGATGACCTAGACGGTCATTACCAGCCGGTCATTTGCACGGTCATAGATAGATACAACTTCTTCCAACGGAAACAAAGCGAAACAGAGACAGTAGATGACTACGTCGCAGCACTCAAAAAACTAGCCGTAAATTGCAAGTTCGGCCATCTGCACGATGACTTAATACGAGACCAGATAATAATGCACACAGTCAACACCAGCGTGCAGGAAAAGTTGTGGGTCAGTGGAGAAGCGCCCCTCCATGAGATCATAGCGATCGTCAAAAAGGCTGAACTGTCCAAACGATGCGCTGCAGCTGCCAAAAAAGACGACGACGTAAAGCCGACGGTGTGCAAAGTAAGCGACGAGAACACTCCCAGGGACAAACCAAGTCCCGCCTCGGGACACAAATATGGCCGACGACCCATGAAACCCTCCGCTGGGCCTCACAGGCCTTCCACTGACTCGAAAAGCTCCTGTTACAGATGCGGCAGCCAGACGCACATGGCCAACGACAAACGATGTCCTGCCTTCCACGTCAAGTGTTCCTTTTGTGGGGTGACGGGACACTTTGGCAAAGTCTGCAGGCGGAGACCCAACAGCAGTGCCGTTAAATGTGTAATGTATGACTCAGAGCCCGAAGCGAGGGAAGGTGATGGAGATGACGATTGCATTTTGTGCGTAGACGAACAGGTGTTAGGCGTTGAGGGCAGCTCCAGGAGGAAACCGTTCTGTCTCTTAACCATTGGGGGGGTCCAGATTTCCATGATAGCAGACTCAGGGTCCCCATTCACAATTATACAGAAAGACATATGGGACAGGGATTTTGCCAACACCATAGGACACCACCTACACCCTACTGACGTACATCCTGTCACCTTCACAGGGGAAAAGATCCCCATGGTAGGATTCCGGCCACTACACTTCGAGTTCAAGGGGCGAGAGACTACTGGGAAATTGTATGTGGCCGAAACAGGTCCCTCGGTCCTCGGATGGGTCGACCAAGGAGCACTGGGCATCCAACTCAACCCCGGCGGAGAAACGCAAGTACTAATGACGGATGACCCTCCCAAACAGGATGTAGGCAACCTGCACAAAGAATTCCCCGACGTCTTTGGTGGGACCATCGGGCAACTGTCGAAGTTTACACACAAAATCCAGCTGAAGGACGGCGCAGTACCGGTCAGCCACAAAGTGCGGAACATCCCGTTCAACTGCAGGGAAGCCGTACAACTGGAATTGCAGCGCCTGGAAGACAACGGCGTAATAGAACCCATCGAAAGCGCAGAGTGGCTGGCGCCCTTGGTAGTGGCACGCAAGCCTAACGGCAAAGTACGCCTTTGCATCGACCTTCGCGAGCTTAACAAAAACATACTGGTTGACAAGTTCCCGCTACCACGGATCAACGACATGCTAGCCAAACTGTTGTATTCCTCTTAGGGTGTCCATACACGGGCTTTCCTGTATCATGTCCTTATATAGGCACAATTCGCCCTGCCCTTATATAGGCATAAAATCCCAGTCCTTATTTAGGCATTAAACCGTGCACTCCAAATACAGGCATGGTCTCCGACATCCGTCCACCCTAACGTCACAACGAGTTCTTGAAGAACAGACCCTTAGGCTTTGGGAGTTTCCCTAGCACAGGACTATTGATTTCTTCAAGGACTCATCTATTATGCATGAACCGTTATACCTTGGGGGTTCATTCATGACGTCTTCCGCTGACCGATTCACGTCAATGCTAACATTGTGAGGTACCTCTCAGGTATAAATATACCTTCCCTAGCCCTTGTAAACTAGAGGAGACCTTGACTTCAGAGGAGCCCGTTTCCCGGCCTGACGCACTGAGAAGACGCTGTCATCCCTGCACGCAGAGAGTCCAGCTTCCAGTGATCTGACTTCCTTGCGGGGTGTTGGAGTTCGAATCTGGCAAGAGATTCCTACCTCTCTCATTCTTATGGTATGGAGCTGACTAGAACCTAGAGGGACTCTTGGCATACTAGGCATACTAGACATACTAGACTTAACATACTCTTAGTATACCATAGTAAGGAATACTTCACCTACTTCATACCTCTCCCTACACCTAGGTTAGGTACATTGGGGTAGAACTAGCTTAGCAACGCATCGTATGAGTACTCGCATTTTTAGTCTGTTATTTATGTGAATGAATATCTGCTAAAGATAATGCTATCGCAGTATTATTTATTTCTACTGCTTACGCTGTACATTATTTATCTTGCATACTGTCTTGTGATCGTAACAGCACATTTTACTTACACGAGAAACAAGACTGTTCAATCAACCTTTTATTGAAACGCCCGTCTATTTCTTTCTATGTAACTTTGAGGAAAACTAAGCATGCACGATTGAGCTGAGTGAAATAGTTATCTATTGTTTCCACGACTCTGGGACACGTTCTGATTCTAAAGGGAAACAAAGTGGTCATGTTTTGCGGCTGCCAGAAACTACTCCCTTCTTGTCGTCAAGGAGTTTCTAGTGGCCTCTGAGCTAGCTGGCACAAGTAATTAAGTTTAATATACTCGATAGGGACATACTGACCTTAGTCCTATGTCAAACCTATAGGGGATATTATTCCAATGCGCAGAGCCTATTAGGGAAATAGGAGCTACACTACAAGGCGCCCAACGGTTTGGTAAGGCGGTAATTCAACGTTAGATACTGAGTAACTCAGCCGTGCTTTTTCTCTCAGAGACCCCTACCCATATACTCCAAAAGACGTCTGGAGTGGGCAGGGTTAAGTATCCACCACGGCTACATAGGGAAACACCCTATATATTAGCTGTTTGGTTTGCTCAACGTTGAAGGATATAGTGTTCCAAAATATTGTGCACCTTATCTTTGTTTCCTTGAAACTTGTTATACATTTTTCAAAAAACAAATGTCCACACGCGGGGACAATGACGCCGGAAACGGTGAAGCTGCGGCTGATCAAGCCCAAGCAGCAGTTTTTAACTTTACATGTTTAAATGAAACCGAGGAGGGTGTTATAGACATCGCTCCAAACTTAAGAAGAGCCATCACTCTAAAACTTATAAAACATGGCCTACCACCAAGAGGCGGTAGAGCAGTTTTCGTGATAGAGGCACACGAATCCTTTCAGACAGAGGTATTCTATTCATGGGTAATATTTCCTGAATCCAATTCAGTAACACACATGTTTCACTTCTACAAAGAAGATGATCCACCAGAGGAATACATTCCTTTCGAGGATATTGAAATTCCACTAACATACCAGGAGCATCAGCTCTGGTTTAAAGGCGCCCTAAAACATCACAGAAACATTACCGGGCTCGGTCCACTAGGTAGACCAGGAGCAACATGGCCGATTCTAGCCGGCTACACACCTCATCCTGAACTGGATATAATGTCAGATGAGGAATTACTTATTCAACTTACAGAGTTAATAAAAATATACAGACAATTGGTCCAATATGTCATGCGGACTTTCACAGTCCAGCAACCAATGACACTTCCAAATCCAACTCCCCCACAGGGGAATACACTAAAAATTACACCACAGACTCTCTACGCAGTCCTGTGTAAAATGCCCACAAAACGTGAGCAAATTCCATTCTGGAAAGCTCAAAAAATTACTCAAATCGAAGCAGTATTTCCAAATACTAGCCCGTATGAGAAACACAGAATCCTAACCATCAGTTTACCGATGGGGATCACACCACAACTGGAAGACTGTACCACTTGGGGCTCAGTCTTTGCTGCCATCTACACTAAAACACATGGCATTCCGTCAATTGCGGTAATACCAGATGTCCTGAAACAAATTCAAAACGAATACGGGGCAGAGCCTGCTCTAAATTTAGGTATGAAATTACTGAAAAATTTCGACCAGGTCTCAACAATAATATTATCTAATATTAAAGGGAGGCGGCAGCAGCAGTGCCGATCCGACAAAAATTAAGGGAATTTGATGTTACAGAACATCAAACTGAGCTACCTAGAATTATAGAACAATCTTATGCAGAATTAGGCAGAGATAGTTTGGGTGGAAGACCAGTGAAGCCAAAACTATCTGAAAGTCCTGAGAAGGACTCTATTAAACAAACTCCTACATCTTCTAAAAAGAAGTGGGAGACTAATAAACAAAAATCAAACGAGAAACGTTCTCAATCCCGAGGTAGGTCTCCTCAAAAGGAGCCCTCTGAAAGGAGGTATAACCTCAGGAATAGGGATAATTTGAGAAAACCTGACGGGTATCAAGATACTGATACACGTTCCTCTCGTACCTTTCAGATCTCGTCACAGACTTCAGAAAGAAGAGGACGATCAGAACATAGAGAAGAACGCGTGAAATCCAAAGAAGAAAAACACGCTCCAAAAAATAAAACAAAACCTCAGTTCTCCAAAAGAAAGTAGCAGGTCTGAAGATCAGACATGCCGAGAATACTGAGAACACAACTCAAGAACAGAGAATGGGCTCAGACAATGCTGGACAGTGCAGCAGAAGTCACAATAGCTCGCCAGAACCTGAAGGAACTTCTGGAGATAGTGGACTTGAATGAGTACATTACAGTTGAGACTGTAGACACCAGGGTTAGTACTCCACAAAGGTTATATGAAATAACACTCCGGATGGAGGGAGACAAACCTAGACAGGTGAAAGCACTTTTTTGGGAAAGACTATCAAGGGGCTATGACATACTTCTAGCGGAAAAAGACTGGCCACCACAATTTGTCAGGGAGTGCCCACATGGCGAGGACATTATTATGCCTGCCTTCTCTAACCATATTCCAATTCATCTAAAATATACATATGCCAGGAAATGGGCAGTAGCCCAGGCCCCAGCATTATATAAAAATCAAGGACTCACCTCACCATAAAATACATCTGAAGCATGAACACACTGCACAAAGGCAGTATCCAATAAAGCAAGAAGCTAAAAAACAGGTCAGGGAGATCTTAGATCAACTTGAATACCAAGGGGTGATTGAAACATGCACCTCCTCAATGAACAATCCTTTGTTTCCTGTCTCCAAACCAGACAACACCTATCGTCTAGTTTTGGATTACAGACACCTAAACACTTGTTCTAAAACCTTTGCAGTGCAAAATGCACACAGCACAGCATTAATGAATAACGTTGTGCGTAAAAAATACAAAACAACATTAGACATCTCAAATGGTTTCTTTTGTCAAAACATAGCACCTGAAAGCAGGTACTTAACAGCATTCTCCATAATGGGGACCCAGCGTCACTTTTGTCGACTCCCACAGGGGTTCAAGAACAGCCCAGGTTTATTCTCAGCGAGGGTAACGGAGTTACTACAAATTTATGACAATGAGGCATTGTCCTATGTCGATGACCTCTATCTGACAGACGATGACCTGGACAAACACTTGAACAGGGTGAGCACCATTATACTGGGCTTCGCCTCTGAGGGCTACAAGTTCAACTTTAAAAAGTCCCGAAATTGCCCATCTCAATGTCCTATTTCTAGGATATGAGCTTTCAAGTGAAGGCAAGAGCTTGGCAGCTAACTTTCTAGAGAAATGTGCGCTGCACCAACCTCCAAAAACGCTAAAAAACTTACAATCCATCCTGGGTTTCCTAAACTTTGGAAGAACATACATACTAAATTATGCAGAAAGGGTTAAACCTCTCTACGCATTAATCAAACCTGATTTTTCAATCAAAAATTGGACAAACGAACACACACAAATCTTGCGTTCACTCCAGGCTAACATGTTAGCAACAAATCACTTACAAACACGCGTAAGTCAACGAAATTTGGTGATCCGAATAATTTCGGGTCAATGCGGATTCACCTACTTAACCTTCAATGAGGGTGAGAAAATACCAATTGCATACAAATCTCATTTGTACACACAAGCGGAAATGCGCTTCAGTTCAACTGAAAAATTCTAACAGCAGTTCAAACCGCTGTAGCAAAAGAAAGAGCCTTAGCCCAAGGGAAACGCATTATTGTCGTAACCCCAGTACCGGCTTTAGAAGCGGTCACAAAAGCAAGCATTCCAAATGCAAAAGCATTACATCCAAGATGGATACAATGGGTTAATTCTCTTGCTGCAACAGATGTTGAATATGTTTTTGATCCTGATTTAAAAACACAAGCATTCCTGCAATATGAACAAGAATGTCCTCTGCCTACTAAAATTCTGCCTCTAGATCAGTACGAATTCATAATTTACACTGACGGATCCGCACAACCCGCAACAGGGAGTAAGCAAGCTTAAAGTGCAGCGTGTGCAATCGTTAAAGGTTGCATGCGGGATGGCATCTTCAGACCTATGGTCACAAAAACACAATCTCTAGGGGATTGTACAGCTCAGCGAGCTGAACTACAAGCATTCAAACTGGCACTTGAAAGTACAGATCGAGAATTCCCCACACTGATAGTGTGCGATTCCTTTTACTGTGTTCAGTCGTATAATGAATATATACAAAACTGGCTTGAAAATGGATTCAAAGATGCGAAAGGTGGCACAATAAAGCATAAAACGCTTTGGGAACAAGTAGTTCAGTTGAAAAACGAACTACCAAAGGCTCACGTGATCCACACACTGAGTCATCAACGTGATGGCGTTCACGTTGCAGGGAATTCATTGGCTGACGAAGCCGCAAAGGAGGCTGTTCAGACGGCTTCCGTAGCTGCGATCACTCGTTCAAAAACAAAAATAGACGGTGAGATAATGTTGGCTGTCAATGCTTCAAGCAAGGGCAGCAGTGCAGCGTTACCAAAAAAGTTTCCACTCAAGTACTCTTATGTAATTGATGCGAACAACGTTCCTTTTGCTCGAATCCCTGGAATGGGGGATAGGGTAATTCCAAACATGGAACGTAGAGCAGCTTTGATTTATGAGGCACATCTGGGGGAGGGTCTGTCACATCAAGGGATCTCTAAAACAATTTTGACATTAAAAGAGATGTACTGGTGGCCTGGGATGAATACAGAAATTCACATATTTATCAATAACTGCTTAGACTGTAAATTACAGCAGGAAAGCCACCAGACACCATGCTACAAATGTAGCTGCCCAGTACAGACACCACTGTTAGACCGCATTAGACTATCTACGCGCATGCGTCCTAATGGACAAATGCACTCCCACAAATACTGAATCAAGGTTCCTATGGATATGGCCTCAGCGCTCGGCTGACGCTCGAACTGTTATAAAAGATTTGCGAGTCTTTATCGGCACATACGCAATGGGCACGCTACATTCTGACCAGGGCCCTGCGTTTAGCTCTCGGGCTTACAAAGAAGCCATGGCCAATCTGGGCGTTGCATTGCGGTACTCCTCTCCATTCCATCCTGAGGGAAATTCTGTTGTGGAAAGGAAAAACCGGGACATAAAGCAGTCTATAACAGCTAGGGTATTAGGTTCGGGTGATGGGTGGGTCAAACATCTAAATGGGGTCCAACGCTCATTGAATAATCTGCCAAGAAGTTCTCTAGGGGGGGTCACTCCATATGAGGTCCTATTTGGGACAAGAATGTGGGTACCATATCTCGATGACGTAGGCACAGTGGTGGAAAATAAAACATTTGATATCAAAAATCGTTTGGCTGTTTTACAGGAATTGAATGAGTTAAGAACGAAACAAAGCAACGTATTCCTACAGCCAACCACCACTGGGGAAAAACCGGCGGTCCCAGCAAGGCCTGTCTGGATTCCACAAGTTGGGGATCTAGTCAGAGAAAAAATTGCGGACAAGAAGGAATTTGGACCTTCTTACAGACAACCAGTACCTGTCCTAGCAGTTCAAGGAACAAGAACAGTACTTCTGCCGCCCCTTGCTGGAAAAAAGGAGAAAAGATTTGTGTCCATCGACCTCATCAAACCACAGTATGTGGCCAATACTAAATAGTAGGCCTCGTGGACTCCGACCTAGTAGCAGACGCACTCCTCTCGCTACTATCCAAGAGGTTCAGACTCAAAGACTGATAACAATCGAGAATTCAGCTGTAACAGATGGAGGACTAAGCAACAACGCTATGGAACTCATCCCTCTTGAAAACCAAGTAACAGTTCGTCCAAATACACCTGTCTACACCAATGTAGCAAGTGATCAACTGATTCCAGCGATTTCTACAAATCCTGATGCAATTCCAACAATTGACAGAACTGCTTCTGGCTATTTCATTAACTTTGATACGTTCTCAGAAGATACAAGTGAACCTGAAACGACGCCAGCATCATTGAAATTCAAGCAGCAAGTACAAGACTTTCTTCACTTTCTGAAAAAGACTTATTTGGTTTCTCCATGGATTGAACTCTGGATTACATCTGGACTTTTTGTTTTCCTGCTCTGGCTAGCTTTGGTAACAACTGTGAGCGTGCTTATAAGTGGCAGATACATCCATGTGAATACTGAAGGAAAAGACGTGAACGTACTTTTGAAACCTCATAAATCTTCCCATCGTGAAGCAAGAGACTTGTCATCAGTGAACATCACAGCCGTTCCTATACAGGATGGTATAGTGTGGGACAAAACGGATTTTGATATCTTCGGCCCGACGGAACAATTGAACATTCCACATTTGTTTAAAATTTCACTAAGTGATCTAATTACGTCCAGTACCTATTCTGATGATTGGGACTTTGAGACTGTTAATGACATAATGTTTGACTTAGAAAAATCTGCTGCATTTTCTAAAAATGAATATTTAGAGGGTTCAACAGACTATGAAAAGCTGTATTGCTATAACCACTACGGTCATTATTTGCATAAATCTGCATATCCTAGAAATGTGTTTAACCAATGGGAGCATTGTCCTACACCACCACACGGTAGTTCAAAAACATTTGCTAACAAGTTTCCATATTTTTCAGGATACAATACATCTAATCCAGAAATGTTTTACTATAAAAATGTAAACAAGACAGGACTGAAAATTATGTTAACAAATACAAAACAGATTTATTTAATGCCCAACTGTCTAGACAGGGTTTCGACTTTTGGAAAGACACAATAGACACAAAAACTGTCTGGGGTACTAAAGATTGGCAAGTGCAAGGGATGGAAGCTTTATTTAGAGCCTGCATCATCCCTGAACAAATAATGTTTTTGAATGATACTGTCCAACAAACATCTTGTCTTGGACTAGCCAAGATCAAAGAGATGAACACACCTTCTGTACCAACACCTGCCACTATATATAATAAAACACAGGCAGTGGTGACAGTTGACAATATACTACAACTCAACAGATCTAATCCTGATTGGAAAAAATGGTTGATCTGGCCCACAGACACGAACAACTGTCAGGAAAGATTCCTGAATAAATCTCAGGGCTTTACTATTCATAGGCCAGACCCAAGATACGTCCAAAGACAGCATCCGGGGGTAGTAACAACATACAGTGTAGGAAAATTATGCCTCGATTGGCTTCAGAAATCTACACTACAGGATGTGAAACAACACTTATCCTTACTTACAGAAGACGCAGACCTTAGGGAATTCTTGCTTGGACCAAGAAAACCGCGTCAAAAACGTTTCATATATGCCAGCATTTATGCTGCCTATAATGAAGCATGGAAAGTATCACAGATGGAGGCTGCAGAACGAATACGTGAACTTGATCGTATTAATTTAGAGAAAACACTCTCTGTGGTCGACAATGGGTTAACAACTTTGCCCTCCAGAATAGATTCATTGGATGGCATTGTATCCTCTGCTATCGACATACTAGAACAAGATTTGGCGATGTTACAGCAAGGCCAATCTCAATTACGTTCTATTGTGTTATTAAGCTGGACGCTGCAATCTTTGCGAGCGGGCTATGTGCCTTGGCGTTTCATCAACACATCGGCTCTGTTTGCAGAATACAATCTAACTGATAAACAGATCGAACTGGCACAAAGAGGAGCAAAGTATACAGTGCTGAGCATTGAAAAACTGGAAAAGTTACCGTTCACAGTGGCAGAAAAACCAGCTACAGAATGGCTCATTCATGGCAAAATCACATTACCTGTGACTACTTTCAGTTTCAGTATTGCCTCAGACAAACGCAAGCAGGCAAATATGAAAGGTTGGGTAAGGAATACATTAAGACATCTTGGGATTTACCGTATACATATAGATGTTGGAGTGGGGATCGTGAAGTGTTTTTGAGCGGTACACACTGTAAAAGTGCCCTGAGCGGTTCACTTATATGTCAGGACATTTCTTTACACGGGGCTTGCAATGGTTCTGTGGCAAATTTGTCTTGCATCAGCAAGGTACACTAGCTGCTGTGATTAATCAAACGTTTGGACAACTTTCGAATGGGAGTTACCTCATGTTGAATGATCAAAGTTGCTGCGGCATGTTGCCAGGCACCCCATATCTAGTAACGGTCAACTCCAGGGTCACTTGCTGTATGCAAGTATTGTTTCCCCCAATAGACATAGTCAGGGAGTCGCCTTTGTGGCCTTCGCTGAACGTCTCTTTTATAAGATTTGATACTTTAAGCAGAATGAAAGCCATGCTTTTACAGCAAACAGTGCCTTTGACCTCGGCCAAAGAAACCTATGATCTACAAGTAGCAAGGACTTCGGCTGAGATACAGACTTTAATACGTACAAACTGCCCTATACATTTCGTAGAAATGATAACACGTATCTTCAACATGTCTGATACAAGTGGAATTATACATGTATTTAAGAGCATCTGTACCGGTCTGTTAGCACCTTTCCAGGCAATACTTGGAATAATCCCGAACTTTGCACATTCGGTGTTTGGTGGCATACCATTAATTCTAGCACTTGTTGCCGGAATTCTATTTCTCTTCCTGCTATTACCCTATGGCCAGCCTATTCGCAGACATCATTCCGAGCGAAATGGAGAAAGCTCTCCTTGAACGAAAGTGCTGTGAGCGAATAGTACAGCTTTTGGGCATGACTCGTCTACGGGAACTAAATACCACGTGGTTCCTGTCATTCAGACCAATCTGGCAAGATTGCATCTTACCTGTTCTACGATGCCTGCTATGCGGTGAAGAATGCGTGTTGGACACCTGTCTAACATTTCCATCAGCTACGCCAACGGATGTCGATACTCTGCTGGTCCCGATAACGGCCCATGCTCTGTGTTGTCCCCAGAGGCTACCTATCCTGATGTCATCATTCATTGAGATCTCACAGACGCTTCCGGCTGCTGCTGAGGTACGAGAAAGATCTACAGGCACACAGGTAACAACGGACGCGAACATTGCTGCGGCAACCTATGCTGAAAGCGATGCTTCACATCTCTGTGCAATTAATCTACTACACGAGGTGTTTCAACTGACACCAACTTCAGTGGACGATGTTTTGTCTACAGAAATAGATGATCTCATGTTTCCACCAGACACGTAAACTGACTGATTCAGCCCACAGTGTTCCAGAGATGCAGTAACAATTTGGCCTTCATACTTCAAAAACTTGGAACTCTTCCCAAAATTGAACTTTTTCCCATTTTTCGAACTAAAGTGGCACTTCAATCTGCTTCAAGTAGAACTAGCCTTATAGTACAGACTTCGCGGTACTTCCACAGACACTTTTTTCATCGTGTTAGTCTAAAGAAGTTCATTAATGTCCATGACATGAAATGACTTTTTGATTTTGAAAACTTATCGATCATTTTTTTTGTCAAATGTAAATTTTACTGCTAATTTCATTCTAATTGCATTTTATTTTAAATATATGCCTGAAATGAATAGCAATGCTTCAAATGTACAGTACCTTTTGCATTCTAATAGGTTTTTTAAAGGCATTTTAAATGGTTTTATGAAATATTTTAGCAATATGCGGTACTCCGTTTAATGTTTAGCATTTTAAATGTTTAGCATTTTAGTATTATCGTACACACGAAAGTGGAGTGGGTGTTGTATTCCTCTTAGGGTGTCCATACACGGGCTTTCCTGTATCATGTCCTTATATAGGCACAATTCGCCCTGCCCTTATATAGGCATAAAATCCCAGTCCTTATTTAGGCATTAAACCGTGCACTCCAAATACAGGCATGGTCTCCGACATCCGTCCACCCTAAGGTCACAACGAGTTCTTGAAGAACAGACCCTTAGGTTTGGGAGTTTCCCTAGCACAGGACTATTGATTTCTTCAAGGACTCATCTATTATGCATGAACCGTTATACCTTGGGGGTTCATTCATGACGTCTTCCGCTGACCGATTCACGTCAATGCTAACATTGTGAGGTACCTCTCAGGTATAAATATACCTTCCCTAGCCCTTGTAAACTAGAGGAGACCTTGACTTCAGAGGAGCCCGTTTCCCGGCCTGACGCACTGAGAAGACGCGGTCAACCCTGCACGCAGAGAATCCAGCTTCCAGTGATCTGACTTCCCTTGCGGGGTGTTGGAGTTCGAATCTGGCAAGAGATTCCTACCTCTCTCATTCTTAAGGTATGGAGCTGACTAGAACCTAGAGGGACTCTTGGCATACTAGACATACTAGGCATACTAGACTGAACATACTCTTAGTATACCATAGTAAGGAATACTTCACCTACTTCATACCTCTCCCTACACCTAGGTTAGGTACATTGGGGTAGAACTAGCTTAGCAACGCATCGTATGAGTACTCGCATTTTTAGTCTGTTATTTATGTGAAAGCATTATCTTTAGCAGATATTCAATCGCAGTATTATTTATTTCTACTGCTTACGCTGTACATTATTTATCTTGCATACTGTCTTGTGATCGTAACAGCACATTTTACTTACACGAGAAACAAGACTGTTCAATAAACCTTTTATTGAAACGCCCGTCTTTCTTTCTGTGTAACTTTGAGGAAAACTAAGCATGCACGATTGAGCTGAGTGAATAGTTATCTATTGTTTCCACGACTCTGGGACACGTTCTGATTCTAAAGGGAAACAAAGTGGTCATGTTTTGCGGCTGCCAGAAACTACTCCCTTCTTGTCGTCAAGGAGTTTCTAGTGGCCTCTGAGCTAGCTGGCACAAGTAATTAAGTTTAATATACTCGATAGGGACATACTGACCTTAGTCCTATGTCAAACCTATAGGGGATATTATTCCAATGCGCAGAGCCTATTAGGGAAATAGGAGCTACACTACAAAACCACCGGAATCAAGTGGTTTTCGACCATCGACTTAACAGCCGCATACCATCAAATTTTGCTTCACCCATCGTCAAGGAAGTTGACCTCCTTCATTACCCCGTTTGGCTGCCACCGATTTCGGCGCTTGCCCTTTGGACTGGCATCCGCAGCGTTGGTATTCCAGAAGCTCATGCACAAGTTGTTCAAAGACTGCCGTGACGTCTTATACTTCCAGGACGACATCCTAGTGATGGGTAAGACCAAGACAGAACATGATGAGACACTCCGCACAGTCCTGCAAACCCTCTCAACCAATGGCCTCACCGCTGAAGTGGAAAAGTGCCGGTTTGGTCTACGCTCCGTCACGTATTTGGGGCATAAGATTGGCGAAAATGGAATATCTCCGAAGAAAGCCAACGTCTAAGCCATCAAGTCGGCGCCCAGACCCCGAACCAAAGGCGAAGTACGCTCGTTTCTTGGACTGGCAGAGTTCTATAGCAAATTTGTCAGGAACTTTGCGACCAAGACTCACAACTTGCGCCAACTGCTGAAGGAAAAAAACACGTTCCACTGGTCGACAGAATGGGATGCGGAATTTGAGGCCATCAAAAACGACATCTGCGAAGCCATCCCGCTGCAAGGGTTCGACAGCTCAGCCCCCAGCATATTGACGACTGATGCCAGTGAGAAGGGCTTAGGGGCGGTTCTATCACAGCGCTCGACGGACGGCACAGAAGTTACTATTGGGTTCGCGTCCCGCTCCCTTGCGCCCAATGAGGAAAAGTTCAGCGTCATTGAGAAGGAAATGCTGACTTCCATCTGGGCCATGGAGAAATTTCGGCAATATCTCTGGGGCTCCAAGTTCACACTCCGCACAGACCAAAAACCGCTGATCAAGGTCCTCACGTCCAGTGGGCATGCTAAAGCCACCCCACGCATCGCCAAAATGACGCTCCGGCTCCTCGATTTCGTCTACGAAGTGGAATACCTGCCAGGCCATAAGAACAAAGTAGCTGACTTTCTCAGCCGTTCTGCCGCGATGGAAGTTGCCCTGCACGCCGACGGCTGGGAAGAATATCAAGTGGCACTCACAGCGGATCACGAGTCCATCATCAGCGCGCAAGAGTGGCAAACGGCCTACGAACATGACACGGATCTCTCCAAAGTAAAGTCTTTCATCACCCAGGGCTGGCCGGAGAAGAAGCACTTGAAGGACGATCTCAGGAAGTATTGGGAAGTGCGTGATGAGTTATCTCTCAGCGACGATGCCACGTTCCTCCTCAGAGGGGACAAGGTTGTTCCCCCACAAGGCTTTGCTGGACCGCCTCCTCAGCATACTGCATGAAGGCCATCTGGGCATCGTCAAATCCAAACTCAGAGTGAAGCAGTCGTACTGGTGGCCTGCGGTAGACAATGCGGTGGAAAGATGTGTCCGGGCATGCCAGCATTGCGCCAATGCAGACAAATCGCACAAGCTGTTGAGAACCCCAATGGGAGAATTCACCACGCCCACTAACCCATGGGAAGAGCTGTCGGTGGACATCCCAGGCCCCATACTGGACACCTGGGCAGTTCCCAAATACGTAATAGTCCTAGTCGACAGGTACTCGAAATGGCCAGAAGTAGACATCTGCGACTCGGCAGATGCCGATGCCGTCATCACATTCTTGACAAACGCATTCTTAAGGGAAGGAATTCCGAGAGTCATCACAAGCGACAACGGTCCGCAATTCTCTTTGGAAAAGTGGGTCGCTTTCCTCAGGAGAAACGGCATCAAGAACAAACACACGCCAGTGTACCACCCCGCAGGCAACGGCCAAGCAGAGCGGTTCAACCGAGTGATCATGGGGTCAGTCCAGGCCGCCATCGGCGCAGGCAAGAACTGGGAGACGGAAGTTAAAAACACCGTGTGGGCCTATCGCATCACTCCCACCCTCACAGGGTACAGCCCGTTCCGGATATTGCGAGGAAGGGAACCGTTCACGAGAGACAACCTGGTATGGATGGACTTAAAACTGCAAAGCAAATGGTCGCCTGCAGTGGTCCGAAGCAACATTCTGAAAGCTCAAAAGATCTACAAAGACCATTACGACTAGACGCATGGGGTGCGTGAAGTCTCCTTAGCCCGAGGAGACTGGGTACGAGTGAGATTGGGCCACTACGGAAAGAAAGGCGGCAGTAAATTCAGCCAGCCCCTCCAAATCCGAGACCTATATTCTCGATCTGCATTACTGAGCGACGGAAAAGTATGGTCCCTCAGCCGGATGGCGAAGTGCAATAAGGTCCTGCAGTGGCAGACAAATGGCTCACCCTCCACAGCTGGGCCCCAAGGAGAGACTGTGGATCTGGACGACGACGTCCCCACCGATGGCTCCAGGACTGGTGGCCCTAATGGGGGGGACAGGGGACAGTGCTGAGTCCACAGGAGTACAGGACAACCACGCCTTCGCACAACACACACCACCCCAGATGCCCGATCACCCAGACACCCTAGGGATAAGACAAAGAGCGTCCACTTAACACGGTAACAGCTTGGAGGGAGAAACACACGAGAAACAGACCTCCGGCACACGCACCCGCACAGGTAGATTAGTGGTGCGACCAAGTAGGTACAACGAATTTACCACATAGACACGCAAGGGGCCTTCCACCCCTCACTCCCCGGAAGCCCTAGCTAGGGCACACACGCCTCCCCCCCTTCCCGTCCTCCCCCCCCTTCCCGTCCTTTCCCCCTCCCCACCCTGCACCCCACCAGCAACCACACAGTTCCCTGCAGTTAGCAGCAACGTTACCCCAGGGCTCCTCCGTTGAGTAGTCACCATGCACAGATTTTGTGTAAACTAACCCTTGCACAATCATCGTTCTTGTAAGCTTAGGTATCTGTTCAGACACGCATCTGTATTGTTGTTAAAGGGGGGAGACGTGTAGTGTCGCAGTCTAGTGCTTGCGAGACGTGACGAGTGCGGGGCCTCACGGGATATCGGAGGTGCGTGCGAGTGTGAGAGCGCGATAGAACGGGACACTGCTGAGAGCACATCCAATGCTCTCCCTCTGTAATCACAATAAATCTTCAAGTACAACTACCTGCGGCATAGCTGCCAAGGTTTCATATTGCTATGTGTGACATTATCATAATTTCAATGTAATTATGAGTGACATTTCAACAACTATGAGTGACACTTCCTTCTGAGCAAAATCTAGCAATGAAGACGAGGGAAACAAATATCAGAAATTACACCCATTTGAGCGACGAAATGCTCTTTAGAATTATGTGTTCAAACATACCTAGTTAAGCCAAACGGGCGCGCATATAAAATATAAACCCATGTCCATCTCGTAGGGAGAAAATTGATGAAGCAGAAGGGATATCACAAGGACCATGGCACTGTGAAATGCTCAATGTAGAAAATCATGTGAGTGGGCAGGATTTCTTTACATAGGAAGAAGAGCCCTTACAACAGAACATGTAAATAAATAATGCTGAATAGCCAGTAAGCAACTTCATAAATATGACCGTAGTTCTTTTATGCGATAGCTATAGTTATCAGTGAATGCCTGAGGCAGGCAGGCACACGGAGTAGAGCACATATGTTTATTTAGCTTTTTGTAGCAAGGAGCAGGCCTTATGGGCGTCATAGAACTGTGCATGAGCTGCATTCATTTAGTAGTGTATTGTACATAAAAACAATAATGTGCCCAAACGTCATCAGACAGGTGACATGGGAGACAGTGCTCAATGCTCTAGACTTAATTTTAAAAAAAGCACGCAAGGGTGCAGGATGTCAATCTAATGACATGGCAATAATTGCAGTAGTTATAGAATTTTCGCAGGCTGGCAGAGGGCACCGTCCTCAAACCCAGGACCTCGCACAACCCCAGCCAAACATGCCTACTTAGAGCCGCTCTCCCTCCTTCCCAGCTCTCTCCGGTGGCTCTGTATTCTGTTCCTGGCTTCAGTGGTGCGCTGGAGACAAGCTGGCACCTCCGGCCGGGCCTTCTCTAGGATGTCAGTATCCCATGCTTCACCAGATGATCCCCTTTCATTTTTCCATGGCTGCACACCCTGGCCGCATCCTGCTTTTAAAATGAAAGGAATTCAGAACAGCCATGAGATTGGGCGACTAACGGCGGCGGAGCCAGAAGACCGACATTGGGATAGTGTGATGCCTGCCCCCCTATCGCAAATCAGCTTAACATCACCAAGTGGAGATGCGGGCTGTTTTTTTTTTTACTTGTTTCTATAGCAGAGGGGCAGGAACCTACCCCTTGGAGATGCAGGGGCAGCGGCATGATGAGACACCAATTCAGCACAGGCAGAGGTGCGAGCAGTGGCTGCAGCTCAAAAATGAAAGAAACTAATTCATAACTGCCTCCCGCTGGCACCGTGTCCCGCCTCCTGAGTAAGGTGACTCCCTGTCTTCCCTCTCGGCAAATCCGGACTGTTTGTTGCTGCCGTGACGCCATGTCACGTGAATGCAGCCGCAGCAAATACAACAGCCAGCATGATAATTTAACTCGAGTTGGTAGGATGACAGTCGTACGGTTTGTCTGTGCCACAACAGCGTCAGTCTGGCGAGTGCGCGGTCTGCGCTCCTGGTGCTTGCTCTTGCACGTCATTAACTTTCTATAAGTCCGGTGCTGGCGATCACAAGGCGGCAGCCCTATAATGCGTGACTTTGCATTTTAGTGCGGTGATGCGGACCACCGAACTAAAATGCGTTAGTCTAACGCCTGATGTGTGACATTTGACAGGACTGCCTGCGGCTCCTGTGGTCCTTGCCGGGGCTCTCTTTACACACCACAGAGGGCATAAATGTATTTTAATTTTAAATGAAGTTTTTTTCTGTAATCCATGGAGGGTTTGCATCTGGTAGTTTGCGTAAATTAAAAGACATGTCTCACTAATAGAAGGGCGTATTTTTGTGGTGTGAAACGTTACTTAAGATGTTGCAGTTCTGGACATCTCTGAAAGGTAATGGATGTGAAAGCTTGGGGATAAATTGTCTGATGATAGAGAGTGAAAAGGACAATTTGTCTCAAACGGGCTAGCTGAAATGTTTATTCAGTTCTTCCTAATGCTTTGTTGAGTGCAGTGTGACTAGTGTAAATGGCTCTGTAGATATTTAAATGACGAAATAAAGAGACATGACCCTTGAAGGGTAGTAGTTATAACAGAACCTAGAGCCTTTACCTTAATCACGCGTTAAAGTGTGTTTTGCATGCTTTAAAATGGCCTGTTCATCCCCACTTCGCACTTATTCATACACACACACGCGCTAAAACCTACATCACTGTTCCAGTCTGTACAAATCCGGTGGAAACATTTCGTTTGTTTCCTGTCTTAGTATCTCCAAATCTCGGTGCAGGTTAGCGCGGCGTCCTCACGCTGCCTTTAAAATGCTGTAGGGGGCCATAGCACAGGCACCTGCGGGTCTCTGCAGGTCCTGTCGGCAGGGGCCCCCTTGTTGATGTACGTGGCTGCCTCGGGGTCACATGATATTACTGACGCATGCAACCGCCAGGGAGGACACCCACGTGTGAGAGGAGGAGCTGCCGGCGCCGGGATTCGAACCGTGGTCGCACTGAGGGCTTGGGCGCCGTCGGCTGCCGTTTAACCCCGACGCTATGTAACTAGAGCGCTCAGAGTCTGCTTTCCGGATAACTACATGCTGCTACGGGTGAACGAGTCCATTCATACCTCCCTAGACGTTGTCTAAGATGCACGTGCTGAAAAATGTCAATGTGCGTGAATATTGACACGAATGCAGTTAAAGTCATAAAAGGCTGGCCAATACTTAAGAATGGTGGTTGTCAATAGGCAACCGAAGTTGCAGAAGTAGTCATATGTCTGAGCGTATTATTGAAGTGATCAAAGGTTCTGTAGGAAAACCGCTTTTATGGTATTTATTTTTTAAACATTTCCGTCTGTATTTATTCATATTTATTTTTTGCCCATCTGATTAGTATTTATCCATATTTATTTTGTGGTTTGCGAATACGTTGAGTCAGAATTGGTACATTTCCACGTTTATTTAACTAATAAACATGCACTCATACTTTAGTGCCTGTCGCATTTTCGCAAATTCAGCAGCTAAATATAGCAAAATACTACACCCACAGGAAAATATTAGCAATTTCCTAACAATATATTATAATATATGCCTGTATTTAAAGGTATCTTAACCGGTTTTTTAACTCCCCATGCTGTCTATCTGCCCATCTGTTGTCTTGGAATTCACAACAGACAGCATGGAAAGTCACTAATTAGAAGCACAATTTTCAGTATTTTTCCGCTTTTAAAAATAAATACAGACCGGAAACACATTGTTTTCTGTCTGTATTTATCTGTAAAAATCAGTAAAAACAGAAAACTGAGAACCTTACTTATGATACATGAAACCAAGTGGAGTTGGAGGACGAATACGGTGCACAATGATCTGAGTGCGTCTTTTAAATGGTTTTCTTTGGCTTTTTATAAATAATGTCACCTCTGCCATTTATCATTCAAACTGCATTGTTCGTTTTGGTTCCCCCAGATTGGTACTGTCAATTTGTTTTTTTCATCATACCAGCCTAATATATTTATACTTGAGCTAATGTTTTTGTTAGCTTCTTGTTTTTAAGTTTTTCTTTGATTTAGCCTGTTTTTTACTTTAGTTTTTTCCATATTGTAAAGGAGCCCTTCTTGTGAGATCTTAGTCTTTCTTTTATTTCTGTCATTGTTTTGTAATACTTCGTGTTAACTGGTGGTTTTGGTTTGATCTTTGCATATGGCTCTACTGTGCAGGAATACATTTTTAGCAGTAGAAGCAATCTGAGAACGTGTAGTGAAACTATACTTTTCCAAACATTGAAAGAAGTCCACCTCCCACTCGAAGTTGAGGGCATAGACCCGTTCCCACAACAGTGCCTTGTCGCGGACCAAGTCTTCCAGGAAGTCGAAGCGAAAGTACAAGAAGGCCAAGCAGGATTCATCCCAGTCCCGCCACTCTCAGCCTGAGAAGTCTCAAGGACATCGGGGTACCTCTCTGTCTCGCTCCAGGTTACCTACTGAGGAGCTGATTCCGCAACTGATCTTGATGCACCCCAAGTTTCTGGGGACTTTGGCAATGTTTCAATGGATTGAGGCCTTTAAAAGGCCATATTGTGCATCTTTGGCACTCTTCCAGCTCCCTCTGGTGCACCTTAATGCCCCAAAGACCCACGGAGGCCTTCAGTTGGGTTACTGCTGGCTTGTCCGCTCTGTGAGCCATCTGCGCCTCTTGAACCGATCTTTGGTTCCGCTCCGACACAGGGTCCAACTTCTACTCCAGCACCTAAATCCACAACAGTCCCTTTGATTTGGACGCCAGCCCCGATGCTACAGGTGCTGGAGAACGACCCTGCCCCAATAGTCCTTTCTGACTCTAAATGTCTCTGCCTGGACGGAGAGCATGTCCTGAAGTCATATCGACTCACCTGGTCCCAGTCCAATCCAATTCAGACAGACCAGTGCTTTTGCCTCAGCGCTGCACCACCACCATCTTTTCATTTCCGACTAGCCTTTGGAGATGATATTTGAGATGAAGGGTGAATATTTTCCCCCCTGCGTTTATGATACTTTCTACATAGACTTGAAGGAGGCCACTGGGTTGGACCTGCACCAAATAGTGGGTGGTGCTCTCCCTCTGAGCCATCAACGGAAAAGAGTGCATCCTTTGCCATGATAATAAGATGGGCAGTAAAGGTACTGGATTTACCATAGCCAACTATGGAAAACCAAACTAACGTACTGACAGACGTTTTGCAACCTGGACAAACCTCATCAAAACCCCTACTTCCATTTAATAAAGCCCTGACTGACACATTTATGGGCATCTGGTCTAAGCTTTGTTCCTGTTCACCCGTACACAGGCTCATTGTCATACGCTGCAATCCGGCGCCAGGCGACCCTCAATTCTTGATGCAGCACCCTATGCCAGAAAGTTAGGTGGTTCAGGCTTCCACAAGTAGGGTGTACCCCAATTCAGTCATATCAACTCTACCAGACAGAATTTCCAAACAAATCGAAGCATTTGGGATGCAGAGGTTTTCCTTGGCCAGTTAAGCCCTCCATTCAGTCAGTGCCAGCTGTTTGCTTGGCGAGATCTTACCAGAAGTCTCCAAGGAAATTTGGGCCAACCTGTGTCAAACCATGCAGGATGGTCAGAATGGTGCAAAATGAATTGTGTCTGGACTGGACACTACCAACTGCTTGGGCAGAGGAGCCAACACTGGCATGGTGCTTCGGCGGCATGCTTGGATGAGACCCACTGGCTTTTTTTGGGAACGTGCAAGCTTTCTGATGGACATGCTGTTCGTTGGATCTCGCTTGTTTGGCGAGAAGGCTGATTCAGCCCTGGAACGGTTTAAAGAAAGCCGGTCCATAGCATATTCAGTAGGCCTTTCTAAACCTTGAGGGTGCTATCTTTAACAGTTTTTCCCCATTTGAGGCTTCTCCCATATAGTTGGCGTACCGCCAAAGCCAAGGTCCCCCACTCCTGCAATAGGCACCCCAGTCCTTTCGGGGTGGAGGATTGGGATCAAGCAGACAACGTCCAGGCTACCAAGGGCAAGGAACTTCCCAGTCCACTGCCCCTACTGCAACAACCTCTAAACTGCTTTAGTTTGCCCATAGTGGCACACCCTCACCCTGTGGGAGACATGGTCAAATGTTTTCTCCAATAGTGGCAAAATATAACATGCTACAGGGGGGGTCCTTCAGATCATCCAACGAGGCTATGCCCTTCCATTCCTTTTCAACCTGCTGCATATTCCACCCACATCAGATTATCTTTCACAGGAGCACCTGTCCCACTTGCTTCAAGAAGTGCAAGCTCTTTTGGCCAAAGGAGCCATAGAGGGGGGTCCTGGCCCTGGAAATAGAGACTGCCAGCTACTGTTACTATTTCCTCCTTATGACGATGAAGGACAGAGGCATTTGTCCTATTTTAGATCACAGCCCCCTGAATGCCTTCTTGCTGAAGTACAAATTCAAGATGCTCACGCTGGCCCAGTTTGTCTGGCAACTGGATGGTGGCTTTGAACCTGCAGGACACTTAATTTCATGCACCCGTCCTGTAGTCCCTACAGACGCTGCTTGGGGTTTAAGGTCAAGCATTTTAAATTTGCTGTGCTCCCTTTCAGCCTCCCCAGTGCCCCTCGGGTGTTCACGAAGGCGATGGTCACATCACACCTTTAGAGGTTGGATATTCCAATTTTCCCATAACCTGATGACTAGTTTTGAAAGGTGGGTTTGCCACAGTTGGGCGTAGACCATCTCCAGATGACGGCAAACCTCCTGACATCATTGTGGTTCACTATCAACATGCCAAAGTCAGACTTAACTCCTTTGCAGAGGCTCCCTTTCATTTCAGGCTTTCCCGTCAACTGTGCCAGATAGCATATATGGGCTCTGGGGAGGAACCTGAAGTCTGAGTGCCCAACACAAGGGGAACCTGTCAAATTCTACACAGGTTTCTGGAAAGACTGCAAAAGACTTGCAGTTTTGGCTCAACCGCAGTTGGACCGGCAATAGACCCCTCACCCTGCCCCACCCAGAGCTGACTGCGGTGACGGCTGCATTACTGCTAGTATGGGAAAGTCATCTGAGAGAGGCAAAGATCAGAGGACTCTGGTCTGCAGCGGACACCCATCTGCACATCAGCCTTGGAATTGCGGGCCATTTGCTTGGCACTGAAAGCCTAACTATGATCAATCGAAGGTAGGTTGATTCAGGTTCTCACAGACCACACCATTGCGTGTAATACTGCAACAAGCAGGGCGGGGTGATGTCCTGTGCCAAACGGCACTTCGTCTCTGTAGCTGGCTGGAGCGTCAGGGCATTTTCCTGGTCTTGAACTAGCTGGCCAGTTCCTGAAACACCATTGTGGACAAACTCAGCTGGCGACTCCAGGTGAATCATGAATGGTGGTTACACCCAGAGGTGGCACATGGCATCTTCCAGCAATAGGGAGTACTAGATAGTTTTGCCTCAGTTGAGAACATGCAGTGTCAAAATATTTGCACGCTGGAGTTTCCAAAAAGGCTCTCTCGGTCGTGCATTCTGTAGGCAATGGAGCCGGGGACTCCTTGTACTCATTTCTGCCTCTTCCTCTCCTGCCCTAAGTGCTAAAGAAAATCAGGAATGCTTGAGCTTAAGTCAATCTAATAACTCCAGATTGGGTAAAGCGAGTGTGGTATCTGGATTTTTGGGCATGAGCATCTGTCCTCCGATCAGGCTACGGCTTTGGGAAGATCAGTCGCTGCAGCAGGGCAAGGGTCCTGCAATCGAACCTGCACAGCCTGCACCTCCATGCATGGAGATTGAGCGGCTGCAGTTGACTCTGTTTGATTTTCCTCCTGAAGTTGTGGATGTTTGTTCGATTTTCCTCCTGAAGTTGTGTATGTAATCATTGTTGTCTGGCATCCCTCGACAAAGTCAGTCTCCACCAGGCGCTCTGACAAGTTTGCGGCCTGGTGTGGCACCCATGATACAGATCTGTTAGAGGCTGTCTTGTAATTGTTTTTTCTCTGGCTAAGCAAGGACTTGCAGTGGGCACTGTTAACTATTTGTCAGCCTTTTTGAATTTGCTGGAGCAGCCATCCTTGTTCAAATCACCTGTTATGATGAGGTTTATAAAATTTTGACACGTTTCCTCCCAAACCCCTTGTGATGCCACAGTAGGATCTCAGTTTGGTCCTCACTTATCTCACGTCAAGCTGGTGCACAGCTGCCGACTACTTCTGACTCGGAAGACTGTATTCCTGGTCGTGACAACTTCAGTTTGTTGCAGGAATGAACTCTATGCGCCTCACGCTTACTTTTTTCCCCAGATAAAGTGTTGTTGAAGACCAGGGCAGCTTTTTAGCTAAAGGTTGTGACTTCTTTTCACGTTGGGCAATTCATCACTTTCCCAATGTTCTTTACTCTGCCTCACCCCTGAGAAGATGAGGAGCAACTTCATCAGCTGGACCCGAAGAGAGTCTTGAGCTTTTACGTCAATCGCAACAAAGACCATCAGGTGTATTTCCCCATTTTTGTGAGGTTCTCTGGGACAAAGAAAGACAATACAGCGCAGAAAAGCACTCTATCAATGTTGATTTGTCCTCTGCATTATGATTTGATACACATTGGCCTAGTAGCAGCGCCGAGAATGGCCCATTGCACCAGTGCCATGGCTGCAACCACTCCATTGGCACACAGAGTGCCTGTTCTCTATATCAGTCAGGCCGCAACTTGGGCATCAATGTCCGCGCCAAAGTATTTCTGCTACAGGTGTTATATTTTGGTAATTTTTTTTAATGAAATGCTGTCTTTCGTAGATCACAATTTTAGAGGACATACCCTTAGTCCACCTCCCCACCCCCACATTAGTGTCCTAGGACTTCCTTGTATTCCCGGTCCCCCATTCCCAGGCTACATCATATTGCGCAACCAGAAGACTTGTTGGATCACTTTGTATCTGGGTAGGTCATGGTTTCTAATGTGTATTCTCTCCATCTGTTCAGACAGTTAATTGGTGTGCAGATAGGTTAGAGCCCATTGCACCCCAAATGTCTGGTTTTATCTGCATCTCCATGTTGTGTAAAAAGGATCCCTCTTGCATCTAGTACAGTTTGTTTTTTTTAAACAGATTTTATTTGCATTTGGTTCATTTAACATTCATTTGAGCAGTTCTCAGAACAGTCATCTGTTCACATGTTTACATTGCATTGCTCTTCCTCTTTTCCGTTTTAGTGTCTTTGCAGAGTAAACTGTTCAACCGGTTCCAACTCCCAATCCCCTCTCCCTCCCGCCTGAGCGAGTCGCTTAATTTCCAGTTTATATACGCCATCTGTGTGTGTTCCTTCTTCATCTATCTGTGTCTGGGGTCCATGCGTGGTAACAGGGGGGGGGGGGGGGAGCAGCGGTCTCCTCAGTTCTCTTCTTACCTTAGGCCCTCAATGTCCCTATCTCATTGTCCCTTCCCTGTGGTGGCGAATTTGGCGGGTCGTCCGTTGTGTCATCTAGGTCTGGTGTTTCTAAATCATACACTGGGCTCCCCAGGCTCTCGCTGTTTCCAGGTTCCCTGTACCCCTGTTTGCTGCTCGCAGCAAGATTCTATTTTCTGTGTCTGCCCACCTCTCTAGTTCCCTTCTCCAGCTCTCTATTTGTGGGCCTCTCACGGACTTCCAGTTCTTCGTGATTTCCCTTTTCGCTAGTACAAATGCTAAGTCTTGAAACCTCCCAGTGACCTTTGTCTTGGCCGTGTGCGGAAACCAGTGTAGTATGCAGCGACTTGGTGTGTGCGGGACTTCCTTATCTATTATGTTCTCGACTGTAGTTAGTACCTCCTCCCAGAATCCCCTCAGGCCTGGGCAGTCCCACAGCATGTGGAGGATATGTGCCTCTCTGTCCACCCATCTTGGGCAAGCCGCTTCCTCCGTCTGGAAACAGCGCCTGATTCTGGCTGGCGTGAGGTTCGCCCTGTGAAGTACGTAATAGTTTATGAGCTTGAACCTAGCGTTTCTAGAGACCTTCAAGGTGTGCTCTACAATGGCATCCCAGTCTTTTTCTATGATCGGTACCCCTAAGTCCTCTTCCCATTGTACTCTGTCGTTCCTTGGGTTTCTGAACGTCCCGTCTGATGGTTCCATATATGCAGGAGACCGTTTTTATCCTACCTGCAGAAAGGACCACATATCTGCAACAGTCCAACGCTCTAGGTTCTGTCGCTCCAGTAGTCCAATGCTTCCGGAATGCTGCTGTAACGGCTCTATGTAGTAGGAAATGTCCCTACGGGAGGTCAAACTCCTCTCGGAGGTCCCCCTTGCATCTAGTACAGTTAAGTGTGATATTATTCCTGTGCTACATAGTCTGAACCAGTTGGGTCATAACATGTCCTTTGTAATATCTAGAGTAGTGTAACCCACAGAGTGGCTTGGACGGCTATTTTTCACAGATAAGCAGGGCACAAGTCAAGGGTACATGTGGGTAGACTGCATCTGCCCACTCTTTTCACAGGGTGGACGCCGTCTACCCTGCCCAGAAGTTGGGCCCACAGAAATTAACTCGTCCTGGTGTAATTTTCAGACACCAGGACACTTTCAGCAGCGCCTGCACGTTGTCTGCTTTCCTTCGTAGCAGCAACATGCCGGCAAGGAAGGGGCTTATCAGATACCAGCTGGGCCTATAACAAAGGCCGAAGTTAAGCGCCTATCGGCCTCCTTTGGTTGGAGTATCCTGGCTGGGAGCTATCGGGAGCCTCACACCTAGATGTAAGGTGGGGAAACAAAGGCACACAGCTTGTTATCACTTCACAGGTACTTAAAAGAGGCATTGTTTTGACTTCCCTGTATATAAGACATATGTATGCACTTTAGGAATGTCAGATGTGTTGTTCTGTCCCAGTATTTACACAAATAACAATTTAAATACTACTGTTTTGTTTTATTTCTTTTATAGCGCTACTCACCCCAATGCAGTGTCAGAGCTCTTTACATTCGACGTACACATTATACATTGACAATAAATTGTGTGTAAATCTATGTGTAGGATGTGTTATATAAGACAATGAGGGTTACAAGGTGTAGGAGACATATGCCTTTCATACTTCACTGTGCAATATTAGAGGTATTACTATTTATGAACTTGCAAGTAACAAAAGGATCTCTGTATTAAGGCAATAACCTACTTACCCATTTACATAAAATAAAAATGTCATCTGTGTGTTACATAATGTGCTTTACAGGAGGCATATTAACCCCTCTATGCTACTTTGATTCGAAACTGAGACTAGACAAAACACAGATCTCTCCAGCAAATACATTAACCTCCAGAGTTATCTTACCATTATTATTATTCCTTGAGATTTAGTTGTCACACAAAGATCTCTGCAGCAGGTGCCCTAACTCCATAAGATATTGTAAAATGCAGACTTTGCAACCAATTAAGCAGAACAGATTTACTGCCAAGTTTCTCCTTGTTGCCAATTTATTTGTGACAGGGTTTTTAAAAATTAATACACAAGTGTAGGCCCAGATTTTGCGTCGGGGTTTGCGTCACTTTTTAGGCCCAACCACGACGCAAAATCTAATTTTTAGGTCTCGCAGACCTAGCGCTGGAGTGCCCATGCGCTCCTCGCTCTGCGAGGCTTATTGTGATCGATACACTTTCAGAAGGGGACTTGAAGTCACGCCCCTTCTTCCCATTGGCTTGCGTCATAGTTCAGGCTAAACGCTGGCTTTCTATTGTAAAGGAGGCTTCTTAGTCCCTCCTTGTTACCGCCCTGTCCACTTTTGGCCCCGGACTGGATCCTTTACTTGCGGCGTGATACTGTCTCCTTTAATTACTGGGTGAGCACTTTCTTTTTGTCATTCCGGCTGCGAAGCGCGATCCGTTGTCCATGCATTTTCGCACCCACCTCCCCCCGCCCGCACTCCGTTGTCCGTGAATTTTCGCACCCCCCCTCCCCCCGCCCGCACTCCGCTGTCCGTGCATTGTGGTTTCTTGGTGAGTGTCCTTTCAGTGTGTGTTTTTTTGTACCGTTAAGGTGTAGTTAAAAAACACAGAAAACAACAACGAAGGTCGCATTCACAGCTCTTCCAAGCCGTCAATGTCTCACAAATATGCCCAGTGTTTTTGAAGTGCTTGAGTGAGAAACAGCTTTACTAAAATTATCGAATATTGGTGTTCAGGCCATATTTATAACAATAAACAATTGCCTGAAAGGAAGCTGGGGGCGGTTATTTTCGGAGAAATACAAATTTGGAAAGCCTATCTCAACCACAGAAGGGCCATCACCATGTGGAGGATGTCCAGAGCTAACGATCAGAGCGGTGCCTCTGGAGCTGGAAAACCAGGCGAGTCTCCGCGTCGGATGAACATCCTGTGATTCTGGGCAAATCACTTAATCTTCCCTGCCTAACAAAAAAAGAAAAAAAACACGAATGCGTCCTTGTGTAATGCATCTGGTGCTCATGTAAAGCGCTCAAATACCTTCGGGTCGAGTTAGCGCTGTATAAAACTGCAAAAAAATCAAATAAATGGCGTGTGCACCAATTCCCTGCGCGCCTAGTACCAGTTTCTCCTTCTTTTGTATTTTTTTCGATTACACGACTATCACGAGTCTTTGTATGGCCTCCAGGGAGCTGTACTATAATATAATCGTTACACCATGGCATAGGACAGTTAACACAATTTCAGAATCCTTTCATATTAGGCGTTTAGAATAACCTCAGGGTTGTTTCGTGGTCATTTCCGGCGTTATGAGTGAGGCGGGAAGTAAAATGTGTTTCGGGGCAAATCGGGGTGATGTGTGCGGTATATCGTACTGTGTTGAAGTAACATTCATTTTTCCGTGAATCGGGGTTGTTTTAGGGGTTGGTGCAGTTACGCTCTTGTCAGAGTATTTTGCGATAAAAGCGGTAGTGTAGTGCAGATAAACTTAGGGCTTGTTTTGGATTATTTTTGACCTTCCAGGGTGGCGTGGTGCAGTTGAATTAATATCAGGACCGTTTTCGGCCATTTTACGTGTTAAAATGTGATGTGATTTAGTTAGATGTATCCCAGTGTGAGGTGGAATCATTTTGTTAGCTTCAAATGGCGCTGTAGGGCAGTTAACATCATTTAATGGATTTGGGGTAAGGTTTGAGGCCAAACTGCGGTATATTGCATCTCAATTAATTTTCGGGTAGTTCGAAGTCATTTTCAGCATTAAAGATGATGGTGTGGAGTTAACTTAATTTCAGGACAATATTGGGTCATTGTAGGCGTACAATTGGGGTGCCACGGGGCTACATTGTTTCTGTTTAATTCGAGGTAGCGTTAGTTGTTAAAGTGCGGTGCGGTGCAGCTGCGTTCATTATGCGGTGACTTGGAGAAATTTCAGGCGTAAACTGGCGCTGCGGCGCCGTTGACTCAGTGTCAGGGTGTTTGTGTGTAATGTTATTTGTTACATGAGTAGTGGGAGCACTTAGATGAAGTGCAAGTTGACTTGTGGCCATCTTAGGCGTTAAAGTGCGGTGTGTTCAATCCAGTTATTACCCGAGAGATCCCTGGTCATTTTAGGCGCCAGGGAGGTGGGCGCTGCAGTTAAATAATTTGAACTGTACTTATGCAAGACATTGTCATTTACAACGCCATTTACAACGCCAATAGCTCTAACATAAGCAAATGCGAGACCTATTGCATTTCCAATGCTTGTTTAAATATTGTAATGCTCTCAAATGTACTCATGATAGACCTGCTAAACATACGTGAGACGTGTTAAGATCTGATGTCACTTCTTGTAATGTCACTTCCATTGAGGTCATGGGTTGTGATGCCACTTCCTGTGATGTCACGCGCTGTGATGTCACGTGCCATGATGTCACTTACATACTGGCTAACTTGGATAGTCCCCCCCCGCTTCATTTTTTTAGGACTTATGTCCTGGAGATAAGTCTTGGCCTCCCAATGGGTCCTTCTTGAATAAGTGTCACGATTGACCATGTTTCTTGTACGGAGTACACAGAAGGAGTTTTAAGAAGTGAAAAATTTTTGTCGGAAGGAGCCCAGCACCAATCGAGGAGCTCCCTTGCGTCCCACCTCTTCATACCAGTCGTCCTCTACTTGTCAGGCAATTTCAATTAGTAGATTGGTGGGTTGGTTCTTGGCATATTGAATCTATCTACTTTTTAGACTTTGAGGCAATGTGAAGAAGAAGAGTACAGTGGCTTTTGTTAGCCAATGGGTGGAATAGATGAGTCAGGAACAACCTAAAAGCACACCAGGCTTGCAGACCTTGTTTGCTGAGCAGTGTGCAGCCTCTGCCAAATCCCCTTCTCTCACTGGGACATCTGGGACATCTAGCAGCCCACTCGGTAGCTGCACTTACAGCTGTTCTCATGTCCGGTATTAGTCAACTAGAAGGATCGTGAATATTTCATGTGCTCCCCGATCACTCAGTGGGCTAATGGACCCTAAAGAATCTCTATCCACTTGAGCTGAAAAGTGTTTTCTGGTAGGGGCTGCCAGGTGATGTCCCTCTCTTGGGTCGGGCGCGCACTGTAACACACAAAGGGCTTTGTACTGTGGCGTAAAATTATCAAAATGCGGTTGCTAAGGTGAGGACCAAAAGTGGTCAATGGGAGCAGACAGTCATCACAGAAGACAAGTCAACTGGCTGAACATCCTTGGGATGGGAGCAATGTTGAATATCGCTAGCAAGAATATCATCTGACAGAAATATTCTGTCCTAAAGATCGTCTGTATTTATTTTCCCTAACGGTGCAGATCTTTTACCTTTAACTACTATAGGGAGATTTGTTATAAATGATATTTAAGACACAATATTTATGGCAGACGATGGTTTGGTTATGATATTCTGGTACTGTATCAAGACAGGGCAGGTAAGCCAGTTGGTAAATGGACAAGAAGGATTATATGGGTTGATTCTTAGGAAAAGCAGGTAAATATTTGGTTGCTAACAGCATTTGTTTTTGGCTGTTTGCTCTCCAGTGCATCTGATAGTGGTGTTGCAGGCGAGCTCGTTAACACCATTTAGAGGGTAAACAAGTACGATTAGCTGGGCATGCCACATTGGATTTCATGTAGAGTAATGGGTTAGTAAAATCCTTTCTTTGAAAACGACTACATTCTAAAACAATGTAAGTATGCGGAATATTGCCAATATCGATCCTGATTTTTTTTATTTAATGTGGCAACTTTTAAAATCATTGCCCTTGCCCACAACGTGTCCCAGAAGGGGGCAAGCAGTGCAGTTGTATAGTGCAGAGTTTTTTTTAAGTGTGCTCCTGGTCATGCTAGTGGAAATCTTTGGGAGCTGGGTGTATGGTGCCATTCAGACTGCGCCAGCATCTCCACAACCTCCCTGTCGAGGTGTAACAATGGCCCCTGTGATGCAGGGGGCACCCACCCCTCCAGGGCCCCCCAATATAACTGAATTTCTTTGAATATCAGGGAGTTACCAGTCTCTCATGGGCCCTTCGCCACATTCTGCAGGAGAACCCCATGATCTTGTTATACCATGGCGGGCCTGGGTACGTGAAGAGCAGAATGATAGGGTATGGTGCAATTGGGCAGCGCAAAGCTGTGTGGCCTGCGTGCAGCATTGCCATGGAAGGCGGCGAGCTTTATTTCCGTGGTTAGACTACTCTGAAAAGGGGATCCGGCACAAAAGGGAGAAAGGATAATAAGTTGGATGACTTTACTACTGCTGTGTACTTTGTGTCCATGCAGATATTGGTTTGGTCCTTCGTGTATTTTGCTGCTTTGTCGCTTGTGGACACTTCCTGCAGGTAGGCTGCTACGTCGGATGAAATATGGCTTGTAGTGACTACTTTTTGTGGCCATTATTTTATTGGTTTATCAGTCGCTTTCGTTCCTTAGTGGTGTTGTGGAACAAGAACAATCCAGAGGTCAGGAGAGGTGCGGAATTCATGGCCATCTGCTGAAGAATGTGGGTGACAGACTTGCACTGTAAGCCCATATTGAAAGGATTGTGATGTAGAGGGGCAAGGTGGTAATGCTTTGACTCCCACGCACAGTGCGATCAGAATGAGTGGAACACAGTGTCATGAGAATTACTGGAGAGTAATCAGAGCACTGTACAACATCACTTGGGAGCTAGTATCCTGATGGTCTTCTGCAGGTTTTATCTGCTCAGAGTAATTCTAATCTTCCAAAGGTTTCAAGTTCACTTCCCTGGGTTGCTGTTGTTTTCTTTCATATCTTGGGGAGAATGTTTTGCCTTCAAGTTTTCCAGCAGCAAGATTTTTGACAATGTTCTCTTTTTGGGAATAGCTCCTTTGGGGCAGAAACCCTTACTGGCATTGTTTCACTCAAGCTGGTCTCCTTTATGAACATCCAGATATAATAACTTCACCCGCAGTTGGACCGGCAGAAAAGCCCTCTCCCTGCCCCAGCCTGAGCTGACTGTGGTGACTGATGGTCGTTGCTAGGATTCTGAGGTCATCTGGGAGTGGTGGAGATCAGAGGATTGTCATACTTAGGGCTGGTATCCAGACAAGTTGGGGCGCTGCTATAGACCATGTGTAAATGGTGATCTTGAGCATGAATTTTAGAGGCTAACTTTGCTTCTCAGAGTCTCAGCACACTTTACATGGTTGCTCATTAATCCCCCCTCCCCCCATTACACATTCAAGGATCACACTAGAGTGAGCAAGGAGGAGACAAATATCCTAGTAGGCTTACAGGGTAGAGTGGGCTGCATGAAGGTAAAATACTTGTGCAAAAGTGGCTTATATAGTGTTACCATCATGTATACTGGGCAATTCACGTACTCACGAAAGGGTAGCACAGCGTCCAATTACTGATTGCTTTTTGGGCCAAGGAATTCTGATTTAAAACAGCTATTTTTAGGTCTCGGCCTGCACCAGCGCTTGCGCTGGTCTGGCCGAGAGTTTTAGTAAGCCGGTTTTCGAAGTGCAAACCCACTGGCTTTCGGCTGGCGACCAGCTTGCGTTCACGATAGCGTGCACGCGCGCAGCTGCCATCTGGGTTTCCTATCTCTTCCTCATTTCCTCGTCATGGCTCATTAACTCTCTGGACTCTGATGTTTCAATCGCAGCAGCAGCTCACATTACCAACTGACAGCCCTGGACTACAGTCACATGAAAAACAACAGCGATTAGCATTGAAATGCAAGCTTTTTTTTGTCTAGTTAGAAATATTGCTTCGGTGGGTTGATTTCACCTTATATCGCTATTTGTTTTATATTGGGAGTCACAGCCTAATTACCAGTATTTTTGTCTCACTCTGTTTTTTTTAAAAATATTTATTTGCGCAAAGCACAAAGCTATATTTAAGGTTACTTTTTCCCCGTCACTTCTTCACTCTATTTAAACTCCACACTCTTATTGTCTCTCTCCTTCTCTCTCTCTCCCCTCTCTAATTCTCTCTCTACTTAATTAACTCTCCCCTCTCTATCTTTTTTAGCCTTTCATTCTCTCTCACCCCTTTATCTGTTTCTCTTTCAAACTCCTTCATTCACTCTCTCTCCCCTTCTTTCTCTCTCTCTATCCCGCTCCACTCTTTATTCTATGTACACCCTTTCTCTCTCTTTCTCTCTCACCACCCTCTCTAATTGGGCATTATATCTTCACTCTATCTCTCACTCGGCAACACCACAGCATCACTCAGCATCACCACAGCATCACTCAGCGCAACCACAGCATCAATCAGAGCCAGCACAGCATCAATCAGAGCCAGCACAGCATCACTCAGCACCAACATAACATCTCTCAACGCCATCACAGCATCACTCAACGCCATCACAGCATCACTCAGTGCAACCACAGCATCACTCAGTGCAACCACAGCATCACTCAGTGCAACCAGAGCATCACTCAGTGCAACCAGAGCATCACTCAGTGCAACCAGAGCATCACTCAGTGCAACCAGAGCATCACTCAGTGCAACCACAGCATCACTCAGTGCAACCACAGCATCACTCAGTGCAACCACAGCATCACTCAGTGCAACCACAGCATCACTCAGTGCAACCACAGCATCACTCAGTGTAACCACAGCATCACTCAGTGTAACCACAGCATCACTCAGTGCAACCACAGCATCACTCAGTGCAACCACAGCATCACTCAGTGCAACCACAGCATCACTCAGTGCAACCACAGCATCACTCAGTGCAACCACAGCATCACTCAGTGCAACCACAGCATCACTCAGTGCAACCACAGCATCACTCAGTGCAACCACAGCATTACTCAGTGCAACCACAGCATTACTCAGTGCAACCACAGCATCACTTAGCGCCACAACAGCATCACTCAGCGCCACCACAGCATTACTCAGCAGCACCACAACATCACTCCGCGCCACCACAGCATCACTCAGCACCACCATAGCTTCACTCAGCGACACCACATCACTCAGGGCCAACACTGCATCACTCAGCACCACCACCACAGCATCACTCAGCGCCACCACAGCATCACTCAGCGCCACCACAGCATCACTCAGCGTCACCACAGCATCACTCAGCGCCACCACAGCATCACTCAGCGCCACCACAGCATCACTCAGCGCGACCACAGCATCACTCAGCGCCACCACAGCATCACTCAGCGCCACCACAGCATCACTCAGCGCCACCACAGCATCACTCAGCACCACCACAGCATCACTCAGAACTACCACAGCATCACCACAGCATCACTCAGCGCCACCACAGCATCACTCGGCGCCACCACAGCATCACTCGGCACCGCAACAGCATCGCTCGGCACCGCCACAGCATCGCTCGGCGCCGCCACAGCATCGCTCGGCGCCGCCACAGCATCGCTCGGCGCCGCCACAGCATCCCTCGGCGCCGCCACAGCATCGCTCAGCGCCGCCACAGCATCGCTCAGCGTCGCCACAGCATCATTCAGCGCCACCACAGCATCACTCAGGGCCACCACAACATCACTTAGGGCCAAGACAATATCACTCAGCACTACCACAGCATCACTCGGCGCCAAGACAATATCACTCAGCACCACAGCAGTATCACTCAGCACCACAGCAGTATCACTCAGCAAGACCTGAGTATCATTCAGCATCACCTCAGCATCGTCTCCGCAACAGTCACCACCACCACCACTACCACCTCAGCCTGCTCTCGGAATCTGGCATCTGTTGATTCTCCCCTAGCGTCTGGCCGCTGCTAGTGTTATAATACAGGTACTAGTTCCCAACCTTCACCCTCCGATTGTTTATGCCCCCTCAAAAAAAAAGCTTTAACAAACAACCATTGCAATAGGCAGAAACAAGTTGCCAGCATTGCAAGAACAAAAGAAAACTGAGAATTTTTATTGTAAATACTTTTTTTAATATGGTCGTTCAGTTTTACATAATGCCTTCTTGGTCATATATAAAGTAACAAAAATGCTTCTGACACTTTTTTATTATAACTTTTCAGCATGCTGCACAGCAGCCACACTTATCTACAGCACAGCTTGAAGACATTGGCAAAGTCAATAGCTCTGGCTAAACACTTGTAAGGCCCCAAAGGCGAGACCTATTGGCTATGCCAATGCTTGTTTATTTTGTGGTTGGACCGGCAGCTGGCTCTGTCCTCTCCCCCCACTGGTTTTCAGAAGCATCGGCCTATTGGAAAAGCTTCCTCCGTGCTTACCTGTAAACATGGAAGTCTGGATTACACGTTCAGTGGCAAGCCACTGAGCTTTCCAGTCATAAATGTCACACCTGTAGGCCTGCATCTTGGTTCTCTGCGTGACATGGTGATTTGAGGGAGCTCCCGCTCAAACATCTATTTCAGCCCCCCACTATCACTTGGGAAATGTGCAACTAGCTGCTATCATTGTTCTCTTCTCAAAGTAGGGCAGTGGGTGAAGGTCAGCCGTCATAGAACGAACCATGCTGCCACCTCCTGTGAGCATTCTCTGGTAGAGACTTGTGCTTCCTGAACTGCATGCCAGGCACACAGTAAGTCCGGGAGTGGAAACACTAGCTCATATTTTGTATACAATTGGTGTGGGAGGTGAAGGGTGCAATGGAATCGGTCCCAAGGTCACAAGGCGGTGCTTGGAGATGTGTTTTGCCGAGTGGCCAGCCTCCCCTCCACAACTGGACCGAGCTACCTCGTGGCACTCCTATTCAAAGATTGGAGCTTGTCACCTAACAGTGGCTGTTTGTCCTAAGTGGGAGAAAAGAGTACCCTGGTTTGTGCTACAGGATGTTAACCATGAAAAAAGTGCCACCTCTCAGGGGTCTTGTGGAAGGGAACTGTTTGAATGGAACTCTGTCAGATCTTCCATATCAGGAGGTCAGCGCTGATCTCAATCAATCAATCACAGAATTTGTAGAGCGCACTACTTACCCGCGAGGGTCTCAAGGCGCTGGGGAGAGGGAAGGGGGGGGGGGATGCTGCTACTGGTCGAACAGCCAGGTCTTGAGTAGCCTCCTGAAGGTCAGCAGGTCTTGGGTCTGTTGTAGGCTTAGTGGAAGAGTGTTCCAGGTCTTGGCGGCGAGGTGTGAGAAGGATCTGCCGCCGGTGGTTGTTCTTCGAATGCGAGGGACGGTGGCGAGGGAGAGGTCGGCGGAGTGGAGCTGGCGGTTGGGGACGTAGAAGAAGAGTCGTCTGTTGAGGTAGGCTGGGCCAGTTTTGTGGAGTGCCTTGTGTGCGTGGATGAGGAGTTTGAAGGTGATCCTCCTGTCGACGGGGAGCCAGTGCAGGTTCCTCAAGTGGGGGGTGATGTGGCTGTGGCGTGGTACGTCGAGGATCAGGCGTGCGGAGGCGTTTTGTATGCGTTGCAGTCGCTTGATGAGCTTGGCCGGGGCTCCCGCGTAGAGGCGTTCCCATAGTCCAGTCTGCTACTGACGAGGGCCTGGGTGACTGTTCTTCTTGTGTCTGTCGGGATCCACCTGTAGATCTTGCGAAGCATGCGGAGGGTGTTGAAGCAGGAGGAGGAGACTGCGTTGACTTGCTTGGCCATGGAGAGCGTTGAGTCGAGGATGACTCCCAGGTTGCGTGCGTGGTCGGTGGGTGTCGGGGCTGCTCCCAGCGTCGTTGGCCACCAGGAGTCGTCCCAGGCTGAGGGGTTGGAGCCGAGGATGAGGACCTCCGTTTTGTCCGTGTTCAACTTTAGTCGGCTGATCTTCATCCAATCGGCGACGGCCTTCATTCCTTCATGGAGATTGGCTTTGGCGGCGAGGGGTCCTTGGTGAGGGAGAGGATCAGTTGAGTGTCGTCGGCGTAGGAGATAATGTTGAGGTCGTGCTGTCTGGCGATGCGTGCGAGCGGGCCATGTAGATGTTGAACAGTGTTGGGCTGAGGGACGATCCCTGGGGTACGCCGCAGATGATCTCGGAGGCTTCTGACCGGAAAGGTGGGAGGCGGACTCTCTGGGTTCTGCCGTCGAGGAAGGAGGTGGTCCATTCCAGGGCCTTGTCTCGGATCCCTGCGTCGTGGAGGCGTGCGCGTAGAGTGCGGTGGCAGACAGTGTCGAAGGCGGCGGAGAGGTCCAGCAGGATGAGGGCTGCGGTCTCACCATTGTCCAGCAGGATCCTGATGTCGTCGGTGGCGGCGATGAGGGCAGTCTCAGTGCTGTGGTTGCTGCGGAACCCTGATTGGGATGGGTCCAGGATGCTGTTTTCTTCGAGGTATCGGGTTAGCTGTTTGTTGACGATCTTCTCGATGACCTTGGCTGGGAACGGAAGCAGAGAGATGGGCCGGAAGTTCTTGAGGTCTCTCGGGTCCGCCTTGGGTTTTTGAGTAGGGCGTTGATCTCTGCGTGTTTCCAGCTCTCTGGGAAGGTCGCGGTCTCGAAGGAGAGATTGATGATGTTGCACAGGTGGGGTGCGATGGAGCTGCTGGCTTTGTTGAAGATGTGGTGCGGGAAAGGGTCTGACGGGGAGCCGGAGTGTATTGTGCTCATGGTCTTGATGGTGTCCTCGATGTTCACGCTGGCCCAGGCTGGCAGGGGGTCGTGGTCGATGGTGTGTGGCGGGTCTGGTGCATCGATCTTAGTTGGGGCTGTCTGGGTGTTGAAGCTGTCGTGGATGTCTGCGATCTTGCGGTGAAAGAAGGTGGCGAGGGAATCGCACAGGGGTTGCGACGGCGGGATGTCGTTGGTGTTGGAGCTGAGATTGGAGAGTTCCTTCATGATGTTGAAAAGCTCCTTGCTGTTGTGTGCGTTGCTGTCGAGGCGGTCTTTGAAGGAGATTCTCTTGGCGGACCTGATGAGGTGGTGGTGGTTACGGATGGCGTCTTTGTGGGCTGTGTGGCTGTCCGGTGTCTTATCACTGTGCCATTTCTTCTCTAGTCTGTATATGCACATGTAGGGAATAATGCTTATAGCAACATCTTTAAAGAGTCTCCGATTAGCTGCCCCTTGGTATAGGCGATCTCATTGGCAAATGAAAGCTTTATTGATCGAAACGTTTTAATATCACAATATAATGGATTAAACTGCATCCGTGGACTGAATGGGTTATAATGTGAAGTGCAGTGGAATCACACATACCATGTTCCCCTTAGCACAATCTGCCCATGTCAAACTACAGGTGCCTTTTGTTACACACTTCTTTTTTTTAACTAAGAAAGTGCCCAGAAATGAGTTTACTAACCCAAAGGTTCAGGCTTTTAAGATGCCTTTTTGAAATGATACTGAGGGGTGCACCTTTATTTTCCCAGTTTACCCCATGGAATGCTCTGCAGAAGAGCTTTCTGAAAGTGACCTTGACTTGCCCGCTACTTGGCAGTGACTCACTTGATTCCATGCGTGGGGTTGTTGTCTGGCTTTAAATTGTTCACTGGTTATACTAAATTCCTCTCTCTTAGAGGATTTTCGCCAAATATTTGTTCACATCTCTTCCTGAGGCAGTTGGGCTATTGCCAATTTGACTGGTTCTGTTATGTCGTTATTAACTGAAACTTACCTTTCAGTTCCAGTGAAGGAGGGATCTGGTCTACATTTTTTGTTGTCTTGGCACCTGCTTTCTGCTGCTGCTCTTCTAACCAGCCTTGATATCCTGTTGGAGTACAGATGAATAAAAAACCCTTGGCACGACCCCCGGCCACGGATTGTGCCTCACTTGATCTAATTGTTGAAGTGGGACAAGTCTTGGCTACCCTGCACCGTTTCAAGGGTCTGGACTGTCAAATCATGACCTCCAGATCTAGGTAGTCTGCTAATGCACCTACCAACCAACAAGGACACCTCAAGGTTATAGCAAAGATGTCTGGGTCAACAGTCCTCAAGCAGGAGAGGTCTCAGATTTTGCGCTCCTGGACTGGTTTCTGTTATCGTGGTAAGATCCCTGAACCCTAGTTTCTGTGAGCATGTCACAAGCGGGTGACCCCAGTGTCACTTGCGGGGTCTGTGGTCTGCAGTGCACTGCCCTTCACTACGCTGAGCAGAGCTCAGAAGCTTTGCTTGCAATGTCCTCTCCTGTACCATTTTATTGCTGGGGTGATTCCATGGAGGTGAGGAAGTCAGTGAAAGCTAATAACATGCCACAAATGCTATCAATAGCCCTCATGTGAAATATCCTCTTCCCAGTACAGTTAAGGAGCTAGCTTATCACTGAGAACGCTGTGCTTCCCTTCCAGTTTGAACTACCTTCTGAACAGTTCTCAATCGTAGACTTTGCTTTCGCCTAGGCTGATACTTTCAGTTTGGTGACATACTCGTTCAAAAGGCAAGAACATTACTCCAGATGTATCAGAAGACTTTTCACTCTGATGTTCACAGTGAAAACCTTGTGAGATCAGGTCTGACTCTGGTATCGCAACCAGGTAAACCAAAAACCTTCTCCTTGTTGAGTCTAGCATAGAGTCTAAAGATGGAGGAGTGGTATCCAAGAGCATGCAAAGTTTGAAGGTTTGTCACCTTTGCAATTTGCCACCTGCTACCAAAAAACATAATTTTAAAAGAGATGTTCCATCCAAAACCGTTTTGGGATGTTTTAAAGGTATGCATGAGACTATTTTTTTTTTTTTACAGCTAAATTGTCTCAGGGGAGGTCAAATAGAATTGGGAAATAAGTGATGAGAAAACCAAAGCAGGGGAGGAGTCACTATAACGCTCAAGTTTTCATACAGGAAAGCTCACTTTTAAACACTGTCTTGAAACTAATAATATGATTGAAGCACAGTTTGGTTGGCCTGGGGCAGACCATCTTAACTCAGTGATTTTTGATGGAGATCCTGCCCTTTGCAGTTGATGGGTACTTTTTTTGTTCATGTGTATATTCATGGAATGACATCATGGGAGACAGACAGTAGTTAATATACTTCTTACAATGGATATTATCCATAGATCCATACCTCTCACTGCCATGTTGTGATCTCTGGACCTCAGTGGTCCTGAAAACGGTTGCATTCCATAGAACCGTTAGCAATTACACATGCTGCTTTGTACCATTTTTGAAAGTTGTATATCGTGACGTGGCTGTAAGGAAGTATACTGAAGTAAAACGAGTGTATTGCACCAATGCCATAACGCAAAATTATGAGGGCCCCTTACATAATGTGATGGGCCCCTGAGTCTCCAATATTTCACAGATGTGCACTGACCTTGGGCTAAATGGGGGCCCCCTTGAAGGTTTGGGGGCCACTTGAAGGGTTGGGTGCCTCCCTGCACCATGAGTTGCAGGGACTGTGTTATGCCCCTGTATTACACATATTTAGGTCTATCATAACTGAGTAAAATCTAGTTTGGATTTTGATTCTGCTGTCTGCTATAACTCTTGTATAGTAACAGGAACGATCCTCACTGCTAGTGTTGCTCAGAAGGCTTGGAGAGCGCATCTTAATTTTAGTCAGACTCTTGTCTTGTGATTCTTGTTTGTGGAATAGCTCAAAGGGCACCAGAGTATGTTACAATAAAACATTTTAATCAGTTGTAAATAGAATGATATGTGTATGGCTGATTCAGGCCCAGGATTTTACTAGGGCAGCGTGGGAGTTGGGACCATGTTGCTTGGACAGTACTACATAACACTCTGTACTGTAAGTTTTTACTTATTTTCAGCTGAAGGCCGAAAGAGAAATCGATTTTTCCGGAAATACACTACTTTTTGGTCAAGTGCTAACGTCTGGATTAAAACCCAAGTCTTTAGTTTTGTGTTCATCCACTTGAGTATATCCCCTCTGAAACTGTGTCCTGTAGTACATGTGATGAACAGAGTAGCATGTCACTCGTGCCCATAGCAATAAGAAGAAACAGTTTGTCAAATAATGGCTAAGCAGTATGTTTAAAAAAAGTATTCGTGCCTAATGTCCAGCATGGTGGGTGAGTCACAGTAGTCCTGATGCCAGATGATTGTATTTTACAACCAAAAGCAAGCAGCATCATTTCATAAATCTGTGATGGACACGTCATCTGGCAGAGTTGTCGGAATGCACCTTTTGCCAATTGATGAACCACAGCTGAAGTCGGAGGCTGGTAAGTGGATAACTAGTCGAGTAAAACCATTGGGGCTGCTTGCACGTTTTTCCTAGTATCCTTGTGTGATTCCTAGTGGGTTCTTTTGAGTGTTAATCCTAAATACAGGAAGATTGTGAAATCCTAGATTAGTGGGAAGGATCATAGTGTTGATTCTCTTAGGACAGTCTTGTCAGATTCTTAAAAGAGTGCCTATAGATAGCAGATTGACCCAGATGGACAGGAAAAAACAGACAGTACAACGTGGAAAGTAACTTGTATATCTATGTGCACCGTCGTTTTATGTGTCGGCACATAGTTAACCCTTTTACTCCGGCTTTACTGTTTAACATCATTCATCAGCAGTGCAAGTGTCGTCAGAGTGCGCTAAAATTTAATTGAAGCAATCGGTTATTCATAGTACAGTCCTGTAAGCAGTGCTTTAAATAGAAATATCGAAGTGCAGGTGCTCACACTACCAGGGTACCTGTTTGCTACTGAGCAGTATTGGTACTCTACCATTAACCGCATTGAAGCCCTCTTGAGAAGCGCAGGTACTTTCCCCTTCAAATTAAAGAAGTGCAGGTACTCAGTACCCGTCTATAAGAAGTTAGCAAACACACAGCCATGGTTTTCCTCCATGTTCGTTCTCCCTTCAGAAAGAAGCGCTTTAGACATAGAACGATGACTTCATGTCATCCCAACAACTGTGTGTACAGTCCGGGGCTTTTCATTTCCTGGTCACTGTTTTCAGATATGTAAACTAAGCTGAAGTGAACAGTGTACAAATTCTAGAATGCCCTGGGTTATTTAACAAAAACCGGTGCACTGACTGCCCGACGACACGCAGCTAACCATAGACCGCTCGTTCAGCAGAGAGTCTCCGGATCTGTGTGGACAAACCTTAACTAGCAGCCACGATGAATGCGCCTCGAGGCTGCCGGATCTCGCACTGCCCGTTATGGGTGACTGAGAAAGCCGCGATTACGAGGCAGCCGGCCAAGCTGTACCCGGAAGTGCCCCTGTTTCATGTTTACGCAAGATGGCGGGGAGCAAGAACCCCCGGCGACACTGGACTTTGTACCCGACCAGCTTTGAAACACGTTTGTTCCCTGAAACGGCTCTGGGTTGTGCGTCGAAGCGGCTGCGTCAGAGGAGGCCTTTCATGTGTGTTTGATTTGTGGCCACTCGGGCCAGTAAAAAAGGGCGCCAAGTGAGTTTCCTTGCCTGTGACTCACAGGGCCCTGGGCTCTGTGTGCTTTACTTCCCACCGTCCTGTGAGCAGCGTGTGAGTAATACCGACTACGACTGCTCGGCATTGTGAGCTTCCTGGCCGCGCAGTGCTGCTCTTCAAGCCCGAGAGAAAGGGACTGGGAGGCCGGACTTAGGATGTAGAAACCTCAGGCACAGGTGACCCTCACGGGGCAGCACCTGTTTAAAGCAGAACACCTCACAAAGGAGTTGTAGATGCGCCAGTGCTTGTTTTTCTTCTCCGTGTCTCAGCGGACACGTCAACTTAATCTTCTATACTACTTTGATTCAAATTTGGGACTACACAAAACACAGATCTCTCCAACAAATGCGTTAAGCTACAAAGTTATCTCATCATTATTATTATTCCCTGAGATTTACTGCGCACCTCTGCAGCAGATGCAACCCCATAACATATTTTAAAATGCAGACTTTGCAACCAATGAAGCAGAACTTCTACTACCATGCTTTTCCATGTTGCCAATTTCTTCGTGGCAGGGTTTAAAAAAAATGTATTCGTTGATGCCCAGACTTTGCGTCAGGATTGCGCCACTTTTTTGACACAACCTCGACTCCAAATCTCATTTGTTAAGCTGCACTTAAATGTACTCATGGTGCACCTGATAAACATGTGTGAGATCTTAGTGTCGGATGTCACTTCTTGTGATGTCACTTCCAGTGATGCCACATGGAATGTCGTGCGTCGTGACGTCATGTGCTTTGATGGCACGCGTCTTGATGTCACTTGCATACTGCCTAACTTGGTCAGTCCCCCCACTTCTTTTTTTAGGACTCGTGCCCTGATAGTATATAACCCATGGTTGCCTCAAGAAAAACAAGCATTGGCAACCCAATATGACTTGCCTTTTTGACCTATAATTTTGTCAGTGTTTTTGGTTTGTGTAGGACAAAAAGAGCAGAGATTGAGTGCAGTTGTTATTCCGATAAGGAGCGTGCTCTATAGCATGGCTTCTTAGAGCTAGATGTAATAAAATCAAGATTAAATCAATGGATGAGTAACAGCCAAGTCGTTTGTGTCTCCTGTAGTTCCATAGCAGGGCGGAAGGCTTCAAGTTCTACCTCCTCCTGCCCAGGAGTGCCCAAGTATTTGCCAAGTTGTCCAGGTAGCAGCATAAAGTAAATGTACATAAAATGATTCTAGACCAAGCTAATTTATTTAGCCAGCTGTAATCCTTAAACTCTGGCAGGGGTCTGGTCCTCCAGGGCTCTGTTAAACCCCCTTCACACACCCCTCGGGTCAGAAGATAAATTAATGGGCAGTTATCGCTCAGCTCCTCGAAGGGCTTGCGTAGTCTCCTCTTCCGTTGCAATGATCTCTCTTTGCTGCTGTTCTTTTAATGTTTTGTTTCTGTAAAGCTTAGATTTGTTTTACTGTCAGAACATGTATGTGTTCCCTAAATACTTGCTTGAGGAAGTCTCATACTTTTCTGTTTGGTTGGCAGTCAGCTCACAGGCAAGGGAAGAGACATGGACAGTGGAGTTATATATGGCCAGGTATTTGCCGAGTCCCCTACCAGCAGGTTGACCCCAACCTCCCCTCCAGAGACCCGGGGGTACTTCCCGTCCCCCCCCTTTTCCCCCGAGGCACAGATAATAAATCAACATCCAACACAGATCTTGGAATAGGGGTCGGATAACCCTGGCCGTATTTTATTAAAATTACAATTCATAATTTGAAATTTTTAAAAAAAAATTCAATATGCAGAAAACCCACACATATTCAATAACTTCATACATTTCATATACAACGTATTTACACCTCTTTATGGCTAACCTTAACACGTTTGTAATACATAGCCAAACCTAACCTAAAACTGAAATATGTACAATTTGTTTTCTGTGTATCCCGGATGAGCGTACGTGCAAGGTCATGACTGGTCCCAACTACTTGCTAGGTCCCCCTTCTTACCGGAGTGACCTTGCGCTGGAGGCCCGGTTGCCCATCAGCTTCCTTCCCTCGGGCGCCCCCTACGCCCTCCAATACTACCTCGCAGGGACTGCTGTTATGCCAACTTGGCGCCTGTGCATGGATTGGCCCAAGGGCCTGCCGGAAACGGAACTTCCAAACCCCCCGCACCCTTCAGCCTACCGGCCGGAAACACCCCTGGAGTGTGATGAGAGACCACTTTCCCTCCCCCAGGCATCCCTATTAATAATGGGATGCCTACTAAGAGATGAAAAAAATTGACCAACCAATCATGACCTTACCGCCACAGGCCAGTATAGTTGATGACTATCTGCCCCCCCCCCCCTCTTCCGCCTGCTGACACAAGGTCATGCCCTGTCCTTTGCCCCTAACATCCAGGCTAGCACGTTTTCAATGAAATACTCATTGCCCAGCTTAGAGAGGTGAACCCCGTCCTGGAGAAAAAACAGTTCCCCCCCGGATGCACCCATGCGCAATAGTCTGCAGTCTGGGAGACCGAAAAAGCCTATCAATCCTGTTATTGATCCTCTTCACAGAGTGATTCAAAGCCCACACCGACTCACCCCCCCCGCCATTGAAACCTCAGGATCATGTGAGACCAAACCAACTCTGCCTGTGGGCACTTCTTGGCCAACCACCCCATTTCCGTGATCAGTGCCTCCACCACTCCTTCCGTACTCGGGTGTACCAGGCCATTACCTCCCAAATGCACTATTACTACGGCGGGTGCCGCCGGAGTCCTTGCTAACAAAGCACCAAAAACATTACAAAACTGGCATAATCGCAATCCCCCTTGCCCGTGTAGTGACACCTTGAAACCCGCCTGGCGGGCCCTGTCCACGAAATTTCCTGTGGAAAAATGTTGTTTCAACCTGCTCACATACGAATGACCTACAATCCAGACTTCTTTTTGACCTGGCCCCCAGGCGGGGACCTGGAATGGGCGAGGCTCCAATGACAGGCGGACGACGGCTAGCTCCCCTCCTGCGGCACGGGACGTGGAAACTGCGAGAAATTGAAACAAACCAACCATTAGCCAATAATACTTAAAGCAGATGTAAACGCACATATCGTTTGTAACAGTCAGAAGACCAACACCCTATTCTCTGAACTTCATGGGCCTGCAGTCCCCGAGCCGTGGCTTCAGTGGCTGCCCCAATCCTGAAAGAATGAGTACCAAATTTTGATGCATCCAACCCTGCTGCCCCCAGCGCCAATGTCCATACCCTGCCAAACTGAAATTTCGTGAGGGGGGTCACATCCTGATGAATGAATAGTGGCCCTCCCGCGCCTTGTGGCCTGCAAGCCAGGAAAGCCTACCGGACAGCATGTGCTCCCTTGAGCCCTGTGCAGAATAACATGGTCACCCCTCCCATTCTGGTCCGTCTTGGACCTGGGAATTGATAGGGATACAGAGCCTCCCTGCAGGTGAACATGTGCAAATTGCATCCCACCATGCCAATCATGCTTGTTACGCGCCACCAATTCTCCCATCCTGAAAGCACCATAGAAGGCAAGGGAAAAGGCGGACCTGAAAAGCTGGACCTCCCCAGTGGATCTACCTACTTTCCCCACTGCCTCCATGAGGGCTGACAATATTTCCACTCTAATCTGGTGCCGGATGTCCGGCTGGGAACCTTGCAGGCGCTGCCACCCTTTCAGAGCCCTTTGTACTACAAAAGAGCCCGTGGGATCCCTATGTCCCTGTATCTTTGCAAAAAAGGCTATCGCCGCCATGTGGCGCCTGGCGCATGCTACAGAGCGCCCCCAGCCCTCCGTTCCTTCACGAATGACATGACATACGTTGGCTCGTGCCATGCCTCCTCCCAGCCATCCCCCAGAAAATTGCAATAGGTGGTAAAAGCCCCCTCATAGGCCTGCCTGGTCCTGGGTGCTAGGCTAGCTGCCACGAGGTCCGATAGGTTGGGGCACCAAGTTGCCACAGATGCTCTGGAAAAGGCGTTGGACTGTCCGCTGCTCCTGGATGGTAGGACCTGAAAACCTGCATCTTGAAACGAGACAGTGCATCAGTAGCGTGTTTGAGTACTCCCGGAACATGCCTGGCTCTAAACATCACATTTAATCGCATGCATTGAAGCACTATCTCTTTTAACAAGCGAAGCATCATCCTACAATTAGCAGACTGCTGATTAATGCATTCCACTACTGCCATATTATCAGACCAGAAACCCACCGATTGATTGTGAAACTGGTGCGGCCAAATGGTTAGAGCCACCAAGATGGGAAATAATTAGAGAAAACCAATGTTACCTGTTATACCAGCGTCAACCCGCCAAGTTGGCCAACGTTGCGCTGCCCATTGTGGGCCCAGAATGGCACCAAAACCCTCACTCCCAGCAGCGTCTGTCATGAGACCAAGGTCCGGGCTGGACCTAGCAGGGCTAGGTCACACCACAGTGCCATTGAAATCCCGCAGGAATGCCATCCAAATCCGCATATCCTGCTTAACCTCGCTGGACAACCGAGTGTGGTGATGCTTCTCTTTTAAACCAGACATTGCTTGAGCAATGGAACGCGAAAAGGGGCGGGCAATTGGAATGATTCTTAGTGCAAAATTCAGCATTCCCACTGCCTTCTGCAGTTGGTGTAAAGTGACCTTTTCCTTGCTCAGGCAATCTTCCAATGCTAGTGTGAAACCTTTTACCTTACTCATTGGCAGGCGTGATATACCCTCCACTGAATCCAGTTCTATGCCCAGAAACTCAATTTGTGTGGCCGGTCCCACTGTCTTTCCTGGTGCCAGGGGGACACCAAACTCGCACATGAGTACGCAAAATGCTTCTAAAGCCCTGGCACACTCCTGGGACCCCGGCGCCCCTAACAACAGGAAGTCATCCAAATAGTGCAATACCCAGTGGTGCCCAGTCACCTGCCTGAAAACCCACTCCAGAAAAGAGCTGAATTTCTCAAAATATGAGCAAGAGACCGAGCACCCCATTGGCTTGCACTTGTCCATGTAGTACTTCCCCTCTAGCTGGAACCCCAAAAGATGGAAATCTTGTGGATGAACTGGCAGTAAACGAAAGGCAGATTCTAGTCAGATTTCGCCAATGACGTGCCTGGGCCAAGCGACTGCAGCATTGCAATTGCCTGATCCAATGTCGCGTATCTCACGGTGCACAGGGCCCCATCAATAGCATCATTCAATGATTGACCCCTGGGAGCGGATAAGTTATCGATCAAGCAGAACTCCCCCGGGTCTTTTTTGGGCACCACCCCCAGCGGTGAGCAGACAAAATCTTCAACTGGTATTGTATCAAAAGGATCAGCCAGTCTCCCTAAACGCAATTCCTTCAACACTTTAGCTATTGCCACAGACTTGTTATCCCTCACTGATTGCTGATTGCGGCAGTAAGAGACCCCAGAATAGCCATGTGCAGGAATCCTAAAGCAGTCCCACCAACGACATCCAGCCGTCGCAAGACCTGTGCGACTCACTGGCCACCTCCTTCCACCACAAAATCGCCGACATCCACGACCGCTTCAACACCACGACCGCCCCGGCAACCACCGAGACCACTGCCCCCACAACCACCAACCGCCTGCTCTCCTGGACCAACATCAACGACGAGGACACCAGCGAGATCATGAACACCATCCACTCCGGTTCACCGCTAGACCCGTGCCCTCACCACATCTTCAACAAAGCCAGTACAGCCATCGCGCCCCATCTCCGGAAAATAATCAACATCTCCTTCGAGACAGCAACCTTCCCGGAAAGCTGGAAGCACGCCGAGATCACCGCCTTACTCAAGAAACCCAAGGCAGACCCCAAGGACCTCAAGAACTTCCGACCCATCTCTGCTCCCGTTCCCCGCGAAGGTCACCGAGAAAATCGTCAACAAACAACTGACCCGCTACCTCGAGGAGAACAACATCCTGGACCCTTCCCAGTCCGGCTTCCGCAGCAACCACAGCACCGAAACCGCCCTCATCGCCGCCACCGATGACATCAGGACCCTGCTAGACAACGGAGAAACAGCAGCCCTCATCCTCCTGGACCTATCAGCCGCCTTCGACACGGTCTGCCACCACACACTACGAACACGCCTTCACAACGCCGGGATCCAAGAGAAGGCCCTGGACTGGACCACATCCTTCCTTTCCGGCAGAACACAAAGCGTCCGCCTCGCCCCCTTCCGATCCAAGGCCACCAAGATCATCTGCGGCGTACCCCAAGGCTCCTCCCTCAGCCCAACGCTGTTCAACATCTACATGGCACCCCTCGCCCACGTCGCCCGACAGCACAACCTCAACATCATCTCCTACGCCGACGACACCCAGCTGATCCTCTCCCTCACCAAAGACCCTCACACCGCCAAAGCCCACCTCCACGAAGGAATGAAGGCCGTCGCCGAATGGATGAGGACCAGCCGCCTGAAGCTGAACTCGGACAAGACGGAGGTCCTCATCCTTGGTTCCAACCCTTCAGCCTGGGACGACTCCTGGTGGCCAACATCACTGGGAACAGCCCCGCCACCCACCGACCACGTACGCAACCTAGGGGTCATCCTCGACCCCACCCTCTCCATGACTAAGCAGGTCAACGCCGTTTCCTCATCCTGCTTCAACATCCTCCGAATGCTCCGCAGGATCTTCAAGTGGATCCCCACCGAAACAAGAAAAACAGTCACCCAGGCCCTCGTCACCAGCAGGCTGGACTACGGAAACGCCCTCTACGCAGGAACGACGGCTAAGCTCCTGAGACGGCTGCAACGCATCCAGAACGCCTCTGCACGTCTTATCCTCGACATCCCCCGACGCAGCCACATCACACCCCACCTGAGAGACCTGCACTGGCTCCCTGTCAACAAGAGGATAACCTTCAAGCTCCTCACCCACGCACACAAAGCACTCCACAACTCCGGACCAGCCTACCTCAACAGACGACTCAGCTTCTACACCCCCACCCGCCAGCTCCGCTCGACCAGCCTCGCCCTCGCCACAGTCCCCCGCATCCGGAAAACGACCGCCGGCGGCAGATCCTTCTCCCACCTCGCCGCCAAGACCTGGAACACCCTCCCCACCAACCTCCGACAGACCCAAGACCTACTGGCCTTCAGAAGACTCCTCAAGACCTGGCTCTTCGATCAGTAGCAGCACCACCCCCCTCTTCCCCCAGCTCCTTGAGACCCTCGCAGGTATGTAGTGCGCTTTATAAGTGACATGATTGATTGATTGATTGAACCTTCTAACAAAGTCTGGGCTGTGTTTGGGCAACAGCATTTTTTTTTTTTTTTTTACAGAGTTTTATATAGCGCAAATTTGACCCGAATTGGGTATCAGAGCGCTTTACATAGCACCAGTTGCATTACATGAGGACACATTCATTTTTGTTAGGCACGGGGAGATTAAGTGATTTGCCCAGAATCACAGGATGTTCAGCGTCATTGCCGAGACTCGAACCCAGTTCCCCAGATTCGAGGTTGACCGCCCTAGCCGTTAGGCCAACTCCTCTCCCTCTCTCCCATTTAACCAGGTTATCAAAGCCATTGTGTTTATGGGTGAGTGTGCCTTGCTAAGCAACACGCCCTCATTCTTTTTTTTACCTCCCTTATCTTTGATTTCTTGAAACATTTGGATTCTGGGTGGGAAGATAGGCCACAGAAGAAGCAGGCATACCTGAATTTGCATGAACCAGTGGGCCTAGTGCATGTCCACCTGTTGAAATCCCAACAAGCCCCTTTCTTGCCACCCCCTCCCCCGCTATGGGGTGTACCTGACCGAAAGGACTGCCCTCTTGGTGTGTCCTGGCTCGGGGTTTTCATGTGCTTCAACCACAAGATGACATCCATTTGATCCCAGGTTAAGCCCGGGTCAGAGGCCTTCGCCCTCCAGAAATCCTTATGCTCCTTCCAAACCACTCCCGCGTACTCATCATGTGCACATGTGATCCTATTCTGATAGCACGCCAATTGCGCACCCAACCTGGGAAACCGTTCCACCATTATCGCATGATAGTTGGAGAAAGCCTTTATCCAATTAACCAAAGTTTCATCAATCTTTTTTCTGGTGGGCCAATTGCCCCAATCCCTTGGATGAGCCCATTCCCTCATCTTTTTAGCCTCCTCCTTCTCATCCTTATTAACCAACAAAGAAAACATTCACATATTCCCCTTTCCAGATTTGTTCCTTCACCTCCTGTGAAATGTGTCTCCCCAGACGCTCTCGGGAAGAGCGCAGCTCTCCCAAACCTAAACTCGGTAACACTTGCACCGTACCTGCAGTCGTGGCAGCTTGCGTCTTGGCGTTCTCAGTTCCTGTAGATGTGCCAGCTTTGGAAGGCTCAGGGCCACTCTTGTCGCTCAGTGCGCTGTTTTGCCCTGCCCCGCTGGTAACCCCAAATACTGCTGCCGGTGAGCCCATCTCAACTGATTGTGGCACCCCCTGCTTAGCCCCTTCCACTTGTGCTACCAACTTCCTGGCCCTTTCCACTGCATCCCCCTCGGCTAGCAGGAAACCACTACGTGCAGAAGGGATCACTGTTCCCGCTTTTGCTAACCATGGGCGCACTGCCGTCAGACTGGCCACCAAATCTGGTTGTGCAGGCACACTACCCGCCGGGGACCCACAGGGGGGTACTACCGGCTGGGACGGGGCCCCTTCTAAACCGGGACCCCCTGCTGCGCCTGGTTGGCTTGGGCCCCCCACACCCCCAGGTGGGTTTAAACCCAATGGAGCTGCCCCATTCCCCTCCTCTGGCCGGGATCCCCCTGCTGAAGGCCCTGGGATCCCTGGACTCGGCAATCCTGGTGGCGCAGCCCCCGCCCCCCGCTCGGGTTTAGACCTCCGGGGTACTGGAGGGAATGCTGCCCTGGGGGCCACCCCCAAACGCCTAGGTCTTTCTTCTGCTTCCTCCTGCCCATCTACTCTCCTACGTAACCCCGACAAGGACTGTCCCATATCAGTCATCATGCGCATCATTGCCTCCATCCACTTCTCCATCCGAGTTGGAACCTGACCCCTCTTTGCCTTTGGTGCCATTACCAAATCACACACGAAAAAGAGGGCCCACTAAGATATATGGCTGCTAGCCTAATGTAACAGGCAAAACACAGAGCTTATGCAGCAGTCAAAATCACCTATGGTACGCTGCTAAAATTGAATACCTTGCCCAATCAATAAAAAAGCTCTAAAATCTATGCAGCAGGCCAAGAAAAGCACTCCCAACGCTGATGTGGCCCCAAGAAACCTTAGCCCTAATGCACACCCGGTGTCTAACTACTCTGGGTCCGGTTAGGCGATGCCCAAACCCTTACCTCCTTTTTAAACTAATCAGCAGTCCAAGCCCCGGTCGACCGCAAACACTACCACAGCCAGACACACTCCCACAAGTCCAATCAAGTGGGGCAGGTGAGTATTCACTCTAACCTGCGTGGCTCTCAGCTGTGGTGAAGTGCAGGTCCACCGAGGAGGAAGGAAGAGTGCCCCAAGCTGCTGCTCCAGTTGCTGTTCTCTTCCTCGCGCCAAAATTCCTGGGGAAAACCAACGAAAATAGCCTGGAAAACAAGAATAAAGGTTAAATGGAAAGACCTCTGTCGCGTGGACGGAGGCGTGCAGTTGTCCCAAAGCGTAGCGGCGAGGAAAAGACCGTGCCGCCGCTCCGCGCTCCTTTTAAAGGAGCAAAAACACCCAATACCAGTTCTAACAGGTCCCGGCATGATCCGGGACCTGTTCTTCCTATTTCGCCCCGGAAGTGCTTGTAGCACTTCCGGGGCATTTCGCAATGCTCCAATCACTGCCTGCGGGGGGCGGGCGCCGGCTGCGTCATCGGCCGCTGACCCCGCCCCCGCAGGAGAAGCGTCCCGGGGACCGGCGCAACCTCCATATTTGCGGCGTGCCCGAGTTCCCGGTGGCGCCTATGGATTCTCGGGGACTACAAATCGGATAGTGATCCTGTGCAAGTCATTAAATCTTAATGCCTCACTTTTCTTATCTGCGAAAAGTGGGAGTGTTTGGAAGCTAGCTGAACATCACTGTTAGGAGGTGTGAGATAAAAATAATATTCATCTCAAGTGCTGTAAATTAAATAAAAATACTTAATCATTCTGTTCGCCCTGGGAGTCCCTATAGCCGACTTACACAGTCTGGCCTCCCCGAACTTGATGTTCGATTGTACAGCAGAGCCAGCAGGGTTACAAGGGTGCTTTGTTTACCCGTAAAAACCCAGTCTCCGTCTCCTGGAACCCCCCACCCTTTCTTTGTTTTGGGTAGCCGCTTCTCTCGTTGGTGCACTGTTCAGTGTAGGTAACGTGTCGATTATCACCCTGTCACAAGAAGGTGATGACCTCAGTGAGTGCCTGTGCGCCTGAGGCTGTGCATGCGGCGCTTTGTATAGTGCCTGCTCCTGGCCTTCCTGATGCACAGCCTGCCTGGGCCGGGTCAGGACTCTCCTAACCCGGCAGTGCACAAGAAGAGAGTAGTCAAACCACAGCCCAAACGGCAGTGAGCGAGTGAATGATGCCAGTGAGCCCGGCAGTTGTTCTCTGGATTTCTCCACCTGAGAGGATTATGACATTTCCTTTCTTCTCTCCATCCTCCTTTGAGTTTTTTCCTTCTTTCTTTCCTGCTTTTGTTAGTTACTTCTGTTTTCTAATTTTCTTTCCCTCCTCTCCGTCCTTCCTTCTGTCCTTGTATCCAGTGATCCATCCTGTTTGTGCTTCCCTTCTTTAATTCTCCTCTTTATTTTTCGTCCATCTCGCCACCCAGCCACACATTCTTCTTTCTACCTTCTTCTTTAAATCATCTATTCTACTCTTCGTCTGTCCATCCATCCCTGCCCTCTATCCATGCATCCATCCTCCTCTCCATCCATCCATCCCTGCCCTCCATCCATCCTCCTCTCCATCCATCCCTGCCCTCCATCCATCCTCCTCTCCATCCATCCCTGCCCTCTATCCATCCATCCTCCTCTCCATCCATCCATCCTCCTCTCCATCCATCCCTGCCCTCCATCCATCCTCCTCTCCATCCATCCCTGCCCTCCATCCATCCTCCTCTCCTTCCATCCTCCTCTCCATCCATCCCTGCCCTCTATCCATCCATCCTCCCCTCCTTCCATCCTCCTCTCCATCCATCCCTGCCCTCCATCCATCCTCCTCTCCATCCATCCCTGCCCTCCATCCATCCTCCTCTCCTTCCATCCTCCTCTCCATCCATCCATCCTCCTCTCCATCCATCCTCCTCTCCATCCATCCTCCTCTCCATCCATCCCTGCCCTCCATCCATCCTCCTCTCCATCCATCCCTGCCCTCCATCCATCCCTGCCCTCCATCCATCCATCCATCCATCCCTGCTCCACCCACCTCACATCACCCATCCTCTAGCCACCCTTCCTTCCATCAATCCCTTCATCTTGGTCACGAGGAACAGACCAACGCCCCCTGCTTGTGTTTAAAAGCAGAAGCATTGCTTTAATATCACCCCCAGCTCTGGTGAGGATGAGAATATTAATGGTGTTATGCTGTGGCGACTTTAAGAACTGACACATCTTTCTCGTCGGAAAATGATTTTGTCACAATGTTTATTATGTATATGTCTGGATAGCTTACAGGCAATCTGAGTGTTACCGGCTTCAAGTAAACAGCTGACACCTATCCTGAGAAAGCCCAGCTGTCCCGTTGGTGACCAGCCTTTACCATTCCTCAGTTTAGATTTCAAGTTTATTAAATGAAAAGGGCTCCAGAGTACTTTTCAGTCCCAGCGCCGCCGCTTTCGCAGCGCAGCTCGTCTGCTGCCAGGTTCATTACCCCGTTGGCACGATGCTTCCCACGTGTGATTACAGCTCCCATGGACAGCTTTGGGCCCAGTGGTGAAACCCGATCTCCCGCCTTCTCAAGAGCTTGTGTTACAGCCGCGTAGTTTGTATGGCCTTTCTCACTTTCACCGGCTAATGCTTTATTTATGTAGCGTGCTGTCAGCACTGAAGGCCTGTAGCAGCCGGTTCCACGGGTTCCTGCAGCTTTTACTAATGCAGCAGTGGTGTTCGAGGCGCTGCGCATTTTCACCCTCTCACTTCGGCCTCGCCCCACACAGCCCGCCAGGGGAGCTCACAGTGTAGCGCGGAGGTGCCCCGCATGTACACCTCTCACTTAAGTCTCGCCCCCACAGACCCCGGCCAGGCTAGCTCCCAGTGTAGAGCGGAGGGGCCCTGAACAATACCACACTTTTACTGTACCGTGTGGTATTGTTCACTGCACCTTTTTGTTTTCTTCATGTATGAATCGTACACTTTACCTTGTCGTACCTTGCTTAGCATCTACTTTTCATACATCTTAATTTGTTTCGTGTGGTGCCTGCCCACACCTTTCTTCCCAACATGCTTTGAGGGAGATTTTCACAATTTCATGTGGCACATTGTGCCGTGTGCCGTTTCCGCACACCTTTCACCTCAACCTGCTCTGAGGAAAATTTTACTGCCTCATGTGGTACTGCCACATCTCATGCACATTTTTACCTTTCTTCCCAACATGCTTTGAGGGAGATTTTCACAATTTCATGTGGCACATTGTGCCGTTTCCGCACACCTTTCACCTCAACCTGCCCTGAGGGAAATTTTACTGCTAACAAAACATCAAGATCCACCACAAGGGTGATTATTCAATGAATGAAAAAAGGACCGAACGCGTGTGGGGGAGTGTGTTCCTACTTTTTGGTAGGACATTCACAGGAGTTGTTTAAATACCCCTCACACACCAAAAGGGCTCTTGGTGTCATGCTTCATCATTGGGGTCTTCCCATCCCACTGTGGGATGGGGCGTGCTGCGACCTGAGACTACGCGGGAGCACTATGCTAAAAAGTACTATGTGTGGTGTGAGGGTAGTGAGAGGAAGGGTCAGGAGTGAATGTAAGGAGTGAGGTTAAAAAGGACCTGGCCTCGTAGACTTAAGACAATTTAATAGGTCATTGAGGCTGGACCTGTTAAAATGGTGGTTCGGAAATATCTCGCATATAATGTGCAAATATTCCTAAAAAGTCAACATGTTTCGAAGCTCAAGGCTTCTTCTTCAGGACTGAAAAGATCCCTTCAGTGCTCACTATGTTGTATAAGAATTGTGGAGGTATACTATATACAAAAAGTGAAAAGTGCAAAGAATCATGCACTTCATACAGTACCTAATTGTACTTCTAAAGTGTTAATCTGAAAAGAAGAAAAATACAGTTTAAAATACTGGCTGCGCCACCCACGGCGTTTTCATGCGAAACCTGTAAAGACAGAATACGCCGCAAGGTGACTGTTGTATACATAGTACTAGTATGGTGCAATGAAAAAAGGAGACTAACAAGACAGACTTACACATAACAGAAATCACACACTCTATTTTTGTGGCTAGAGTAATTGTATCATAGTATAGTGTGTTGGAAGATACATACACACAATTAAATACATACTATGTATGGATGGGAATATTGCCCCACGAGCCTCTGGAACGAGTGAGGGAGAGAGTCGCCACTAAATACTGTAGAGAAAAACGGGATGGAAAGGGAATAGTCAGATGGTTAAGTCCCCATATCGAGCAATCCGAAAGATGTCGGACCGTGACGGCTATGCCGTACTTACGTGCTGCTAGACATTGCCTCGCTACGAACAGCTCACCCGCGGCTCCGAAGTGTGACTGAGGAGCCCGGCGAGCTTCTATTTAAGTGTAAGCATGTAGGTAGGAAGTGGATCCACCTGCGGTGCTTACGCGGGGTGAACCGGAAGCAGAGTCTGCTATGTGTCACCCCGTGCGCACTAGAGCGCTCTGTGTAACATAGGCGGAAGTGGGTAATTCGTGCGTGTCTGTGCGCTGACAGTAATGGTTGAGTGCAATGCGCCTAATCATCCCCCAGCGCCAAGTGGCGAAAAAGGAGAGAGAGAGAGCGATAATGGCGAGGTTTAAAAATACGTGCCTTAAGAATAAAACGTGTGCAAGAGATTGTCTATGGACATGAGACACAGGGTACTGCCAAATGTGGTTGCTTAAGATGCTGGGTATACGTACAGGCCGGGAAAGGAGCAAGTGTTGTTCAATCACGCTCCTAGTAGAATGGTATTTCCACATTGCCCAATGGGACATAAAACGTTCTGCCCTGTATATGACATTGCCTAAGTGGGGAATAGTGTACAAGTTGATGGACCACTATAAGGTATAATAAAGATGCAATGTTGCATATTCTACAGTTTACATGTCATTAAATATGGAGGATGGTGATAGTTTAGATGGAAAATAATGAACTATGAAAACTATAAGGTATAATAGAGATGCAATGTTGCATATTATCCCGTTTAAATGTCATTGAATACGGAGGGTGATGATAGTTTAGATGGAAAACTATGAAGGTTCATGATGGTGGTGTATCACATGCTGGATCAGTTCGTCATGATAATTGTGCCCAAGGTATTTCATCATTCAGGCCCCTGGTGTTCGTCCCCAAACGGAACACCCACCGTTGCTCTTTTTCCAGGAGGTCCTTTTCATTGTGGATTTGCTCAATCACAGTCCATTTCAGATCATCAACATTGTGATTGGCAGATAGATAGTGGCTCGCCATCTTAGTGGTGCTTATTTTGCATCTCACATTGCTCTTATGTTCACCAATCCGGATTCTGACTGGTCTAGATGTCATCCCAATGTATTCCAATTTGCATGGACAGGTGATCATATATACCACATTCTTGCTGTTGCAATTGGTAAAGCGTCTTTGTTCCCATACAGACCCGTTAGTGAATGTGATTTTCTTACTCTTCTTAGTTAGGGTGCAGGTACTACAATTGCCGCATGGGTAGTGACCCTGAATGGGTTGGAGATTAAAAGGGGCAGTGTCTCTTTCTAATGTGGTACGTGGTCTGGTGTGTACGAGAATGTCTCTGAGATTCCTGCCTCTTTTGTGGGAGAACATCGGTCTGGGAAAATTGAGTTTCCCACAGTTAAGTATTTTCCAATGCTTATTTATTATCTTAGATACTTCGTTCGAGTGGGTGTTGAAAGTAGTTACACAGATCGGTCTGGTCTCTTGTTCTTTAGATGATTCTCCAAAAGTGCGCCTCTGTTGTTGTTCCTGGCTCTTTTCAGACCTTGCTTGATGATTCTCGCTGGGTAATTGCGTGCCACTAATTTCTTCTCCAAATCGGTGGCTTGTCTCTTGAAGTCAGTAATTTCAGAACAATTTCTCCGTAGGCGCAGGAACTGCCCATATGGCAGATTGTCCCGTAAATGTCGAGGATGGAAACTGCTGTATAATAAGAGGCAATTCTTTGCAGTTGGTTTAAAGTGGGTGGTTGTTTTAAGCCTACCATTCTCTGGATAGATGTTGAGATCGAGAAAAACCAGATTGGTGTTGGATGATGTGTGTGTGAATTTTAGAAAATTGTTTTGCTGATTAAGCCACATCATGAAGGTTTCAACAGAGTCGGTGTCACCTTTCCATATCACTAGGACATCATCGATGTACCTTTTCCAGACAATTATGTGATCACGGAAGGGATTGTCTTGATGTAATATTTTGGTGGTCTCTAGATGGTGTACGTAGAGACCAGCCAGACTGGGAGCAAAAGTGCTCCCCATGTGTCATGGTTCGTTAGGAGTTCATCCTCCCCCGATCACTAGGTGTGTTCGTGCGCACGCTTGAACCTTCACTCGAGCGGAACGATTCTCCTCACTTCCGGGTTGCTGGCGGTTAGCGGTTCAGCTTTCCTTGCTGAAACCACCGCCACGCCACTCAGCGCTTCCGGGGGAATCCGCATAAACGCTGCGATTCCCACCGGCTCGGCGCTTCGTATTGACGCCCGTGCCTGGACAGACGCCTTTTCAGGTAATCAGGGCTGCGCAGGAGCGCTGCCCATTCTTCCTTGTTATTCTTCCGTGACTTGCCACTTGCTGACACCCTTTGAGCCTTCTCTCCTTGGCCAGTACATTGCGTACTGGCAGTGCCTTACTTTTCCTGGGAAGGGGTCCAGTCAGTAGTACTCAGGATACACTACCTTTTGCCTCACCGCGCTGGAGCACTTGTTTGTTATTTTCTTGTTTGACCGTGAAGGCCACACCTCGCTGGAGCGCTTGTTTTGGGTTCTTTTCTCATTGCGCAGGAGCGCTGGTTTCTTTGGTGTGCCTTGCGCAGGAGCGCTGGTTTCTTTGGTGTGCCTTGCGCAGGAGCGCTGGTTTCTTTGGTGTGCCTTGCGCAGGAGTGCTGGTTTCTTTAGTGTGCCTTGCGCAGGAGCGCTGGTTTCTTTGGTGTGCTTTGCGCAGGAGCGCTATTCAGCTCTTACTATTGATGACTTCAGAACTCATGATGTCCGGTTATGAGGTAATTGCTATCTTCCGCATGAGTGTATGGTAGTGACTGGAAGAAGGTGTGTTTGGGTTGACTGTAATAGGTGTTCCCTTGTTTCCCTATGTAGCTGGTGTCCACGGTTAATCCGAACAGGAGGACGTTCTCTACTGGTCTTCCGGGCACCATCCTGCAATCTTAGCTTCCCTCCCACTCCCATCTGTATCCTAGTTTGTTTTCAAGTCTCGACTGGGGTAAGGTGGGTACAGGGGTGATAGCTCATGTCGTCTCTGCGAGATCTCTCCGCAAGAAACAGGTAAACTTGTGGGGTACCCGACACCATGCTGGTCCCATGTTTTTGTAAGTAGTGTGAACCCTCATATAGAAAGAAATTCTTCTTAAGGGCTAGAGAGATGCACTACATGACCATGTTCCGTGGTGTATGGTATTCCCATGTGGTTGCATAAAGTACTTCCTCAATAATGTCAAGAGTTTCGTCATGAGGAAGACTTGTGTAAAGACTCTCGACATCCAGTCCCAGTAAGAGATGGTGGTTTATGTCAAAATCCAGTTCATTAAGTAGTTGTAGTACTGCTTTGGTGTCTTTCAGGTAGGTGTCTGTTTTTTGGACCAAGGGCCGAAGGAAAGCGTCAGAGAACTTAGAGAGTGGCTCTAATATAGAACCGATGCCTGATACGATGGGGCGTCCGAGTGGGTGTTCCAGATTTTTATGAATTTTAGGAATGGTGTAGAAGTAGGGCGTTCTGGGTGATTTTTGAATCAAAAAATCCGACTCCTTTTTAGATATCCAGTTATGGCAGACTGCTTCCTCCACCATTACTCCTATCCGTACCCGTATCTCTTCAGTAGGGTCTTCTTGAATTACCTCATAGTTTCTTGAGTCATCTAGTAGTCTCCTGCATTCAGTGTCGTAGTTATGTGTAGTCTGAAGTACAATAGCTCCACCTTTATCTGCTGGCTTGATTGTCAGATCGATATTGTTGGCCAATGCTCGTAATGCCTCCTTTTCTTCACGTGTCGTATTGTGAAAAGTTCTTTTATCTTCATTGGACATACTAGTTATGTCCTCCATCACGGCCTTCTCAAAAGTGAGCAGCTCGACAGGAAGTGTTGAGTCTAGAGGAGTAAAAGTAGATTGTGTCAGACACCTGTTCCTCTGTGGTCTCAGTGGTTTCCCTGGTGTCAAAGAAAGCTCGTAGTTTCAATTTTCTCAGGAATTCTTTCACCTCTAAGCATAGCTTAAATTTATCCATTTTGTTAGTGGGCACAAAACCGAGGCCTTTACCTAAGGCCCTCTTTTGTGGTTCCGTGAGAACCAATGATGTAAGATTGACCACTAGTTGTCCTTCCTGCTGGTTGTTGGTTGGTTCGTGGACCCGGTCATACTCCTTGTCGACACTCTGGCCGGATCCTCTGGTTCGTTCCTCCAGTGGACCTGATTGCCCCGTCGGTTCCTTCCTCTTGGTGGTCCTGTGCGGGCGCCTAAAAAAGGAGGTGGTCCATAGTAGTTGTATTCCTGTGGTGTTTGGGTCCAGTGTTGAAACGGCCCTCCAAATGGCGGTGGGCGGTAGGGGTAATTGGCATAGATCGGTTGGCTTTGGTAGTGGTCCCTTCTCCCTCTGGGTCGAAATGGTCTTTGGTTCTGTGTTCCTCCTCTTTTATTTCTAGGGTCGCTCCCCCGGCTAGAATATGAGTCATTGGAGCCGGTATCTGATAAATCGCTATCTGATCCCTGATCGCTGTTAGATCTTCTTGCTACATAGTCCTCTCGTATGTAGGGGTACACACGTTCGTGGCTGAAGGCTGCTGTGTCTTTTCTCAATTTCTTAAATTTGCTTTGTTTCAAGGTGATCTCGTACTCGTTCATCTGTTGGTTGAGTTCATCCAGCCTTTTCTTCAACACGGTGTGGGATTGGTAGCTCTTGAGTTGTACCTCTAACTTCTGTATGTCAATTTTTAGTTCCTGAGCCAAACGGGTGGCTGTCTTGATGATAAGGACTAGCCAATCCCTGGTGCAGTGCCAAGATGTGAGCGACCAATCCTTTTTAAAGGATTTGTCGTGTTGAAATATGAAAGGTTCATTACGGACAATCAGGCCTTGTGGTGCCCCATTGGCCCTTAGGTATTCCGTCATTAATAAACCATGTAATGCTGTTTTTATCTGGGTTCTTCTTAGGTTAGCCAGTTCATCCCAGTCCGAACTGCTCGGCCCCGGATCCAAGTTGCTTAGCCCTTCGAAGGGGTTGAGGGCTGCTAGAATCCTATCAATCTCTTCATCATTGCTTTCCTGCTCTGAGGGAAATTTTACATTGTTTCATGTGGTACCTCCACATGTGGTACCTCCACATCTCGTGTGCATATTATTGTATTGTGTCATGTGGAGTTCCCACATCTACTTTTTACTTACCTTGTTTAATGTGGTACATCCACATCTCATGCACATGTTCTACTGTTTTATGTGGTGTGTCCCCACATCTATTTAATGTGATCACCCCACATCTGTACTCTGTTACAAATTGTTTTTATTGCGTCATGTTGTGCGTTTTGCTTTCCTTGTTTTCTTCTTCCCACTCTTGATCGTACTCTTGTACTTCCTTCGTGTCGGCCCGGCCAGCTTTCATGATCTTTGTACCTGAGTCACTTGTTGTTTTGTTGTGGGAGTGCGTTGGTTGTTTTGTGGGAGAAAGGGAGATGGGTGATTGAGTCGTCTTTAGTGCCACTGTCATCTTTATTGCTCTTTCCCACTGTCTTCCTTATTGTTCTTTCCCACTCACTACTTTCTCTTGGCGTTTTCTATCAATTTTAATTTATCATCATATCTTGCCATGTTTTCGCTTAATCCTTTTAATGTGATTTTTGTTATACCTTTTTAGAGTTTCTCCCTTCTCATTGTAAAGAAGGGAGATGTTGTAGTATGCTGCTCAGCCATGATGTGTGTGTGTTAGAATGTTGGAAGTTAGAATGTTGGAATGGTTTGAGTCAGTTGGTCTATGGGCTGAGCAGCATACAGGCTGCTCCTGGTGGGGCTTGCTATTTATGTACTTTCTTACTTGTAACTTCAATCTTCAATAAATACACTTGAAGTTACCAACAACGAACGGACAACCTTTTATTTGTTTATTACAGGCCCCTCGTGTTCATCACCTCACGTCACCCTCGCCTCACAGACCCCCGGCCAGGCTAGCTCCCAGTGTAGAGCGGGGGGCCCCTCGTATTCATCCTCTCTCTTCACCCTCGCCTCACAGACCCCCAGCCAGGCTAGCTCCCAGTGTAGAGCGGTGGGCCCCCCATGTTCATCACCTCACGTCACCCTCGCCTCACAGACCCTGGCCAGGCTAGCTCACAATGTAGAGCGGAGGGGCCCCTCAGGTACATCCTTCTCGCTTCGGCCTCACCTCATAGACCCCGGCCAGGCGAGCTCCCAGTGTAGAGCGTTGGGGCCCCTCTCATGTTCATCCTTCTCACTTCACCCTCACCCCACAGACCCTGGCCAGGCTAGCTCCCAGTGTAGAGCGGAGGGGCCCCTCTCATGTTCATCCTCTCTCTTCGGCCTCTCCCCGTAGACCTCGACCTGGCGAGCTCATAGTGTAGAGTGTAGGGGCCCCTCGTGTTCATCACCTCACATCACCCTTGCCTCACAGACCCCCAGCCAGGATAGCTCGTAGTGTAGAGCGGAGGGGCCCCTCGGGTACATCCTTCTCACTTCCGCCTCACCCCACAGACCCCGGCCAGGCGGGCTCGCAGTGTGGAGCGGAGGGCCTCTCATGTTCATCCTCTCACTTCAGCCTTGCTTCGCAGACCCCCGGCAAGGCGAGCTCGCAGTGTAGAGCGGACAGGCCCCTCTCATGTTCATCCTCTCACTTCACCCTCACCCATAGACCAAGGCCAGGCGAGCTCCCAGTGTAGAGCGGACAGGCCCCTCTCATGTTCATCTTCTCACTTCACCCTCACCCATAGACCAAGGCCAGGCTAGCTCCCAGTGTAGAGCGGACAGGCCCCTCTCATGTTTATCCTCTCACTTCACCCTCGCCCATAGACCAAGGCCAGGCGAGCTCCCAGTGTAGAGCAGAGGGGCCCCTCAGGTACATCCTTCTCGCTTCGGCCTCGCCCCACAGACTCCGGCCAGGTGGCTCGCAGTGTGGAGCGGGGGAGCCCCCTCTTCAGGGCATCGCTCTTAGGTTTAAATCCCGCAGTTTGTCTGCCCTCTTCCCCATCTACAGACCACCCCCTCGTATTCCAGGGGCTACCCCTTTCTCTCACACACCCAACCGTGCTTCTTTACCTCTAGGTCCTCCATACGGCCCCTCCACTGGAATGCTCCACGGCTGCCCTCGACCAGAGCTGGAGTGTAGGCAGGTGGGGGATTCATGCTTTTCCTTTGGATATCCGTGGGAGGGAGTGCTTGGAATAGCAGAGATGCAGGCGTACACCTTCACCCAGCAGCACCACTTCCAATCGGTCCACACCCCGAATGAGACCACGAGAGAGACAAACGTGCTCTACGGTGGCAAGCTCATGTGAACTGTATGCGTAGGATAAGTGAAGACACTGTGGCCCTAGCAAAGTCAGCAAAATTGGCGGCAAGATATGTCTTTGCAGGGCTCGAAAAATCCACTCGACCGCTCGCATATACGAGCTAAATTTAATGAGGGCGAGTTGTTTTTAGGTCCTACTCGCCCTTTCTGGCGAGTAGGAAGACAAACTAACTTTTGTCCTCTGTCTCTGAAAACGGAGCAAATGTGACAAGATAACAAGATTTAAAGGCATTTTTATAGCTCACAAAGTTAATGAGCAATAAAGATGCCTTTAAATCTTGTTATCTTGTCACATTTTCTCCGCTTTCAGAGACGGAGGTCAAGTAGGTTGCAGTTAGGTCGAGGAGATTTTTCAAGGTACTAGACCTGCAGGACTAGTACCATTTTTGGGATTTTTCGAGCCCTGCTTTGGATGAGGCACTGACTAAAACATATGCAGCCTGGACACTAAATTGTGTGTATGAAGGGCTGGGTGCAATATGGCCAGGTATTGCAGAGTCCCCTACCATCAGGTTGACCCCAACCTTCCCTCCAGAGACCCGGGGGTACTTCCCGTCCCCCCCCCCCTTTCCCCCACACAGATAATAAATCATCATCCAACACAGATCTTGGATTAGGGGTCGGAGAACCCCGGCCGTATTTTATTAAAGTTAAAAAATCATAATTAAAATTTTATAACACATTTCCAATACACAGAAAACACACACATACTCAATAACTTTATACATTTCATATACAATGTATTTACACATCTTTATGGCTAATCTTAACACATGTCTAATACATAGCCATACCTAACCTAAACTGAAATATGTACAATTTGTTCTCTGCGTATCACGGATGAGCCTACGTGCAAGGTCATGACTGGTCCCAACTACTTGCTAGGTCCCCCTACTTACCGGAGTGACCTTGCGCAGGAGGCCTGCGCCCTCCAATACTACCTCCCAGGGACTGATGTTATGCCAACTTGGCGCCTGTGCAGGGATTGGCCCAAGGGCCTGCCAGAAGCGGAACTTCCTGCCCCCGCACCCTCCAGCCTACCGGCCGTAAACGCCCCCTGGAGTGTGATGAGAGACCACTGTCCCCCCCCCTCCCCAGGCGTCTCCATTAAATAATGGGATGCCTACTAAGAGATGGAAAAATTGACCGACCAATCATGACCTTACCGCAGACCAAGGATACTCAAACATAAAATACGACAAGCAAAATGACGTTGCCCTGTAATACAAAACATATCGATATGACATACTTAGCACAAGATTGCAATATCTGAAAAGAAAACGAACAAAATTCAAATCTGCAAGAGAAACAGTTACGCAAAGCCTCCACATGGACATTTCCTAAAACTGCTACCTCAGGGGATGGTGGGTGGGGAACAAAAAGAAATGGTGGGTAAGGTGACCTCCGCCGCGTGGATGGAGGCGTGCAGAACTTCCTAAGGCGGAGCGGCGAGAAAAAGACTGTGACGCCGTTCTGCGCTCCTTTTAAAGGAGTATCCAGCCGAAAATACTGGTTCGAACAGGTCCCGGCAGGATCCGGGACCTGTTCTTCCTACTTTGCCCCGGAAGTGCTTGTTGCGCTTCCGGGGCATTGCCAGATTCAACCAATCACGGCCCGTGGGGGGCGGGCGCCGGCCGGGTCAGCAAGGCCTTGCTGACCCCGCCCACCACAGGAGACTCGTCCCAGGGACTGGCACAACCGCCGTATTCGCGGCATGCCCGAGTTCCCGGTGGCGCCTGTTGATATGGCCAGGTATTGCAGAGTCCCCTTGTAGTATGCATTATGGGTCCATTGTTGACATCTGCTAAGTTAGCATGAGCTTCGCTACCATGAGGCTGCTTTTGCGCACGACACTGCATGCATTGATTTCGCAAGACTCTGTTTGTGCCCTTTCACATGAGAACTGTCTGCTTTTCGCGTCCTCTGCCGTGCTCTGAGGTTTAGTCTGCACACGATGTACAAGGTCGATCAACAGTGCCACTTGTTATTCTGTTCTGGTCAGTCCCTCGAACCTAGACATAACATGACACACAGCTGCACTACTGAAAATCGTATGCTTTAATATTGCAAGCTAAACCTGTTGTGCACGCACTTGGAGAGACTCCTTTCCAGAGAGAAGAGCTGTGCTTGTCCTGAGATGTAAACCTTTCATCTAGGCCTTGAGGTATGGGTTCTGCTGACAAAGCCCAGAGGTCTTCTTTTTTATAATAAACTATTTCTTACCACGGGGAGGGTGGTTAGGTATTGTAACCCTTTTCCACTGTCTTTATAAAATGATATGCCCGTTTATATTGTATGGAATTGTGACAATGCTGACTATATTGTGTTTATTCATTTTCCTGCTAATAATGGCACGTGTACTGTACCATAGAGCGCGTTAGTTAAAATAAACATTTTAAACTATACCGTGACTCTGATTACTCGCATTGTGGACAAGTATGAGTGAGTGAGCGAAAGAGTTGTCTGGCTCCCGCGATTCCTGAGAGAGTCGGGAGTGTCGTGTTCTGGGTTGTCTAATCATTGGTAGCTTCGCTGTTAGTCGGAGAACAAATGAGACACTATAGCTTGTCGGTTTGGGATTTTGGGTACTAATGTGGTAGGTTGGTACACCCCTATTCACTGAGGTCCTGTTTTCCTGCGCATAGTTCTGTATATGTGCAGAATCCCTGCAACATGGCGCCGCCAACGTTTGGTCTGGTTCTTATCTGCGAGACGCTTGAGTAGTGCTTGTCCACAATACCCTCACTTCTGTTTCCGGAGACAGCTGTGACGGTGTAGCCTCCTATATTGATGTTTTTATAGGTTCTTTCAAGCACTTTAAGTTGTTGTTCCTTAACTATCGTAATGGCAATTGCTATTCCAGCTCATAGCCGCGCCACACTCAAGGCATATTTAGCTACATATGGGGTGCCTAATGCGGGTGTTGAGCTTATCTTTGTGGTGGAAGCGAATCCTGCTTACCACTTTGAGGTGTTTTATTCTTGGGTCACTTTTCTGGCGGTGGATGGAGCAGATGATTTGTTTCATGAATACACTGCCACGGCCCTTCCTCACGCTTATCTGCCTTATAAGGCTCTTGAAGTTCCGCTTACGGCTTGGCAACACCAAATTTGGTTTAACGGCGCCCTTCCTCACCCAGTAACGCCGGTCCGTTTAAGCCCTTTATCGATAGATGGGGCCACTTGGCCCGTTTTGGCTGGGTATACCCCACACCCACGTTATTTAACTGTTGCGATTGCAGACCTCCGCGTATTGCATACTTCTTTGATACGCGTACATTGGGCTGTTATACAGTACATCACGCGCAACGTCCAGGTGGGACCACCTGGCGTTGCTGCACAACCTGCGGGACCTGGTGGTGTGTCCATCAGTCCCCTTATGGTCAATTCAGTAATGGGCAAGCGTTCACAGAATAAGGATGGACCTTATTGGCTTGCTGAGAAATTTGGACAACTGGAGGCTGTCTTTCCAAATACCTCTCCTGTAGATAAACACAGGATTTTGACTATTAGTTTGCCTAAAGACTTACTTCCAGAGTTAGCTGATTGTAACAACTGGGGCAAGGTGTTTGCAGCGGTATATTCAAAGTGCTTCGGCACCCCTTCCATGACTGTACTCCCCGCCGTGATTAAACGTGCTCAAGATGAACACGGTGCTGAAGCGGCTGTAGAGCTGGGGATGAGACTGGTGGGGGTGTTCGACGTGGTTGCTGATATGATCCTTGCCAATGTCAAGGGCGATGCAGTAAGCTTTCAAGTGGCAAACCGCTTGTAGGCTGTCCCGGATGTGGACAAGCCACGCGAATTACCAAAGAATATTGCAAAAGCTTATAAGACCATAGGCCGCAATAGTTTGGGAGTTAAGCCTTTTACTCAAACGCAAACTCAATCTCAAACTCAACAAAAAGCCCAGACTGATAAAGATGGGCATCCGGTCTTTCCTAAAAAGAACTGGAAAACCAAAAAACAGGGGCAGCAGCAACAGAAGCAAGGTTCGCGTGCTTGTTCACTGACACCCGAGTCTTCTGAGCGTACTTATGACTTGCGCGATCACGCGAAAATTAAGTCTCCTGATAGATTTTAAGTCCCTGATCCGCGTTCTCCTCGTTCTTCACAGGACACATCTGGCTCTCAAGTCGGTGGTGGGGATCGCCAGAATCGTGGCAAGAGTCATCCTGCGCCACAGGGACGTGATCAGCCTCGTCAGTTTGACGTCAAGGGGAAACAAGAGGAGCAACCACGCTTCCGTGCCCCGTTTCAAAAGAAAAAGGTTGCCGCTTTGACAGCGAGATATGCCTCAGACGGTGAGAACCCGACTGCTGGATTGGACTTGGGCGGTGACTCTGCTCGACAGCGCAGCGGAAGTTACCATAGTGTGGGAGGCACTGTGTCCCTGTCTGTAGGTGACAGCAACTGAAACTTTCATTACATTAGAGACAGCTGACACGTGGGTTGCCCCCCCGGATAGGCTGTATAACATAGTTTTTCAAATTGAAGGCGACATTGAACGTGTGGTCAAAGGGATTTTCTGGGAGAATCTGACCGCTTCCTATGACATTTTGTTAGCAGAGGCAGATTGGTCCCCACCTTTTGTACTGGCCGCATCAAAAGGGGAGGACGTGATACTTCCGAGTTTTTCGCGTTATGTCCCCAAGGAGCATGCAGAGGCTTTTGCAGCTGAGTGGGCTTTGGCCCTGGCTCCTGCAGTGTACCGTAATCAAGTGGGCTGTGATAAAGATTCTCCACCACATGAGATTCCATTGCGGTCTATGCCTCAACCTCAACCCCAATATCCCATCCGGCGGGAGGCCAAAGGTCCCGTTTCTGATGTTCTAACTGAGTTGGAGTATCAAGGAGTGATTGAGACGTGTGTCACCGATGAATAATCCTCTTTTTACTGTGTCCAAACCCGATGGGTCTTATCGCATAGTTTTGGATTACCAGCATTTGAACTCTCATTGTTGTACTTTTGCGGTACAGAATACCCATAGTTCTGCTCTTGTGGACAGTATTGTGCGTAAAAAATATAAAACGACTTTTTTTTTGTGGAAAATAGTTTTATTGAGCACTGCAAATAATACACAGGTGTATACGGTATATCATAAGCATTTTGAAGGCCCGGATCCTGGCCGCATGCTAAGATAAGGCATACTTGCATCTTACAGAAAATACATCATGACTTGCAGCATAAATGTATAAACCGTATATCCAGACAGGTAACTACAATTCTAATAAGTGGTATCCTGTGCAGTACCCATTACATCCCCCTCCCAAACTAACCCTCCCCAACCAATACCCCAACAAACAAGTAACTTAAGTGCCGCTACACAGACTACACACCTCGCTGATGTTCCTGCGCCCAGTGCGTAACAGGTCTGAGAACCCCGGGAATGAGCGTGTACTGAGGGGGGGGAGGGGGAGAGAAGAAGGAGAGGGGAGAGAAACATAGAAAGGAGCAAGGAGAAGGTGAGACCCAAGGGGATAGGGACAAAGGAACAGGGCCGGGGATAAGGAAGCAGAAGGGAGGCCCCCAGGTAGAGCGTGGGTAAGCATGAATCCACCAGCTCCTATAATACTGCACCACTGTCCCGCCGACTGTGTTGCGATCCCGAAGGCTCAACATCTTCCATAGCCTTGAATTGTTCCACTAGGTGCGCCCAGTCCAGCGAAATCGGTCGCTTTCGCAGTCCCCTGTATTCTTCACGGTGTAAAGCCTCCCTTTCTGCAACCGCCCATCTGCCCACCTCCTCTCGCCAATCGCCCACTCGCGGCGCTAGAGTAGACTTCCAGCGTCGTGTTATCATACGTTTTGCCAACATCAGAGCCAACCCTGCAAATCTGCGTAGCAATTTAGCCTTCTTAGGGAGGGGGAATAGTCCCAAAAGGCAGGCCTCCATTGTGTCCCACGGCGCCCGCTCCGTCAACGTCTCCAACCCCAGGACAACCTCTGACCAAAACCCCGCAGGACCATATCATATGAAGAAAATCAGCGTCATGCATCCTACACCGCGGACATACTGCGGCCGTCGTGGGAAACATTTTCCGTATCGTAGCTGGGGCAAGGTATGCTTTATGTAGTATAAATAACTCGTTTTTAAACGGCAATTCCGAGAGACTCGCCGGGGATGTTCTAGCATTTGGGCCCATTCTCTATCTTCCAGCTCCCGCCCCAAGGTCACGTCCCACTTCTGCCTAAGATGTATTAGTGGAACATGCAAATGTTCTCTCAAGCCGCGGTAAAGCCAGCGCACCAAGTGTCGGCCATGTCCCATAATGTGTAGTGATCTCAGCAATTGAAAAGTTGTGGGTTCCGTTTGATCTGTATACCAATAAGTGCGAATAAAACGCACTACAGCCGCGTGAATGAGAAACAAGGAGTCAGGCAGCGAGTTAGCGCGTACAAACTCGTCATGGGGCATCAAGTGGCCCTCGAGAAATAAATCCCTGACTGTCCCCACCCCCTCCCGAGTCTACCCCTGTATTTGGGTCATCGATAGCACCCCACGCCTAGTAGGCAACCCACATATGGGGATATTTGGGGCATACGGAAATGGCAACTGAGCCAATCTCTTCGCCTGTGCCCAATAATGCAACGCAACCTGCAACAAGTATGGAGGATCACGCATTTTCCGTGCTCCCGGACAGAGCTGGGACTGAAGAAACCCACGTCTGAAACAACCCAAGGAGTATCCAATTTCGAATAAATTCTTACCGGCCAACCAATATGCCATCCACTGTAACTGCCCCACTATACAATACGTCTTAAAATCAGGCGCCCCCATGCCCCCCGCCGTACTAGGTAGCTGCAGTTTAGACAGCGCCAACCGATGTCTGCCCGCCCCCCATATCAGAGATGTTAATAACGTGTCAAGCACTTTAAAAATCCAAGCCGGCAGGACCACCGGCAAATTCACGAAGTAATAAAGGAGGCGGGGTAGCATAACCATTTTCGACACCGCCACGCGGCCCGCCACAGTCAATGGCAACGAATTCCAAAAGGCAATCTGGGAGCGCAACGAGTTGATGGTGCGTACTACATTCCCGTCTATAGTATCCGCGTTTGATCTATAAATATTAACCCTCAAGTATTTAAAAGTGACAGGCTCAACTCGGAAGCGCATTTGACCAAATTGTAGAGTAGGAGACGCACAAGTATTATAGAAGGTGAAGGCCACCGATTTAGAAGCATTAAGACGCAAGCCAGAAATTTCCCCGAATCTATAAAAGGCAGCAGCTATCTCGCGTTTATCAACTTCCAGATCGTGAAAATATAACAGCATGTCATCCGCGTATAAGGATACTGAATGTATCACCCCACGCAACTGTATGCCATAAGGAATCATAATCTGACGTAGGTACTGTGCAAGAGGCTCAAGGGCCAACACAAAAAGCATGGGGGATAAGGGGCAGCCATGGCGTGTACCCCGGGATATTAAATAAGAGGAAGAGATGGTCCTACCCGTCTTAGCGCGCGCCGTGGGACTAGTATACAACAATTTAATCCATGCAGGCCAAATTTAGACAGCACCGCAAGCATATACGGCCAGCTGAGAGTATCAAAAGCCTGACGCACGTCTAAAGACATGCAACCAGCAAGAGGGGAAGAGGCGGATGCTGCGTGTATTAAGGCATGGAGCCAACGGATATTCAAAGAGGTACTGCGTTGGGGTACGAATCCACATTGGTCCGTATGGATCAAACGGGGAAGGAGTGGAAGGAGTCGTGACGCCAATACCTTACTCAGCACCTTGTATTCTGTATTCAGAATAGAAAGTGGTCTATAAGATAAAAGATCAGTTGGTACCTTGCCCAGTTTCAATAAGGACGTGACTATCGCCTCCCTGGTAGTAAGAGGCAAGAACCCACTCTCTAGGGAAGTAGTATAAAGATGCAACAACCTCGGAATCAACTTATCGGCAAATGTGGAATAAAACTCCACAGGGAAGCCATCGGAGCCTGGTGTCTTGTTGCGGGCCAACGCCTTTAGTGCCATCAGAATTTCTGCAGCAGTAATCGGAGCAGCCAACTCCTTGGCCATTGAATCCGAAACCGTGGGAAGCTGGACCTCGGACAAAAAGGAAAGCGTGGGAGCCATGTCATCTAAACATGGGGCAGTATACAACCGAGCATAATATTCCTGAAACGCAGCATTAATCTCCCCCTGAGACGTAACCAGTACATTATCAATCGTGTTTATAGCTAAAACAGGGGTAGGACTCATCGTGGGTTGGATCAGTCTCGCCAGTAATGTACCTGCCCTATCCGCCTCAGAGTGTGTACGCAGTGTGTAAGCATCAAAATCCAACAGACGCAATCGCTCTAACAACTCCGCATACTTAATCCTGGCAGATTGAAGCGGCTCTGCGCCGTCCTCACTCCTCTGAGCCGCCACCTCCAAGACCTGCAATTCCCCCTCCAGGTCAGTAATGTCCCTAATCACTTCCCTCCGTGATCCCACCAAAGTCCCCATGGCAACCCCACGTACAGTCACCTTGAAGGCCTCCCATTCGATAGCCCTGGACGAAGCAGTACCCTCATTCTCCACAAAAAATGCGTCAATAGCTGCATTCAATGCCGCCAGATAGACCTGATCTTCCAAATGTAGAGGCTGCATCCTCCACGTTGGAATTGGAGCAGGTGAATGGCCCCATGACAACCGCAATTCTATAGGATTATGGTCAGATATCGTCTTGCCCAGAAACTCACAATACGTAATTGAAGAGGAGAGGACCCGGGGAGCATAGAAAATGATCTAGACGTGTGTGCAACTTATGGGGGTAAGAGTAAAAGGAATATTCCCTCATGTTCACATGCATTGCCCTCCAGACGTCCAATAAATCCCAACCCTGTGCCCAACGTGTCAAGGTTACAGCCTGTGCCCTTGCCGCCGTATTAAACAAAGGAGGATGGGAACGATCCAGGCCAATGTCGAATACTGCATTCAGATCGCCCCCCAGAAGCCATGGGACCAGCCAGCAAGCGCCTGGGACACCCGCGCAAAAAATGCTTCATGGTCCGTATTTGGTGCATAGAGGGACCCCAGTACTATCTGCCTTCCATCCAACGTTCCCAACAGAAGAACAAACCGGCCCTGATCATCTAATTTGCTCTCAGTAAGAGAGAAGGGAATGCCCGCCCGAACCCAAATGGCAGCCCCCCTGGAAAAGGCTAGATATGCCGTCGCAAAAACCTGCCCACGCCATCTCCTTTGTAATTTCGTAGTTTCGGTGGGGATCAAATGGGTCTCCTGAAAACAAATTGTGTGCCTTACAGCGATGAAACGGCGCAGCTATTCTATGTCGTTTTGCCATAGAACCCATACCTCGCACATTCCACGAGACAAGGGTATAAGAATTAACAGCAGGCACCATCAAATGGAATTAGACCCCCCCCGGATCCCACCCCCATCCACCCACCCCCGCCCACCCCCCCCACAATCCCCAGACCATGCAGCATAGTTACATCAAAGTCAACAGAATCCCAATACTGGGTCCAACGCCCAAACATCGTTCGACCAAACCGTGATAACAAAGTGAACATACTTCACGTTCAACCAGTGCTACCGCCTTTGGGGGAAGGTCGCTAACACCATCAACAGACGCACAAGTGCAATGAGGCACTCAGAAAAGCGCCCAGAACGTGCACCGGGCCCGGGAACTTAACCATCTGTTCCCACCTGTCAAAACGGCATACAAGTTCTATGATGTTCTGCCAGTCAGGTAAAGGCACATGTAGTGGATTACAGAGCTACAATCCGGACAGGAAAACAATAAGAAGCTAAGCATATCCTACAAGGCAGAAGACAAAGAATCAAGAGTCCGCCGAGGCCAAAGGATCATTGCTGAGTCGTGAGGTCGCTGAAGGGAACAGTGCTACGCTACCATCTGAGTCAGTGTCCGTATTCAATCCTTCCGATGGGCTAGAGCTGATCTCTGAGCGAGTGGTGCGAAAAGTGGAAGCAGCACGTAGAGCCCTCCGCCTGCCCTCCAGCACTTGCTGACGGCCCAAGGAGCTGGAAATCGAGCTTTGAGTGAGGATGCCCCTCTTACGCCTCCGAGGGGGACGCTGCGGTTTGGGCAGTGAGGAGTCCATGCGTCTCGTAGGTTGGACATCGGGGAACGTCTTGTCCAGCCATTCCCACGCACTGTCAGGGGTATAAAAAAACAAGGAACGCTGATCATAGATGATTTTCAGTTTTGCGGGGAATAATAATGCAAATGACAGGCCTGCTGCTCGAGCCCGTGCCTTCACCTCCATAAAGGAAAATCTTCTGCGCTGGACTGCCAAGGTGTAATCCGGAAATATTGAAATCCTAACATTATCAATTTGGAGAGGACCCTTATCTCTTGCCGCCTGTAGTAGATGATCTCGATCCCTGTAATTTAAAATCCTGGCCAGGATGGGACGCGGGGCAGCGCCCGGAATAGGACGTCGTGTGGGGACCCGTTGTGCCCTCTCAACCGTGAAATGTGCGGACAGTCCGGTGGGGGCCACAGTAGACTTTAACCAGTTTTCAATGTATTCCGTAGGCGAAGTACCTTCCTTCCCCTCCGGTAGACCCACGATTCGGAGGTTGTTCCGGCGTGCCCGACCTTCTGCATCATCCGCCCGTGCCTGGAGGGAGTCAATCTGCTGACGCATGTGCTGTAGTTGTTCTTCGTGGGCCTGTACCTGTGGTACCATGGTGTCAACCTGCCGCTCAGTCGTTCTAGCCCTCTCAGCCAACTTCTTATGGTCATCTTTCAACAAGTTGAGATCCACCGAGATTATGCCCAGCTGCGCCTCCAAAACAGAACGAGAATCTCGAATCTCCCGCAAAATCATGTCCAGCTTGTCCCCGGAATTGTTGGTCTCCACAGCTCCCTCCATCTGGTGGGACAGGGCGGAAGATTGACCCGAAGTCGGAGAGAGAGATCCTGCCCTCCCGGACCTCGTTGGCACCCTGGGCCTTCCTTTGCCCATAGCCAGCGGCGTGATGGGGCCAGGCAGCGAGCCCCCGGCCACAGCAACTGATTACCAACAAGTACACCACAGCCGGCGGACAGCCGCACCGGAAAAAACCAGCGACCACCACCAGCCAACAGCACAAGTCCACAGCAAGGAATCCACTCAGTTCAAGCGGAAGGGCAACCCAGACACCCCGGCAGGGCATGGAAGTCTCTATCCTATGTAACAGCGATCTCCTCCTACTTTCCGAAATGTAAATAAAGGAAATGGCACCAGCAAGGTTTCATGCAGCTCCTGTGTCGCCAGGTCCAAGCAGCTCAAGTAGAGCCCCGCGCAGCCAGGCGCTCCCACAGACTATACTCCCACACAGGGCCCCAACTGCAGGCTCATGTCAGTCCCAGCTCGCCCCCGGCCTCAACTCCGCACCAGGTATCACCAATCCGGGCAAGACACTGCAACTGCCACGCGGCGTGAGAGGACTCTTTCAGGGACACTGTTGTCGCCGCTCCAGCACACCCAGCTCATGCGGCAGGACAAGGGAGGCCACCCCAACCAACTCGCACCGTCCGCACCTCCTTGAGGGATCTCCAGCTATCACCCAGCGCAGTGGAAGGGGCACAGGTTCCAAGCCCCAGCGCTTATCCTTAGCGCCCTTCACGGTCTCACCTCAGCAGCAGGGGGGCACCACTCCAACTCTCCCAGCCACTCCTCCGATCTGCATGCAATATGTGGCGTGCACAGCCAGGATCCGCCGGGGAGCCGCCACCGACCTGTGGCGTAATGCGGCCTCACAACCACTCGGGTGTCTGCTGGGGAGCCTCCCCCAGTAACGGGCACAGCAGCCCCCACGCACTGGCGCAGCACCTGTCCCCTCAGGCGGAAGCAGGAACCCGACGCCTCCGAGCACGCCCGGGCAGAGCCCCACTCAGGGGACACAGCAAGTATGACGCCGTTTGGGCCCAGAGCCGGGGACTCGCGTGGGTGCCGCCGCCAGGCTCGGGCGCCCGCAGCCCCGCCAGGCCTCAGGATATGCTGCGGCTCCTGATGCACAGCAGGCCTCAGGAAGGCCAGGAATCGCCGCCAGGACCGCTCCAGGTGGCCCCGGATGTCCAGAAGCCGCCGTCGAGGCAGCCTCGCTGTCTGGGATTGGCAGCCGCTCCCTTTCTACCGTCTGACAAGGTAGGGAGTTACGGATAATTTCTCGGATTGAAAGCCCAGGCCCGGAGCTCGTCGCTTATGCGACCACCATCTTGGGCTGCCGACCACGCCCCCCTCAAGATCATATAAAACGACTCTTGACATTGCCAATGGCTTTTACAGTCATAACCTGTCCCCTTAATGTAGTCAATGGACCGCATTCACGGCCGGTGGAAAACAGAAAAAATTTCGGCGTTTACCTATGGGGTATAAGAATAGCCCCGGGGTTTTTCGTTAGACAGCATAGACCCAGATGCATACTCGTATGTTGATGATATTTATCTCACAGACGACGAATTATGGCCGCATCTGTGCCGTGTTGACTGCATCATCCTTGAGTTTGCGGACTACGGATACAAATTTAATTTTGCTAAATCTCACATTGCTTGCTATGCGGTGCTTTTTTTGGGCTATGAGCTCAATAATGAAGGTCGGGGCTTGGCACCCCACTTTCTGGAGCAATGCGCACGCTTGCAATCTCCAACTACCCTGAAGAAACTTCAGTCATTGCTGGGATTCCTGAATTTCGGGAGGTCTTACATTCCCGAGTATGCCCAGCGTATCAAGCCTCTTCAGGCTTTGATACAACCTACTTTTTCAAAAGCCAGCTGGCACCCGGAACATTCTGCTATTTTGCGTTCTTTGCAGTCTGATTTGCTTGAATCTAAGTACTTGTTGACGCATGATAACCACACAAACCTGGTGATACGAATCGTGCCAGGCGCAGTGGGTTTCACTTACTTGACGTACAATGAAGGCGACACAGTACCTATTGCATACAAATCACATTTGTACACTTCAGCCGAAATGCGGTTTTCCGCTGTCGAAAAGGTTTTGACAGCTGTGCAGATGGCGGTCCTAAAGGAACGCGCACTGGCACAGGGGAAGCGCATTTTAGTGGTTACACCTTTCCCTGCTTTGGAAGCAGTAACTAAGGCGAGTGTGCCAAACTCTAAAGCATTACATCCCCGTTGGATACAATGGGGTACTTCTTTGACGTCTCCGGATGTCACGTTTATCTTTGACCCCTCTCTTCAGACGCAGGAGTTCTTGCAGTATGAACACGTTCATCCACCTCCTCTGTCTTTGCTTCCCTTAGAGGAGTGCACATGTATCATCTACACCGATGGTTCGGCGCAACCGGCCACTGGTTCTAAACCTGCTTATTCAGCGGCTTGCGCTATTGTGGCTGGTACAATGGTGAATGGAGAATTCAAGACTAATATAGTGCATACACAGGCGCTAGGGGACTGCACTGCCCAATTGGCCGAGCTGCACGCTTTGGTTCTTGCTCTCGAGTTTGCTGATCCGAGTGTTTCTACACTCGTGTGCGATTCCTATTACTGTGTTCAGTCTTTTAATGACAACTTATTCTTTTGGTCTCAAAATGATTATCAAGATTCTAAAGGCAGCACAATTGAGCATAAAACGCTTTGGGTTCGAGTGGCGGATCTTAAACAATGTCTGCCACTCACACATGTTATACATACTCTTGGTCATCAGCGTGTGGGAGCACACGCTCTTGGAAATTGTTTGGCTGATGAAGCAGCCAAATCTGCAGTAGCCACGTGTTCCGTAGCAGCCGTTACAAGGTCCATGACTAAAATTGATAATGACATTTTGGCAGCAATTGCTGCAACTGTGGAGGGCTCTAATTATCAACGGGGTTTCCCTTCAAAGTATTCTTATTAGTTGACTTCAGAAAATGTTCCTTTTGCTAGAATACCTGACGTTGGAGATCGGCTGATTCCCAACGCAGACCGCAGACACACTTTAATCAAAACCTCACACGAAGGTATGGCTTCGGCCCATGCTGGAGTGTCCGCGACTGTTTCTATCTTGCAGCAACGTTATTGGTGGCGTGGTTTATATAAACAGACCCGTACTTATGTGCTTTCTTGTGACATCTGTCAACAAATCAAGCCTTCTACGGTAACACGTCCACCACAAACACAGCTTTGCATTGCAGATCGCCCCTTTGCTTGTGTATATCTTGATCACTGCGGTCCATCTACTTCTGATACTGCATATAAATACATTTTGGTTGCAGTTGATTCGTGCACTAGATTCCTTTGGGTTTGGCCACAACGCAGTGCTGACGCTTGAAATGTCATCAGGGATTTGCGTGTCTTTGTAGGGATCTTTTTTTTTTTTTTAATTCTTTTTATTGATAATAAAACAACCAAGTTGCAGACTTACATTAATTCACTGCAATAATATGTCATCAATATTACTTCACATACACCATTGTATATACTTTTACTATGTCTTCAACCAACAATAACTATTAGGGTGTTGATTCCACCAAGGAGGGTTCCGTCGGCAGGACAGGTGGTTGACAAATTTCACCCCTGTACCCATTCCATTTACCCCATATCTGCAACCATTTTTTGGGGCAGCCTCGTGCCACGTAGACTGATTTTTCACAAAACATGCACCAGTCCATGTCATCTTTTCATTCTTTAAGGTCCGGAGTTGCCCTCACCCCCCACTTTCTCGCCACGTTCCTTTTGGCTATTAATAAGCCCAACGTCACCCAGATCCTTTCTTTACTGCTCAGGTCCGTCGGCTCCCAAATATTTAGGAGACCGCGTTTGGCCTCCATGGTGAGTGTTTGACCCATGACCTCACCCATGCATGCGTGAACCGCCCTCCCATAGCGAGCTATGTTCGGGCACTCCCACAATATGTGGTAGAATGTGCCTTCTTGGCCACAGTACCGTCTGCAACTGAAGTCAGTGCTATCCCATCCTAACTAATGTGGGCCCGGTGACATATATCCTATGGAGTACTTTCAGCTGTACAAGTTATAATTTTGAGGATATTGCCCCCTCGCGTGGGGACGCCAATGCCTCCATCCATTCATCCTCATCGAGTTCCTGTAGGTCACCCTTCCATTTTGTACGAAGCTGAGGAAGGGGGTCAGGGGCATGGTGAATTAATTTCAGGTATGTCAATGAAATTGCCTTTTTAGGCATATATCCGTCCACAAGCCTATCCTCGAGAGGAGAGGCCTCCGGAGGGGTCTCTCCCTTTGAGATGGCTGTCTGCAACGCGTGTCGTATCTGGAGGTATCTAAACCGTTCCGACTCGGCAAGTTCATATTTCTGCTGGAGTGCTGTGAAGGGTAAAACCTCCCCCCTTTTCCAAAGATCTGTTACACGTGAGATCCCTATCAGGTCCCACTTATCAAACCCTTTAGTCTTCCAAAGATCGCCCAACTGTTCAGAGTCCCACAGTGGCGTGCTTCGAGTTATGATCTTAGCCCATCCCATATTTTTCTGAACCGAATGCCACACCTGTACCACGTGTTTCGTGGGTCCCGTCAGAGGGAATTTTGCGGGTCTCGAATATAATGCCCGTCTATAGTTACCACCAGGGAGAAGCCATCTATCCATAGCATAGCCCGGATCAGTGGGAGGTCGATAAATACAATGATTGATGGCCGCCAGTTGTGCTGCCCAGTAATATTTCTTAATGTTCGGCAGGCCTATACCCCCATCATACCATCCCCTTACCAACTTTGAAGAGGAGATACGCGGCGGGCCTGTACCCCAGAGTAGCCTCCTCTGCATTCTCTCCACCCGCCGAAAATATGCAGCCGGGACCAAGGTAGGTGAGTTTTGCAGGACATTCAAAAAACGGGTTAGCGACATCATTTTGAACAGAGCAGCTCTCCCCAAAAGGGAAAGCGGAAGAGACTGCCAGTGCTAGACATCACCCTCCAGGCGCAGCAGTGGAGGCAAAAGGTTCATTCGATAAAAAAGTTTGGGATCTGTAGTAATAAAAATTCCCAGGTATTTGAATCCCCCCCGAGGCAACCTGAAGCTGATATTCTCTGGGCAAAGTCGGAGAATCACTCTTAAGCGCAAAAATAAGGGATTTCGTCCAATTGATCCTATACCCCGAGTAGGTCCCAAAATTAGTGAATATATTTAGTACCCGGCGCAGGGATCGGTGTGGAGAGGCTAGGTATAGTAAAATATCGTCCACGTAGAGTGATATGCGATCTTCCCAGCCATCTGTCCAGCGTAGCCCTCTTATTACAGGGTCGCAACGAATCCAACAAGCCAAAGGTTCTAGGGTGAGCGCAAACAACATCGGGGACAACGGGCACCCTTGCCTAGTCCTCCTATGGAGATGAAATACAGCCGACTTTTTATTATTGACTACCACCTGTGCAAGTGGGTCGGTATATAGTAATCGGATCCAACTTATAAAGTTAGGACCAAAACCGAATCGCTCCAGGACAGCAAACGGGTACGGCCATTCGATGTTGTCAAACGCCATGGTGGCGTCAAGCGACACCACCACTGCCTCCTCCATAATAGTCTCAACCCTCCCCAAAACCCCGTGCAGCCTTCTGAGATTTAGCGATACCAAAGGGATGATGGATGGAGCGTTAGAGCTAATCAAACACTCACCCCCAGTCAACTGATCTGGGTTTAATCCATCATCATTCTTTAGCTCACTCCACCACCCCAGTTCAGACATGGCCATATGCAAATCAGTCTGACCCTGTGGTGGTGGAGTGAGCTTGGTATCGTTCTGAGATTTAAGGCAGTATTTCTCGATGGCATAAATCCTGATTGGTCCGGATGAACCAAATCAGGGAGAACACGAATCAGACGGGTGGCGAGTATTTTCACTTTTGCGTTTAGTAACGATATGACATACAGCTCTCTCTAGGTTTCCCCTCCTTATGAATGGCCACCAATGTGGCAAGTCTCTGATCCGACGGAAGGAGACCTGCATCCCGGCTTTCAATAAACATTGCTTTAAGATAAGGGGCCACTTTGTCGGGTCGTAACTTGTAGAGTTCTATAGGGAGGCCATTAGGACCCATCTCCAGTCTGGAGAGACCGAATGGCTTGTGCTATCTCATCAGACTTAAGATCTCCCTCCAATG